>CAMITZ010000003.1:2449914-3674871 GCA_946251845.1 Andrena fulva | reverse complement strand
CCAAAATACTCATCAAAATCCAAAAAAATCGAAGTTGATTTCAAATAAATTTATTAAAATTTGACTCTTCCAACTAAATTTTTTTTCATAATCCAACAAAATTAAATTTATTTTCATCTAAATTTACTCAAATATAGATCCTACAACAAAAATACTCAATAAAATCCAAAAAAATCGAAGTTGGTTTCAAATAATATTATTAAAATTTGACACTTCCAAATAATTTTTTTTCACAATCCAAAAAATTGAAGTTATTTTCATCTAAATTTACTCAAATATAGATCCTACAACAAAAATACTCATCAAAATCCAAAAAAATAAAAGTTGATTTCAAATAAATTTATTAAAATTTGACATTTCCAACTAAAATTTTTTTCACAATCCAAAAAATTGAAGTTATTTTCGTCTAAATTTACTCAAATATAGATCCTACAACAAAAATACTCAACAAAATCAAAAAAAAATCGAAGTTGATTTCAAATAAATTTATTAAAAATTGATCCTTCCAACTAAAATTTTTTTTCACAATCCAAAAAATTGAAGTTATTTTCATCTAAATCTACTCAAATATAGATCCTACAACAAAAATACTCAACAAAATCCAAAATAATCGAAGTTGATTTCAAATAAATTTAAAAATTCGACACTTCCAACTAAAATTTTTTTCACAATCCAAAAAATTGATGTTATTTTCATCTAAATTTACTCAAATATAGATCCTGCAACAAAAATACTCAATAAAATCCAAAAAAATCGAAGTTGGTTTCAAATAATATTATTAAAATTTGACACTTCCAAATAAGTTTTTTTCACAATCCAACAAAATTTAAGTTATTTTCATCTAAATTTAGTCAAATATAGATCCTACAACCAAAATACTCATCAAAATCCAAAAAAATCGAAGTTGATTTCAAATAAATTTATTAAAATTGGACACTTCCAACTAAAATTTTTTTCAAAATCCAAAAAATTGAAGTTATTTTCATCTAAATTTACTCAAATATAGATCCTACAACAAAAATACTCAACAAAATCCAAAAAAATCGAAGTTGATTTCAAACAAATTTATTAAAATTATACCCTTCCAACTAAAACTTTTTTTCACAATCCAAAAAATTGAAGTTATTTTCATCTGAATCTACTCAAATATAGATCCTACAACAAAAATACTCAACTAAACCCAAAATAATCGAAGTTGATTTCAAATAAATTTAAAAATTCGACACTTCCAACTAAAATTTTTTTCGCAATCCAAAAAATTGATGTTATTTTAATCTAAATTTACTCAAATATAGATCCTACAAAAAAATACTCAATAAAATCCAAAAAAATCGAAGTTGGTTTCAAATAATATTATTAAAATTTGACACTTCCAAATAAGTTTTTTTCACAATCCAACAAAATTGAAGTTATTTTCATCTAAATTTAATCAAATATAGATCCTACAACAAGAATTCTCAACAAAATCCAAAAAAATCGAAGTTGATTTCAAATAAATTTATTAAAATTTGACACTTCCAACTAAATTTTTTTTCATAATCCAACAAAATTGAAGTTATTTTCATCTAAATTTACTCAAATATAGATCCTACAACCAAAATACGCAACAAAATCCAAAAAAATCGAAGTTGATTTCAAATGAATTTATTAAAATTTGACCAAAATCTTGTCAAAATCCAAAAAATTGAAGTTATTTTCATCTAAATTTACTCAAATATAGATCCTACAACAAAAATACTCAACAAAATCCAAAAAAATCGAAGTTGATTTCAAATAAATTTATTAAAATTTGACATTTCCAACTAAATTTTTTTTTATAATCCAACAAAATTGAAGTTATTTTCATCTAAATTTACTCAAATATAGACCCCACAACAAAAATACTCAACAAAATCCAAAAATATCGAAGTTGATTTCAAATAAATTTATTAAAATTTGACACTTCCAACTAAAATTTTTTCACAATCCAACCAAATTGAAGTTATTTTCATCTAAATTTACTCAAATATAGATCCTACAACAAAAATACTCAACAAAATAAAAAAAAATCGAAGTTGATATCAAATAAATTTATTAAAATTTGACACTTCCAACTAAAATTTTTTCACAATCCAACCAAATTGAAGTTATTTTCATCTAAATTTACTCAAATATAGATCCTACACCAAAAATACTCAACAAAATCCAAAATAATCGAAGTTGATTTCAAATAAATTTAAAAATTCGACACTTCCAACTAAAATTTTTTTCACAATCCAAAAAATTGATGTTATTTTCATCTAAATTTACTCAAATATAGATCCTGCAACAAAAATACTCAATAAAATCCAAAAAAATCGAAGTTGGTTTCAAATAATATTATTAAAATTTGACACTTCCAAATAAGTTTTTTTCACAATCCAACAAAATTGAAGTTATTTTCATCTAAATTTAGTCAAATATAGATCCTACAACCAAAATATTCATCAAAATCCAAAAAAATCGAAGTTGATTTCAAATAAATTTATTAAAATTGGACACTTCCAACTAAAATTTTTTTCAAAATCCAAAAAATTGAAGTTATTTTCATCTAAATTTACTCGAATATAGATCCTACAACAAAAATACTCAACAAAATCCAAAAAAATCGAAGTTGATTTCAAATGAATTTATTAAAATTTGACATTTCCAACTAAATTTTTTTTTATAATCCAACAAAATTGAAGTTATTTTCATCTAAATTTACTCAAATATAGACCCCACATCAAAAATACTCAACAAAATCCAAAAATATCGAAGTTGATTTCAAATAAATTTACTAAAATTTGACACTTCCAACTAAAATTTTTTTCACAATCCAACCAAATTGAAGTTATTTTCATCTAAATTTACTCAAATATAGATCCTACAACAAAAATACTCAACAAAATCAAAAATAAATCGAAGTTGATTTCAAATAAATTTATTAAAAATTGATCCTTCCAACTAAAATTTTTTTTCACAATCCAAAAAATTGAAGTTATTTTCATCTAAATCTACTCAAATATAGATCCTACACCAAAAATTCTCAACAAAATCCAAAATAATCGAAGTTGATTTCAAATAAATTTAAAAATTCGACACTTCCAACTAAAATTTTTTTCACAATCCAAAAAATTGATGTTATTTTCATCTAAATTTACTCAAATATAGATCCTGCAACAAAAATACTCAATAAAATCCAAAAAAATCGAAGTTGGTTTCAAATAATATTATTAAAATTTGACACTTCCAAATAAGTTTTTTTCACAATCCAACAAAATTGAAGTTATTTTCATCTAAATTTACTCAAATATAGATCCTACAACAAAAATACTCATCAAAATCCAAAAAAATTAAAGTTGATTTCAAATAAATTTATTAAAATTTGACATTTCCAACTAAAATTTTTTTCACAATCCAAAAAATTGAAGTTATTTTCATCTAAATTTACTCAAATATAGATCCTACAACAAAAATACTCAACAAAATCCCAAAAAATCGAAGTTGATTTCAAATAAATTTATTAAAATTTGACCCTCCCAACTAAAACTTTTTTTCACAATCCAAAAAATTGAAGTTATTTTCATCTAAATCTACTCAAATATAGATCCTACAACAAAAATACTCAATAAAATCCAAAAAAATCGAAGTTGGTTTCAAATAAATTTAAAAATTCGACACTTCCAACTAAAATTTTTTTCGCAATCCAAAAAATTGATGTTATTTTCATCTAAATTTACTCAAATATAGATCCTACAACAAAAATACTCAATAAAATCCAAAAAAATCGAAGTTGGTTTCAAATAATATTATTAAAATTTGACACTTCCAAATAATTTTTTTTCACAATCCAACAAAATTGAAGTTATTTTCATCTAAATTTACTCAAATATAGATCCTACAACAAAAATACTCATCAAAATCCAAAAAAATAAAAGTTGATTTCAAATAAATTTATTAAAATTTGACATTTCCAACTAAAATTTTTTTCACAATCCAAAAAATTGAAGTTATTTTCATCTAAATTTACTCAAATATAGATCCTACAACAAAAATACTCAACAAAATCAAAAAAAAATCGAAGTTGATTTCAAATAAATTTATTAAAAATTGATCCTTCCAACTAAAATTTTTTTTCACAATCAAAAAAATTGAAGTTATTTTCATCTAAATCTACTCAAATATAGATCCTACAACAAAAATACTCAACAAAATCCAAAATAATCGAAGTTGATTTCAAATAAATTTAAAAATTCGACACTTCCAACTAAAATTTTTTTCACAATCCAAAAAATTGATGTTATTTTCATCTAAATTTACTCAAATATAGATCCTGCAACAAAAATACTCAATAAAATCCAAAAAAATCGAAGTTGGTTTCAAATAATATTATTAAAATTTGACACTTCCAAATAAGTTTTTTTCACAATCCAACAAAATTGAAGTTATTTTCATCTAAATTTAGTCAAATATAGATCCTACAACCAAAATACTCATCAAAATCCAAAAAAATCGAAGTTGATTTCAAATAAATTTATTAAAATTTGACTCTTCCAACTAAATTTTTTTTCATAATCCAACAAAATTAAATTTATTTACATCTAAATTTACTCAAATATAGATCCTACAACAAAAATACTCAATAAAATCCAAAAAAATCGAAGTTGGTTTCAAATAATATTATTAAAATTTGACACTTCCAAATAATTTTTTTTCACAATCCAACAAAATTGAAGTTATTTTCATCTAAATTTACTCAAATATAGATCCTACAACAAAAATACTCATCAAAATCCAAAAAAATAAAAGTTGATTTCAAATAAATTTATTAAAATTTGTCATTTCCAACTAAAATTTTTTTCACAATCCAAAAAATTGAAGTTATTTTCATCTAAATTTACTCAAATATAGATCCTACAACAAAAATACTCAACAAAATCAAAAAAAAATCGAAGTTGATTTCAAATAAATTTATTAAAAATTGATCCTTCCAACTAAAATTTTTTTTCACAATCCAAAAAATTGAAGTTATTTTCATCTAAATCTACTCAAATATAGATCCTGCAACAAAAATACTCAATAAAATCCAAAAAAATCGAAGTTGGTTTCAAATTATATTAAAAAAATTTGACACTTCCAAATAAGTTTTTTTCACAATCCAACAAAATTGAAGTTATTTTCATCTAAATTTACTCAAATATAGATCCTACAACAAAAATACTCATCAAAATCCAAAAAAATTAAAGTTGATTTCAAATAAATTTATTAAAATTTGACATTTCCAACTAAAATTTTTTTCACAATCCAAAAAATTGAAGTTATTTTCATCTAAATTTACTCAAATATAGATCCTACAACAAAAATACTCAACAAAATCCCAAAAAATCGAAGTTGATTTCAAATAAATTTATTAAAATTTGACCCTCCCAACTAAAACTTTTTTTCACAATCCAAAAAATTGAAGTTATTTTCATCTAAATCTACTCAAATATAGATCCTACAACAAAAATACTCAATAAAATCCAAAAAAATCGAAGTTGGTTTCAAATAAATTTAAAAATTCGACACTTCCAACTAAAATTTTTTTCGCAATCCAAAAAATTGATGTTATTTTCATCTAAATTTACTCAAATATAGATCCTACAACAAAAATACTCAATAAAATCAAAAAAAATCGAAGTTGGTTTCAAATAATATTATTAAAATTTGACACTTCCAAATAATTTTTTTTCACAATCCAACAAAATTGAAGTTATTTTCATCTAAATTTACTCAAATATAGATCCTACAACAAAAATACTCATCAAAATCCAAAAAAATAAAAGTTGATTTCAAATAAATTTATTAAAATTTGACATTTCCAACTAAAATTTTTTTCACAATCCAAAAAATTGAAGTTATTTTCATCTAAATTTACTCAAATATAGATCCTACAACAAAAATACTCAACAAAATCAAAAAAAAATCGAAGTTGATTTCAAATAAATTTATTAAAAATTGATCCTTCCAACTAAAATTTTTTTTCACAATCAAAAAAATTGAAGTTATTTTCATCTAAATCTACTCAAATATAGATCCTACAACAAAAATACTCAACAAAATCCAAAATAATCGAAGTTGATTTCAAATAAATTTAAAAATTCGACACTTCCAACTAAAATTTTTTTCACAATCCAAAAAATTGATGTTATTTTCATCTAAATTTACTCAAATATAGATCCTGCAACAAAAATACTCAATAAAATCCAAAAAAATCGAAGTTGGTTTCAAATAATATTATTAAAATTTGACACTTCCAAATAAGTTTTTTTCACAATCCAACAAAATTGAAGTTATTTTCATCTAAATTTAGTCAAATATAGATCCTACAACCAAAATACTCATCAAAATCCAAAAAAATCGAAGTTGATTTCAAATAAATTTATTAAAATTTGACTCTTCCAACTAAATTTTTTTTCATAATCCAACAAAATTAAATTTATTTACATCTAAATTTACTCAAATATAGATCCTACAACAAAAATACTCAATAAAATCCAAAAAAATCGAAGTTGGTTTCAAATAATATTATTAAAATTTGACACTTCCAAATAATTTTTTTTCACAATCCAACAAAATTGAAGTTATTTTCATCTAAATTTACTCAAATATAGATCCTACAACAAAAATACTCATCAAAATCCAAAAAAATAAAAGTTGATTTCAAATAAATTTATTAAAATTTGTCATTTCCAACTAAAATTTTTTTCACAATCCAAAAAATTGAAGTTATTTTCATCTAAATTTACTCAAATATAGATCCTACAACAAAAATACTCAACAAAATCAAAAAAAAATCGAAGTTGATTTCAAATAAATTTATTAAAAATTGATCCTTCCAACTAAAATTTTTTTTCACAATCCAAAAAATTGAAGTTATTTTCATCTAAATCTACTCAAATATAGATCCTGCAACAAAAATACTCAATAAAATCCAAAAAAATCGAAGTTGGTTTCAAATAATATTATTAAAATTTGACACTTCCAAATAATTTTTTTTCACAATCCAAAAAATTGAAGTTATTTTCATCTAAATTTACTCAAATATAGATCCTACAACAAAAATACTCATCAAAATCCAAAAAAATAAAAGTTGATTTCAAATAAATTTATTAAAATTTGACATTTCCAACTAAAATTTTTTTCACAATCCAAAAAATTGAAGTTATTTTCATCTAAATTTACTCAAATATAGATCCTACAACAAAAATACTCAACAAAATCAAAAAAAAATCGAAGTTGATTTCAAATAAATTTATTAAAAATTGATCCTTCCAACTAAAATTTTTTTTCACAATCCAAAAAATTGAAGTTATTTTCATCTAAATCTACTCAAATATAGATCCTACAACAAAAATACTCAACAAAATCCAAAATAATCGAAGTTGATTTCAAATAAATTTAAAAATTCGACACTTCCAACTAAAATTTTTTTCACAATCCAAAAAATTGATGTTATTTTCATCTAAATTTACTCAAATATAGATCCTGCAACAAAAATACTCAATAAAATCCAAAAAAATCGAAGTTGGTTTCAAATAATATTATTAAAATTTGACACTTCCAAATAAGTTTTTTTCACAATCCAACAAAATTTAAGTTATTTTCATCTAAATTTAGTCAAATATAGATCCTACAACCAAAATACTCATCAAAATCCAAAAAAATCGAAGTTGATTTCAAATAAATTTATTAAAATTGGACACTTCCAACTAAAATTTTTTTCAAAATCCAAAAAATTGAAGTTATTTTCATCTAAATTTACTCAAATATAGATCCTACAACAAAAATACTCAACAAAATCCAAAAAAATCGAAGTTGATTTCAAACAAATTTATTAAAATTATACCCTTCCAACTAAAACTTTTTTTCACAATCCAAAAAATTGAAGTTATTTTCATCTGAATCTACTCAAATATAGATCCTACAACAAAAATACTCAACTAAACCCAAAATAATCGAAGTTGATTTCAAATAAATTTAAAAATTCGACACTTCCAACTAAAATTTTTTTCGCAATCCAAAAAATTGATGTTATTTTAATCTAAATTTACTCAAATATAGATCCTACAAAAAAATACTCAATAAAATCCAAAAAAATCGAAGTTGGTTTCAAATAATATTATTAAAATTTGACACTTCCAAATAAGTTTTTTTCACAATCCAACAAAATTGAAGTTATTTTCATCTAAATTTAATCAAATATAGATCCTACAACAAGAATTCTCAACAAAATCCAAAAAAATCGAAGTTGATTTCAAATAAATTTATTAAAATTTGACACTTCCAACTAAATTTTTTTTCATAATCCAACAAAATTGAAGTTATTTTCATCTAAATTTACTCAAATATAGATCCTACAACCAAAATACGCAACAAAATCCAAAAAAATCGAAGTTGATTTCAAATGAATTTATTAAAATTTGACCAAAATCTTGTCAAAATCCAAAAAATTGAAGTTATTTTCATCTAAATTTACTCAAATATAGATCCTACAACAAAAATACTCAACAAAATCCAAAAAAATCGAAGTTGATTTCAAATAAATTTATTAAAATTTGACATTTCCAACTAAATTTTTTTTTATAATCCAACAAAATTGAAGTTATTTTCATCTAAATTTACTCAAATATAGACCCCACAACAAAAATACTCAACAAAATCCAAAAATATCGAAGTTGATTTCAAATAAATTTATTAAAATTTGACACTTCCAACTAAAATTTTTTCACAATCCAACCAAATTGAAGTTATTTTCATCTAAATTTACTCAAATATAGATCCTACAACAAAAATACTCAACAAAATAAAAAAAAATCGAAGTTGATATCAAATAAATTTATTAAAATTTGACACTTCCAACTAAAATTTTTTCACAATCCAACCAAATTGAAGTTATTTTCATCTAAATTTACTCAAATATAGATCCTACACCAAAAATACTCAACAAAATCCAAAATAATCGAAGTTGATTTCAAATAAATTTAAAAATTCGACACTTCCAACTAAAATTTTTTTCACAATCCAAAAAATTGATGTTATTTTCATCTAAATTTACTCAAATATAGATCCTGCAACAAAAATACTCAATAAAATCCAAAAAAATCGAAGTTGGTTTCAAATAATATTATTAAAATTTGACACTTCCAAATAAGTTTTTTTCACAATCCAACAAAATTGAAGTTATTTTCATCTAAATTTAGTCAAATATAGATCCTACAACCAAAATATTCATCAAAATCCAAAAAAATCGAAGTTGATTTCAAATAAATTTATTAAAATTGGACACTTCCAACTAAAATTTTTTTCAAAATCCAAAAAATTGAAGTTATTTTCATCTAAATTTACTCGAATATAGATCCTACAACAAAAATACTCAACAAAATCCAAAAAAATCGAAGTTGATTTCAAATGAATTTATTAAAATTTGACATTTCCAACTAAATTTTTTTTTATAATCCAACAAAATTGAAGTTATTTTCATCTAAATTTACTCAAATATAGACCCCACATCAAAAATACTCAACAAAATCCAAAAATATCGAAGTTGATTTCAAATAAATTTACTAAAATTTGACACTTCCAACTAAAATTTTTTTCACAATCCAACCAAATTTAAGTTATTTTCATCTAAATTTACTCAAATATAGATCCTACAACAAAAATACTCAACAAAATAAAAAAAAATCGAAGTTGATATCAAATAAATTTATTAAAATTTGACACTTCCAACTAAAATTTTTTTCACAATCCAACAAAATTGAAGTTATTTTCATCTAAATTTACTCAAATATAGATCCTACAACAAAAATACTCAACAAAATCCCAAAAAATCGAAGTTGATTTCAAATAAATTTATTAAAATTTGACCCTCCCAACTAAAACTTTTTTTCACAATCCAAAAAATTGAAGTTATTTTCATCTAAATCTACTCAAATATAGATCCTACAACAAAAATACTCAATAAAATCCAAAAAAATCGAAGTTGGTTTCAAATAAATTTAAAAATTCGACACTTCCAACTAAAATTTTTTTCGCAATCCAAAAAATTGATGTTATTTTCATCTAAATTTACTCAAATATAGATCCTACAACAAAAATACTCAATAAAATCCAAAAAAATCGAAGTTGGTTTCAAATAATATTATTAAAATTTGACACTTCCAAATAATTTTTTTTCACAATCCAACAAAATTGAAGTTATTTTCATCTAAATTTACTCAAATATAGATCCTACAACAAAAATACTCATCAAAATCCAAAAAAATAAAAGTTGATTTCAAATAAATTTATTAAAATTTGACATTTCCAACTATAATTTTTTTCACAATCCAAAAAATTGAAGTTATTTTCATCTAAATTTACTCAAATATAGATCCTACAACAAAAATACTCAACAAAATCAAAAAAAAATCGAAGTTGATTTCAAATAAATTTATTAAAAATTGATCCTTCCAACTAAAATTTTTTTTCACAATCAAAAAAATTGAAGTTATTTTCATCTAAATCTACTCAAATATAGATCCTACAACAAAAATACTCAACAAAATCCAAAATAATCGAAGTTGATTTCAAATAAATTTAAAAATTCGACACTTCCAACTAAAATTTTTTTCACAATCCAAAAAATTGATGTTATTTTCATCTAAATTTACTCAAATATAGATCCTGCAACAAAAATACTCAATAAAATCCAAAAAAATCGAAGTTGGTTTCAAATAATATTATTAAAATTTGACACTTCCAAATAAGTTTTTTTCACAATCCAACAAAATTGAAGTTATTTTCATCTAAATTTAGTCAAATATAGATCCTACAACCAAAATACTCATCAAAATCCAAAAAAATCGAAGTTGATTTCAAATAAATTTATTAAAATTTGACTCTTCCAACTAAATTTTTTTTCATAATCCAACAAAATTAAATTTATTTACATCTAAATTTACTCAAATATAGATCCTACAACAAAAATACTCAATAAAATCCAAAAAAATCGAAGTTGGTTTCAAATAATATTATTAAAATTTGACACTTCCAAATAATTTTTTTTCACAATCCAACAAAATTGAAGTTATTTTCATCTAAATTTACTCAAATATAGATCCTACAACAAAAATACTCATCAAAATCCAAAAAAATAAAAGTTGATTTCAAATAAATTTATTAAAATTTGACATTTCCAACTAAAATTTTTTTCACAATCCAAAAAATTGAAGTTATTTTCATCTAAATTTACTCAAATATAGATCCTACAACAAAAATACTCAACAAAATCAAAAAAAAATCGAAGTTGATTTCAAATAAATTTATTAAAAATTGATCCTTCCAACTAAAATTTTTTTTCACAATCCAAAAAATTGAAGTTATTTTCATCTAAATCTACTCAAATATAGATCCTACAACAAAAATACTCAACAAAATCCAAAATAATCGAAGTTGATTTCAAATAAATTTAAAAATTCGACACTTCCAACTAAAATTTTTTTCACAATCCAAAAAATTGATGTTATTTTCATCTAAATTTACTCAAATATAGATCCTGCAACAAAAATACTCAATAAAATCCAAAAAAATCGAAGTTGGTTTCAAATAATATTATTAAAATTTGACACTTCCAAATAAGTTTTTTTCACAATCCAACAAAATTGAAGTTATTTTCATCTAAATTTAGTCAAATATAGATCCTACAACCAAAATATTCATCAAAATCCAAAAAAATCGAAGTTGATTTCAAATAAATTTATTAAAATTGGACACTTCCAACTAAAATTTTTTTCAAAATCCAAAAAATTGAAGTTATTTTCATCTAAATTTACTCGAATATAGATCCTACAACAAAAATACTCAACAAAATCCAAAAAAATCGAAGTTGATTTCAAATGAATTTATTAAAATTTGACATTTCCAACTAAATTTTTTTTTATAATCCAACAAAATTGAAGTTATTTTCATCTAAATTTACTCAAATATAGACCCCACATCAAAAATACTCAACAAAATCCCAAAATATCGAAGTTGATTTCAAATAAATTTACTAAAATTTGACACTTCCAACTAAAATTTTTTTCACAATCCAACCAAATTGAAGTTATTTTCATCTAAATTTACTCAAATATAGATCCTACAACAAAAATACTCAACAAAATAAAAAAAAATCGAAGTTGATATCAAATAAATTTATTAAAATTTGACACTTCCAACTAAAATTTTTTCACAATCCAACCAAATTGAAGTTATTTTCATCTAAATTTACTCAAATATAGATCCTACAACAAAAATACTCAACAAAATAAAAAAAAATCGAAGTTGATATCAAATAAATTTATTAAAATTTGACACTTCCAACTAAAATTTTTTCACAATCCAACCAAATTGAAGTTATTTTCATCTAAATTTACTCAAATATAGATCCTACACCAAAAATACTCAACAAAATCCAAAATAATCGAAGTTGATTTCAAATAAATTTAAAAATTCGACACTTCCAACTAAAATTTTTTTCACAATCCAAAAAATTGATGTTATTTTCATCTAAATTTACTCAAATATAGATCCTGCAACAAAAATACTCAATAAAATCCAAAAAAATCGAAGTTGGTTTCAAATAATATTATTAAAATTTGACACTTCCAAATAAGTTTTTTTCACAATCCAACAAAATTGAAGTTATTTTCATCTAAATTTAGTCAAATATACATCCTACAACCAAAATATTCATCAAAATCCAAAAAAATCGAAGTTGATTTCAAATAAATTTATTAAAATTGGACACTTCCAACTAAAATTTTTTTCACAATCCAAAAAATTGAAGTTATTTTCATCTAAATTTACTCAAATATAGATCCTACAACAAAAATACTCAACAAAATCAAAAAAAAATCGAAGTTGATTTCAAATAAATTTATTAAAAATTGATCCTTCCAACTAAAATTTTTTTTCACAATCAAAAAAATTGAAGTTATTTTCATCTAAATCTACTCAAATATAGATCCTACAACAAAAATACTCAACAAAATCCAAAATAATCGAAGTTGATTTCAAATAAATTTAAAAATTCGACACTTCCAACTAAAATTTTTTTCACAATCCAAAAAATTGATGTTATTTTTATCTAAATTTACTCAAATATAGATCCTGCAACAAAAATACTCAATAAAATCCAAAAAAATCGAAGTTGGTTTCAAATAATATTATTAAAATTTGACACTTCCAAATAAGTTTTTTTCACAATCCGACAAAATTGAAGTTATTTTCATCTAAATTTAGTCAAATATAGATCCTACAACCAAAATACTCATCAAAATCCAAAAAAATCGAAGTTGATTTCAAATAAATTTATTAAAATTTGACTCTTCCAACTAAATTTTTTTTCATAATCCAAAAAAATTAAATTTATTTTCATCTAAATTTACTCAAATATAGATCCTACAACAAAAATACTCAATAAAATCCAAAAAAATCGAAGTTGGTTTCAAATAATATTATTAAAATTTGACACTTCCAAATAATTTTTTTTCACAATCCAAAAAATTGAAGTTATTTTCATCTAAATTTACTCAAATATAGATCCTACAACAAAAATACTCATCAAAATCCAAAAAAATAAAAGTTGATTTCAAATAAATTTATTAAAATTTGACATTTCCAACTAAAATTTTTTTCACAATCCAAAAAATTGAAGTTATTTTCGTCTAAATTTACTCAAATATAGATCCTACAACAAAAATACTCAACAAAATCAAAAAAAAATCGAAGTTGATTTCAAATAAATTTATTAAAAATTGATCCTTCCAACTAAAATTTTTTTTCACAATCCAAAAAATTGAAGTTATTTTCATCTAAATCTACTCAAATATAGATCCTACAACAAAAATACTCAACAAAATCCAAAATAATCGAAGTTGATTTCAAATAAATTTAAAAATTCGACACTTCCAACTAAAATTTTTTTCACAATCCAAAAAATTGATGTTATTTTCATCTAAATTTACTCAAATATAGATCCTGCAACAAAAATACTCAATAAAATCCAAAAAAATCGAAGTTGGTTTCAAATAATATTATTAAAATTTGACACTTCCAAATAAGTTTTTTTCACAATCCAACAAAATTTAAGTTATTTTCATCTAAATTTAGTCAAATATAGATCCTACAACCAAAATACTCATCAAAATCCAAAAAAATCGAAGTTGATTTCAAATAAATTTATTAAAATTGGACACTTCCAACTAAAATTTTTTTCAAAATCCAAAAAATTGAAGTTATTTTCATCTAAATTTACTCAAATATAGATCCTACAACAAAAATACTCAACAAAATCCAAAAAAATCGAAGTTGATTTCAAACAAATTTATTAAAATTATACCCTTCCAACTAAAACTTTTTTTCACAATCCAAAAAATTGAAGTTATTTTCATCTGAATCTACTCAAATATAGATCCTACAACAAAAATACTCAACTAAACCCAAAATAATCGAAGTTGATTTCAAATAAATTTAAAAATTCGACACTTCCAACTAAAATTTTTTTCGCAATCCAAAAAATTGATGTTATTTTAATCTAAATTTACTCAAATATAGATCCTACAAAAAAATACTCAATAAAATCCAAAAAAATCGAAGTTGGTTTCAAATAATATTATTAAAATTTGACACTTCCAAATAAGTTTTTTTCACAATCCAACAAAATTGAAGTTATTTTCATCTAAATTTAATCAAATATAGATCCTACAACAAGAATTCTCAACAAAATCCAAAAAAATCGAAGTTGATTTCAAATAAATTTATTAAAATTTGACACTTCCAACTAAATTTTTTTTCATAATCCAACAAAATTGAAGTTATTTTCATCTAAATTTACTCAAATATAGATCCTACAACCAAAATACGCAACAAAATCCAAAAAAATCGAAGTTGATTTCAAATGAATTTATTAAAATTTGACCAAAATCTTGTCAAAATCCAAAAAATTGAAGTTATTTTCATCTAAATTTACTCAAATATAGATCCTACAACAAAAATACTCAACAAAATCCAAAAAAATCGAAGTTGATTTCAAATAAATTTATTAAAATTTGACATTTCCAACTAAATTTTTTTTTATAATCCAACAAAATTGAAGTTATTTTCATCTAAATTTACTCAAATATAGACCCCACAACAAAAATACTCAACAAAATCCAAAAATATCGAAGTTGATTTCAAATAAATTTATTAAAATTTGACACTTCCAACTAAAATTTTTTCACAATCCAACCAAATTGAAGTTATTTTCATCTAAATTTACTCAAATATAGATCCTACAACAAAAATACTCAACAAAATAAAAAAAAATCGAAGTTGATATCAAATAAATTTATTAAAATTTGACACTTCCAACTAAAATTTTTTCACAATCCAACCAAATTGAAGTTATTTTCATCTAAATTTACTCAAATATAGATCCTACACCAAAAATACTCAACAAAATCCAAAATAATCGAAGTTGATTTCAAATAAATTTAAAAATTCGACACTTCCAACTAAAATTTTTTTCACAATCCAAAAAATTGATGTTATTTTCATCTAAATTTACTCAAATATAGATCCTGCAACAAAAATACTCAATAAAATCCAAAAAAATCGAAGTTGGTTTCAAATAATATTATTAAAATTTGACACTTCCAAATAAGTTTTTTTCACAATCCAACAAAATTGAAGTTATTTTCATCTAAATTTAGTCAAATATAGATCCTACAACCAAAATATTCATCAAAATCCAAAAAAATCGAAGTTGATTTCAAATAAATTTATTAAAATTGGACACTTCCAACTAAAATTTTTTTCAAAATCCAAAAAATTGAAGTTATTTTCATCTAAATTTACTCGAATATAGATCCTACAACAAAAATACTCAACAAAATCCAAAAAAATCGAAGTTGATTTCAAATGAATTTATTAAAATTTGACATTTCCAACTAAATTTTTTTTTATAATCCAACAAAATTGAAGTTATTTTCATCTAAATTTACTCAAATATAGACCCCACATCAAAAATACTCAACAAAATCCAAAAATATCGAAGTTGATTTCAAATAAATTTACTAAAATTTGACACTTCCAACTAAAATTTTTTTCACAATCCAACCAAATTGAAGTTATTTTCATCTAAATTTACTCAAATATAGATCCTACAACAAAAATACTCAACAAAATCAAAAATAAATCGAAGTTGATTTCAAATAAATTTATTAAAAATTGATCCTTCCAACTAAAATTTTTTTTCACAATCCAAAAAATTGAAGTTATTTTCATCTAAATCTACTCAAATATAGATCCTACACCAAAAATTCTCAACAAAATCCAAAATAATCGAAGTTGATTTCAAATAAATTTAAAAATTCGACACTTCCAACTAAAATTTTTTTCACAATCCAAAAAATTGATGTTATTTTCATCTAAATTTACTCAAATATAGATCCTGCAACAAAAATACTCAATAAAATCCAAAAAAATCGAAGTTGGTTTCAAATAATATTATTAAAATTTGACACTTCCAAATAAGTTTTTTTCACAATCCAACAAAATTGAAGTTATTTTCATCTAAATTTACTCAAATATAGATCCTACAACAAAAATACTCATCAAAATCCAAAAAAATTAAAGTTGATTTCAAATAAATTTATTAAAATTTGACATTTCCAACTAAAATTTTTTTCACAATCCAAAAAATTGAAGTTATTTTCATCTAAATTTACTCAAATATAGATCCTACAACAAAAATACTCAACAAAATCCCAAAAAATCGAAGTTGATTTCAAATAAATTTATTAAAATTTGACCCTCCCAACTAAAACTTTTTTTCACAATCCAAAAAATTGAAGTTATTTTCATCTAAATCTACTCAAATATAGATCCTACAACAAAAATACTCAATAAAATCCAAAAAAATCGAAGTTGGTTTCAAATAAATTTAAAAATTCGACACTTCCAACTAAAATTTTTTTCGCAATCCAAAAAATTGATGTTATTTTCATCTAAATTTACTCAAATATAGATCCTACAACAAAAATACTCAATAAAATCCAAAAAAATCGAAGTTGGTTTCAAATAATATTATTAAAATTTGACACTTCCAAATAATTTTTTTTCACAATCCAACAAAATTGAAGTTATTTTCATCTAAATTTACTCAAATATAGATCCTACAACAAAAATACTCATCAAAATCCAAAAAAATAAAAGTTGATTTCAAATAAATTTATTAAAATTTGACATTTCCAACTAAAATTTTTTTCACAATCCAAAAAATTGAAGTTATTTTCATCTAAATTTACTCAAATATAGATCCTACAACAAAAATACTCAACAAAATCAAAAAAAAATCGAAGTTGATTTCAAATAAATTTATTAAAAATTGATCCTTCCAACTAAAATTTTTTTTCACAATCAAAAAAATTGAAG
This sequence comes from Andrena fulva, assembly GCA_946251845.1. Taxonomy (NCBI): domain Eukaryota; kingdom Metazoa; phylum Arthropoda; class Insecta; order Hymenoptera; family Andrenidae; genus Andrena; species Andrena fulva. The sequence goes on along the minus strand of CAMITZ010000003.1, from coordinate 3,657,390 downwards.
TTATTTTCATCTAAATCTACTCAAATATAGATCCTACAACAAAAATACTCAACAAAATCCAAAATAATCGAAGTTGATTTCAAATAAATTTAAAAATTCGACACTTCCAACTAAAATTTTTTTCACAATCCAAAAAATTGATGTTATTTTCATCTAAATTTACTCAAATATAGATCCTGCAACAAAAATACTCAATAAAATCCAAAAAAATCGAAGTTGGTTTCAAATAATATTATTAAAATTTGACACTTCCAAATAAGTTTTTTTCACAATCCAACAAAATTGAAGTTATTTTCATCTAAATTTAGTCAAATATAGATCCTACAACCAAAATACTCATCAAAATCCAAAAAAATCGAAGTTGATTTCAAATAAATTTATTAAAATTTGACTCTTCCAACTAAATTTTTTTTCATAATCCAACAAAATTAAATTTATTTACATCTAAATTTACTCAAATATAGATCCTACAACAAAAATACTCAATAAAATCCAAAAAAATCGAAGTTGGTTTCAAATAATATTATTAAAATTTGACACTTCCAAATAATTTTTTTTCACAATCCAACAAAATTGAAGTTATTTTCATCTAAATTTACTCAAATATAGATCCTACAACAAAAATACTCATCAAAATCCAAAAAAATAAAAGTTGATTTCAAATAAATTTATTAAAATTTGTCATTTCCAACTAAAATTTTTTTCACAATCCAAAAAATTGAAGTTATTTTCATCTAAATTTACTCAAATATAGATCCTACAACAAAAATACTCAACAAAATCAAAAAAAAATCGAAGTTGATTTCAAATAAATTTATTAAAAATTGATCCTTCCAACTAAAATTTTTTTTCACAATCCAAAAAATTGAAGTTATTTTCATCTAAATCTACTCAAATATAGATCCTGCAACAAAAATACTCAATAAAATCCAAAAAAATCGAAGTTGGTTTCAAATAATATTATTAAAATTTGACACTTCCAAATAAGTTTTTTTCACAATCCAACAAAATTGAAGTTATTTTCATCTAAATTTACTCAAATATAGATCCTACAACAAAAATACTCATCAAAATCCAAAAAAATTAAAGTTGATTTCAAATAAATTTATTAAAATTTGACATTTCCAACTAAAATTTTTTTCACAATCCAAAAAATTGAAGTTATTTTCATCTAAATTTACTCAAATATAGATCCTACAACAAAAATACTCAACAAAATCCCAAAAAATCGAAGTTGATTTCAAATAAATTTATTAAAATTTGACCCTCCCAACTAAAACTTTTTTTCACAATCCAAAAAATTGAAGTTATTTTCATCTAAATCTACTCAAATATAGATCCTACAACAAAAATACTCAATAAAATCCAAAAAAATCGAAGTTGGTTTCAAATAAATTTAAAAATTCGACACTTCCAACTAAAATTTTTTTCGCAATCCAAAAAATTGATGTTATTTTCATCTAAATTTACTCAAATATAGATCCTACAACAAAAATACTCAATAAAATCCAAAAAAATCGAAGTTGGTTTCAAATAATATTATTAAAATTTGACACTTCCAAATAATTTTTTTTCACAATCCAACAAAATTGAAGTTATTTTCATCTAAATTTACTCAAATATAGATCCTACAACAAAAATACTCATCAAAATCCAAAAAAATAAAAGTTGATTTCAAATAAATTTATTAAAATTTGACATTTCCAACTAAAATTTTTTTCACAATCCAAAAAATTGAAGTTATTTTCATCTAAATTTACTCAAATATAGATCCTACAACAAAAATACTCAACAAAATCAAAAAAAAATCGAAGTTGATTTCAAATAAATTTATTAAAAATTGATCCTTCCAACTAAAATTTTTTTTCACAATCAAAAAAATTGAAGTTATTTTCATCTAAATCTACTCAAATATAGATCCTACAACAAAAATACTCAACAAAATCCAAAATAATCGAAGTTGATTTCAAATAAATTTAAAAATTCGACACTTCCAACTAAAATTTTTTTCACAATCCAAAAAATTGATGTTATTTTCATCTAAATTTACTCAAATATAGATCCTGCAACAAAAATACTCAATAAAATCCAAAAAAATCGAAGTTGGTTTCAAATAATATTATTAAAATTTGACACTTCCAAATAAGTTTTTTTCACAATCCAACAAAATTGAAGTTATTTTCATCTAAATTTAGTCAAATATAGATCCTACAACCAAAATACTCATCAAAATCCAAAAAAATCGAAGTTGATTTCAAATAAATTTATTAAAATTTGACTCTTCCAACTAAATTTTTTTTCATAATCCAACAAAATTAAATTTATTTACATCTAAATTTACTCAAATATAGATCCTACAACAAAAATACTCAATAAAATCCAAAAAAATCGAAGTTGGTTTCAAATAATATTATTAAAATTTGACACTTCCAAATAATTTTTTTTCACAATCCAACAAAATTGAAGTTATTTTCATCTAAATTTACTCAAATATAGATCCTACAACAAAAATACTCATCAAAATCCAAAAAAATAAAAGTTGATTTCAAATAAATTTATTAAAATTTGTCATTTCCAACTAAAATTTTTTTCACAATCCAAAAAATTGAAGTTATTTTCATCTAAATTTACTCAAATATAGATCCTACAACAAAAATACTCAACAAAATCAAAAAAAAATCGAAGTTGATTTCAAATAAATTTATTAAAAATTGATCCTTCCAACTAAAATTTTTTTTCACAATCCAAAAAATTGAAGTTATTTTCATCTAAATCTACTCAAATATAGATCCTGCAACAAAAATACTCAATAAAATCCAAAAAAATCGAAGTTGGTTTCAAATAATATTATTAAAATTTGACACTTCCAAATAATTTTTTTTCACAATCCAAAAAATTGAAGTTATTTTCATCTAAATTTACTCAAATATAGATCCTACAACAAAAATACTCATCAAAATCCAAAAAAATAAAAGTTGATTTCAAATAAATTTATTAAAATTTGACATTTCCAACTAAAATTTTTTTCACAATCCAAAAAATTGAAGTTATTTTCATCTAAATTTACTCAAATATAGATCCTACAACAAAAATACTCAACAAAATCAAAAAAAAATCGAAGTTGATTTCAAATAAATTTATTAAAAATTGATCCTTCCAACTAAAATTTTTTTTCACAATCAAAAAAATTGAAGTTATTTTCATCTAAATCTACTCAAATATAGATCCTACAACAAAAATACTCAACAAAATCCAAAATAATCGAAGTTGATTTCAAATAAATTTAAAAATTCGACACTTCCAACTAAAATTTTTTTCACAATCCAAAAAATTGATGTTATTTTCATCTAAATTTACTCAAATATAGATCCTGCAACAAAAATACTCAATAAAATCCAAAAAAATCGAAGTTGGTTTCAAATAATATTATTAAAATTTGACACTTCCAAATAAGTTTTTTTCACAATCCAACAAAATTGAAGTTATTTTCATCTAAATTTAGTCAAATATAGATCCTACAACCAAAATACTCATCAAAATCCAAAAAAATCGAAGTTGATTTCAAATAAATTTATTAAAATTTGACTCTTCCAACTAAATTTTTTTTCATAATCCAACAAAATTAAATTTATTTACATCTAAATTTACTCAAATATAGATCCTACAACAAAAATACTCAATAAAATCCAAAAAAATCGAAGTTGGTTTCAAATAATATTATTAAAATTTGACACTTCCAAATAATTTTTTTTCACAATCCAACAAAATTGAAGTTATTTTCATCTAAATTTACTCAAATATAGATCCTACAACAAAAATACTCATCAAAATCCAAAAAAATAAAAGTTGATTTCAAATAAATTTATTAAAATTTGTCATTTCCAACTAAAATTTTTTTCACAATCCAAAAAATTGAAGTTATTTTCATCTAAATTTACTCAAATATAGATCCTACAACAAAAATACTCAACAAAATCAAAAAAAAATCGAAGTTGATTTCAAATAAATTTATTAAAAATTGATCCTTCCAACTAAAATTTTTTTTCACAATCCAAAAAATTGAAGTTATTTTCATCTAAATCTACTCAAATATAGATCCTGCAACAAAAATACTCAATAAAATCCAAAAAAATCGAAGTTGGTTTCAAATAATATTATTAAAATTTGACACTTCCAAATAAGTTTTTTTCACAATCCAACAAAATTGAAGTTATTTTCATCTAAATTTACTCAAATATAGATCCTACAACAAAAATACTCATCAAAATCCAAAAAAATTAAAGTTGATTTCAAATAAATTTATTAAAATTTGACATTTCCAACTAAAATTTTTTTCACAATCCAAAAAATTGAAGTTATTTTCATCTAAATTTACTCAAATATAGATCCTACAACAAAAATACTCAACAAAATCCCAAAAAATCGAAGTTGATTTCAAATAAATTTATTAAAATTTGACCCTCCCAACTAAAACTTTTTTTCACAATCCAAAAAATTGAAGTTATTTTCATCTAAATCTACTCAAATATAGATCCTACAACAAAAATACTCAATAAAATCCAAAAAAATCGAAGTTGGTTTCAAATAAATTTAAAAATTCGACACTTCCAACTAAAATTTTTTTCGCAATCCAAAAAATTGATGTTATTTTCATCTAAATTTACTCAAATATAGATCCTACAACAAAAATACTCAATAAAATCCAAAAAAATCGAAGTTGGTTTCAAATAATATTATTAAAATTTGACACTTCCAAATAATTTTTTTTCACAATCCAACAAAATTGAAGTTATTTTCATCTAAATTTACTCAAATATAGATCCTACAACAAAAATACTCATCAAAATCCAAAAAAATAAAAGTTGATTTCAAATAAATTTATTAAAATTTGACATTTCCAACTAAAATTTTTTTCACAATCCAAAAAATTGAAGTTATTTTCATCTAAATTTACTCAAATATAGATCCTACAACAAAAATACTCAACAAAATCAAAAAAAAATCGAAGTTGATTTCAAATAAATTTATTAAAAATTGATCCTTCCAACTAAAATTTTTTTTCACAATCAAAAAAATTGAAGTTATTTTCATCTAAATCTACTCAAATATAGATCCTACAACAAAAATACTCAACAAAATCCAAAATAATCGAAGTTGATTTCAAATAAATTTAAAAATTCGACACTTCCAACTAAAATTTTTTTCACAATCCAAAAAATTGATGTTATTTTCATCTAAATTTACTCAAATATAGATCCTGCAACAAAAATACTCAATAAAATCCAAAAAAATCGAAGTTGGTTTCAAATAATATTATTAAAATTTGACACTTCCAAATAAGTTTTTTTCACAATCCAACAAAATTGAAGTTATTTTCATCTAAATTTAGTCAAATATAGATCCTACAACCAAAATACTCATCAAAATCCAAAAAAATCGAAGTTGATTTCAAATAAATTTATTAAAATTTGACTCTTCCAACTAAATTTTTTTTCATAATCCAACAAAATTAAATTTATTTACATCTAAATTTACTCAAATATAGATCCTACAACAAAAATACTCAATAAAATCCAAAAAAATCGAAGTTGGTTTCAAATAATATTATTAAAATTTGACACTTCCAAATAATTTTTTTTCACAATCCAACAAAATTGAAGTTATTTTCATCTAAATTTACTCAAATATAGATCCTACAACAAAAATACTCATCAAAATCCAAAAAAATAAAAGTTGATTTCAAATAAATTTATTAAAATTTGTCATTTCCAACTAAAATTTTTTTCACAATCCAAAAAATTGAAGTTATTTTCATCTAAATTTACTCAAATATAGATCCTACAACAAAAATACTCAACAAAATCAAAAAAAAATCGAAGTTGATTTCAAATAAATTTATTAAAAATTGATCCTTCCAACTAAAATTTTTTTTCACAATCCAAAAAATTGAAGTTATTTTCATCTAAATCTACTCAAATATAGATCCTGCAACAAAAATACTCAATAAAATCCAAAAAAATCGAAGTTGGTTTCAAATAATATTATTAAAATTTGACACTTCCAAATAATTTTTTTTCACAATCCAAAAAATTGAAGTTATTTTCATCTAAATTTACTCAAATATAGATCCTACAACAAAAATACTCATCAAAATCCAAAAAAATAAAAGTTGATTTCAAATAAATTTATTAAAATTTGACATTTCCAACTAAAATTTTTTTCACAATCCAAAAAATTGAAGTTATTTTCATCTAAATTTACTCAAATATAGATCCTACAACAAAAATACTCAACAAAATCAAAAAAAAATCGAAGTTGATTTCAAATAAATTTATTAAAAATTGATCCTTCCAACTAAAATTTTTTTTCACAATCCAAAAAATTGAAGTTATTTTCATCTAAATCTACTCAAATATAGATCCTACAACAAAAATACTCAACAAAATCCAAAATAATCGAAGTTGATTTCAAATAAATTTAAAAATTCGACACTTCCAACTAAAATTTTTTTCACAATCCAAAAAATTGATGTTATTTTCATCTAAATTTACTCAAATATAGATCCTGCAACAAAAATACTCAATAAAATCCAAAAAAATCGAAGTTGGTTTCAAATAATATTATTAAAATTTGACACTTCCAAATAAGTTTTTTTCACAATCCAACAAAATTTAAGTTATTTTCATCTAAATTTAGTCAAATATAGATCCTACAACCAAAATACTCATCAAAATCCAAAAAAATCGAAGTTGATTTCAAATAAATTTATTAAAATTGGACACTTCCAACTAAAATTTTTTTCAAAATCCAAAAAATTGAAGTTATTTTCATCTAAATTTACTCAAATATAGATCCTACAACAAAAATACTCAACAAAATCCAAAAAAATCGAAGTTGATTTCAAACAAATTTATTAAAATTATACCCTTCCAACTAAAACTTTTTTTCACAATCCAAAAAATTGAAGTTATTTTCATCTGAATCTACTCAAATATAGATCCTACAACAAAAATACTCAACTAAACCCAAAATAATCGAAGTTGATTTCAAATAAATTTAAAAATTCGACACTTCCAACTAAAATTTTTTTCGCAATCCAAAAAATTGATGTTATTTTAATCTAAATTTACTCAAATATAGATCCTACAAAAAAATACTCAATAAAATCCAAAAAAATCGAAGTTGGTTTCAAATAATATTATTAAAATTTGACACTTCCAAATAAGTTTTTTTCACAATCCAACAAAATTGAAGTTATTTTCATCTAAATTTAATCAAATATAGATCCTACAACAAGAATTCTCAACAAAATCCAAAAAAATCGAAGTTGATTTCAAATAAATTTATTAAAATTTGACACTTCCAACTAAATTTTTTTTCATAATCCAACAAAATTGAAGTTATTTTCATCTAAATTTACTCAAATATAGATCCTACAACCAAAATACGCAACAAAATCCAAAAAAATCGAAGTTGATTTCAAATGAATTTATTAAAATTTGACCAAAATCTTGTCAAAATCCAAAAAATTGAAGTTATTTTCATCTAAATTTACTCAAATATAGATCCTACAACAAAAATACTCAACAAAATCCAAAAAAATCGAAGTTGATTTCAAATAAATTTATTAAAATTTGACATTTCCAACTAAATTTTTTTTTATAATCCAACAAAATTGAAGTTATTTTCATCTAAATTTACTCAAATATAGACCCCACAACAAAAATACTCAACAAAATCCAAAAATATCGAAGTTGATTTCAAATAAATTTATTAAAATTTGACACTTCCAACTAAAATTTTTTCACAATCCAACCAAATTGAAGTTATTTTCATCTAAATTTACTCAAATATAGATCCTACAACAAAAATACTCAACAAAATAAAAAAAAATCGAAGTTGATATCAAATAAATTTATTAAAATTTGACACTTCCAACTAAAATTTTTTCACAATCCAACCAAATTGAAGTTATTTTCATCTAAATTTACTCAAATATAGATCCTACACCAAAAATACTCAACAAAATCCAAAATAATCGAAGTTGATTTCAAATAAATTTAAAAATTCGACACTTCCAACTAAAATTTTTTTCACAATCCAAAAAATTGATGTTATTTTCATCTAAATTTACTCAAATATAGATCCTGCAACAAAAATACTCAATAAAATCCAAAAAAATCGAAGTTGGTTTCAAATAATATTATTAAAATTTGACACTTCCAAATAAGTTTTTTTCACAATCCAACAAAATTGAAGTTATTTTCATCTAAATTTAGTCAAATATAGATCCTACAACCAAAATATTCATCAAAATCCAAAAAAATCGAAGTTGATTTCAAATAAATTTATTAAAATTGGACACTTCCAACTAAAATTTTTTTCAAAATCCAAAAAATTGAAGTTATTTTCATCTAAATTTACTCGAATATAGATCCTACAACAAAAATACTCAACAAAATCCAAAAAAATCGAAGTTGATTTCAAATGAATTTATTAAAATTTGACATTTCCAACTAAATTTTTTTTTATAATCCAACAAAATTGAAGTTATTTTCATCTAAATTTACTCAAATATAGACCCCACATCAAAAATACTCAACAAAATCCAAAAATATCGAAGTTGATTTCAAATAAATTTACTAAAATTTGACACTTCCAACTAAAATTTTTTTCACAATCCAACCAAATTTAAGTTATTTTCATCTAAATTTACTCAAATATAGATCCTACAACAAAAATACTCAACAAAATAAAAAAAAATCGAAGTTGATATCAAATAAATTTATTAAAATTTGACACTTCCAACTAAAATTTTTTTCACAATCCAACAAAATTGAAGTTATTTTCATCTAAATTTACTCAAATATAGATCCTACAACAAAAATACTCAACAAAATCAAAAATAAATCGAAGTTGATTTCAAATAAATTTATTAAAAATTGATCCTTCCAACTAAAATTTTTTTTCACAATCCAAAAAATTGAAGTTATTTTCATCTAAATCTACTCAAATATAGATCCTACACCAAAAATTCTCAACAAAATCCAAAATAATCGAAGTTGATTTCAAATAAATTTAAAAATTCGACACTTCCAACTAAAATTTTTTTCACAATCCAAAAAATTGATGTTATTTTCATCTAAATTTACTCAAATATAGATCCTGCAACAAAAATACTCAATAAAATCCAAAAAAATCGAAGTTGGTTTCAAATAATATTATTAAAATTTGACACTTCCAAATAAGTTTTTTTCACAATCCAACAAAATTGAAGTTATTTTCATCTAAATTTACTCAAATATAGATCCTACAACAAAAATACTCATCAAAATCCAAAAAAATTAAAGTTGATTTCAAATAAATTTATTAAAATTTGACATTTCCAACTAAAATTTTTTTCACAATCCAAAAAATTGAAGTTATTTTCATCTAAATTTACTCAAATATAGATCCTACAACAAAAATACTCAACAAAATCCCAAAAAATCGAAGTTGATTTCAAATAAATTTATTAAAATTTGACCCTCCCAACTAAAACTTTTTTTCACAATCCAAAAAATTGAAGTTATTTTCATCTAAATCTACTCAAATATAGATCCTACAACAAAAATACTCAATAAAATCCAAAAAAATCGAAGTTGGTTTCAAATAAATTTAAAAATTCGACACTTCCAACTAAAATTTTTTTCGCAATCCAAAAAATTGATGTTATTTTCATCTAAATTTACTCAAATATAGATCCTACAACAAAAATACTCAATAAAATCCAAAAAAATCGAAGTTGGTTTCAAATAATATTATTAAAATTTGACACTTCCAAATAATTTTTTTTCACAATCCAACAAAATTGAAGTTATTTTCATCTAAATTTACTCAAATATAGATCCTACAACAAAAATACTCATCAAAATCCAAAAAAATAAAAGTTGATTTCAAATAAATTTATTAAAATTTGACATTTCCAACTAAAATTTTTTTCACAATCCAAAAAATTGAAGTTATTTTCATCTAAATTTACTCAAATATAGATCCTACAACAAAAATACTCAACAAAATCAAAAAAAAATCGAAGTTGATTTCAAATAAATTTATTAAAAATTGATCCTTCCAACTAAAATTTTTTTTCACAATCAAAAAAATTGAAGTTATTTTCATCTAAATCTACTCAAATATAGATCCTACAACAAAAATACTCAACAAAATCCAAAATAATCGAAGTTGATTTCAAATAAATTTAAAAATTCGACACTTCCAACTAAAATTTTTTTCACAATCCAAAAAATTGATGTTATTTTCATCTAAATTTACTCAAATATAGATCCTGCAACAAAAATACTCAATAAAATCCAAAAAAATCGAAGTTGGTTTCAAATAATATTATTAAAATTTGACACTTCCAAATAAGTTTTTTTCACAATCCAACAAAATTGAAGTTATTTTCATCTAAATTTAGTCAAATATAGATCCTACAACCAAAATACTCATCAAAATCCAAAAAAATCGAAGTTGATTTCAAATAAATTTATTAAAATTTGACTCTTCCAACTAAATTTTTTTTCATAATCCAACAAAATTAAATTTATTTACATCTAAATTTACTCAAATATAGATCCTACAACAAAAATACTCAATAAAATCCAAAAAAATCGAAGTTGGTTTCAAATAATATTATTAAAATTTGACACTTCCAAATAATTTTTTTTCACAATCCAACAAAATTGAAGTTATTTTCATCTAAATTTACTCAAATATAGATCCTACAACAAAAATACTCATCAAAATCCAAAAAAATAAAAGTTGATTTCAAATAAATTTATTAAAATTTGACATTTCCAACTAAAATTTTTTTCACAATCCAAAAAATTGAAGTTATTTTCATCTAAATTTACTCAAATATAGATCCTACAACAAAAATACTCAACAAAATCAAAAAAAAATCGAAGTTGATTTCAAATAAATTTATTAAAAATTGATCCTTCCAACTAAAATTTTTTTTCACAATCCAAAAAATTGAAGTTATTTTCATCTAAATCTACTCAAATATAGATCCTACAACAAAAATACTCAACAAAATCCAAAATAATCGAAGTTGATTTCAAATAAATTTAAAAATTCGACACTTCCAACTAAAATTTTTTTCACAATCCAAAAAATTGATGTTATTTTCATCTAAATTTACTCAAATATAGATCCTGCAACAAAAATACTCAATAAAATCCAAAAAAATCGAAGTTGGTTTCAAATAATATTATTAAAATTTGACACTTCCAAATAAGTTTTTTTCACAATCCAACAAAATTGAAGTTATTTTCATCTAAATTTAGTCAAATATAGATCCTACAACCAAAATATTCATCAAAATCCAAAAAAATCGAAGTTGATTTCAAATAAATTTATTAAAATTGGACACTTCCAACTAAAATTTTTTTCAAAATCCAAAAAATTGAAGTTATTTTCATCTAAATTTACTCGAATATAGATCCTACAACAAAAATACTCAACAAAATCCAAAAAAATCGAAGTTGATTTCAAATGAATTTATTAAAATTTGACATTTCCAACTAAATTTTTTTTTATAATCCAACAAAATTGAAGTTATTTTCATCTAAATTTACTCAAATATAGACCCCACATCAAAAATACTCAACAAAATCCCAAAATATCGAAGTTGATTTCAAATAAATTTACTAAAATTTGACACTTCCAACTAAAATTTTTTTCACAATCCAACCAAATTGAAGTTATTTTCATCTAAATTTACTCAAATATAGATCCTACAACAAAAATACTCAACAAAATAAAAAAAAATCGAAGTTGATATCAAATAAATTTATTAAAATTTGACACTTCCAACTAAAATTTTTTTCACAATCCAACAAAATTGAAGTTATTTTCATCTAAATTTACTCAAATATAGATCCTACAACAAAAATACTCAACAAAATCAAAAATAAATCGAAGTTGATTTCAAATAAATTTATTAAAAATTGATCCTTCCAACTAAAATTTTTTTTCACAATCCAAAAAATTGAAGTTATTTTCATCTAAATCTACTCAAATATAGATCCTACACCAAAAATTCTCAACAAAATCCAAAATAATCGAAGTTGATTTCAAATAAATTTAAAAATTCGACACTTCCAACTAAAATTTTTTTCACAATCCAAAAAATTGATGTTATTTTCATCTAAATTTACTCAAATATAGATCCTGCAACAAAAATACTCAATAAAATCCAAAAAAATCGAAGTTGGTTTCAAATAATATTATTAAAATTTGACACTTCCAAATAAGTTTTTTTCACAATCCAACAAAATTGAAGTTATTTTCATCTAAATTTACTCAAATATAGATCCTACAACAAAAATACTCATCAAAATCCAAAAAAATTAAAGTTGATTTCAAATAAATTTATTAAAATTTGACATTTCCAACTAAAATTTTTTTCACAATCCAAAAAATTGAAGTTATTTTCATCTAAATTTACTCAAATATAGATCCTACAACAAAAATACTCAACAAAATCCCAAAAAATCGAAGTTGATTTCAAATAAATTTATTAAAATTTGACCCTCCCAACTAAAACTTTTTTTCACAATCCAAAAAATTGAAGTTATTTTCATCTAAATCTACTCAAATATAGATCCTACAACAAAAATACTCAATAAAATCCAAAAAAATCGAAGTTGGTTTCAAATAAATTTAAAAATTCGACACTTCCAACTAAAATTTTTTTCGCAAATCCAAAAAATTGATGTTATTTTCATCTAAATTTACTCAAATATAGATCCTACAACAAAAATACTCAATAAAATCCAAAAAAATCGAAGTTGGTTTCAAATAATATTATTAAAATTTGACACTTCCAAATAATTTTTTTTCACAATCCAACAAAATTGAAGTTATTTTCATCTAAATTTACTCAAATATAGATCCTACAACAAAAATACTCATCAAAATCCAAAAAAATAAAAGTTGATTTCAAATAAATTTATTAAAATTTGACATTTCCAACTAAAATTTTTTTCACAATCCAAAAAATTGAAGTTATTTTCATCTAAATTTACTCAAATATAGATCCTACAACAAAAATACTCAACAAAATCAAAAAAAAATCGAAGTTGATTTCAAATAAATTTATTAAAAATTGATCCTTCCAACTAAAATTTTTTTTCACAATCAAAAAAATTGAAGTTATTTTCATCTAAATCTACTCAAATATAGATCCTACAACAAAAATACTCAACAAAATCCAAAATAATCGAAGTTGATTTCAAATAAATTTAAAAATTCGACACTTCCAACTAAAATTTTTTTCACAATCCAAAAAATTGATGTTATTTTCATCTAAATTTACTCAAATATAGATCCTGCAACAAAAATACTCAATAAAATCCAAAAAAATCGAAGTTGGTTTCAAATAATATTATTAAAATTTGACACTTCCAAATAAGTTTTTTTCACAATCCAACAAAATTGAAGTTATTTTCATCTAAATTTAGTCAAATATAGATCCTACAACCAAAATACTCATCAAAATCCAAAAAAATCGAAGTTGATTTCAAATAAATTTATTAAAATTGGACACTTCCAACTAAAATTTTTGTCAAAATCCAAAAAATTGAAGTTATTTTCATCTAAATTTACTCGAATATAGATCCTACAACAAAAATACTCAACAAAATCCAAAAAAATCGAAGTTGATTTCAAATAAATTTATTAAAATTTGACATTTCCAACTAAATTTTTTTTTATAATCCAACAAAATTGAAGTTATTTTCATCTAAATTTACTCAAATATAGACCCCACAACAAAAATACTCAACAAAATCCAAAAATATCGAAGTTGATTTCAAATAAATTTATTAAAATTTGACACTTCCAACTAAAATTTTTTTCACAATCCAACAAAATTGAAGTTATTTTCATCTAAATTTACTCAAATATAGATCCTACAACAAAAATACTCAACAAAATAAAAAAAAATCGAAGTTGATATCAAATAAATTTATTAAAATTTGACACTTCCAACTAAAATTTTTTTCACAATCCAACAAAATTGAAGTTATTTTCATCTAAATTTACTCAAATATAGATCCTACAACAAAAATACTCAACAAAATCAAAAAAAAATCGAAGTTGATTTCAAATAAATTTATTAAAAATTGATCCTTCCAACTAAAATTTTTTTTCACAATCCAAAAAATTGAAGTTATTTTCATCTAAATCTACTCAAATATAGATCCTACACCAAAAATACTCAACAAAATCCAAAATAATCGAAGTTGATTTCAAATAAATTTAAAAATTCGACACTTCCAACTAAAATTTTTTTCACAATCCAAAAAATTGATGTTATTTTCATCTAAATTTACTCAAATATAGATCCTGCAACAAAAATACTCAATAAAATCCAAAAAAATCGAAGTTGGTTTCAAATAATATTATTAAAATTTGACACTTCCAAATAAGTTTTTTTCACAATCCAACAAAATTGAAGTTATTTTCATCTAAATTTAGTCAAATATAGATCCTACAACCAAAATATTCATCAAAATCCAAAAAAATCGAAGTTGATTTCAAATAAATTTATTAAAATTTGACTCTTCCAACTAAATTTTTTTTCATAATCCAACAAAATTAAATTTATTTTCATCTAAATTTACTCAAATATAGATCCTACAACAAAAATACTCAATAAAATCCAAAAAAATCGAAGTTGGTTTCAAATAATATTATTAAAATTTGACACTTCCAAATAATTTTATTTCACAATCCAACAAAATTGAAGTTATTTTCATCTAAATTTACTCAAATATAGATCCTACAACAAAAATACTCATCAAAATCCCAAAAAATAAAAGTTGATTTCAAATAAATTTATTAAAATTTGACATTTCCAACTAAAATTTTTTTCACAATCCAAAAAATTGAAGTTATTTTCATCTAAATTTAGTCAAATATAGATCCTACAACAAAAATACTCAACAAAATCCCAAAAAATCGAAGTTGATTTCAAATAAATTTATTAAAATTTGACACTTCCAACTAAATTTTTTTTTATAATCCAACAAAATTGAAGTTATTTTCATCTAAATTTACTCAAATATAGACCCCACAACAAAAATACTCAACCAAATCCAAAAATATCGAAGTTGATTTCAAATAAATTTATTAAAATTTGACACTTCCAACTAAAATTTTTTCACAATCCAACCAAATTGAAGTTATTTTCATCTAAATTTACTCAAATATAGACCCTACAACAAAAATACTCAACAAAATAAAAAAAAATCGAAGTTGATATCAAATAAATTTATTAAAATTTGACACTTCCAACTAAAATTTTTTCACAATCCAACCAAATTGAATTTATTTTCATCTAAATTTACTCAAATATAGATCCTACACCAAAAATACTCAACAAAATCCAAAATAATCGAAGTTGATTTCAAATAAATTTAAAAATTCGACACTTCCAACTAAAATTTTTTTCACAATCCAAAAAATTGATGTTATTTTCATCTAAATTTACTCAAATATAGATCCTGCAACAAAAATACTCAATAAAATCCAAAAAAATCGAAGTTGGTTTCAAATAATATTATTAAAATTTGACACTTCCAAATAAGTTTTTTTCACAATCCAACAAAATTGAAGTTATTTTCATCTAAATTTAGTCAAATATAGATCCTACAACCAAAATACTCATCAAAATCCAAAAAAATCGAAGTTGATTTCAAATAAATTTATTAAAATTGGACACTTCCAACTAAAATTTTTTTCAAAATCCAAAAAATTGAAGTTATTTTCATCTAAATTTACTCGAATATAGATCCTACAACAAAAATACTCAACAAAATCCAAAAAAATCGAAGTTGATTTCAAATAAATTTATTAAAATTTGACATTTCCAACTAAATTTTTTTTTATAATCCAACAAAATTGAAGTTATTTTCATCTAAATTTACTCAAATATAGACCCCACAACAAAAATACTCAACAAAATCCAAAAATATCGAAGTTGATTTCAAATAAATTTATTAAAATTTGACACTTCGAACTAAAATTTTTTTCACAATCCAACAAGATTGAAGTTATTTTCATCTAAATTTACTCAAATATAGATCCTACAACAAAAATACTCAACAAAATCCAAAAAAATCGAAGTTGATTTCAAACAAATTTATTAAAATTATACCCTTCCAACTAAAACTTTTTTTCACAATCCAAAAAATTGAAGTTATTTTCATCTGAATCTACTCAAATATAGATCCTACAAAAAAAATACTCAACTAAACCCAAAATAATCGAAGTTGATTTCAAATAAATTTAAAAATTCGACACTTCCAACTAAAATTTTTTTCGCAATCCAAAAAATTGATGTTATTTTCATCTAAATTTACTCAAATATAGATCCTACAAAAAAATACTCAATAAAATCCAAAAAAATCGAAGTTGGTTTCAAATAATATTATTAAAATTTGACACTTCCAAATAAGTTTTTTTCACAATCCAACAAAATTGAAGTTATTTTCATCTAAATTTAATCAAATATAGATCCTACAACAAGAATTCTCAACAAAATCCAAAAAAATCGAAGTTGATTTCAAATAAATTTATTAAAATTTGACACTTCCAACTAAATTTTTTTTCATAATCCAACAAAATTGAAGTTATTTTCATCTAAATTTACTCAAATATAGATCCTACAACCAAAATACGCAACAAAATCCAAAAAAATCGAAGTTGATTTCAAATGAATTTATTAAAATTTGACCAAAATCTTGTCAAAATCCAAAAAATTGAAGTTATTTTCATCTAAATTTACTCAAATATAGATCCTACAACAAAAATACTCAACAAAATCCAAAAAAATCGAAGTTGATTTCAAATAAATTTATTAAAATTTGACACTTCCAACTAAAATTTTTTCACAATCCAACCAAATTGAAGTTATTTTCATCTAAATTTACTCAAATATAGATCCTACACCAAAAATACTCAACAAAATCCAAAATAATCGAAGTTGATTTCAAATAAATTTAAAAATTCGACACTTCCAACTAAAATTTTTTTCACAATCCAAAAAATTGATGTTATTTTCATCTAAATTTACTCAAATATAGATCCTGCAACAAAAATACTCAATAAAATCCAAAAAAATCGAAGTTGGTTTCAAATAATATTATTAAAATTTGACACTTCCAAATAAGTTTTTTTCACAATCCAACAAAATTGAAGTTATTTTCATCTAAATTTAGTCAAATATAGATCCTACAACCAAAATATTCATCAAAATCCAAAAAAATCGAAGTTGATTTCAAATAAATTTATTAAAATTGGACACTTCCAACTAAAATTTTTTTCAAAATCCAAAAAATTGAAGTTATTTTCATCTAAATTTACTCGAATATAGATCCTACAACAAAAATACTCAACAAAATCCAAAAAAATCGAAGTTGATTTCAAATGAATTTATTAAAATTTGACATTTCCAACTAAATTTTTTTTTATAATCCAACAAAATTGAAGTTATTTTCATCTAAATTTACTCAAATATAGACCCCACATCAAAAATACTCAACAAAATCCAAAAATATCGAAGTTGATTTCAAATAAATTTATTAAAATTTGACACTTCCAACTAAAATTTTTTTCACAATCCAACCAAATTGAAGTTATTTTCATCTAAATTTACTCAAATATAGATCCTACAACAAAAATACTCAACAAAATAAAAAAAAATCGAAGTTGATATCAAATAAATTTATTAAAATTTGACACTTCCAACTAAAATTTTTTTCACAATCCAACAAAATTGAAGTTATTTTCATCTAAATTTACTCAAATATAGATCCTACAACAAAAATACTCATCAAAATCAAAAATAAATCGAAGTTGATTTCAAATAAATTTATTAAAAATTGATCCTTCCAACTAAAATTTTTTTTCACAATCCAAAAAATTGAAGTTATTTTCATCTAAATCTACTCAAATATAGATCCTACACCAAAAATTCTCAACAAAATCCAAAATAATCGAAGTTGATTTCAAATAAATTTAAAAATTCGACACTTCCAACTAAAATTTTTTTCACAATCAAAAAAATTGATGTTATTTTCATCTAAATTTACTCAAATATAGATCCTGCAACAAAAATACTCAATAAAATCCAAAAAAATCGAAGTTGGTTTCAAATAATATTATTAAAATTTGACACTTCCAAATAAGTTTTTTTCACAATCCAACAAAATTGAAGTTATTTTCATCTAAATTTTGTCAAATATAGATCCTACAACCAAAATACTCATCAAAATCCAAAAAAATCGAAGTTGATTTCAAATAAATTTATTAAAATTTGACTCTTCCAACTAAATTTTTTTTCATAATCCAACAAAATTAAATTTATTTTCATCTAAATTTACTCAAATATAGATCCTACAACAAAAATACTCAATAAAATCCAAAAAAATCGAAGTTGATTTCAAATAAATTTATTAAAATTTGACATTTCCAACTAAATTTTTTTTTATAATCCAACCAAATTGAAGTTATTTTCATCTAAATTTACTCAAATATAGATCCTACAACAAAAATACTCAACAAAATAAAAAAAAATCGAAGTTGATATCAAATAAATTTATTAAAATTTGACACTTCCAACTAAAATTTTTTTCACAATCCAACAAAATTGAAGTTATTTTCATCTAAATTTACTCAAATATAGATCCTACAACAAAAATACTCATCAAAATCAAAAATAAATCGAAGTTGATTTCAAATAAATTTATTAAAAATTGATCCTTCCAACTAAAATTTTTTTTCACAATCCAAAAAATTGAAGTTATTTTCATCTAAATCTACTCAAATATAGATCCTACACCAAAAATTCTCAACAAAATCCAAAATAATCGAAGTTGATTTCAAATAAATTTAAAAATTCGACACTTCCAACTAAAATTTTTTTCACAATCAAAAAAATTGATGTTATTTTCATCTAAATTTACTCAAATATAGATCCTGCAACAAAAATACTCAATAAAATCCAAAAAAATCGAAGTTGGTTTCAAATAATATTATTAAAATTTGACACTTCCAAATAAGTTTTTTTCACAATCCAACAAAATTGAAGTTATTTTCATCTAAATTTTGTCAAATATAGATCCTACAACCAAAATACTCATCAAAATCCAAAAAAATCGAAGTTGATTTCAAATAAATTTATTAAAATTTGACTCTTCCAACTAAATTTTTTTTCATAATCCAACAAAATTAAATTTATTTTCATCTAAATTTACTCAAATATAGATCCTACAACAAAAATACTCAATAAAATCCAAAAAAATCGAAGTTGATTTCAAATAAATTTATTAAAATTTGTCATTTCCAACTAAATTTTTTTTTATAATCCAACAAAATTGAAGTTATTTTCATCTAAATTTACTCAAATATAGACCCCACAACAAAAATACTCAACAAAATCCAAAAATATCGAAGTTGATTTCAAATAAATTTATTAAAATTTGACACTTCCAACTAAAATTTTTTTCACAATCCAACCAAATTGAAGTTATTTTCATCTAAATTTACTCAAATATAGATCCTACAACAAAAATACTCAACAAAATAAAAAAAAATCGAAGTTGATATCAAATAAATTTATTAAAATTTGACACTTCCAACTAAAATTTTTTTCACAATCCAACAAAATTGAAGTTATTTTCATCTAAATTTACTCAAATATAGATCCTACAACAAAAATACTCAACAAAATCAAAAAAAAATCGAAGTTGATTTCAAATAAATTTATTAAAAATTGATCCTTCCAACTAAAATTTTTTTTCACAATCCAAAAAATTGAAGTTATTTTCATCTAAATCTACTCAAATATAGATCCTACACCAAAAATACTCAACAAAATCCAAAATAATCGAAGTTGATTTCAAATAAATTTAAAAATTCGACACTTCCAACTAAAATTTTTTTCACAATCCAAAAAATTGATGTTATTTTCATCTAAATTTACTCAAATATAGATCCTGCAACAAAAATACTCAATAAAATCCAAAAAAATCGAAGTTGGTTTCAAATAATATTATTAAAATTTGACACTTCCAAATAAGTTTTTTTCACAATCCAACAAAATTGAAGTTATTTTCATCTAAATTTAGTCAAATATAGATCCTACAACCAAAATACTCATCAAAATCCAAAAAAATCGAAGTTGATTTCAAATAAATTTATTAAAATTTGACTCTTCCAACTAAATTTTTTTTCATAATCCAACAAAATTAAATTTATTTTCATCTAAATTTACTCAAATATAGATCCTACAACAAAAATACTCAATAAAATCCAAAAAAATCGAAGTTGGTTTCAAATAATATTATTAAAATTTGACACTTCCAAATAATTTTTTTTCACAATCCAACAAAATTGAAGTTATTTTCATCTAAATTTACTCAAATATAGATCCTACAACAAAAATACTCATCAAAATCCCAAAAAATAAAAGTTGATTTCAAATAAATTTATTAAAATTTGACATTTCCAACTAAAATTTTTTTCACAATCCAAAAAATTGAAGTTATTTTCATCTAAATTTAGTCAAATATAGATCCTACAACAAAAATACTCAACAAAATCCCAAAAAATCGAAGTTGATTTCAAATAAATTTATTAAAATTTGACACTTCCAACTAAATTTTTTTTTATAATCCAACAAAATTGATGTTATTTTCATCTAAATTTACTCAAATATAGATCCTGCAACAAAAATACTCAATAAAATCCAAAAAAATCGAAGTTGGTTTCAAATAATATTATTAAAATTTGACACTTCCAAATAAGTTTTTTTCACAATCCAACAAAATTGAAGTTATTTTCATCTAAATTTTGTCAAATATAGATCCTACAACCAAAATACTCATCAAAATCCAAAAAAATCGAAGTTGATTTCAAATAAATTTATTAAAATTTGACTCTTCCAACTAAATTTTTTTTCATAATCCAACAAAATTAAATTTATTTTCATCTAAATTTACTCAAATATAGATCCTACAACAAAAATACTCAATAAAATCCAAAAAAATCGAAGTTGATTTCAAATAAATTTATTAAAATTTGACATTTCCAACTAAATTTTTTTTTATAATCCAACAAAATTGAAGTTATTTTCATCTAAATTTACTCAAATATAGACCCCACAACAAAAATACTCAACAAAATCCAAAAATATCGAAGTTGATTTCAAATAAATTTATTAAAATTTGACACTTCCAACTAAAATTTTTTTCACAATCCAACCAAATTGAAGTTATTTTCATCTAAATTTACTCAAATATAGATCCTACAACAAAAATACTCAACAAAATAAAAAAAAATCGAAGTTGATATCAAATAAATTTATTAAAATTTGACACTTCCAACTAAAATTTTTTTCACAATCCAACAAAATTGAAGTTATTTTCATCTAAATTTACTCAAATATAGATCCTACAACTAAAATACTCAACAAAATAAAAAAAAAATCGAAGTTGATTTCAAATAAATTTATTAAAAATTGATCCTTCCAACTAAAATTTTTTTTCACAATCCAAAAAATTGAAGTTATTTTCATCTAAATCTACTCAAATATAGATCCTACACCAAAAATACTCAACAAAATCCAAAATAATCGAAGTTGATTTCAAATAAATTTAAAAATTCGACACTTCCAACTAAAATTTTTTTCACAATCCAAAAAATTGATGTTATTTTCATCTAAATTTACTCAAATATAGATCCTGCAACAAAAATACTCAATAAAATCCAAAAAAATCGAAGTTGGTTTCAAATAATATTATTAAAATTTGACACTTCCAAATAAGTTTTTTTCACAATCCAACAAAATTGAAGTTATTTTCATCTAAATTTAGTCAAATATAGATCCTACAACCAAAATACTCATCAAAATCCAAAAAAATCGAAGTTGATTTCAAATAAATTTATTAAAATTTGACTCTTCCAACTAAATTTTTTTTCATAATCCAACAAAATTAAATTTATTTTCATCTAAATTTACTCAAATATAGATCCTACAACAAAAATACTCAATAAAATCCAAAAAAATCGAAGTTGGTTTCAAATAATATTATTAAAATTTGACACTTCCAAATAATTTTTTTTCACAATCCAACAAAATTGAAGTTATTTTCATCTAAATTTACTCAAATATAGATCCTACAACAAAAATACTCATCAAAATCCCAAAAAATAAAAGTTGATTTCAAATAAATTTATTAAAATTTGACATTTCCAACTAAAATTTTTTTCACAATCCAAAAAATTGAAGTTATTTTCATCTAAATTTAGTCAAATATAGATCCTACAACAAAAATACTCAACAAAATCCCAAAAAATCGAAGTTGATTTCAAATAAATTTATTAAAATTTGACACTTCCAACTAAATTTTTTTTTATAATCCAACAAAATTGAAGTTATTTTCATCTAAATTTACTCAAATATAGACCCCACAACAAAAATACTCAACAAAATCCAAAAATATCGAAGTTGATTTCAAATAAATTTATTAAAATTTGACACTTCCAACTAAAATTTTTTCACAATCCAACCAAATTGAAGTTATTTTCATCTAAATTTACTCAAATATAGACCCTACAACAAAAATACTCAACAAAATAAAAAAAAATCGAAGTTGATATCAAATAAATTTATTAAAATTTGACACTTCCAACTAAAATTTTTTCACAATCCAACCAAATTGAATTTATTTTCATCTAAATTTACTCAAATATAGATCCTACACCAAAAATACTCAACAAAATCCAAAATAATCGAAGTTGATTTCAAATAAATTTAAAAATTCGACACTTCCAACTAAAATTTTTTTCACAATCCAAAAAATTGATGTTATTTTCATCTAAATTTACTCAAATATAGATCCTGCAACAAAAATACTCAATAAAATCCAAAAAAATCGAAGTTGGTTTCGAATAATATTATTAAAATTTGACACTTCCAAATAAGTTTTTTTCACAATCCAACAAAATTGAAGTTATTTTCATCTAAATTTAGTCAAATATAGATCCTACAACCAAAATACTCATCAAAATCCAAAAAAATCGAAGTTGATTTCAAATAAATTTATTAAAATTTGACTCTTCCAACTAAATTTTTTTTCATAATCCGACAAAATTAAATTTATTTTCATCTAAATTTACTCAAATATAGATCCTACAACAAAAATACTCAATAAAATCCAAAAAAATCGAAGTTGGTTTCAAATAATATTATTAAAATTTGACACTTCCAAATAATTTTTTTTCACAATCCAAAAAATTGAAGTTATTTTCATCTAAATTTACTCAAATATAGATCCTACAACAAAAATACTCATCAAAATCCAAAAAAATAAAAGTTGATTTCAAATAAATTTATTAAAATTTGACATTTCCAACTAAAATTTTTTTCACAATCCAAAAAATTGAAGTTATTTTCATCTAAATTTACTCAAATATAGATCCTACAACAAAAATACTCAACAAAATCAAAAAAAAATCGAAGTTGATTTCAAATAAATTTATTAAAAATTGATCCTTCCAACTAAAATTTTTTTTCACAATCCAAAAAATTGAAGTTATTTTCATCTAAATCTACTCAAATATAGATCCTACAACAAAAATACTCAACAAAATCCAAAATAATCGAAGTTGATTTCAAATAAATTTAAAAATTCGACACTTCCAACTAAAATTTTTTTCACAATCCAAAAAATTGATGTTATTTTCATCTAAATTTACTCAAATATAGATCCTGCAACAAAAATACTCAATAAAATCCAAAAAAAAAGAAGTTGGTTTCAAATAATATTATTAAAATTTGACACTTCCAAATAAGTTTTTTTCACAATCCAACAAAATTGAAGTTATTTTCATCTAAATTTAGTCAAATATAGATCCTACAACCAAAATACTCATCAAAATCCAAAAAAATCGAAGTTGATTTCAAATAAATTTATTAAAATTGGACACTTCCAACTAAAATTTTTTTCAAAATCCAAAAAATTGAAGTTATTTTCATCTAAATTTACTCGAATATAGATCCTACAACAAAAATACTCAACAAAATCCAAAAAAATCGAAGTTGATTTCAAATAAATTTATTAAAATTTGACATTTCCAACTAAATTTTTTTTTATAATCCAACAAAATTGAAGTTATTTTCATCTAAATTTACTCAAATATAGACCCCACAACAAAAATACTCAACAAAATCCAAAAATATCGAAGTTGATTTCAAATAAATTTATTAAAATTTGACACTTCGAACTAAAATTTTTTTCACAATCCAACAAGATTGAAGTTATTTTCATCTAAATTTACTCAAATATAGATCCTACAACAAAAATACTCAACAAAATCCAAAAAAATCGAAGTTGATTTCAAACAAATTTATTAAAATTATACCCTTCCAACTAAAACTTTTTTTCACAATCCAAAAAATTGAAGTTATTTTCATCTGAATCTACTCAAATATAGATCCTACAACAAAAATACTCAACTAAACCCAAAATAATCGAAGTTGATTTCAAATAAATTTAAAAATTCGACACTTCCAACTAAAATTTTTTTCGCAATCCAAAAAATTGATGTTATTTTCATCTAAATTTACTCAAATATAGATCCTACAAAAAAATACTCAATAAAATCCAAAAAAATCGAAGTTGGTTTCAAATAATATTATTAAAATTTGACACTTCCAAATAAGTTTTTTTCACAATCCAACAAAATTGAAGTTATTTTCATCTAAATTTAATCAAATATAGATCCTACAACAAGAATTCTCAACAAAATCCAAAAAAATCGAAGTTGATTTCAAATAAATTTATTAAAATTTGACACTTCCAACTAAATTTTTTTTCATAATCCAACAAAATTGAAGTTATTTTCATCTAAATTTACTCAAATATAGATCCTACAACCAAAATACGCAACAAAATCCAAAAAAATCGAAGTTGATTTCAAATGAATTTATTAAAATTTGACCAAAATCTTGTCAAAATCCAAAAAATTGAAGTTATTTTCATCTAAATTTTCTCAAATATAGATCCTACAACAAAAATACTCAACAAAATCCAAAAAAATCGAAGTTGATTTCAAATAAATTTATTAAAATTTGACACTTCCAACTAAAATTTTTTCACAATCCAACCAAATTGAAGTTATTTTCATCTAAATTTACTCAAATATAGATCCTACAACAAAAATACTCAACAAAATAAAAAAAAATCGAAGTTGATATCAAATAAATTTATTAAAATTTGACACTTCCAACTAAAATTTTTTCACAATCCAACCAAATTGAAGTTATTTTCATCTAAATTTACTCAAATATAGATCCTACACCAAAAATACTCAACAAAATCCAAAATAATCGAAGTTGATTTCAAATAAATTTAAAAATTCGACACCTCCAACTAAAATTTTTTTCACAATCCAAAAAATTGATGTTATTTTCATCTAAATTTACTCAAATATAGATCCTGCAACAAAAATACTCAATAAAATCCAAAAAAATCGAAGTTGGTTTCAAATAATATTATTAAAATTTGACACTTCCAAATAAGTTTTTTTCACAATCCAACAAAATTGAAGTTATTTTCATCTAAATTTAGTCAAATATAGATCCTACAACCAAAATATTCATCAAAATCCAAAAAAATCGAAGTTGATTTCAAATAAATTTATTAAAATTGGACACTTCCAACTAAAATTTTTTTCAAAATCCAAAAAATTGAAGTTATTTTCATCTAAATTTACTCGAATATAGATCCTACAACAAAAATACTCAACAAAATCCAAAAAAATCGAAGTTGATTTCAAATGAATTTATTAAAATTTGACATTTCCAACTAAATTTTTTTTTATAATCCAACAAAATTGAAGTTATTTTCATCTAAATTTACTCAAATATAGACCCCACATCAAAAATACTCAACAAAATCCAAAAATATCGAAGTTGATTTCAAATAAATTTATTAAAATTTGACACTTCCAACTAAAATTTTTTTCACAATCCAACCAAATTGAAGTTATTTTCATCTAAATTTACTCAAATATAGATCCTACAACAAAAATACTCAACAAAATAAAAAAAAATCGAAGTTGATATCAAATAAATTTATTAAAATTTGACACTTCCAACTAAAATTTTTTTCACAATCCAACAAAATTGAAGTTATTTTCATCTAAATTTACTCAAATATAGATCCTACAACAAAAATACTCATCAAAATCAAAAATAAATCGAAGTTGATTTCAAATAAATTTATTAAAAATTGATCGTTCCAACTAAAATTTTTTTTCACAATCCAAAAAATTGAAGTTATTTTCATCTAAATCTACTCAAATATAGATCCTACACCAAAAATTCTCAACAAAATCCAAAATAATCGAAGTTGATTTCAAATAAATTTAAAAATTCGACACTTCCAACTAAAATTTTTTTCACAATCAAAAAAATTGATGTTATTTTCATCTAAATTTACTCAAATATAGATCCTGCAACAAAAATACTCAATAAAATCCAAAAAAATCGAAGTTGGTTTCAAATAATATTATTAAAATTTGACACTTCCAAATAAGTTTTTTTCACAATCCAACAAAATTGAAGTTATTTTCATCTAAATTTAGTCAAATATAGATCCTACAACCAAAATACTCATCAAAATCCAAAAAAATCGAAGTTGATTTCAAATAAATTTATTAAAATTTGACTCTTCCAACTAAATTTTTTTTCATAATCCAACAAAATTAAATTTATTTTCATCTAAATTTACTCAAATATAGATCCTACAACAAAAATACTCAATAAAATCCAAAAAAATCGAAGTTGGTTTCAAATAATATTATTAAAATTTGACACTTCCAAATAATTTTTTTTCACAATCCAAAAAATTGAAGTTATTTTCATCTAAATTTACTCAAATATAGATCCTACAACAAAAATACTCATCAAAGTCCAAAAAAATAAAAGTTGATTTCAAATAAATTTATTAAAATTTGACATTTCCAACTAAAATTTTTTTCACAATCCAAAAAATTGAAGTTATTTTCATCTAAATTTACTCAAATATAGATCCTACAACAAAAATACTCAACAAAATCAAAAAAAAATCGAAGTTGATTTCAAATAAATTTATTAAAAATTGATCCTTCCAACTAAAATTTTTTTTCACAATCCAAAAAATTGAAGTTATTTTCATCTAAATCTACTCAAATATAGATCCTACAACAAAAATACTCAACAAAATCCAAAATAATCGAAGTTGATTTCAAATAAATTTAAAAATTCGACACTTCCAACTAAAATTTTTTTCACAATCCAAAAAATTGATGTTATTTTCATCTAAATTTACTCAAATATAGATCCTGCAACAAAAATACTCAATAAAATAAAAAAAAAAGAAGTTGGTTTCAAATAATATTATTAAAATTTGACACTTCCAAATAAGTTTTTTTCACAATCCAACAAAATTGAAGTTATTTTCATCTAAATTTAGTCAAATATAGATCCTACAACCAAAATACTCATCAAAATCCAAAAAAATCGAAGTTGATTTCAAATAAATTTATTAAAATTGGACACTTCCAACTAAAATTTTTTTCAAAATCCAAAAAATTGAAGTTATTTTCATCTAAATTTACTCGAATATAGATCCTACAACAAAAATACTCAACAAAATCCAAAAAAATCGAAGTTGATTTCAAATAAATTTATTAAAATTTGACATTTCCAACTAAATTTTTTTTTATAATCCAACAAAATTGAAGTTATTTTCATCTAAATTTACTCAAATATAGACCCCACAACAAAAATACTCAACAAAATCCAAAAATATCGAAGTTGATTTCAAATAAATTTATTAAAATTTGACACTTCGAACTAAAATTTTTTTCACAATCCAACAAGATTGAAGTTATTTTCATCTAAATTTACTCAAATATAGATCCTACAACAAAAATACTCAACAAAATCCAAAAAAATCGAAGTTGATTTCAAACAAATTTATTAAAATTTTACCCTTCCAACTAAAACTTTTTTTCACAATCCAAAAAATTGAAGTTATTTTCATCTGAATCTACTCAAATATAGATCCTACAACAAAAATACTCAACTAAACCCAAAATAATCGAAGTTGATTTCAAATAAATTTAAAAATTCGACACTTCCAACTAAAATTTTTTTCGCAATCCAAAAAATTGATGTTATTTTCATCTAAATTTACTCAAATATAGATCCTACAAAAAAATACTCAATAAAATCCAAAAAAATCGAAGTTGGTTTCAAATAATATTATTAAAATTTGACACTTCCAAATAAGTTTTTTTCACAATCCAACAAAATTGAAGTTATTTTCATCTAAATTTAATCAAATATAGATCCTACAACAAGAATTCTCAACAAAATCCAAAAAAATCGAAGTTGATTTCAAATAAATTTATTAAAATTTGACACTTCCAACTAAATTTTTTTTCATAATCCAACAAAATTGAAGTTATTTTCATCTAAATTTACTCAAATATAGATCCTACAACCAAAATACGCAACAAAATCCAAAAAAATCGAAGTTGATTTCAAATGAATTTATTAAAATTTGACCAAAATCTTGTCAAAATCCAAAAAATTGAAGTTATTTTCATCTAAATTTACTCAAATATAGATCCTACAACAAAAATACTCAACAAAATCCAAAAAAATCGAAGTTGATTTCAAATAAATTTATTAAAATTTGACACTTCCAACTAAAATTTTTTCACAATCCAACCAAATTGAAGTTATTTTCATCTAAATTTACTCAAATATAGATCCTACAACAAAAATACTCAACAAAATAAAAAAAAATCGAAGTTGATATCAAATAAATTTATTAAAATTTGACACTTCCAACTAAAATTTTTTCACAATCCAACCAAATTGAAGTTATTTTCATCTAAATTTACTCAAATATAGATCCTACACCAAAAATACTCAACAAAATCCAAAATAATCGAAGTTGATTTCAAATAAATTTAAAAATTCGACACTTCCAACTAAAATTTTTTTCACAATCCAAAAAATTGATGTTATTTTCATCTAAATTTACTCAAATATAGATCCTGCAACAAAAATACTCAATAAAATCCAAAAAAATCGAAGTTGGTTTCAAATAATATTATTAAAATTTGACACTTCCAAATAAGTTTTTTTCACAATCCAACAAAATTGAAGTTATTTTCATCTAAATTTAGTCAAATATAGATCCTACAACCAAAATATTCATCAAAATCCAAAAAAATCGAAGTTGATTTCAAATAAATTTATTAAAATTGGACACTTCCAACTAAAATTTTTTTCAAAATCCAAAAAATTGAAGTTATTTTCATCTAAATTTACTCGAATATAGATCCTACAACAAAAATACTCAACAAAATCCAAAAAAATCGAAGTTGATTTCAAATGAATTTATTAAAATTTGACATTTCCAACTAAATTTTTTTTTATAATCCAACAAAATTGAAGTTATTTTCATCTAAATTTACTCAAATATAGACCCCACATCAAAAATACTCAACAAAATCCAAAAATATCGAAGTTGATTTCAAATAAATTTATTAAAATTTGACACTTCCAACTAAAATTTTTTTCACAATCCAACCAAATTGAAGTTATTTTCATCTAAATTTACTCAAATATAGATCCTACAACAAAAATACTCAACAAAATAAAAAAAAATCGAAGTTGATATCAAATAAATTTATTAAAATTTGACACTTCCAACTAAAATTTTTTTCACAATCCAACAAAATTGAAGTTATTTTCATCTAAATTTACTCAAATATAGATCCTACAACAAAAATACTCATCAAAATCAAAAATAAATCGAAGTTGATTTCAAATAAATTTATTAAAAATTGATCGTTCCAACTAAAATTTTTTTTCACAATCCAAAAAATTGAAGTTATTTTCATCTAAATTTACTCAAATATAGATCCTACAACCAAAATACTCATCAAAATCCAAAAAAATCGAAGTTGATTTCAAATAAATTTATTAAAATTTGACTCTTCCAACTAAATTTTTTTTCATAATCCAACAAAATTAAATTTATTTTCATCTAAATTTACTCAAATATAGATCCTACAACAAAAATACTCAATAAAATCCAAAAAAATCGAAGTTGGTTTCAAATAATATTATTAAAATTTGACACTTCCAAATAATTTTTTTTCACAATCCAAAAAATTGAAGTTATTTTCATCTAAATTTACTCAAATATAGATCCTACAACAAAAATACTCATCAAAGTCCAAAAAAATAAAAGTTGATTTCAAATAAATTTATTAAAATTTGACATTTCCAACTAAAATTTTTTTCACAATCCAAAAAATTGAAGTTATTTTCATCTAAATTTACTCAAATATAGATCCTACAACAAAAATACTCAACAAAATCAAAAAAAAATCGTAGTTGATTTCAAATAAATTTATTAAAAATTGATCCTTCCAACTAAAATTTTTTTTCACAATCCAAAAAATTGAAGTTATTTTCATCTAAATCTACTCAAATATAGATCCTACAACAAAAATACTCAACAAAATCCAAAATAATCGAAGTTGATTTCAAATAAATTTAAAAATTCGACACTTCCAACTAAAATTTTTTTCACAATCCAAAAAATTGATGTTATTTTCATCTAAATTTACTCAAATATAGATCCTGCAACAAAAATACTCAATAAAATCAAAAAAAAAGAAGTTGGTTTCAAATAATATTATTAAAATTTGACACTTCCAAATAAGTTTTTTTCACAATCCAACAAAATTGAAGTTATTTTCATCTAAATTTAGTCAAATATAGATCCTACAACCAAAATACTCATCAAAATCCAAAAAAATCGAAGTTGATTTCAAATAAATTTATTAAAATTGGACACTTCCAACTAAAATTTTTTTCAAAATCCAAAAAATTGAAGTTATTTTCATCTAAATTTACTCGAATATAGATCCTACAACAAAAATACTCAACAAAATCCAAAAAAATCGAAGTTGATTTCAAATAAATTTATTAAAATTTGACATTTCCAACTAAATTTTTTTTTATAATCCAACAAAATTGAAGTTATTTTCATCTAAATTTACTCAAATATAGACCCCACAACAAAAATACTCAACAAAATCCAAAAATATCGAAGTTGATTTCAAATAAATTTATTAAAATTTGACACTTCGAACTAAAATTTTTTTCACAATCCAACAAGATTGAAGTTATTTTCATCTAAATTTACTCAAATATAGATCCTACAACAAAAATACTCAACAAAATCCAAAAAAATCGAAGTTGATTTCAAACAAATTTATTAAAATTATACCCTTCCAACTAAAACTTTTTTTCACAATCCAAAAAATTGAAGTTATTTTCATCTGAATCTACTCAAATATAGATCCTACAACAAAAATACTCAACTAAACCCAAAATAATCGAAGTTGATTTCAAATAAATTTAAAAATTCGACACTTCCAACTAAAATTTTTTTCGCAATCCAAAAAATTGATGTTATTTTCATCTAAATTTACTCAAATATAGATCCTACAAAAAAATACTCAATAAAATCCAAAAAAATCGAAGTTGGTTTCAAATAATATTATTAAAATTTGACACTTCCAAATAAGTTTTTTTCACAATCCAACAAAATTGAAGTTATTTTCATCTAAATTTAATCAAATATAGATCCTACAACAAGAATTCTCAACAAAATCCAAAAAAATCGAAGTTGATTTCAAATAAATTTATTAAAATTTGACACTTCCAACTAAATTTTTTTTCATAATCCAACAAAATTGAAGTTATTTTCATCTAAATTTACTCAAATATAGATCCTACAACCAAAATACGCAACAAAATCCAAAAAAATCGAAGTTGATTTCAAATGAATTTATTAAAATTTGACCAAAATCTTGTCAAAATCCAAAAAATTGAAGTTATTTTCATCTAAATTTACTCAAATATAGATCCTACAACAAAAATACTCAACAAAATCCAAAAAAATCGAAGTTGATTTCAAATAAATTTATTAAAATTTGACATTTCCAACTAAATTTTTTTTTATAATCCAACAAAATTGAAGTTATTTTCATCTAAATTTACTCAAATATAGACCCCACAACAAAAATACTCAACAAAATCCAAAAATATCGAAGTTGATTTCAAATAAATTTATTAAAATTTGACACTTCCAACTAAAATTTTTTCACAATCCAACCAAATTGAAGTTATTTTCATCTAAATTTACTCAAATATAGATCCTACAACAAAAATACTCAACAAAATAAAAAAAAATCGAAGTTGATATCAAATAAATTTATTAAAATTTGACACTTCCAACTAAAATTTTTTCACAATCCAACCAAATTGAAGTTATTTTCATCTAAATTTACTCAAATATAGATCCTACACCAAAAATACTCAACAAAATCCAAAATAATCGAAGTTGATTTCAAATAAATTTAAAAATTCGACACTTCCAACTAAAATTTTTTTCACAATCCAAAAAATTGATGTTATTTTCATCTAAATTTACTCAAATATAGATCCTGCAACAAAAATACTCAATAAAATAAAAAAAAATCGAAGTTGGTTTCAAATAATATTATTAAAATTTGACACTTCCAAATAAGTTTTTTTCACAATCCAACAAAATTGAAGTTATTTTCATCTAAATTTAGTCAAATATAGATCCTACAACCAAAATACTCATCAAAATCCAAAAAAATCGAAGTTGATTTCAAATAAATTTATTAAAATTTGACTCTTCCAACTAAATTTTTTTTCATAATCCAACAAAATTAAATTTATTTTCATCTAAATTTACTCAAATATAGATCCTACAACAAAAATACTCAATAAAATCCAAAAAAATCGAAGTTGGTTTCAAATAATATTATTAAAATTTGACACTTCCAAATAATTTTTTTTCACAATCCAAAAAATTGAAGTTATTTTCATCTAAATTTACTCAAATATAGATCCTACAACAAAAATACTCATCAAAATCCAAAAAAATAAAAGTTGATTTCAAATAAATTTATTAAAATTTGACATTTCCAACTAAAATTTTTTTCACAATCCAAAAAATTGAAGTTATTTTCATCTAAATTTACTCAAATATAGATCCTACAACAAAAATACTCAACAAAATCAAAAAAAAATCGAAGTTGATTTCAAATAAATTTATTAAAAATTGATCCTTCCAACTAAAATTTTTTTTCACAATCCAAAAAATTGAAGTTATTTTCATCTAAATCTACTCAAATATAGATCCTACAACAAAAATACTCAACAAAATCCAAAATAATCGAAGTTGATTTCAAATAAATTTAAAAATTCGGCACTTCCAACTAAAATTTTTTTCACAATCCAAAAAATTGATGTTATTTTCATCTAAATTTACTCAAATATAGATCCTGCAACAAAAATACTCAATAAAATCCAAAAAAAAAGAAGTTGGTTTCAAATAATATTATTAAAATTTGACCCTTCCAAATAAGTTTTTTTCACAATCCAACAAAATTGAAGTTATTTTCATCTAAATTTAGTCAAATATAGATCCTACAACCAAAATACTCATCAAAATCCAAAAAAATCGAAGTTGATTTCAAATAAATTTATTAAAATTGGACACTTCCAACTAAAATTTTTTTCAAAATCCAAAAAATTGAAGTTATTTTCATCTAAATTTACTCGAATATAGATCCTACAACAAAAATACTCAACAAAATCCAAAAAAATCGAAGTTGATTTCAAATAAATTTATTAAAATTTGACATTTCCAACTAAATTTTTTTTTATAATCCAACAAAATTGAAGTTATTTTCATCTAAATTTACTCAAATATAGACCCCACAACAAAAATACTCAACAAAATCCAAAAATATCGAAGTTGATTTCAAATAAATTTATTAAAATTTGACACTTCGAACTAAAATTTTTTTCACAATCCAACAAGATTGAAGTTATTTTCATCTAAATTTACTCAAATATAGATCCTACAACAAAAATACGCAACAAAATCCAAAAAAATCGAAGTTGATTTCAAATGAATTTATTAAAATTTGACCAAAATCTTGTCAAAATCCAAAAAATTGAAGTTATTTTCATCTAAATTTACTCAAATATAGATCCTACAACAAAAATACTCAACAAAATCCAAAAAAATCGAAGTTGATTTCAAATAAATTTATTAAAATTTGATATTTCCAACTAAATTTTTTTTTATAATCCAACAAAATTGAAGTTATTTTCATCTAAATTTACTCAAATATAGACCCCACAACAAAAATACTCAACAAAATCCAAAAATATCGAAGTTGATTTCAAATAAATTTATTAAAATTTGACACTTCCAACTAAAATTTTTTCACAATCCAACCAAATTGAAGTTATTTTCATCTAAATTTACTCAAATATAGATCCTACAACAAAAATACTCAACAAAATAAAAAAAAATCGAAGTTGATATCAAATAAATTTATTAAAATTTGACACTTCCAACTAAAATTTTTTCACAATCCAACCAAATTGAAGTTATTTTCATCTAAATTTACACAAATATAGATCCTACACCAAAAATACTCAACAAAATCCAAAATAATCGAAGTTGATTTCAAATAAATTTAAAAATTCGACACTTCCAACTAAAATTTTTTTCACAATCCAAAAAATTGATGTTATTTTCATCTAAATTTACTCAAATATAGATCCTGCAACAAAAATACTCAATAAAATCCAAAAAAATCGAAGTTGGTTTCAAATAATATTATTAAAATTTGACACTTCCAAATAAGTTTTTTTCACAATCCAACAAAATTGAAGTTATTTTCATCTAAATTTAGTCAAATATAGATCCTACAACCAAAATATTCATCAAAATCCAAAAAAATCGAAGTTGATTTCAAATAAATTTATTAAAATTGGACACTTCCAACTAAAATTTTTTTCAAAATCCAAAAAATTGAAGTTATTTTCATCTAAATTTACTCGAATATAGATCCTACAACAAAAATACTCAACAAAATCCAAAAAAATCGAAGTTGATTTCAAATGAATTTATTAAAATTTGACATTTCCAACTAAATTTTTTTTTATAATCCAACAAAATTGAAGTTATTTTCATCTAAATTTACTCAAATATAGACCCCACATCAAAAATACTCAACAAAATCCAAAAATATCGAAGTTGATTTCAAATAAATTTATTAAAATTTGACACTTCCAACTAAAATTTTTTTCACAATCCAACCAAATTGAAGTTATTTTCATCTAAATTTACTCAAATATAGATCCTACAACAAAAATACTCAACAAAATAAAAAAAAATCGAAGTTGATATCAAATAAATTTATTAAAATTTGACACTTCCAACTAAAATTTTTTTCACAATCCAACAAAATTGAAGTTATTTTCATCTAAATTTACTCAAATATAGATCCTACAACAAAAATACTCATCAAAATCAAAAATAAATCGAAGTTGATTTCAAATAAATTTATTAAAAATTGATCCTTCCAACTAAAATTTTTTTTCACAATCCAAAAAATTGAAGTTATTTTCATCTAAATCTACTCAAATATAGATCCTACACCAAAAATTCTCAACAAAATCCAAAATAATCGAAGTTGATTTCAAATAAATTTAAAAATTCGACACTTCCAACTAAAATTTTTTTCACAATCCAAAAAATTGATGTTATTTTCATCTAAATTTACTCAAATATAGATCCTGCAACAAAAATACTCAATAAAATCCAAAAAAATCGAAGTTGGTTTCAAATAATATTATTAAAATTTGACACTTCCAAATAAGTTTTTTTCACAATCCAACAAAATTGAAGTTATTTTCATCTAAATTTACTCAAATATAGATCCTACAACAAAAATACTCATCAAAATCCAAAAAAATTAAAGTTGATTTCAAATAAATTTATTAAAATTTGACATTTCCAACTAAAATTTTTTTCACAATCCAAAAAATTGAAGTTATTTTCATCTAAATTTACTCAAATATAGATCCTACAACAAAAATACTCAATAAAATCCAAAAAAATCGAAGTTGGTTTCAAATAATATTATTAAAATTGGACACTTCCAACTAAAATTTTTTTCAAAATCCAAAAAATTGAAGTTATTTTCATCTAAATTTACTCGAATATAGATCCTACAACAAAAATACTCAACAAAATCCAAAAAAATAAAAGTTGATTTCAAATAAATTTATTAAAATTTGACATTTCCAACTAAATTTTTTTTTATAATCCAACAAAATTGAAGTTATTTTCATCTAAATCTACTCAAATATAGATCCTACACCAAAAATAATCAACAAAATCCAAAATAATCGAAGTTGATTTCAAATAAATTTAAAAATTCGACACTTCCAACTAAAATTTTTTTCACAATCCAAAAAATTGATGTTATTTTCATCTAAATTTACTCAAATATAGATCCTGCAACAAAAATACTCAATAAAATCCAAAAAAATCGAAGTTGGTTTCAAATAATATTATTAAAATTTGACACTTCCAAATAAGTTTTTTTCACAATCCAACAAAATTGAAGTTATTTTCATCTAAATTTAGTCAAATATAGATCCTACAACCAAAATACTCATCAAAATCCAAAAAAATCGAAGTTGATTTCAAATAAATTTATTAAAATTTGACTCTTCCAACTAAATTATTTTTCATAATCCAACAAAATTAAATTTATTTTCATCTAAATTTACTCAAATATAGATCCTACAACAAAAATACTCAATAAAATCCAAAAAAATCGAAGTTGGTTTCAAATAATATTATTAAAATTTGACACTTCCAAATAATTTTTTTTCACAATCCAACAAAATTGAAGTTATTTTCATCTAAATTTACTCAAATATAGATCCTACAACAAAAATACTCATCAAAATCCAAAAAAATAAAAGTTGATTTCAAATAAATTTATTAAAATTTGACATTTCCAACTAAAATTTTTTTCACAATCCAAAAAATTGAAGTTATTTTCATCTAAATTTACTCAAATATAGATCCTACAACAAAAATACTCAACAAAATCCCAAAAAATCGAAGTTGATTTCAAATAAATTTATTAAAATTTGACCCTCCCAACTAAAACTTTTTTTCACAATCCAAAAAATTGAAGTTATTTTCATCTAAATTTACTCAAATATAGATCCTACAACAAAAATACTCAACAAAATCAAAAAAAAATCGAAGTTGATTTCAAATAAATTTATTAAAAATTGATCCTTCCAACTAAAATTTTTTTTCACAATCCAAAAAATTGAAGTTATTTTCATCTAAATCTACTCAAATATAGATCCTACACCAAAAATACTCAACAAAATCCAAAATAATCGAAGTTGATTTCAAATAAATTTATTAAAATTTGACATTTCCAACTAAAATTTTTTTCACAATCCAAAAAATTGAAGTTATTTTCATCTAAATTTACTCAAATATAGATCCTACAACAAAAATACTCAATAAAATCCAAAAAAATCGAAGTTGGTTTCAAATAATATTATTAAAATTTGACACTTCCAAATAAGTTTTTTTCACAATCCAACAAAATTGAAGTTATTTTCATCTAAATTTAGTCAAATATAGATCCTACAACCAAAATACTCATCAAAATCCAAAAAAATCGAAGTTGATTTCAAATAAATTTATTAAAATTGGACACTTCCAACTAAAATTTTTTTCAAAATCCAAAAAATTGAAGTTATTTTCATCTAAATTTACTCGAATATAGATCCTACAACAAAAATACTCAACAAAATCCAAAAAAATCGAAGTTGATTTCAAATAAATTTATTAAAATTTGACATTTCCAACTAGTTTTTTTTTTATAATCCAACAAAATTGAAGTTATTTTCATCTAAATTTACTCAAATATAGACCCCACAACAAAAATACTCAACAAAATCCAAAAATATCGAAGTTGATTTCAAATAAATTTATTAAAATTTGACACTTCCAACTAAAATTTTTTTCACAATCCAACCAAATTGAAGTTATTTTCATCTAAATTTACTCAAATATAGATCCTACAACAAAAATACTCAACAAAATAAAAAAAAATCGAAGTTGATATCAAATAAATTTATTAAAATTTGACACTTCCAACTAAAATTTTTTTCACAATCCAACAAAATTGAAGTTATTTTCATCTAAATTTACTCAAATATAGATCCTACAACAAAAATACTCAACAAAATCAAAAAAAAATCGAAGTTGATTTCAAATAAATTTATTAAAAATTGATCCTTCCAACTAAAATTTTTTTTCACAATCCAAAAAATTGAAGTTATTTTCATCTAAATCTACTCAAATATAGATCCTACACCAAAAATACTCAACAAAATCCAAAATAATCGAAGTTGATTTCAAATAAATTTAAAAATTCGACACTTCCAACTAAAATTTTTTTCACAATCCAAAAAATTGATGTTATTTTCATCTAAATTTACTCAAATATAGATCCTACAACAAAAATACTCAATAAAATCCAAAAAAATCGAAGTTGGTTTCAAATAATATTATTAAAATTTGACACTTCCAAATAAGTTTTTTTCACAATCCAACAAAATTGAAGTTATTTTCATCTAAATTTAGTCAAATATAGATCCTACAACCAAAATACTCATCAAAATCCAAAAAAATCGAAGTTGATTTCAAATAAATTTATTAAAATTTGACTCTTCCAACTAAATTTTTTTTCATAATCCAACAAAATTAAATTTATTTTCATCTAGTTTTACTCAAATATAGATCCTACAACAAAAATACTCAATAAAATCCAAAAAAATCGAAGTTGGTTTCAAATAATATTATTAAAATTTGACACTTCCAAATAATTTTTTTTCACAATCCAACAAAATTGAAGTTATTTTCATCTAAATTTACTCAAATATAGATCCTACAACAAAAATACTCATCAAAATCCAAAAAAATAAAAGTTGATTTCAAATAAATTTATTAAAATTTGACATTTCCAACTAAAATTTTTTTCACAATCCAAAAAATTGAAGTTATTTTCATCTAAATTTACTCAAATATAGATCCTACAACAAAAATACTCAACAAAATCCCAAAAAATCGAAGTTGATTTCAAATAAATTTATTAAAATTTGACCCTCCCAACTAAAACTTTTTTTCACAATCCAAAAAATTGAAGTTATTTTCATCTAAATCTACTCAAATATAGATCCTACAACAAAAATACTCAATAAAATCCAAAAAAATCGAAGTTGATTTCAAATAAATTTAAAAATTCGACACTTCCAACTAAAATTTTTTTCGCAATCCAAAAAATTGAAGTTATTTTCATCTAAATTTACTCAAATATAGATCCTACAACAAAAATACTCAACAAAATCAAAAAAAAATCGAAGTTGATTTCAAATAAATTTATTAAAAATTGATCCTTCCAACTAAAACTTTTTTTCACAATCCAAAAAATTGAAGTTATTTTCATCTGAATCTACTCAAATATAGATCCCACAACAAAAATACTCAACAAAATCCAAAAATATCGAAGTTGATTTCAAATAAATTTATTAAAATTTGACACTTCCAACTAAAATTTTTTTCACAATCCAACCAAATTGAAGTTATTTTCATCTAAATTTACTCAAATATAGATCCTACAACAAAAATACTCAACAAAATAAAAAAAAATCGAAGTTGATTTCAAATAAATTTATTAAAATATGACACTTCCAACTAAAATTTTTTTCACAATCCAACAAAATTGAAGTTATTTTCATCTAAATTTACTCAAATATAGATCCTACAACAAAAATACTCAACAAAATAAAAAAAAATCGAAGTTGATTTCAAATAAATTTATTAAAAATTGATCCTTCCAACTAAAATTTTTTTTCACAATCCAAAAAATTGAAGTTATTTTCATCTAAATCTACTCAAATATAGATCCTACAACAAAAATACTCAACAAAATCCAAAATAATCAAAGTTGATTTCAAATAAATTTAAAAATTCGACACTTCCAACTAAAATTTTTTTCACAATCCAAAAAATTGATGTTATTTTCATCTAAATTTACTCAAATATAGATCCTACAACCAAAATACTCATCAAAATCCAAAAAAATCGAAGTTGATTTCAAATAAATTTATTAAAATTTGACACTTCCAACTAAATTTTTTTTCACAATCCAACAAAATTGAAGTTAATTTCATCTAAATTTACTCAAATATAGATCCTACAACAAAAATACTCAACAAAATCCAAAAAAATCGAAGTTGATTTCAAACAAATTTATTAAAATTATACCCTTCCAACTAAAACTTTTTTTCACAATCCAAAAAATTGAAGTTATTTTCATCTGAATCTACTCAAATATAGATCCTACAACAAAAATACTCAATAAAATCCAAAAAAATCGAAGTTGGTTTCAAATAATATTATTAAAATTTGACACTTCCAAATAAGTTTTTTTCACAATCCAACAAAATTGAAAATATTTTCATCTAAATTTAATCAAATATAGATCCTACAACAAGAATTCTCAACAAAATCCAAAAAAATCGAAGTTGATATCAAATAAATTTATTAAAATTTGACACTTCCAACTAAATTTTTTTTCATAATCCAACAAAATTGAAGTTATTTTCATCTAAATTTACTCAAATATAGATCCTACAACAAAAATACGCAACAAAATCCAAAAAAATCGAAGTTGATTTCAAATGAATTTATTAAAATTTGACCAAAATCTTGTCAAAATCCAAAAAATTGAAGTTATTTTCCTCTAAATTTACTCAAATATAGATCCTACAACAAAAATACTCAACAAAATCCAAAAAAATCGAAGTTGATTTCAAATAAATTTATTAAAATTTGACATTTCCAACTAAATTTTTTTTTATAATCCAACAAAATTGAAGTTATTTTCATCTAATATTACTCAAATATAGACCCCACAACAAAAATACTCAACAAAATCCAAAAATATCGAAGTTGATTTCAAATAAATTTATTAAAATTTGACACTTCCAACTAAAATTTTTTTCACAATCCAACCAAATTGAAGTTATTTTCATCTAAATTTACTCAAATATAGATCCTACAACAAAAATACTCAACAAAATATAAAAAAATCGAAGTTGATTTCAAATAAATTTATTAAAATTTGACCCTTCCAACTAAAATTTTTTTTCACAATCCAAAAAATTGAAGTTATTTTCATCTAAATCTACTCAAATATAGATCCTACAACACAAATACTCAACAAAATCCAAAAAAATCGAAGTTGATTTCAAATAAATTTATTAAAATTTGACCCTTCCAAC
Organism: Andrena fulva; assembly: GCA_946251845.1. Taxonomy (NCBI): domain Eukaryota; kingdom Metazoa; phylum Arthropoda; class Insecta; order Hymenoptera; family Andrenidae; genus Andrena; species Andrena fulva. The sequence goes on along the minus strand of CAMITZ010000003.1, from coordinate 3,615,971 downwards.
TAAAACTTTTTTTCACAATCCAAAAAATTGAAGTTATTTTCATCTAAATTTACTCAAATATAGATCCTACAACAAAAATACTCAACAAAATCCAAAAAATCGAAGTTGATTTCAAATAAATTTATTAAAATTTGACACTTCCAACTAAAATTTTTTTCACAATCCAACAAAATTGAAGTTATTTTCATCTAAATTTACTCAAATATTGATCCTACAACAAAAATACTCAACAAAATCCCAAAAAATCGAAGTTGATTTCAAATAAATTTATTAAAATTTGACCCTCCCAACTAAAACTTTTTTTCACAATCCAAAAAATTGAAGTTATTTTCATCTAAATCTACTCAAATATAGATCCTACAACAAAAATACTCAACAAAATCCAAAATAATCGAAGTTGATTTCAAATAAATTTAAAAATTCGACACTTCCAACTAAAATTTTTTTTACAATCCAAAAAATTGATGTTATTTTCATCTAAATTTACTCAAATATAGATCCTACAACAAAAATACTCAACAAAATCCAAAAAAATCGAAGTTGATTTCAAACAAATTTATTAAAATTATACCCTTCCAACTAAAACTTTTTTTCACAATCCAAAAAATTGAAGTTATTTTCATCTGAATCTACTCAAATATAGATCCTACAACAAAAATACTCAATATAATCCAAAAAAATCGAAGTTGGTTTCAAATAATATTATTAAAATTTGACACTTCCAAATAAGTTTTTTTCACAATCCAACAAAATTGAAAATATTTTCATCTAAATTTAATCAAATATAGATCCTACAACAAGAATTCTCAACAAAATCCAAAAAAATCGAAGTTGATATCAAATAAATTTATTAAAATTTGACACTTCCAACTAAATTTTTTTTCATAATCCAACAAAATTGAAGTTATTTTCATCTAAATTTACTCAAATATAGATCCTACAACAAAAATACGCAACAAAATCCAAAAAAATCGAAGTTGATTTCAAATGAATTTATTAAAATTTGACCAAAATCTTGTCAAAATCCAAAAAATTGAAGTTATTTTCCTCTAAATTTACTCAAATATAGATCCTACAACAAAAATACTCAACAAAATCCAAAAAAATCGAAGTTGATTTCAAATAAATTTATTAAAATTTGACATTTCCAACTAAATTTTTTTTTATAATCCAACAAAATTGAAGTTATTTTCATCTAATATTACTCAAATATAGACCCCACAACAAAAATACTCAACAAAATCCAAAAATATCGAAGTTGATTTCAAATAAATTTATTAAAATTTGACACTTCCAACTAAAATTTTTTTCACAATCCAACCAAATTGAAGTTATTTTCATCTAAATTTACTCAAATATAGATCCTACAACAAAAATACTCAACAAAATATAAAAAAATCGAAGTTGATTTCAAATAAATTTATTAAAATTTGACCCTTCCAACTAAAATTTTTTTTCACAATCCAAAAAATTGAAGTTATTTTCATCTAAATCTACTCAAATATAGATCCTACAACAAAAATACTCAACAAAATCCAAAAAAATCGAAGTTGATTTCAAATAAATTTATTAAAATTTGACCCTTCCAACTAAAACTTTTTTTCACAATCCAAAAAATTGAAGTTATTTTCATCTAAATTTACTCAAATATAGATCCTACAACAAAAATACTCAACAAAATCCAAAAAATCGAAGTTGATTTCAAAAAAATTTATTAAAATTTGACACTTCCAACTAAAATTTTTTTCACAATCCAACAAAATTGAAGTTATTTTCATCTAAATTTACTCAAATATAGATCCTACATCAAAAATACTCAACAAAATCCAAAAAAATCGAAGTTGATTTCAAATAAATTTATTAAAATTTGACCCTCCCAACTAAAACTTTTTTTCACAATCCAAAAAATTGATGTTATTTTCATCTAAATTTACTCAAATATAGACCCCACAACAAAAATACTCAACAAAATCCAAAAATATCGAAGTTGATTTCAAATAAATTTATTAAAATTTGACACTTCCAACTAAATTTTTTTTTATAATCCAACAAAATTGAAGTTATTTTCATCTAAATCTACTCAAATATAGATCCTACAACAAAAATACTCAACAAAATCCAAAATAATCGAAGTTGATTTCAAATAAATTTAAAAATTCGACACTTCCAACTAAAATTTATTTCACAATCCAAAAAATTGATGTTATTTTCATCTAAATTTACTCAAATATAGATCCTGCAACAAAAATACTCAATAAAATCCAAAAAAATCGAAGTTGGTTTCAAATAATATTATTAAAATTTGACACTTCCAAATAAGTTTTTTTCACAATCCAACAAAATTGAAGTTATTTTCATCTAAATTTAGTCAAATATAGATCCTACAACCAAAATACGCAACAAAATTAAAAAAAAATCGAAGTTGATTTTAAATGAATTTATTAAAATTTGACCAAAATCTTGTCAAAATCCAAAAAATTGAAGTTCTTTTCATCTAAATTTACTCAAATATAGACCCCACAACAAAAATACTCAACAAAATCCAAAAATATCGAAGTTGATTTCAAATAAATTTATTAAAATTTGACACTTCCAACTAAAATTTTTTTCACAATCCAACCAAATTGAAGTTATTTTCATATAAATTTACTCAAATATAGATCCTACAACAAAAATACTCAACAAAATAAAAAAAAATTGAAGTTGATTTCAAATAAATTTATTAAAATTTGACACTTCCAACTAAATTTTTTTTCACAATCCAACAAAATTGAAGTTATTTTCATCTAAATTTAATCAAATATAGATCCTACAACAAGAATTCTCAACAAAATCCAAAAAAATCGAAGTTGATTTCAAATAAATTTATTAAAATTTGACCAAAATCTTGTCAAAATCCAAAAAATTGAAGTTATTTTCATCTAAATTTACTCAAATATAGATCCTACAACAAAAATACTCAACAAAATCCAAAAAAATCGAAGTTGATTTCAAATAAATTTATTAAAATTTGACATTTCCAACTAAATTTTTTTTTATAATCCAACAAAATTGAAGTTATTTTCATCTAAATTTACTCAAATATAGACCCCACAACAAAAATACTCAACAAAATCCAAAAATATCGAAGTTGATTTCAAATAAATTTATTAAAATTTGACACTTCCAACTAAAATTTTTTTCACAATCCAACCAAATTGAAGTTATTTTCATCTAAATTTACTCAAATATAGATCCTACAACAAAAATACTCAACAAAATAAAAAAAAATCGAAGTTGATTTCAAATAAATTTATTAAAATTTGACACTTCCAACTAAAATTTTTTTCACAATCCAACAAAATTGAAGTTATTTTCATCTAAATCTACTCAAATATAGATCCTACAACAAAAATACTCAACAAAATCCAAAATAATCGAAGTTGATTTCAAATAAATTTAAAAATTCGACACTTCCTACTAAAATTTTTTTCACAATCCAAAAAATTGATGTTATTTTCATCTAAATTTACTCAAATATAGATCCTGCAACAAAAATACTCAATAAAATCCAAAAAAATCGAAGTTGGTTTCAAATAATATTATTAAAATTTGACACTTCCAAATAAGTTTTTTTCACAATCCAACAAAATTGAAGTTATTTTCATCTAAATTTAGTCAAATATAGATCCTACAACCAAAATACTCATCAAAATCCAAAAAAATCGAAGTTGATTTCAAATAAATTTATTAAAATTTGACACTTCCGACAAAATTTTTTTTTCATAATCCAACAAAATTGAAGTTATTTTCATCTAAATTTACTCAAATATAGATCCTACAACCAAAATACGCAACAAAATTAAAAAAAAATCGAAGTTGATTTCAAATGAATTTATTAAAATTTGACCAAAATCTTGTCAAAATCCAAAAAATTGAAGTTCTTTTCATCTAAATTTACTAAAATATAGATCCTACAACAAAAATACTCAACAAAATCCAAAAAAATCGAAGTTGATTTCAAATAAATTTATTAAAATTTGACATTTCCAACTAAATTTTTTTTCATAATCCAACAAAATTGAAGTTATTTTCATCTAAATTTACTCAAATATAGATCCTACAACCAAAATACGCAACAAAATTAAAAAAAAATCGAAGTTGATTTCAAATGAATTTATTAAAATTTGACCAAAATCTTGTCAAAATCCAAAAAATTGAAGTTCTTTTCATCTAAATTTACTAAAATATAGATCCTACAACAAAAATACTCAACAAAATCCAAAAAAATCGAAGTTGATTTCAAATAAATTTATTAAAATTTGACATTTCCAACTAAATTTTTTTTCATAATCCAACAAAATTGAAGTTATTTTCATCTAAATTTACTCAAATATAGACCCTACAACAAAAATACTCAACAAAATCCAAAAAAATCGAAGTTGATTTCAAACAAATTTATTAAAATTATACCCTTCCAACTAAAACTTTTTTTCACAATCCAAAAAATTGATGTTATTTTCATCTAAATCTACTCAAATGTAGATCCTACAACAAAAATACTCAACAAAATCCAAAATAATCGAAGTTGATTTCAAATAAATTTAAAAATTCGACACTTCCAACTAAAATTTTTTTTACAATCCAAAAAATTGATGTTATTTTCATCTAAATTTACTCAAATATAGATCCTACAACAAAAATACTCAATAAAATCCAAAAAAATCGAAGTTGGTTTCAAATAAATTTAAAAATTCCACACTTCCAACTAAAATTTTTTTCGCAATCCAAAAAATTGATGTTATTTTCATCTAAATTTACTCAAATATAGATCCTACAACAAAAATACTCAATAAAATCCAAAAAAATCGAAGTTGGTTTCAAATAATATTATTAAAATTTGACACTTCCAAATAAGTTTTTTTCACAATCCAACAAAATTGAAGTTATTTTCATCTAAATTTAATCAAATATAGATCCTACAACAAGAATTCTCAACAAAATCCAAAAAAATCGAAGTTGATTTCAAATAAATTTATTAAAATTTGACCAAAATCTTGTCAAAATCCAAAAAATTGAAGTTATTTTCATCTAAATTTACTCAAATATAGATCCTACAACAAAAATACTCAACAAAATCCAAAAAAATCGAAGTTGATTTCAAATAAATTTATTAAAATTTGACATTTCCAACTAAATTTTTTTTTATAATCCAACAAAATTGAAGTTATTTTCATCTAAATTTACTCAAATATAGACCCCACAACAAAAATACTCAACAAAATCCAAAAATATCGAAGTTGATTTCAAATAAATTTATTAAAATTTGACACTTCCAACTAAATTTTTTTTTATAATCCAACAAAATTGAAGTTATTTTCATCTAAATCTACTCAAATATAGATCCTACAACAAAAATACTCAACAAAATCCAAAATAATCGAAGTTGATTTCAAATAAATTTAAAAATTCGACACTTCCAACTAAAATTTATTTCACAATCCAAAAAATTGATGTTATTTTCATCTAAATTTACTCAAATATAGATCCTGCAACAAAAATACTCAATAAAATCCAAAAAAATCGAAGTTGGTTTCAAATAATATTATTAAAATTTGACACTTCCAAATAAGTTTTTTTCACAATCCAACAAAATTGAAGTTATTTTCATCTAAATTTAGTCAAATATAGATCCTACAACCAAAATACGCAACAAAATTAAAAAAAAATCGAAGTTGATTTTAAATGAATTTATTAAAATTTGACCAAAATCTTGTCAAAATCCAAAAAATTGAAGTTCTTTTCATCTAAATTTACTCAAATATAGACCCCACAACAAAAATACTCAACAAAATCCAAAAATATCGAAGTTGATTTCAAATAAATTTATTAAAATTTGACACTTCCAACTAAAATTTTTTTCACAATCCAACCAAATTGAAGTTATTTTCATATAAATTTACTCAAATATAGATCCTACAACAAAAATACTCAACAAAATAAAAAAAAATTGAAGTTGATTTCAAATAAATTTATTAAAATTTGACACTTCCAACTAAATTTTTTTTCACAATCCAACAAAATTGAAGTTATTTTCATCTAAATTTAATCAAATATAGATCCTACAACAAGAATTCTCAACAAAATCCAAAAAAATCGAAGTTGATTTCAAATAAATTTATTAAAATTTGACCAAAATCTTGTCAAAATCCAAAAAATTGAAGTTATTTTCATCTAAATTTACTCAAATATAGATCCTACAACAAAAATACTCAACAAAATCCAAAAAAATCGAAGTTGATTTCAAATAAATTTATTAAAATTTGACATTTCCAACTAAATTTTTTTTTATAATCCAACAAAATTGAAGTTATTTTCATCTAAATTTACTCAAATATAGACCCCACAACAAAAATACTCAACAAAATCCAAAAATATCGAAGTTGATTTCAAATAAATTTATTAAAATTTGACACTTCCAACTAAAATTTTTTTCACAATCCAACCAAATTGAAGTTATTTTCATCTAAATTTACTCAAATATAGATCCTACAACAAAAATACTCAACAAAATAAAAAAAAATCGAAGTTGATTTCAAATAAATTTATTAAAATTTGACACTTCCAACTAAAATTTTTTTCACAATCCAACAAAATTGAAGTTATTTTCATCTAAATCTACTCAAATATAGATCCTACAACAAAAATACTCAACAAAATCCAAAATAATCGAAGTTGATTTCAAATAAATTTAAAAATTCGACACTTCCTACTAAAATTTTTTTCACAATCCAAAAAATTGATGTTATTTTCATCTAAATTTACTCAAATATAGATCCTGCAACAAAAATACTCAATAAAATCCAAAAAAATCGAAGTTGGTTTCAAATAATATTATTAAAATTTGACACTTCCAAATAAGTTTTTTTCACAATCCAACAAAATTGAAGTTATTTTCATCTAAATTTAGTCAAATATAGATCCTACAACCAAAATACTCATCAAAATCCAAAAAAATCGAAGTTGATTTCAAATAAATTTATTAAAATTTGACACTTCCGACAAAATTTTTTTTTCATAATCCAACAAAATTGAAGTTATTTTCATCTAAATTTACTCAAATATAGATCCTACAACCAAAATACGCAACAAAATTAAAAAAAAATCGAAGTTGATTTCAAATGAATTTATTAAAATTTGACCAAAATCTTGTCAAAATCCAAAAAATTGAAGTTCTTTTCATCTAAATTTACTAAAATATAGATCCTACAACAAAAATACTCAACAAAATCCAAAAAAATCGAAGTTGATTTCAAATAAATTTATTAAAATTTGACATTTCCAACTAAATTTTTTTTCATAATCCAACAAAATTGAAGTTATTTTCATCTAAATTTACTCAAATATAGACCCTACAACAAAAATACTCAACAAAATCCAAAAAAATCGAAGTTGATTTCAAACAAATTTATTAAAATTATACCCTTCCAACTAAAACTTTTTTTCACAATCCAAAAAATTGAAGTTATTTTCATCTGAATCTACTCAAATATAGATCCTACAACAAAAATACTCAATATAATCCAAAAAAATCGAAGTTGGTTTCAAATAATATTATTAAAATTTGACACTTCCAAATAAGTTTTTTTCACAATCCAACAAAATTGAAAATATTTTCATCTAAATTTAATCAAATATAGATCCTACAACAAGAATTCTCAACAAAATCCAAAAAAATCGAAGTTGATATCAAATAAATTTATTAAAATTTGACACTTCCAACTAAATTTTTTTTCATAATCCAACAAAATTGAAGTTATTTTCATCTAAATTTACTCAAATATAGATCCTACAACAAAAATACGCAACAAAATCCAAAAAAATCGAAGTTGATTTCAAATGAATTTATTAAAATTTGACCAAAATCTTGTCAAAATCCAAAAAATTGAAGTTATTTTCCTCTAAATTTACTCAAATATAGATCCTACAACAAAAATACTCAACAAAATCCAAAAAAATCGAAGTTGATTTCAAATAAATTTATTAAAATTTGACATTTCCAACTAAATTTTTTTTTATAATCCAACAAAATTGAAGTTATTTTCATCTAATATTACTCAAATATAGACCCCACAACAAAAATACTCAACAAAATCCAAAAATATCGAAGTTGATTTCAAATAAATTTATTAAAATTTGACACTTCCAACTAAAATTTTTTTCACAATCCAACCAAATTGAAGTTATTTTCATCTAAATTTACTCAAATATAGATCCTACAACAAAAATACTCAACAAAATATAAAAAAATCGAAGTTGATTTCAAATAAATTTATTAAAATTTGACCCTTCCAACTAAAATTTTTTTTCACAATCCAAAAAATTGAAGTTATTTTCATCTAAATCTACTCAAATATAGATCCTACAACAAAAATACTCAACAAAATCCAAAAAAATCGAAGTTGATTTCAAATAAATTTATTAAAATTTGACCCTTCCAACTAAAACTTTTTTTCACAATCCAAAAAATTGAAGTTATTTTCATCTAAATTTACTCAAATATAGATCCTACAACAAAAATACTCAACAAAATCCAAAAAATCGAAGTTGATTTCAAATAAATTTATTAAAATTTGACACTTCCAACTAAAATTTTTTTCACAATCCAACAAAATTGAAGTTATTTTCATCTAAATTTACTCAAATATAGATCCTACAACAAAAATACTCAACAAAATCCCAAAAAATCGAAGTTGATTTCAAATAAATTTATTAAAATTTGACCCTCCCAACTAAAACTTTTTTTCACAATCCAAAAAATTGAAGTTATTTTCATCTAAATCTACTCAAATGTAGATCCTACAACAAAAATACTCAACAAAATCCAAAATAATCGAAGTTGATTTCAAATAAATTTAAAAATTCGACACTTCCAACTAAAATTTTTTTTACAATCCAAAAAATTGATGTTATTTTCATCTAAATTTACTCAAATATAGATCCTACAACAAAAATACTCAATAAAATCCAAAAAAATCGAAGTTGGTTTCAAATAAATTTAAAAATTCCACACTTCCAACTAAAATTTTTTTCGCAATCCAAAAAATTGATGTTATTTTCATCTAAATTTACTCAAATATAGATCCTACAACAAAAATACTCAATAAAATCCAAAAAAATCGAAGTTGGTTTCAAATAATATTATTAAAATTTGACACTTCCAAATAAGTTTTTTTCACAATCCAACAAAATTGAAGTTATTTTCATCTAAATTTAATCAAATATAGATCCTACAACAAGAATTCTCAACAAAATCCAAAAAAATCGAAGTTGATTTCAAATAAATTTATTAAAATTTGACCAAAATCTTGTCAAAATCCAAAAAATTGAAGTTATTTTCATCTAAATTTACTCAAATATAGATCCTACAACAAAAATACTCAACAAAATCCAAAAAAATCGAAGTTGATTTCAAATAAATTTATTAAAATTTGACATTTCCAACTAAATTTTTTTTTATAATCCAACAAAATTGAAGTTATTTTCATCTAAATTTACTCAAATATAGACCCCACAACAAAAATACTCAACAAAATCCAAAAATATCGAAGTTGATTTCAAATAAATTTATTAAAATTTGACACTTCCAACTAAATTTTTTTTTATAATCCAACAAAATTGAAGTTATTTTCATCTAAATCTACTCAAATATAGATCCTACAACAAAAATACTCAACAAAATCCAAAATAATCGAAGTTGATTTCAAATAAATTTAAAAATTCGACACTTCCAACTAAAATTTATTTCACAATCCAAAAAATTGATGTTATTTTCTTCTAAATTTACTCAAATATAGATCCTGCAACAAAAATACTCAATAAAATCCAAAAAAATCGAAGTTGGTTTCAAAAAATATTATTAAAATTTGACACTTCCAAATAAGTTTTTTTCACAATCCAACAAAATTGAAGTTATTTTCATCTAAATTTAGTCAAATATAGATCCTACAACCAAAATACTCATCAAAATCCAAAAAAATCGAAGTTAATAAATTTATTAAAATTTGACACTTCCGACAAAATTTTTTTTTCATAATCCAACAAAATTGAAGTTATTTTCATCTAAATTTACTCAAATATAGATCCTACAACCAAAATACGCAACAAAATTAAAAAAAAATCGAAGTTGATTTCAAATGAATTTATTAAAATTTGACCAAAATCTTGTCAAAATCCAAAAAATTGAAGTTCTTTTCATCTAAATTTACTCAAATATAGACCCCACAACAAAAATACTCAACAAAATCCAAAAATATCGAAGTTGATTTCAAATAAATTTATTAAAATTTGACACTTCCAACTAAAATTTTTTTCACAATCCAACCAAATTGAAGTTATTTTCATATAAATTTACTCAAATATAGATCCTACAACAAAAATACTCAACAAAATCCAAAATAATCGAAGTTGATTTCAAATAAATTTAAAAATTCGGCACTTCCAACTAAAATTTTTTTCACAATCCAAAAAATTGAAGTTATTTTCATCTAAATTTAATCAAATATAGATCCTACAACAAGAATTCTCAACAAAATCCAAAAAAATCGAAGTTGATTTCAAATAAATTTATTAAAATTTGACCAAAATCTTGTCAAAATCCAAAAAATTGAAGTTATTTTCATCTAAATTTACTCAAATATAGATCCTACAACAAAAATACTCAACAAAATCCAAAAAAATCGAAGTTGATTTCAAATAAATTTATTAAAATTTGACATTTCCAACTAAATTTTTTTTTATAATCCAACAAAATTGAAGTTAATTTCATCTAAATTTACTCAAATATAGACCCCACAACAAAAATACTCAACAAAATCCAAAAATATCGAAGTTGATTTCAAATAAATTTATTAAAATTTGACACTTCCAACTAAAATTTTTTTCACAATCCAACCAAATTGAAGTTATTTTCATCTAAATTTACTCAAATATAGATCCTACAACAAAAATACTCAACAAAATAAAAAAAAATCGAAGTTGATTTCAAATAAATTTATTAAAATTTGACACTTCCAACTAAAATTTTTTTCACAATCCAACAAAATTGAAGTTATTTTCATCTAAATCTACTCAAATATAGATCCTACAACAAAAATACTCAACAAAATCCAAAATAATCGAAGTTGATTTCAAATAAATTTAAAAATTCGACACTTCCTACTAAAATTTTTTTCACAATCCAAAAAATTGATGTTATTTTCATCTAAATTTACTCAAATATAGATCCTGCAACAAAAATACTCAATAAAATCCAAAAAAATCGAAGTTGGTTTCAAATAATATTATTAAAATTTGACACTTCCAAATAAGTTTTTTTCACAATCCAACAAAATTGAAGTTATTTTCATCTAAATTTAGTCAAATATAGATCCTACAACCAAAATACTCATCAAAATCCAAAAAAATCGAAGTTGATTTCAAATAAATTTATTAAAATTTGACACTTCCGACAAAATTTTTTTTTCATAATCCAACAAAATTGAAGTTATTTTCATCTAAATTTACTCAAATATAGATCCTACAACCAAAATACGCAACAAAATTAAAAAAAAATCGAAGTTGATTTCAAATGAATTTATTAAAATTTGACCAAAATCTTGTCAAAATCCAAAAAATTGAAGTTCTTTTCATCTAAATTTACTAAAATATAGATCCTACAACAAAAATACTCAACAAAATCCAAAAAAATCGAAGTTGATTTCAAATAAATTTATTAAAATTAGACATTTCCAACTAAATTTTTTTTCATAATCCAACAAATTGAAGTTATTTTCATCTAAATTTACTCAAATATAGACCCTACAACAAAAATACTCAACAAAATCCAAAAAAATCGAAGTTGATTTCAAATAAATTTATTAAAATTTGACACTTCCAACTAAAATTTTTTTCACAATCCAACAAAATTGAAGTTATTTTCATCTAAATCTACTCAAATATAGATCCTACAACAAAAATACTCAACAAAATCCAAAATAATCGAAGTTGATTTCAAATAAATTTAAAAATTCGACACTTCCAACTAAAATTTTTTTCACAATCCAAAAAATTGATGTTATTTTCATCTAAATTTACTCAAATATAGATCCTGCAACACAAATACTCAATAAAATCCAAAAAAATCGAAGTTGGTTTCAAATAATATTATTAAAATTTGACACTTCCAAATAAGTTTTTTTCACAATCCAACAAAATTGAAGTTATTTTCATCTAAATTTAGTCAAATATAGATCCTACAACCAAAATACTCATCAAAATCCAAAAAAATCGAAGTTGATTTCAAATAAATTTATTAAAATTTGACACTTCCGACAAAATTTTTTTTTCATAATCCAACAAAATTGAAGTTATTTTCATCTAAATTTACTCAAATATAGATCCTACAACCAAAATACGCAACAAAATTAAAAAAAAATCGAAGTTGATTTCAAATGAATTTATTAAAATTTGACCAAAATCTTGTCAAAATCCAAAAAATTGAAGTTCTTTTCATCTAAATTTACTAAAATATAGATCCTACAACAAAAATACTCAACAAAATAAAAAAAAATCGAAGTTGGTATCAAATAAATTTATTAAAATTTGACCCTTCCAACTAAAATTTTTTTTCACAATCCAAAAAATTGAAATTATTTTCATCTAAATCTACTCAAATATAGATCCTACAACAAAAATACTCAACAAAATCCAAAATAATCGAAGTTGATTTCAAATAAATTTAAAAATTCGACACTTCCAACTAAAATTTTTTTCACAATCCAAAAAATTGCTGTTATTTTCACCTAAATTTACTCAAATATAGATCCTACAACAAAAATACTCAATAAAATCCAAAAAAATCGAAGTTGGTTTCAAATAATATTATTAAAATTTGACACTTCCAAATAAATTTTTTTCACAATCCAACAAAATTGAAGTTATTTTCTTCTAAATTTACTCAAATATAGATCCTACAACAAAAATACTCAACAAAATCCAAAAAAATCGAAGTTGATTTCAAATAAATTTATTAAAATTTGACCCTTCCAACTAAAACTTTTTTTCACAATCCAAAAAAATTGAAGTTATTTTCATCTAAATTTACTCAAATATAGATCCTACAACAAAAATACTCAACAAAATCCAAAAAAATCGAAGTTGATTTCAAATAAATTTATTAAAATTTGACCCTTCCATCTAAAACTTTTTTTCACAATCCAAAAAATTGAAGTTATTTTCATCTAAATTTACTCAAATATAGATCCTACAACAAAAATACTCAACAAAATCCAAAAAATCGAAGTTGGTTTCAAATAAATTTATTAAAATTTGACACTTCCAACTAAAATTTTTTTCACAATCCAAAAAATTGAAGTTATTTTCATCTAAAATTACTCAAATATAGATCCTACAACAAAAATACTCAACAAAATCCAAAAAAATCGAAGTTGATTTCAAATAAATTTATTAAAATTTGACACTTCCAACTAAAATTTTTTTCACAATCCAACAAATTGAAGTTATTTTCATCTAAATCTACTCAAATATAGATCCTACAACAAAAATACTCAACAAAATCCAAAAAAATCGAAGTTGATTTCAAATAAATTTATTAAAATTTGACACTTCCAACTAAAATTTTTTTCACAATCCAAAAAATTGAAGTTATTTTCATCTAAATTTACTCAAATATAGATCCTACAACAAAAATACTCAACAAAATCCAAAAAAATCGAAGTTGATTTCAAATAAATTTATTAAAATTGGACACTTCCAACTAAAATTTTTTTCATAATCCAACAAAATTGAAGTTATTTTCATCTAAATCTACTCAAATATAGATCCTACAACAAAAATACTCAACAAAATCCAAAATAATCGAAGTTGATTTCAAATAAATTTAAAAATTCGACACTTCCAACTAAAATTTTTTTCACAATCCTAAAAATTGCTGTTATTTTCATCTAAAGTTACTCAAATATAGATCCTACAACAAAAATACTCAATAAAATCCAAAAAAATCGAAGTTGGTTTCAAATAATATTATTAAAATTTGACACTTCCAAATAATTTTTTTTCACAATCCAACAAAATTGAAGTTATTTTCATCTAAATTTAATCAAATATAGATCCTACAACAAGAATACTCAACAAAATCCAAAAAAATCGAAGTTGATTTCAAATAAATTTATTAAAATTGGACACTTCCAACTAAAATTTTTTTCATAATCCAACAAAATTGAAGTTATTTTCATCTAAATTTACTCAAATATAGACCCTACAACAAAAATACTCAACAAAATCCCAAAAAATCGAAGTTGATTTCAAATAAATTTATTAAAATTGGACAATTCCAACTAAAATTTTTTTCATAATCCAACAAAATTGAAGTTATTTTCATCTAAATTTACTCAAATATAGACCCTACAACAAAAATACTCAACAAAATCCAAAAAAATCGAAGTTGATTTCAAATAAATTTATTAAAATTTGACACTTCCAACTAAAATTTTTTTCACAATCCAACAAAATTGAAGTTATTTTCATCTAAATTTACTCAAATATAGATCCTACAACAAAAATACTCAACCAAATCCAAAAAAATCGAAGTTGATTTCAAATAAAATTATTAAAATTTGACCCTTCCAACTAAAACTTTTTTTCACAATCCAAAAAATTGAAGTTATTTTCATCTAAATTTACTCAAATATAGATCCTACAACAAAAATACTCAACAAAATCCAAAAAAATCGAAGTTGATTTCAAATAAATTTATTAAAATTTGACCCTTCCAACTAAACCTTTTTTTCACAATCCAAAAAATTGAAGTTATTTTCATCTAAATTTACTCAAATATAGATCCTACAACAAAAATACTCAACAAAATCCAAAAAATCGAAGTTGGTTTCAAATAAATTTATTAAAATTTGACACTTCCAACTAAAATTTTTTTCACAATCCAAAAAATTGAAGTTATTTTCATCTAAATCTACTCAAATATAGATCCTACAACAAAAATACTCAACAAAATCCAAAATAATCGAAGTTGATTTCAAATAAATTTAAAAATTCGACACTTCCAACTAAATTTTTTTTCACAATCCAAAAAATTGATGTTATTTTCATCTAAATTTACTCAAATATAGATCCTACAACAAAAATACTCAATAAAATCCAAAAAAAATCGAAGTTGGTTTCAAATAATATTATTAAAATTTGACACTTCCAAATAAATTTTTTTCACAATCCAACAAAATTGAAGTTATTTTCATCTAAATTTACTCAAATATAGACCCTACAACAAAAATACTCAACAAAATCCAAAAAAATCGAAGTTGATTTCAAATAAATTTATTAAAATTTGACACTTCCAACTAAATTGTTTTTAATAATCCAACAAAATTGAAGTTATTTTCATCTAAATTTACTCAAATATAGATCCTACAACAAGAATTCTCAACAAAATCCAAAAAAATCGAAGTTGATTTCAAATAAATTTATTAAAATTTGACCAAAATCTTGTCAAAATCCAAAAAATTGAAGTTATTTTCATCTAAATTTACTCAAATATAGATCCTACAACAAAAATACTCAACAAAATAAAAAAAAATCGAAGTTGATTTCAAATAAATTTATTAAAATTTGACACTTCCAACTAAAATTTTTTTCACAATCCAACAAAATTGAAGTTATTTTCATCTAAATCTACTCAAATATAGATCCTACAACAAAAATACTCAACAAAATCCAAAATAATCGAAGTTGATTTCAAATAAATTTAAAAATTCGACACTTCCTACTAAAATTTTTTTCACAATCCAAAAAATTGATGTTATTTTCATCTAAATTTACTCAAATATAGATCCTGCAACAAAAATACTCAATAAAATCCAAAAAAATCGAAGTTGGTTTCAAATAATATTATTAAAAGTTGACACTTCCAAATAAGTTTTTTTCACAATCCAACAAAATTGAAGTTATTTTCATCTAAATTTAGTCAAATATAGATCCTACAACCAAAATACTCATCAAAATCCAAAAAAATCGAAGTTGATTTCAAATAAATTTATTAAAATTTGACACTTCCAACTAAAATTTTTTTCACAATCCAACAAAATTGAAGTTATTTTCATCTAAATTTACTCAAATATAGATCCTACAACAAAAATACTCAACAAAATCCAAAAAAATCGAAGTTGATTTCAAATAAATTTATTAAAATTTGACATTTCCAACTAAATTTTTTTTTATAATCCAACAAAATTGAAGTTATTTTCATCTAAATTTACTCAAATATAGACCCCACAACAAAAATACTCAACAAAATCCAAAAATATCGAAGTTGATTTCAAATAAATTTATTAAAATTTGACACTTCCAACTAAATTTTTTTTCACAATCCAACCAAATTGAAGTTATTTTCATCTAAATTTACTCAAATATAGATCCTACAACAAAAATACTCAACAAAATAAAAAAAAATCGAAGTTGATTTCAAATAAATTTATTAAAATTTGACACTTCCAACTAAAATTTTTTTCACAATCCAACAAAATTGAAGTTATTTTCATCTAAATCTACTCAAATATAGATCCTACAACAAAAATACTCAACAAAATCCAAAATAATCGAAGTTGATTTCAAATAAATTTAAAAATTCGACACTTCCAACTAAAATTTTTTTCACAATCCAAAAAATTGATGTTATTTTCATCTAAATTTACTCAAATATAGATCCTGCAACAAAAATACTCAATAAAATCCAAAAAAATCGAAGTTGGTTTCAAATAATATTATTAAAATTTGACACTTCCAAATAAGTTTTTTTCACAATCCAACAAAATTGAAGTTATTTTCATCTAAATTTAGTCAAATATAGATCCTACAACCAAAATACTCATCAAAATCCAAAAAAATCGAAGTTGATTTCAAATAAATTTATTAAAATTTGACACTTCCGACAAAATTTTTTTTTCATAATCCAACAAAATTGAAGTTATTTTCACCTAAATTTACTCAAATATAGATCCTACAACCAAAATACGCAACAAAATTAAAAAAAAATCGAAGTTGATTTCAAATGAATTTATTAAAATTTGACCAAAATCTTGTCAAAATCCAAAAAATTGAAGTTCTTTTCATCTAAATTTACTAAAATATAGATCCTACAACAAAAATACTCAACAAAATCCAAAAAAATCGAAGTTGATTTCAAATAAATTTATTAAAATTTGACATTTCCAACTAAATTTTTTTTCATAATCCAACAAAATTGAAGTTATTTTCATCTAAATTTACTCAAATATAGACCCTACAACAAAAATACTCAACAAAATCCAAAAAAATCGAAGTTGATTTCAAATAAATTTATTAAAATTTGACACTTCCAACTAAAATTTTTTTCACAATCCAACAAAATTGAAGTTATTTTCATCTAAATTTACTCAAATATAGATCCTACAACAAAAATACTCAACAAAATAAAAAAAAATCGAAGTTGGTATCAAATAAATTTATTAAAATTTGACCCTTCCAACTAAAATTTTTTTTCACAATCCAAAAAATTGAAATTATTTTCATCTAAATCTACTCAAATATAGATCCTACAACAAAAATACTCAACAAAATCCAAAATAATCGAAGTTGATTTCAAATAAATTTAAAAATTCGACACTTCCAACTAAAATTTTTTTCACAATCCAAAAAATTGCTGTTATTTTCACCTAAATTTACTCAAATATAGATCCTACAACAAAAATACTCAATAAAATCCAAAAAAATCGAAGTTGGTTTCAAATAATATTATTAAAATTTGACACTTCCAAATAATTTTTTTTCACAATCCAACAAAATTGAAGTTATTTTCTTCTAAATTTACTCAAATATAGATCCTACAACAAAAATACTCAACAAAATCCAAAAAAATCGAAGTTGATTTCAAATAAATTTATTAAAATTTGACCCTTCCAACTAAAACTTTTTTTCACAATCCAAAAAAATTGAAGTTATTTTCATCTAAATTTACTCAAATATAGATCCTACAACAAAAATACTCAACAAAATCCAAAAAAATCGAAGTTGATTTCAAATAAATTTATTAAAATTTGACCCTTCCAACTAAAACTTTTTTTCACAATCCAAAAAATTGAAGTTATTTTCATCTAAATTTACTCAAATATAGATCCTACAGCAAAAATACTCAACCAAATCCAAAAAATCGAAGTTGGTTTCAAATAAATTTATTAAAATTTGACACTTCCAACTAAAATTTTTTTCACAATCCAAAAAATTGAAGTTATTTTCATCTAAATTTACTCAAATATAGATCCGACAACAAAAATAATCAACAAAATCCAAAAAAATCGAAGTTGATTTCAAATAAATATATTAAAATTTGACACTTCCAACTAAAATTTTTTTCACAATCCAAAAAATTGAAGTTATTTTCATCTAAAATTACTCAAATATAGATCCTACAACAAAAATACTCAACAAAATCCAAAAAAATCGAAGTTGATTTCAAATAAATTTATTAAAATTTGACACTTCCAACTAAAATTTTTTTCACAATCCAACAAATTGAAGTTATTTTCATCTAAATCTACTCAAATATAGATCCTACAACAAAAATACTCAACAAAATCCAAAAAAATCGAAGTTGATTTCAAATAAATTTATTAAAATTTGACACTTCCAACTAAAATTTTTTTCACAATCCAAAAAATTGAAGTTATTTTCATCTAAATTTACTCAAATATAGATCCTACAACAAAAATACTCAACAAAATCCAAAAAAATCGAAGTTGATTTCAAATAAATTTATTAAAATTGGACACTTTCAACTAAAATTTTTTTCATAATCCAACAAAATTGAAGTTATTTTCATCTAAATTTAATCAAATATAGATCCTACAACAAGAATACTCAACAAAATCCAAAAAAATCGAAGTTGCTTTCAAATGAATTTATTAAAATTTGACCAAAATCTTGTCAAAATCCACATAATATAAGTTATTTTCATCTAAATTTACTCAAATATAGATCCTACAACAAAAATACTCAACAAAATCCAAAAAAATCGAAGTTGATTTCAAATAAATTTATTAAAATTTGACCCTTCCAACTAAACCTTTTTTTCACAATCCAAAAAATTGAAGTTATTTTCATCTAAATTTACTCAAATATAGATCCTACAACAAAAATACTCAACAAAATCCAAAAAATCGAAGTTGGTTTCAAATAAATTTATTAAAATTTGACACTTCCAACTAAAATTTTTTTCACAATCCAAAAAATTGAAGTTATTTTCATCTAAATCTACTCAAATATAGATCCTACAACAAAAATACTCAACAAAATCCAAAATAATCGAAGTTGATTTCAAATAAATTTAAAAATTCGACACTTCCAACTAAATTTTTTTTCACAATCCAAAAAATTGATGTTATTTTCATCTAAATTTACTCAAATATAGATCCTACAACAAAAATACTCAATAAAATCCAAAAAAAATCGAAGTTGGTTTCAAATAATATTATTAAAATTTGACACTTCCAAATAAATTTTTTTCACAATCCAACAAAATTGAAGTTATTTTCATCTAAATTTACTCAAATATAGACCCTACAACAAAAATACTCAACAAAATCCAAAAAAATCGAAGTTGATTTCAAATAAATTTATTAAAATTTGACACTTCCAACTAAATTGTTTTTAATAATCCAACAAAATTGAAGTTATTTTCATCTAAATTTACTCAAATATAGATCCTACAACAAGAATTCTCAACAAAATCCAAAAAAATCGAAGTTGATTTCAAATAAATTTATTAAAATTTGACCAAAATCTTGTCAAAATCCAAAAAATTGAAGTTATTTTCATCTAAATTTACTCAAATATAGATCCTACAACAAAAATACTCAACAAAATCCAAAAAAATCGAAGTTGATTTCAAATAAATTTATTAAAATTTGACATTTCCAACTAAATTTTTTTTTATAATCCAACAAAATTGAAGTTATTTTCATCTAAATTTACTCAAATATAGACCCCACAACAAAAATACTCAACAAAATCCAAAAATATCGAAGTTGATTTCAAATAAATTTATTAAAATTTGACACTTCCAACTAAAATTTTTTTCACAATCCAACCAAATTGAAGTTATTTTCATCTAAATTTACTCAAATATAGATCCTACAACAAAAATACTCAACAAAATAAAAAAAAATCGAAGTTGATTTCAAATAAATTTATTAAAATTTGACACTTCCAACTAAAATTTTTTTCACAATCCAACAAAATTGAAGTTATTTTCATCTAAATCTACTCAAATATAGATCCTACAACAAAAATACTCAACAAAATCCAAAATAATCGAAGTTGATTTCAAATAAATTTAAAAATTCGACACTTCCTACTAAAATTTTTTTCACAATCCAAAAAATTGATGTTATTTTCATCTAAATTTACTCAAATATAGATCCTGCAACAAAAATACTCAATAAAATCCAAAAAAATCGAAGTTGGTTTCAAATAATATTATTAAAAGTTGACACTTCCAAATAAGTTTTTTTCACAATCCAACAAAATTGAAGTTATTTTCATCTAAATTTAGTCAAATATAGATCCTACAACCAAAATACTCATCAAAATCCAAAAAAATCGAAGTTGATTTCAAATAAATTTATTAAAATTTGACACTTCCAACTAAAATTTTTTTCACAATCCAACAAAATTGAAGTTATTTTCATCTAAATTTACTCAAATATAGATCCTACAACAAAAATACTCAACAAAATCCAAAAAAATCGAAGTTGATTTCAAATAAATTTATTAAAATTTGACATTTCCAACTAAATTTTTTTTTATAATCCAACAAAATTGAAGTTATTTTCATCTAAATTTACTCAAATATAGACCCCACAACAAAAATACTCAACAAAATCCAAAAATATCGAAGTTGATTTCAAATAAATTTATTAAAATTTGACACTTCCAACTAAAATTTTTTTCACAATCCAACCAAATTGAAGTTATTTTCATCTAAATTTACTCAAATATAGATCCTACAACAAAAATACTCAACAAAATAAAAAAAAATCGAAGTTGATTTCAAATAAATTTATTAAAATTTGACACTTCCAACTAAAATTTTTTTCACAATCCAACAAAATTGAAGTTATTTTCATCTAAATCTACTCAAATATAGATCCTACAACAAAAATACTCAACAAAATCCAAAATAATCGAAGTTGATTTCAAATAAATTTAAAAATTCGACACTTCCAACTAAAATTTTTTTCACAATCCAAAAAATTGATGTTATTTTCATCTAAATTTACTCAAATATAGATCCTGCAACAAAAATACTCAATAAAATCCAAAAAAATCGAAGTTGGTTTCAAATAATATTATTAAAATTTGACACTTCCAAATAAGTTTTTTTCACAATCCAACAAAATTGAAGTTATTTTCATCTAAATTTAGTCAAATATAGATCCTACAACCAAAATACTCATCAAAATCCAAAAAAATCGAAGTTGATTTCAAATAAATTTATTAAAATTTGACACTTCCGACAAAATTTTTTTTTCATAATCCAACAAAATTGAAGTTATTTTCACCTAAATTTACTCAAATATAGATCCTACAACCAAAATACGCAACAAAATTAAAAAAAAATCGAAGTTGATTTCAAATGAATTTATTAAAATTTGACCAAAATCTTGTCAAAATCCAAAAAATTGAAGTTCTTTTCATCTAAATTTACTAAAATATAGATCCTACAACAAAAATACTCAACAAAATCCAAAAAAATCGAAGTTGATTTCAAATAAATTTATTAAAATTTGACATTTCCAACTAAATTTTTTTTCATAATCCAACAAAATTGAAGTTATTTTCATCTAAATTTACTCAAATATAGACCCTACAACAAAAATACTCAACAAAATCCAAAAAAATCGAAGTTGATTTCAAATAAATTTATTAAAATTTGACACTTCCAACTAAAATTTTTTTCACAATCCAACAAAATTGAAGTTATTTTCATCTAAATTTATTCAAATATAGATCCTACAACAAAAATACTCAACAAAATAAAAAAAAATCGAAGTTGGTATCAAATAAATTTATTAAAATTTGACCCTTCCAACTAAAATTTTTTTTCACAATCCAAAAAATTGAAATTATTTTCATCTAAATCTACTCAAATATAGATCCTACAACAAAAATACTCAACAAAATCCAAAATAATCGAAGTTGATTTCAAATAAATTTAAAAATTCGACACTTCCAACTAAAATTTTTTTCACAATCCAAAAAATTGCTGTTATTTTCACCTAAATTTACTCAAATATAGATCCTACAACAAAAATACTCAATAAAATCCAAAAAAATCGAAGTTGGTTTCAAATAATATTATTAAAATTTGACACTTCCAAATAAATTTTTTTCACAATCCAACAAAATTGAAGTTATTTTCTTCTAAATTTACTCAAATATAGATCCTACAACAAAAATACTCAACAAAATCCAAAAAAATCGAAGTTGATTTCAAATAAATTTATTAAAATTTGACCCTTCCAACTAAAACTTTTTTTCACAATCCAAAAAAATTGAAGTTATTTTCATCTAAATTTACTCAAATATAGATCCTACAACAAAAATACTCAACAAAATCCAAAAAAATCGAAGTTGATTTCAAATAAATTTATTAAAATTTGACCCTTCCAACTAAAACTTTTTTTCACAATCCAAAAAATTGAAGTTATTTTCATCTAAATTTACTCAAATATAGATCCTACAGCAAAAATACTCAACCAAATCCAAAAAATCGAAGTTGGTTTCAAATAAATTTATTAAAATTTGACACTTCCAACTAAAATTTTTTTCACAATCCAAAAAATTGAAGTTATTTTCATCTAAATTTACTCAAATATAGATCCGACAACAAAAATAATCAACAAAATCCAAAAAAATCGAAGTTGATTTCAAATAAATATATTAAAATTTGACACTTCCAACTAAAATTTTTTTCACAATCCAAAAAATTGAAGTTATTTTCATCTAAAATTACTCAAATATAGATCCTACAACAAAAATACTCAACAAAATCCAAAAAAATCGAAGTTGATTTCAAATAAATTTATTAAAATTTGACACTTCCAACTAAAATTTTTTTCACAATCCAACAAATTGAAGTTATTTTCATCTAAATCTACTCAAATATAGATCCTACAACAAAAATACTCAACAAAATCCAAAAAAATCGAAGTTGATTTCAAATAAATTTATTAAAATTTGACACTTCCAACTAAAATTTTTTTCACAATCCAAAAAATTGAAGTTATTTTCATCTAAATTTACTCAAATATAGATCCTACAACAAAAATACTCAACAAAATCCAAAAAAATCGAAGTTGATTTCAAATAAATTTATTAAAATTGGACACTTTCAACTAAAATTTTTTTCATAATCCAACAAAATTGAAGTTATTTTCATCTAAATTTAATCAAATATAGATCCTACAACAAGAATACTCAACAAAATCCAAAAAAATCGAAGTTGCTTTCAAATGAATTTATTAAAATTTGACCAAAATCTTGTCAAAATCCACATAATATAAGTTATTTTCATCTAAATTTACTCAAATATAGATCCTACAACAAAAATACTCAACAAAATCCAAAAAAATCGAAGTTGATTTCAAATAAATTTATTAAAATTTGACATTTCCAACTAAAATTTTTTTCACAATCCAAAAAATTGAAGTTATTTTCATCTAAATTTACTCAAATATAGATCCTACAACAAAAATACTCAACAAAATCCAAAAATATCGAAGTTGATTTCAAATAAATTTATTAAAATTTGACACTTCCAACTAAAATTTTTTTCACAATCCAACCAAATTGAAGTTATTTTCATCTAAATTTACTCAAATATAGATCCTACAACAAAAATACTCAACAAAATAAAAAAAAATCGAAGTTGATTTCAAATAAATTTATTAAAATTTGACACTTCCAACTAAAATTTTTTTCACAATCCAACAAAATTGAAGTTATTTTCATCTAAATCTACTCAAATATAGATCCTACAACAAAAATACTCAACAAAATCCAAAATAATCGAAGTTGATTTCAAATAAATTTAAAAATTCGACACTTCCTACTAAAATTTTTTTCACAATCCAAAAAATTGATGTTATTTTCATCTAAATTTACTCAAATATAGATCCTGCAACAAAAATACTCAATAAAATCCAAAAAAATCGAAGTTGGTTTCAAATAATATTATTAAAAGTTGACACTTCCAAATAAGTTTTTTTCACAATCCAACAAAATTGAAGTTATTTTCATCTAAATTTAGTCAAATATAGATCCTACAACCAAAATACTCATCAAAATCCAAAAAAATCGAAGTTGATTTCAAATAAATTTATTAAAATTTGACACTTCCAACTAAAATTTTTTTCACAATCCAACAAAATTGAAGTTATTTTCATCTAAATTTACTCAAATATAGATCCTACAACAAAAATACTCAACAAAATCCAAAAAAATCGAAGTTGATTTCAAATAAATTTATTAAAATTTGACATTTCCAACTAAATTTTTTTTTATAATCCAACAAAATTGAAGTTATTTTCATCTAAATTTACTCAAATATAGACCCCACAACAAAAATACTCATCAAAATCCAAAAAAATCGAAGTTGATTTCAAATAAATTTATTAAAATTTGACACTTCCAACTAAAATTTTTTTCACAATCCAACAAAATTGAAGTTATTTTCATCTAAATTTACTCAAATATAGATCCTACAACAAAAATACTCAACAAAATCCAAAAAAATCGAAGTTGATTTCAAATAAATTTATTAAAATTTGACATTTCCAACTAAATTTTTTTTTATAATCCAACAAAATTGAAGTTATTTTCATCTAAATTTACTCAAATATAGACCCCACAACAAAAATACTCAACAAAATCCAAAAATATCGAAGTTGATTTCAAATAAATTTATTAAAATTTGACACTTCCAACTAAAATTTTTTTCACAATCCAACCAAATTGAAGTTATTTTCATCTAAATTTACTCAAATATAGATCCTACAACAAAAATACTCAACAAAATAAAAAAAAATCGAAGTTGATTTCAAATAAATTTATTAAAATTTGACACTTCCAACTAAAATTTTTTTCACAATCCAACAAAATTGAAGTTATTTTCATCTAAATCTACTCAAATATAGATCCTACAACAAAAATACTCAACAAAATCCAAAATAATCGAAGTTGATTTCAAATAAATTTAAAAATTCGACACTTCCAACTAAAATTTTTTTCACAATCCAAAAAATTGATGTTATTTTCATCTAAATTTACTCAAATATAGATCCTGCAACAAAAATACTCAATAAAATCCAAAAAAATCGAAGTTGGTTTCAAATAATATTATTAAAATTTGACACTTCCAAATAAGTTTTTTTCACAATCCAACAAAATTGAAGTTATTTTCATCTAAATTTAGTCAAATATAGATCCTACAACCAAAATACTCATCAAAATCCAAAAAAATCGAAGTTGATTTCAAATAAATTTATTAAAATTTGACACTTCCGACAAAATTTTTTTTTCATAATCCAACAAAATTGAAGTTATTTTCACCTAAATTTACTCAAATATAGATCCTACAACCAAAATACGCAACAAAATTAAAAAAAAATCGAAGTTGATTTCAAATGAATTTATTAAAATTTGACCAAAATCTTGTCAAAATCCAAAAAATTGAAGTTCTTTTCATCTAAATTTACTAAAATATAGATCCTACAACAAAAATACTCAACAAAATCCAAAAAAATCGAAGTTGATTTCAAATAAATTTATTAAAATTTGACATTTCCAACTAAATTTTTTTTCATAATCCAACAAAATTGAAGTTATTTTCATCTAAATTTACTCAAATATAGACCCTACAACAAAAATACTCAACAAAATCCAAAAAAATCGAAGTTGATTTCAAATAAATTTATTAAAATTTGACACTTCCAACTAAAATTTTTTTCACAATCCAACAAAATTGAAGTTATTTTCATCTAAATTTATTCAAATATAGATCCTACAACAAAAATACTCAACAAAATAAAAAAAAATCGAAGTTGGTATCAAATAAATTTATTAAAATTTGACCCTTCCAACTAAAATTTTTTTTCACAATCCAAAAAATTGAAATTATTTTCATCTAAATCTACTCAAATATAGATCCTACAACAAAAATACTCAACAAAATCCAAAATAATCGAAGTTGATTTCAAATAAATTTAAAAATTCGACACTTCCAACTAAAATTTTTTTCACAATCCAAAAAATTGCTGTTATTTTCACCTAAATTTACTCAAATATAGATCCTACAACAAAAATACTCAATAAAATCCAAAAAAATCGAAGTTGGTTTCAAATAATATTATTAAAATTTGACACTTCCAAATAAATTTTTTTCACAATCCAACAAAATTGAAGTTATTTTCTTCTAAATTTACTCAAATATAGATCCTACAACAAAAATACTCAACAAAATCCAAAAAAATCGAAGTTGATTTCAAATAAATTTATTAAAATTTGACCCTTCCAACTAAAACTTTTTTTCACAATCCAAAAAAATTGAAGTTATTTTCATCTAAATTTACTCAAATATAGATCCTACAACAAAAATACTCAACAAAATCCAAAAAAATCGAAGTTGATTTCAAATAAATTTATTAAAATTTGACCCTTCCAACTAAAACTTTTTTTCACAATCCAAAAAATTGAAGTTATTTTCATCTAAATTTACTCAAATATAGATCCTACAGCAAAAATACTCAACCAAATCCAAAAAATCGAAGTTGGTTTCAAATAAATTTATTAAAATTTGACACTTCCAACTAAAATTTTTTTCACAATCCAAAAAATTGAAGTTATTTTCATCTAAATTTACTCAAATATAGATCCGACAACAAAAATAATCAACAAAATCCAAAAAAATCGAAGTTGATTTCAAATAAATATATTAAAATTTGACACTTCCAACTAAAATTTTTTTCACAATCCAAAAAATTGAAGTTATTTTCATCTAAAATTACTCAAATATAGATCCTACAACAAAAATACTCAACAAAATCCAAAAAAATCGAAGTTGATTTCAAATAAATTTATTAAAATTTGACACTTCCAACTAAAATTTTTTTCACAATCCAACAAATTGAAGTTATTTTCATCTAAATCTACTCAAATATAGATCCTACAACAAAAATACTCAACAAAATCCAAAAAAATCGAAGTTGATTTCAAATAAATTTATTAAAATTTGACACTTCCAACTAAAATTTTTTTCACAATCCAAAAAATTGAAGTTATTTTCATCTAAATTTACTCAAATATAGATCCTACAACAAAAATACTCAACAAAATCCAAAAAAATCGAAGTTGATTTCAAATAAATTTATTAAAATTGGACACTTTCAACTAAAATTTTTTTCATAATCCAACAAAATTGAAGTTATTTTCATCTAAATTTAATCAAATATAGATCCTACAACAAGAATACTCAACAAAATCCAAAAAAATCGAAGTTGCTTTCAAATGAATTTATTAAAATTTGACCAAAATCTTGTCAAAATCCACATAATATAAGTTATTTTCATCTAAATTTACTCAAATATAGATCCTACAACAAAAATACTCAACAAAATCCAAAAAAATCGAAGTTGATTTCAAATAAATTTATTAAAATTTGACATTTCCAACTAAAATTTTTTTCACAATCCAAAAAATTGAAGTTATTTTCATCTAAATTTACTCAAATATAGATCCTACAACAAAAATACTCAACAAAATCCCAAAAAATCGAAGTTGATTTCAAATAAATTTATTAAAATTTGACACTTCCAACTAAAATTTTTTTCACAATCCAACAAAATTGAAGTTATTTTCATCTAAATTTACTCAAATATAGATCCTACAACAAAAATACTCAACAAAATCCAAAAAAATCGAAGTTGATTTCAAATAAATTTATTAAAATTTGACCCTTCCAACTAAAACTTTTTTTCACAATCCAAAAAATTGAAGTTATTTTCATCTAAATTTACTCAAATATAGATCCTACAACAAAAATACTCGACAAAATCCAAAAAAATCGAAGTTGATTTCAAATAAATTTATTAAAATTGGACACTTCCAACTAAAATTTTTTTCAAAATCCAAAAAATTGAAGTTATTTTCATCTAAATTTACTCGAATATAGATCCTACAACAAAAATACTCAACAAAATCCAAAAAAATCGAAGTTGATTTCAAATGAATTTATTAAAATTTGACATTTCCAACTAAATTTTTTTTCATAATCCAACAAAATTGAAGTTATTTTCATCTAAATTTACTCAAATATAGACCCTACAACAAAAATACTCAACAAAATCCAAAAAAATCGAAGTTGATTTCAAATAAATTTATTAAAATTTGACACTTCCAACTAAAATTTTTTTCACAATCCAACAAAATTGAAGTTATTTTCATCTAAATTTACTCAAATATAGATCCTACAACAAAAATACTCAACAAAATAAAAAAAAATCGAAGTTGGTTTCATATAAATTTATTAAAATTTGACCCTTCCAACTAAAATTTTTTTTTCACAATCCAAAAAATTGAAGTTATTTTCATCTAAATCTACTCAAATATAGATCCTACAACAAAAATACTCAACAAAATCCAAAATAATCGAAGTTGATTTCAAATAAATTTAAAAATTCGACACTTCCAACTAAAATTTTTTTCACAATCCTAAAAATTGCTGTTATTTTCATCTAAAGTTACTCAAATATAGATCCTACAACAAAAATACTCAATAAAATCCAAAAAAATCGAAGTTGGTTTCAAATAATATTATTAAAATTTGACACTTCCAAATAATTTTTTTTCACAATCCAACAAAATTGAAGTTATTTTCATCTAAATTTAATCAAATATAGATCCTACAACAAGAATACTCAACAAAATCCAAAAAAATCGAAGTTGATTTCAAATAAATTTATTAAAATTGGACACTTCCAACTAAAATTTTTTTCATAATCCAACAAAATTGAAGTTATTTTCATCTAAATTTACTCAAATATAGACCCTACAACAAAAATACTCAACAAAATCCCAAAAAATCGAAGTTGATTTCAAATAAATTTATTAAAATTGGACAATTCCAACTAAAATTTTTTTCATAATCCAACAAAATTGAAGTTATTTTCATCTAAATTTACTCAAATATAGACCCTACAACAAAAATACTCAACAAAATCCAAAAAAATCGAAGTTGATTTCAAATAAATTTATTAAAATTTGACACTTCCAACTAAAATTTTTTTCACAATCCAACAAAATTGAAGTTATTTTCATCTAAATTTACTCAAATATAGATCCTACAACAAAAATACTCAACCAAATCCAAAAAAATCGAAGTTGATTTCAAATAAATTTATTAAAATTTGACCCTTCCAACTAAAACTTTTTTTCACAATCCAAAAAATTGAAGTTATTTTCATCTAAATTTACTCAAATATAGATCCTACAACAAAAATACTCAACAAAATCCAAAAAAATCGAAGTTGATTTCAAATAAATTTATTAAAATTTGACCCTTCCAACTAAACCTTTTTTTCACAATCCAAAAAATTGAAGTTATTTTCATCTAAATTTACTCAAATATAGATCCTACAACAAAAATACTCAACAAAATCCAAAAAAATCGAAGTTGATTTCAAATAAATTTATTAAAATTTGACCCTTCCAACTAAACCTTTTTTTCACAATCCAAAAAATTGAAGTTATTTTCATCTAAATTTACTCAAATATAGATCCTACAACAAAAATACTCAACAAAATCCAAAAAATCGAAGTTGGTTTCAAATAAATTTATTAAAATTTGACAGTTCCAACTAAAATTTTTTTCACAATCCAAAAAATTGAAGTTATTTTCATCTAAATCTACTCAAATATAGATCCTACAACAAAAATACTCAACAAAATCCAAAAAAAATCGAAGTTGGTTTCAAATAATATTATTAAAATTTGACACTTCCAAATAAATTTTTTTCACAATCCAACAAAATTGAAGTTATTTTCATCTAAATTAACTCAAATATAGACCCTACAACAAAAATACTCAACAAAATCCAAAAAAATCGAAGTTGATTTCAAATAAATTTATTAAAATTTGACACTTCCAACTAAATTGTTTTTAATAATCCAACAAAATTGAAGTTATTTTCATCTAAATTTACTCAAATATAGATCCTACATCCAAAATACTCAACAAAATCCAAAAAAATCGAAGTTGATTTCAAATGAATTTATTAAAATTTGACCAAAATCTTGTCAAAATCCACATAATATAAGTTATTTTCATCTAAATTTACTCAAATATAGATCCTACAACAAAAATACTCGACAAAATCCAAAAAAATCGAAGTTGATTTCAAATAAATTTATTAAAATTTGACATTTCCAACTAAAATTTTTTTCACAATCCAAAAAATTGAAGTTATTTTCATCTAAATTTACTCAAATATAGACCCTACAACAAAAATACTCAACAAAATAAAAAAAAATCGAAGTTGATTTCAAATAAATTTATTAAAATTTGACACTTCCAACTAAAAATTTTTTCACAATCCAACAAAATTGAAGTTATTTTCATCTAAATTTACTCAAATATAGATCCTACAACAAAAATACTCAACAAAACCCAAAAAAATTGAAGTTGATTTCAAATAAATTTATTAAAATTTGACACTTCCAACTACATTTTTTTTTATAATCCAACAAAATTGAAGTTATTTTCATCTAAATTTACTCAAATATAGATCCTACAACAAAAATACTCAACAAAATCCAAAAAAATCGAAGTTGGTTTCAAATAAATTTATTAAAATTTGACACTTCCAACTAAAATTTTTTTCACAATCCAACAAAATTGAAGTTATTTTCATCTAAATTTACTCAAATATAGATCCTACAACAAAAATACTCAACAAAATAAAAAAAAATCGAAGTTGGTTTCAAATAAATTTATTAAAATTTGACCCTTCCAACTAAAATTTTTTTTCACAATCCTAAAAATTGAAGTTATTTTCATCTAAATCTACTCAAATATAGATCCTACAACAAAAATACTCAACAAAATCCAAAATAATCGAAGTTGATTTCAAATAAATTTAAAAATTCGACACTTCCAACTAAAATTTTTTTCACAATCCAAAAAATTGATGTTATTTTCATCTAAATTTACTCAAATATAGATCCGACAACAAAAATACTCAATAAAATCCAAAAAAATCGAAGTTGGTTTCAAATAATATTATTAGAATTTGACACTTCCAAATAAATTTTTTTCACAATCCAACAAAATTGAAGTTATTTTCATCTAAATTTACTCAAATATAGATCCTAAAACAAAAATACTCATCAAAATCCAAAATAATCGAAGTTGATTTCAAATAAATTTAAAAATTCGACACTTCCAACTAAATTTTTTTTTACAATCCAAAAAATTGATGTTATTTTCATCTAAATTTACTCAAATATAGATCCTACAACAAAAATACTCAATAAAATCCAAAAAAATCGAAGTTGGTTTCAAATAAATTTAAAAATTCGACACTTCCAACTAAAATTTTTTTCGCAATCCAAAAAATTGATGTTATTTTCATCTAAATTTACTCAAATATAGATCCTACAACAAAAATACTCAATAAAATAAAAAAAAATCGAAGTTGGTTTCAAATAATATTATTAAAATTTGACACTTCCAAATAAGTTTTTTTCACAATCCAACAAAATTGAAGTTATTTTCATCTAAATTTAATCAAATATAGATCCTACAACAAGAATTCTCAACAAAATCCAAAAAAATCGAAGTTGATTTCAAATAAATTTATTAAAATTTGACCAAAATCTTGTCAAAATCCAAAAAATTGAAGTTATTGTCATCTAAATTTACTCAAATATAGATCCTACAACAAAAATACTCAACAAAATCCAAAAAAATCGAAGTTGTTTTCAAATAAATTTATTAAAATTTGACATTTCCAACAAAATTTTTTTTTATAATCCAACAAAATTGAAGTTATTTTCATCTAAATTTACTCAAATATAGATCCTACAACAAAAATACTCAACAAAATCCAAAAAAATCGAAGTTGATTTCAAATAAATTTATTAAAATTTGACCCTTCCAACTAAAACTTTTTTTCACAATCCAAAAAATTGAAGTTATTTTCATCTAAATTTACTCAAATATAGATCCTACAACAAAAATACTCAACAAAATCCAAAAAATCGAAGTTGGTTTCAAATAAATTTATTAAAATTTGACACTTCCAACTAAAATTTTTTTCACAATCCAACAAAATTGAAGTTATTTTCATCTAAATTTACTCAAATATAGATTCTACAACAAAAATACTCAACAAAATCCAAAAAAATCGAAGTTGATTTCAAATAAATTTATTAAAATTTGACCCTTCCAACTAAAACTTTTTTTCACAATCCAAAAAATTGAAGTTATTTTCATCTAAATTTACTCAAATATAGATCCTACAACAAAAATACTCAACCAAATCCAAAAAAATCGAAGTTGATTTCAAATAAATTTATTAAAATTTGACCCTTCCAACTAAAACTTTTTTTCACAATCCAAAAAATTGAAGTTATTTTCATCTAAATTTACTCAAATATAGATCCTACAACAAAAATACTCAACAAAATCCAAAAAAATCGAAGTTGATTTCAAATAAATTTATTAAAATTTGACCCTTCCAACTAAACCTTTTTTTCACAATCCAAAAAATTGAAGTTATTTTCATCTAAATTTACTCAAATATAGATCCTACAACAAAAATACTCAACAAAATCCAAAAAATCGAAGTTGATTTCAAATAAATTTATTAAAATTTGACACTTCCAACTAAATTGTTTTTAATAATCCAACAAAATTGAAGTTATTTTCATCTAAATTTACTCAAATATAGATCCTACATCCAAAATACTCAACAAAATCCAAAAAAATCGAAGTTGATTTCAAATGAATTTATTAAAATTTGACCAAAATCTTGTCAAAATCCACATAATATAAGTTATTTTCATCTAAATTTACTCAAATATAGATCCTACAACAAAAATACTCGACAAAATCCAAAAAAATCGAAGTTGATTTCAAATAAATTTATTAAAATTTGACATTTCCAACTAAAATTTTTTTCACAATCCAAAAAATTGAAGTTATTTTCATCTAAATTTACTCAAATATAGACCCTACAACAAAAATACTCGACCAAATCCAAAAAAATCGAAGTTGATTTCAAATAAATTTATTAAAATTTGACATTTCCAACTAAAATTTTTTTCACAATCCAAAAAATTGAAGTTATTTTCATCTAAATTTACTCAAATATAGACCCTACAACAAAAATACTCAACAAAATCCAAAAAAATCGAAGTTGATTTCAAATAAATTTATTAAAATTTGACACTTCCAACTAAAAATTTTTTCACAATCCAACAAAATTGAAGTTATTTTCATCTAAATTTACTCAAATATAGATCCTACAACAAAAATACTCAACAAAACCCAAAAAAATTGAAGTTGATTTCAAATAAATTTATTAAAATTTGACACTTCCAACTACATTTTTTTTATAATCCAACAAAATTGAAGTTATTTTCATCTAAATTTACTCAAATATAGATCCTACAACAAAAATACTCAACAAAATCCAAAAAAATCGAAGTTGGTTTCAAATAAATTTATTAAAATTTGACACTTCCAACTAAAATTTTTTTCACAATCCAACAAAATTGAAGTTATTTTCATCTAAATTTACTCAAATATAGATCCTACAACAAAAATACTCAACAAAATAAAAAAAAATCGAAGTTGGTTTCAAATAAATTTATTAAAATTTGACCCTTCCAACTAAAATTTTTTTTCACAATCCTAAAAATTGAAGTTATTTTCATCTAAATCTACTCAAATATAGATCCTACAACAAAAATACTCAACAAAATCCAAAATAATCGAAGTTGATTTCAAATAAATTTAAAAATTCGACACTTCCAACTAAAATTTTTTTCACAATCCAAAAAATTGATGTTATTTTCATCTAAATTTACTCAAATATAGATCCTACAACAAAAATACTCAATAAAATCCAAAAAAATCGAAGTTGGTTTCAAATAATATTATTAGAATTTGACACTTCCAAATAAATTTTTTTCACAATCCAACAAAATTGAAGTTATTTTCATCTAAATTTACTCAAATATAGATCCTAAAACAAAAATACTTATCAAAATCCAAAATAATCGAAGTTGATTTCAAATAAATTTAAAAATTCGACACTTCCAACTAAAATTTTTTTTACAATCCAAAAAATTGATGTTATTTTCATCTAAATTTACTCAAATATAGATCCTACAACAAAAATACTCAATAAAATCCAAAAAAATCGAAGTTGGTTTCAAATAAATTTAAAAATTCGACACTTCCAACTAAAATTTTTTTCGCAATCCAAAAAATTGATGTTATTTTCATCTAAATTTACTCAAATATAGATCCTACAACAAAAATACTCAATAAAATCAAAAAAAATCGAAGTTGGTTTCAAATAATATTATTAAAATTTGACACTTCCAAATAAGTTTTTTTCACAATCCAACAAAATTGAAGTTATTTTCATCTAAATTTAATCAAATATAGATCCTACAACAAGAATTCTCAACAAAATCCAAAAAAATCGAAGTTGATTTCAAATAAATTTATTAAAATTTGACCAAAATCTTGTCAAAATCCAAAAAATTGAAGTTATTGTCATCTAAATTTACTCAAATATAGATCCTACAACAAAAATACTCAACAAAATCCAAAAAAATCGAAGTTGTTTTCAAATAAATTTATTAAAATTTGACATTTCCAACTAAATTTTTTTCACAATCCAAAAAATTGATGTTATTTTCATCTAAATTTACTCAAATATAGATCCTACAACAAAAATACTCAATAAAATCCAAAAAAATCGAAGTTGGTTTCAAATAATATTATTAGAATTTGACACTTCCAAATAAATTTTTTTCACAATCCAACAAAATTGAAGTTATTTTCATCTAAATTTACTCAAATATAGATCCTAAAACAAAAATACTCATCAAAATCCAAAATAATCGAAGTTGATTTCAAATAAATTTAAAAATTCGACACTTCCAACTAAAATTTTTTTTACAATCCAAAAAATTGATGTTATTTTCATCTAAATTTACTCAAATATAGATCCTACAACAAAAATACTCAATAAAATCCAAAAAAATCGAAGTTGGTTTCAAATAAATTTAAAAATTCGACACTTCCAACTAAAATTTTTTTCGCAATCCAAAAAATTGATGTTATTTTCATCTAAATTTACTCAAATATAGATCCTACAACAAAAATACTCAATAAAATAAAAAAAAATCGAAGTTGGTTTCAAATAATATTATTAAAATTTGACACTTCCAAATAAGTTTTTTTCACAATCCAACAAAATTGAAGTTATTTTCATCTAAATTTAATCAAATATAGATCCTACAACAAGAATTCTCAACAAAATCCAAAAAAATCGAAGTTGATTTCAAATAAATTTATTAAAATTTGACCAAAATCTTGTCAAAATCCAAAAAATTGAAGTTATTGTCATCTAAATTTACTCAAATATAGATCCTACAACAAAAATACTCAACAAAATCCAAAAAAATCGAAGTTGTTTTCAAATAAATTTATTAAAATTTGACATTTCCAACTAAATTTTTTTTTATAATCCAACAAAATTGAAGTTATTTTCATCTAAATTTACTCAAATATAGATCCTACAACAAAAATACTCAACAAAATCCAAAAAAATCGAAGTTGATTTCAAATAAATTTATTAAAATTTGACCCTTCCAACTAAAACTTTTTTTCACAATCCAAAAAATTGAAGTTATTTTCATCTAAATTTACTCAAATATAGATCCTACAACAAAAATACTCAACAAAATCCAAAAAATCGAAGTTGGTTTCAAATAAATTTATTAAAATTTGACACTTCCAACTAAAATTTTTTTCACAATCCAACAAAATTGAAGTTATTTTCATCTAAATTTACTCAAATATAGATCCTACAACAAAAATACTCAACAAAATCCAAAAAAATCGAAGTTGATTTCAAATAAATTTATTAAAATTTGACCCTTCCAACTAAAACTTTTTTTCACAATCCAAAAAATTGAAGTTATTTTCATCTAAATTTACTCAAATATAGATCCTACAACAAAAATACTCAACCAAATCCAAAAAAATCGAAGTTGATTTCAAATAAATTTATTAAAATTTGACCCTTCCAACTAAAACTTTTTTTCACAATCCAAAAAATTGAAGTTATTTTCATCTAAATTTACTCAAATATAGATCCTACAACAAAAATACTCAACAAAATCCAAAAAAATCGAAGTTGATTTCAAATAAATTTATTAAAATTTGACCCTTCCAACTAAACCTTTTTTTCACAATCCAAAAAATTGAAGTTATTTTCATCTAAATTTACTCAAATATAGATCCTACAACAAAAATACTCAACAAAATCCAAAAAATCGAAGTTGGTTTCAAATAAATTTATTAAAATTTGACACTTCCAACTAAAATTTTTTTCACAATCCAAAAAATTGAAGTTGTTTTCATCTAAATCTACTCAAATATAGATCCTACAACAAAAATACTCAACAAAATCCAAAATAATCGAAGTTGATTTCAAATAAATTTAAAAATTCGACACTTCCAACTAAATTTTTTTTCACAATCCAAAAAATTGATGTTATTTTCATCTAAATTTACTCAAATATAGATCCTACAACAAAAATACTCAATAAAATCCAAAAAAAATCGAAGTTGGTTTCAAATAATATTATTAAAATTTGACACTTCCAAATAAATTTTTTTCACAATCCAACAAAATTGAAGTTATTTTCATCTAAATTTACTCAAATATAGACCCTACAACAAAAATACTCAACAAAATCCAAAATAATCGAAGTTGATTTCAAATAAATTTATTAAAATTTGACCCTTCCATCTAAACCTTTTTTTCACAATCCAAAAAATTGAAGTTATTTTCATCTAAATTTACTCAAATATAGATCCTACAACAAAAATACTCAACAAAATCCAAAAAATCGAAGTTGGTTTCAAATAAATTTATTAAAATTTGACACTTCCAACTAAAATTTTTTTCACAATCCAAAAAATTGAAGTTATTTTCATCTAAATCTACTCAAATATAGATCCTACAACAAAAATACTCAACAAAATCCAAAATAATCGAAGTTGATTTCAAATAAATTTAAAAATTCGACACTTCCAACTAAATTTTTTTTCACAATCCAAAAAATTGATGTTATTTTCATCTAAATTTACTCAAATATAGATCCTACAACAAAAATACTCAATAAAATCCAAAAAAAATCGAAGTTGGTTTCAAATAATATTATTAAAATTTGACACTTCCAAATAAATTTTTTTCACAATCCAACAAAATTGAAGTTATTTTCATCTAAATTTACTCAAATATAGACCCTACAACAAAAATACTCAACAAAATCCAAAAAAATCGAAGTTGATTTCAAATAAATTTATTAAAATTTGACACTTCCAACTAAATTGTTTTTAATAATCCAACAAAATTGAAGTTATTTTCATCTAAATTTACTCAAATATAGATCCTACATCCAAAGTACTCAACAAAATCCAAAAAAATCGAAGTTGATTTCAAATGAATTTATTAAAATTTGACCAAAATCTTGTCAAAATCCACATAATATAAGTTATTTTCATCTAAATTTACTCAAATATAGATCCTACAACAAAAATACTCGACAAAATCCAAAAAAATCGAAGTTGATTTCAAATAAATTTATTTAAATTTGACATTTCCAACTAAAATTTTTTTCACAATCCAAAAAATTGAAGTTATTTTCATCTAAATTTACTCAAATATAGACCCTACAACAAAAATACTCAACAAAATCCAAAAAAATCGAAGTTGATTTCAAATAAATTTATTAAAATTTGACACTTCCAACTAAAAATTTTTTCACAATCCAACAAAATTGAAGTTATTTTCATCTAAATTTACTCAAATATAGATCCTACAACAAAAATACTCAACAAAACCCAAAAAAATTGAAGTTGATTTCAAATAAATTTATTAAAATTTGACACTTCCAACTACATTTTTTTTTATAATCCAACAAAATTGAAGTTATTTTCATCTAAATTTACTCAAATATAGATCCTACAACAAAAATACTCAACAAAATCCAAAAAAATCGAAGTTGGTTTCAAATAAATTTATTAAAATTTGACACTTCCAACTAAAATTTTTTTCACAATCCAACAAAATTGAAGTTATTTTCATCTAAATTTACTCAAATATAGATCCTACAACAAAAATACTCAACAAAATAAAAAAAAATCGAAGTTGGTTTCAAATAAATTTATTAAAATTTGACCCTTCCAACTAAAATTTTTTTTCACAATCCTAAAAATTGAAGTTATTTTCATCTAAATCTACTCAAATATAGATCCTACAACAAAAATACTCAACAAAATCCAAAATAATCGAAGTTGATTTCAAATAAATTTAAAAATTCGACACTTCCAACTAAAATTTTTTTCACAATCCAAAAAATTGATGTTATTTTCATCTAAATTTACTCAAATATACATCCTACAACAAAAATACTCAATAAAATCCAAAAAAATCGAAGTTGGTTTCAAATAATATTATTAGAATTTGACACTTCCAAATAAATTTTTTTCACAATCCAACAAAATTGAAGTTATTTTCATCTAAATTTACTCAAATATAGATCCTAAAACAAAAATACTCATCAAAATCCAAAATAATCGAAGTTGATTTCAAATAAATTTAAAAATTCGACACTTCCAACTAAAATTTTTTTTACAATCCAAAAAATTGATGTTATTTTCATCTAAATTTACTCAAATATAGATCCTACAACAAAAATACTCAATAAAATCCAAAAAAATCGAAGTTGGTTTCAAATAAATTTAAAAATTCGACACTTCCAACTAAAATTTTTTTCGCAATCCAAAAAATTGATGTTATTTTCATCTAAATTTACTCAAATATAGATCCTACAACAAAAATACTCAATAAAATCAAAAAAAATCGAAGTTGGTTTCAAATAATATTATTAAAATTTGACACTTCCAAATATGTTTTTTTCACAATCCAACAAAATTGAAGTTATTTTCATCTAAATTTAATCAAATATAGATCCTACAACAAGAATTCTCAACAAAATCCAAAAAAATCGAAGTTGATTTCAAATAAATTTATTAAAATTTGACCAAAATCTTGTCAAAATCCAAAAAATTGAAGTTATTGTCATCTAAATTTACTCAAATATAGATCCTACAACAAAAATACTCAACAAAATCCAAAAAAATCGAAGTTGTTTTCAAATAAATTTATTAAAATTTGACATTTCCAACTAAATTTTTTTTTATAATCCAACAAAATTGAAGTTATTTTCATCTAAATTTACTCAAATATAGATCCTACAACAAAAATACTCAACAAAATCCAAAAAAATCGAAGTTGATTTCAAATAAATTTATTAAAATTTGACCCTTCCAACTAAAACTTTTTTTCACAATCCAAAAAATTGAAGTTATTTTCATCTAAATTTACTCAAATATAGATCCTACAACAAAAATACTCAACAAAATCCAAAAAATCGAAGTTGGTTTCAAATAAATTTATTAAAATTTGACACTTCCAACTAAAATTTTTTTCACAATCCAACAAAATTGAAGTTATTTTCATCTAAATTTACTCAAATATAGATTCTACAACAAAAATACTCAACAAAATCCAAAAAAATCGAAGTTGATTTCAAATAAATTTATTAAAATTTGACCCTTCCAACTAAAACTTTTTTTCACAATCCAAAAAATTGAAGTTATTTTCATCTAAATTTACTCAAATATAGATCCTACAACAAAAATACTCAACCAAATCCAAAAAAATCGAAGTTGATTTCAAATAAATTTATTAAAATTTGACCCTTCCAACTAAAACTTTTTTTCACAATCCAAAAAATTGAAGTTATTTTCATCTAAATTTACTCAAATATAGATCCTACAACAAAAATACTCAACAAAATCCAAAAAAATCGAAGTTGATTTCAAATAAATTTATTAAAATTTGACCCTTCCAACTAAACCTTTTTTTCACAATCCAAAAAATTGAAGTTATTTTCATCTAAATTTACTCAAATATAGATCCTACAACAAAAATACTCAACAAAATCCAAAAAATCGAAGTTGGTTTCAAATAAATTTATTAAAATTTGACACTTCCAACTAAAATTTTTTTCACAATCCAAAAAATTGAAGTTATTTTCATCTAAATCTACTCAAATATAGATCCTACAACAAAAATACTCAACAAAATCCAAAATAATCGAAGTTGATTTCAAATAAATTTAAAAATTCGACACTTCCAACTAAATTTTTTTTCACAATCCAAAAAATTGATGTTATTTTCATCTAAATTTACTCAAATATAGATCCTACAACAAAAATACTCAATAAAATCCAAAAAAAATCGAAGTTGGTTTCAAATAATATTATTAAAATTTGACACTTCCAAATAAATTTTTTTCACAATCCAACAAAATTGAAGTTATTTTCATCTAAATTTACTCAAATATAGACCCTACAACAAAAATACTCAACAAAATCCAAAAAAATCGAAGTTGATTTCAAATAAATTTATTAAAATTTGACACTTCCAACTAAATTGTTTTTAATAATCCAACAAAATTGAAGTTATTTTCATCTAAATTTACTCAAATATAGATCCTACATCCAAAATACTCAACAAAATCCAAAAAAATCGAAGTTGATTTCAAATGAATTTATTAAAATTTGACCAAAATCTTGTCAAAATCCACATAATATAAGTTATTTTCATCTAAATTTACTCAAATATAGATCCTACAACAAAAATACTCGACAAAATCCAAAAAAATCGAAGTTGATTTCAAATAAATTTATTAAAATTTGACATTTCCAACTAAAATTTTTTTCACAATCCAAAAAATTGAAGTTATTTTCATCTAAATTTACTCAAATATAGACCCTACAACAAAAATACTCGACAAAATCCAAAAAAATCGAAGTTGATTTCAAATAAATTTATTAAAATTTGACATTTCCAACTAAAATTTTTTTCACAATCCAAAAAATTGAAGTTATTTTCATCTAAATTTACTCAAATATAGACCCTACAACAAAAATACTCAACAAAATCCAAAAAAATCGAAGTTGATTTCAAATAAATTTATTAAAATTTGACACTTCCAACTAAAAATTTTTTCACAATCCAACAAAATTGAAGTTATTTTCATCTAAATTTACTCAAATATAGATCCTACAACAAAAATACTCAACAAAACCCAAAAAAATTGAAGTTGATTTCAAATAAATTTATTAAAATTTGACACTTCCAACTACATTTTTTTTTATAATCCAACAAAATTGAAGTTATTTTCATCTAAATTTACTCAAATATAGATCCTACAACAAAAATACTCAACAAAATAAAAAAAAATCGAAGTTGGTTTCAAATAAATTTATTAAAATTTGACCCTTCCAACTAAAATTTTTTTTCACAATCCTAAAAATTGAAGTTATTTTCATCTAAATCTACACAAATATAGATCCTACAACAAAAATACTCAACAAAATCCAAAATAATCGAAGTTGATTTCAAATAAATTTAAAAATTCGACACTTCCAACTAAAATTTTTTTCACAATCCAAAAAATTGATGTTATTTTCATCTAAATTTACTCAAATATAGATCCTACAACAAAAATACTCAATAAAATCCAAAAAAATCGAAGTTGGTTTCAAATAATATTATTAGAATTTGACACTTCCAAATAAATTTTTTTCACAATCCAACAAAATTGAAGTTATTTTCATCTAAATTTACTCAAATATAGATCCTAAAACAAAAATACTCATCAAAATCCAAAATAATCGAAGTTGATTTCAAATAAATTTAAAAATTCGACACTTCCAACTAAAATTTTTTTTACAATCCAAAAAATTGATGTTATTTTCATCTAAATTTACTCAAATATAGATCCTACAACAAAAATACTCAATAAAATCCAAAAAAATCGAAGTTGGTTTCAAATAAATTTAAAAATTCGACACTTCCAACTAAAATTTTTTTCGCAATCCAAAAAATTGATGTTATTTTCATCTAAATTTACTCAAATATAGATCCTACAACAAAAATACTCAATAAAATCAAAAAAAATCGAAGTTGGTTTCAAATAATATTATTAAAATTTGACACTTCCAAATAAGTTTTTTTCACAATCCAACAAAATTGAAGTTATTTTCATCTAAATTTAATCAAATATAGATCCTACAACAAGAATTCTCA
The DNA here is from genome assembly GCA_946251845.1 of Andrena fulva. Taxonomy (NCBI): domain Eukaryota; kingdom Metazoa; phylum Arthropoda; class Insecta; order Hymenoptera; family Andrenidae; genus Andrena; species Andrena fulva. The sequence continues at coordinate 3,573,357 of CAMITZ010000003.1, read as the reverse complement.
ACAAAATCCAAAAAAATCGAAGTTGATTTCAAATAAATTTATTAAAATTTGACCAAAATCTTGTCAAAATCCAAAAAATTGAAGTTATTGTCATCTAAATTTACTCAAATATAGATCCTACAACAAAAATACTCAACAAAATCCAAAAAAATCGAAGTTGTTTTCAAATAAATTTATTAAAATTTGACATTTCCAACTAAATTTTTTTTTATAATCCAACAAAATTGAAGTTATTTTCATCTAAATTTACTCAAATATAGATCCTACAACAAAAATACTCAACAAAATCCAAAAAAATCGAAGTTGATTTCAAATAAATTTATTAAAATTTGACCCTTCCAACTAAAACTTTTTTTCACAATCCAAAAAATTGAAGTTATTTTCATCTAAATTTACTCAAATATAGATCCTACAACAAAAATACTCAACAAAATCCAAAAAATCGAAGTTGGTTTCAAATAAATTTATTAAAATTTGACACTTCCAACTAAAATTTTTTTCACAATCCAACAAAATTGAAGTTATTTTCATCTAAATTTACTCAAATATAGATCCTACAACAAAAATACTCAACAAAATCCAAAAAAATCGAAGTTGATTTCAAATAAATTTATTAAAATTTGACCCTTCCAACTAAAACTTTTTTTCACAATCCAAAAAATTGAAGTTATTTTCATCTAAATTTACTCAAATATAGATCCTACAACAAAAATACTCAACCAAATCCAAAAAAATCGAAGTTGATTTCAAATAAATTTATTAAAATTTGACCCTTCCAACTAAAACTTTTTTTCACAATCCAAAAAATTGAAGTTATTTTCATCTAAATTTACTCAAATATAGATCCTACAACAAAAATACTCAACAAAATCCAAAAAAATCGAAGTTGATTTCAAATAAATTTATTAAAATTTGACCCTTCCAACTAAACCTTTTTTTCACAATCCAAAAAATTGAAGTTATTTTCATCTAAATTTACTCAAATATAGATCCTACAACAAAAATACTCAACAAAATCCAAAAAATCGAAGTTGGTTTCAAATAAATTTATTAAAATTTGACACTTCCAACTAAAATTTTTTTCACAATCCAAAAAATTGAAGTTGTTTTCATCTAAATCTACTCAAATATAGATCCTACAACAAAAATACTCAACAAAATCCAAAATAATCGAAGTTGATTTCAAATAAATTTAAAAATTCGACACTTCCAACTAAATTTTTTTTCACAATCCAAAAAATTGATGTTATTTTCATCTAAATTTACTCAAATATAGATCCTACAACAAAAATACTCAATAAAATCCAAAAAAAATCGAAGTTGGTTTCAAATAATATTATTAAAATTTGACACTTCCAAATAAATTTTTTTCACAATCCAACAAAATTGAAGTTATTTTCATCTAAATTTACTCAAATATAGACCCTACAACAAAAATACTCAACAAAATCCAAAAAAATCGAAGTTGATTTCAAATAAATTTATTAAAATTTGACACTTCCAACTAAATTGTTTTTAATAATCCAACAAAATTGAAGTTATTTTCATCTAAATTTACTCAAATATAGATCCTACATCCAAAATACTCAACAAAATCCAAAAAAATCGAAGTTGATTTCAAATGAATTTATTAAAATTTGACCAAAATCTTGTCAAAATCCACATAATATAAGTTATTTTCATCTAAATTTACTCAAATATAGATCCTACAACAAAAATACTCGACAAAATCCAAAAAAATCGAAGTTGATTTCAAATAAATTTATTAAAATTTGACATTTCCAACTAAAATTTTTTTCACAATCCAAAAAATTGAAGTTATTTTCATCTAAATTTACTCAAATATAGACCCTACAACAAAAATACTCAACAAAATCCAAAAAAATCGAAGTTGATTTCAAATAAATTTATTAAAATTTGACACTTCCAACTAAAAATTTTTTCACAATCCAACAAAATTGAAGTTATTTTCATCTAAATTTACTCAAATATAGATCCTACAACAAAAATACTCAACAAAACCCAAAAAAATTGAAGTTGATTTCAAATAAATTTATTAAAATTTGACACTTCCAACTACATTTTTTTTTATAATCCAACAAAATTGAAGTTATTTTCATCTAAATTTACTCAAATATAGATCCTACAACAAAAATACTCAACAAAATCCAAAAAAATCGAAGTTGGTTTCAAATAAATTTATTAAAATTTGACACTTCCAACTAAAATTTTTTTCACAATCCAACAAAATTGAAGTTATTTTCATCTAAATTTACTCAAATATAGATCCTACAACAAAAATACTCAACAAAATAAAAAAAAATCGAAGTTGGTTTCAAATAAATTTATTAAAATTTGACCCTTCCAACTAAAATTTTTTTTCACAATCCTAAAAATTGAAGTTATTTTCATCTAAATCTACTCAAATATAGATCCTACAACAAAAATACTCAACAAAATCCAAAATAATCGAAGTTGATTTCAAATAAATTTAAAAATTCGACACTTCCAACTAAAATTTTTTTCACAATCCAAAAAATTGATGTTATTTTCATCTAAATTTACTCAAATATAGATCCTACAACAAAAATACTCAATAAAATCCAAAAAAATCGAAGTTGGTTTCAAATAATATTATTAGAATTTGACACTTCCAAATAAATTTTTTTCACAATCCAACAAAATTGAAGTTATTTTCATCTAAATTTACTCAAATATAGATCCTAAAACAAAAATACTCATCAAAATCCAAAATAATCGAAGTTGATTTCAAATAAATTTAAAAATTCGACACTTCCAACTAAAATTTTTTTTACAATCCAAAAAATTGATGTTATTCTCATCTAAATTTACTCAAATATAGATCCTACAACAAAAATACTCAATAAAATCCAAAAAAATCGAAGTTGGTTTCAAATAAATTTAAAAATTCGACACTTCCAACTAAAATTTTTTTCGCAATCCAAAAAATTGATGTTATTTTCATCTAAATTTACTCAAATATAGATCCTACAACAAAAATACTCAATAAAATAAAAAAAAATCGAAGTTGGTTTCAAATAATATTATTAAAATTTGACACTTCCAAATAAGTTTTTTTCACAATCCAACAAAATTGAAGTTATTTTCATCTAAATTTAATCAAATATAGATCCTACAACAAGAATTCTCAACAAAATCCAAAAAAATCGAAGTTGATTTCAAATAAATTTATTAAAATTTGACCAAAATCTTGTCAAAATCCAAAAAATTGAAGTTATTGTCATCTAAATTTACTCAAATATAGATCCTACAACAAAAATACTCAACAAAATCCAAAAAAATCGAAGTTGTTTTCAAATAAATTTATTAAAATTTGACATTTCCAACTAAATTTTTTTTTATAATCCAACAAAATTGAAGTTATTTTCATCTAAATTTACTCAAATATAGATCCTACAACAAAAATACTCAACAAAATCCAAAAAAATCGAAGTTGATTTCAAATAAATTTATTAAAATTTGACCCTTCCAACTAAAACTTTTTTTCACAATCCAAAAAATTGAAGTTATTTTCATCTAAATTTACTCAAATATAGATCCTACAACAAAAATACTCAACAAAATCCAAAAAATCGAAGTTGGTTTCAAATAAATTTATTAAAATTTGACACTTCCAACTAAAATTTTTTTCACAATCCAACAAAATTGAAGTTATTTTCATCTAAATTTACTCAAATATAGATCCTACAACAAAAATACTCAACAAAATCCAAAAAAATCGAAGTTGATTTCAAATAAATTTATTAAAATTTGACCCTTCCAACTAAAACTTTTTTTCACAATCCAAAAAATTGAAGTTATTTTCATCTAAATTTACTCAAATATAGATCCTACAACAAAAATACTCAACAAAATCCAAAAAATCGAAGTTGGTTTCAAATAAATTTATTAAAATTTGACACTTCCAACTAAAATTTTTTTCACAATCCAAAAAATTGAAGTTATTTTCATCAAAAATTACTCAAATATAGATCCTACAACAAAAATACTCAACAAAATCCAAAAAAATCGAAGTTGATTTCAAATAAATTTATTAAAATTTGACACTTCCAACTAAAAATTTTTTCACAATCCAACAAAATTGAGGTTTTTTTCATCTAAATTTACTCAAATATAGATCCTACAACAAAAATACTCAACAAAATCCAGAAAAATCGAAGTTGGTTTCAAATAAATTTATTAAAATTTGACCCTTCCAACTAAAATTTTTTTTCACAATCCCAAAAATTGAAGTTATTTTCATCTAAATCTACTCAAATATAGATCCTACAACAAAAATACTCATCAAAATCCAAAATAATCGAAGTTGATTTCAAATAAATTTAAAAATTCGACACTTCCAACTAAATTTTTTTTCACAATCCAAAAAATTGATGTTATTTTCATCTAAATTTACTCAAATATAGATCCTACAACAAAAATACTCAATAAAATCCAAAAAAAATCGAAGTTGGTTTCAAATAATATTATTAAAATTTGACACTTCCAAATAAATTTTTTTCACAATCCAACAAAATTGAAGTTATTTTCATCTAAATTTACTCAAATATAGACCCTACAACAAAAATACTCAACAAAATCCAAAAAAATCGCAGTTGATTTCAAATAAATTTATTAAAATTTGACACTTCCAACTAAAATTTTTTTCACAATCCAACAAAATTGAGGTTTTATTCATCTAAATTTACTCAAATATAGATCCTACAACAAAAATACTCAACAAAATCCAGAAAAATCGAAGTTGATTTCAAATAAATTTATTAAAATTTGACCCTTCCAACTAAAACTTTTTTTCACAATCCAAAAAATTGAAGTTATTTTCATCTAAATTTACTCAAATATAGATCCTACAACAAAAATACTCAACAAAATCCAAAAAAATCGAAGTTGGTTTCAAATAAATTTATTAAAATTTGACACTTCCAAATAAATTTTTTTCACAATCCAACAAAATTGAAGTTATTTTCATCTAAATTTACTCAAATATAGATCCTACAACAAAAATACTCAATAAAATCAAAAAAAATCGAAGTTGGTTTCAAATAATATTATTAAAATTTGACACTTCCAAATAAATTTTTTTCACAATCCAACAAAATTGAAGTTATTTTCATGTAAATTTAATCAAATATAGATCCTACAACAAGAATTCTCAACAAAATCCAAAAAAATCGAAGTTGATTTCAAATGAATTTATTAAAATTTGACAAAAATCTTGTCTACATCCAAGAAAATTGAAGTTATTTTCATCTAAATTTAGTCAAATATAGATCCTACAACCAAAATACTCATCAAAATCCAAAAAAATCGAAGTTGATTTCAAATAAATTTATTAAAATTTGACACTTCCAACTAAAATTTTTTTTCACAATCCAAAAAATTGAAGTTATTTTCATCTAAATCTACTCAAATATAGATCCTACAACAAAAATACTCAACAAAATCCAAAATAATCGAAGTTGATTTCAAATAAATTTAAAAATTCGACACTTCCAACTAAATTTTTTTTCACAATCCAACAAAATTGAAGTTATTTTCATCTAAATTTACTCAAATATAGATCCTACAACCAAAATACGCAACAAAATCCAAAATAATCGAAGTTGATTTCAAATAAATTTAAAAATTCGACACTTCCAACTAAAATTTTTTTCACAATCCAACAAAATTGAAGTTATTTTCATCTAAATTTACTCAAATATAGATCCTACAACCAAAATACGCAACAAAATCCAAAATAATCGAAGTTGATTTCAAATAAATTTAAAAATTCGACACTTCCAACTAAAATTTTTTTCACAATCCAAAAAATTGAGGTTATTTTCATCTAAATTTACTCAAATATAGATCCTACAACAAGAATTCTCAACAAAATCCCGAAAAATCGAAGTTGGTTTCAAATAAATTTATTAAAATTTGACCCTTCCAACTAAAATTTTTTTTCACAATCCAAAAAATTGAAGTTATTTTCATCTAAATCTACTCAAATATAGATCCTACAACAAAAATACTCAACAAAATCCAAAATAATCGAAGTTGATTTCAAATAAATTTAAAAATTCGACACTTCCAACTAAATTTTTTTTCACAATCCAACAAAATTGAAGTTATTTTCATCTAAATTTACTCAAATATAGATCCTACAACCAAAATACGCAACAAAATCCAAAATAATCGAAGTTGATTTCAAATAAATTTAAAAATTCGACACTTCCAACTAAAATTTTTTTCACAATCCAAAAAATTGATGTTATTTTCATCTAAATTTACTCAAATATAGATCCTACAACAAAAATACTCAACAAAATCCAAAAAAATCGAAGTTGATTTCAAATAAATTTATTAAAATTTGACCCTTCCAACTAAAACTTTTTTTCACAATCCAAAAAATTGAAGTTATTTTCATCTAAATTTACTCAAATATAGATCCTACAACAAAAATACTCAACAAAATCCAAAAAATCGAAGTTGGTTTCAAATAAATTTATTAAAATTGGACACTTCCAACTAAAATTTTTTTCACAATCCAACAAAATTGAAGTTATTTTCATCTAAATTTACTCAAATATAGATCCTACAACAAAAATACTCAACAAAATCCAAAAAAATCGAAGTTGATTTCAAATAAATTTATTAAAATTTGACCCTTCCAACTAAAACTTTTTTTCACAATCCAAAAAATTGAAGTTATTTTCATCTAAATTTACTCAAATATAGATCCTACAACAAAAATACTCAACCAAATCCAAAAAAATCGAAGTTGATTTCAAATAAATTTATTAAAATTTGACCCTTCCAACTAAAACTTTTTTTCACAATCCAAAAAATTGAAGTTATTTTCATCTAAATTTACTCAAATATAGATCCTACAACAAAAATACTCAACAAAATCCAAAAAAATCGAAGTTGATTTCAAATAAATTTATTAAAATTTGACCCTTCCAACTAAACCTTTTTTTCACAATCCAAAAAATTGAAGTTATTTTCATCTAAATTTACTCAAATATAGATCCTACAACAAAAATACTCAACAAAATCCAAAAAATCGAAGTTGGTTTCAAATAAATTTATTAAAATTTGACACTTCCAACTAAAATTTTTTTCACAATCCAAAAAATTGAAGTTATTTTCATCTAAATCTACTCAAATATAGATCCTACAACAAAAATACTCAACAAAATCCAAAATAATCGAAGTTGATTTCAAATAAATTTAAAAATTCGACACTTCCAACTAAATTTTTTTTCACAATCCAAAAAATTGATGTTATTTTCATCTAAATTTACTCAAATATAGATCCTACAACAAAAATACTCAATAAAATCCAAAAAAAATCGAAGTTGGTTTCAAATAATATTATTAAAATTTGACACTTCCAAATAAATTTTTTTCACAATCCAACAAAATTGAAGTTATTTTCATCTAAATTTACTCAAATATAGACCCTACAACAAAAATACTCAACAAAATCCAAAAAAATCGAAGTTGATTTCAAATAAATTTATTAAAATTTGACACTTCCAACTAAATTGTTTTTAATAATCCAACAAAATTGAAGTTATTTTCATCTAAATTTACTCAAATATAGATCCTACATCCAAAATACTCAACAAAATCCAAAAAAATCGAAGTTGATTTCAAATGAATTTATTAAAATTTGACCAAAATCTTGTCAAAATCCACATAATATAAGTTATTTTCATCTAAATTTACTCAAATATAGATCCTACAACAAAAATACTCGACAAAATCCAAAAAAATCGAAGTTGATTTCAAATAAATTTATTAAAATTTGACATTTCCAACTAAAATTTTTTTCACAATCCAAAAAATTGAAGTTATTTTCATCTAAATTTACTCAAATATAGACCCTACAACAAAAATACTCAACAAAATCCAAAAAAATCGAAGTTGATTTCAAATAAATTTATTAAAATTTGACACTTCCAACTAAAAATTTTTTCACAATCCAACAAAATTGAAGTTATTTTCATCTAAATTTACTCAAATATAGATCCTACAACAAAAATACTCAACAAAACCCAAAAAAATTGAAGTTGATTTCAAATAAATTTATTAAAATTTGACACTTCCAACTACATTTTTTTTTATAATCCAACAAAATTGAAGTTATTTTCATCTAAATTTACTCAAATATAGATCCTACAACAAAAATACTCAACAAAATCCAAAAAAATCGAAGTTGGTTTCAAATAAATTTATTAAAATTTGACACTTCCAACTAAAATTTTTTTCACAATCCAACAAAATTGAAGTTATTTTCATCTAAATTTACTCAAATATAGATCCTACAACAAAAATACTCAACAAAATAAAAAAAAATCGAAGTTGGTTTCAAATAAATTTATTAAAATTTGACCCTTCCAACTAAAATTTTTTTTCACAATCCTAAAAATTGAAGTTATTTTCATCTAAATCTACTCAAATATAGATCCTACAACAAAAATACTCAACAAAATCCAAAATAATCGAAGTTGATTTCAAATAAATTTAAAAATTCGACACTTCCAACTAAAATTTTTTTCACAATCCAAAAAATTGATGTTATTTTCATCTAAATTTACTCAAATATAGATCCTACAACAAAAATACTCAATAAAATCCAAAAAAATCGAAGTTGGTTTCAAATAATATTATTAGAATTTGACACTTCCAAATAAATTTTTTTCACAATCCAACAAAATTGAAGTTATTTTCATCTAAATTTACTCAAATATAGATCCTAAAACAAAAATACTCATCAAAATCCAAAATAATCGAAGTTGATTTCAAATAAATTTAAAAATTCGACACTTCCAACTAAAATTTTTTTTACAATCCAAAAAATTGATGTTATTTTCATCTAAATTTACTCAAATATAGATCCTACAACAAAAATACTCAACAAAACCCAAAAAAATTGAAGTTGATTTCAAATAAATTTATTAAAATTTGACACTTCCAACTACATTTTTTTTTATAATCCAACAAAATTGAAGTTATTTTCATCTAAATTTACTCAAATATAGATCCTACAACAAAAATACTCAACAAAATCCAAAAAAATCGAAGTTGGTTTCAAATAAATTTATTAAAATTTGACACTTCCAACTAAAATTTTTTTCACAATCCAACAAAATTGAAGTTATTTTCATCTAAATTTACTCAAATATAGATCCTACAACAAAAATACTCAACAAAATAAAAAAAAATCGAAGTTGGTTTCAAATAAATTTATTAAAATTTGACCCTTCCAACTAAAATTTTTTTTCACAATCCTAAAAATTGAAGTTATTTTCATCTAAATCTACTCAAATATAGATCCTACAACAAAAATACTCAACAAAATCCAAAATAATCGAAGTTGATTTCAAATAAATTTAAAAATTCGACACTTCCAACTAAAATTTTTTTCACAATCCAAAAAATTGATGTTATTTTCATCTAAATTTACTCAAATATAGATCCTACAACAAAAATACTCAATAAAATCCAAAAAAATCGAAGTTGGTTTCAAATAATATTATTAGAATTTGACACTTCCAAATAAATTTTTTTCACAATCCAACAAAATTGAAGTTATTTTCATCTAAATTTACTCAAATATAGATCCTAAAACAAAAATACTCATCAAAATCCAAAATAATCGAAGTTGATTTCAAATAAATTTAAAAATTCGACACTTCCAACTAAAATTTTTTTTACAATCCAAAAAATTGATGTTATTTTCATCTAAATTTACTCAAATATAGATCCTACAACAAAAATACTCAATAAAATCCAAAAAAATCGAAGTTGGTTTCAAATAAATTTAAAAATTCGACACTTCCAACTAAAATTTTTTTCGCAATCCAAAAAATTGATGTTATTTTCATCTAAATTTACTCAAATATAGATCCTACAACAAAAATACTCAATAAAATAAAAAAAAATCGAAGTTGGTTTCAAATAATATTATTAAAATTTGACACTTCCAAATAAGTTTTTTTCACAATCCAACAAAATTGAAGTTATTTTCATCTAAATTTAATCAAATATAGATCCTACAACAAGAATTCTCAACAAAATCCAAAAAAATCGAAGTTGATTTCAAATAAATTTATTAAAATTTGACCAAAATCTTGTCAAAATCCAAAAAATTGAAGTTATTGTCATCTAAATTTACTCAAATATAGATCCTACAACAAAAATACTCAACAAAATCCAAAAAAATCGAAGTTGTTTTCAAATAAATTTATTAAAATTTGACATTTCCAACTAAATTTTTTTTTATAATCCAACAAAATTGAAGTTATTTTCATCTAAATTTACTCAAATATAGATCCTACAACAAAAATACTCAACAAAATCCAAAAAAATCGAAGTTGATTTCAAATAAATTTATTAAAATTTGACCCTTCCAACTAAAACTTTTTTTCACAATCCAAAAAATTGAAGTTATTTTCATCTAAATTTACTCAAATATAGATCCTACAACAAAAATACTCAACAAAATCCAAAAAATCGAAGTTGGTTTCAAATAAATTTATTAAAATTTGACACTTCCAACTAAAATTTTTTTCACAATCCAACAAAATTGAAGTTATTTTCATCTAAATTTACTCAAATATAGATCCTACAACAAAAATACTCAACAAAATCCAAAAAAATCGAAGTTGATTTCAAATAAATTTATTAAAATTTGACCCTTCCAACTAAAACTTTTTTTCACAATCCAAAAAATTGAAGTTATTTTCATCTAAATTTACTCAAATATAGATCCTACAACAAAAATACTCAACAAAATCCAAAAAATCGAAGTTGGTTTCAAATAAATTTATTAAAATTTGACACTTCCAACTAAAATTTTTTTCACAATCCAAAAAATTGAAGTTATTTTCATCAAAAATTACTCAAATATAGATCCTACAACAAAAATACTCAACAAAATCCAAAAAAATCGAAGTTGATTTCAAATAAATTTATTAAAATTTGACACTTCCAACTAAAAATTTTTTCACAATCCAACAAAATTGAGGTTTTTTTCATCTAAATTTACTCAAATATAGATCCTACAACAAAAATACTCAACAAAATCCAGAAAAATCGAAGTTGGTTTCAAATAAATTTATTAAAATTTGACCCTTCCAACTAAAATTTTTTTTCACAATCCAAAAAATTGAAGTTATTTTCATCTAAATCTACTCAAATATAGATCCTACAACAAAAATACTCATCAAAATCCAAAATAATCGAAGTTGATTTCAAATAAATTTAAAAATTCGACACTTCCAACTAAATTTTTTTTCACAATCCAAAAAATTGATGTTATTTTCATCTAAATTTACTCAAATATAGATCCTACAACAAAAATACTCAATAAAATCCAAAAAAAATCGAAGTTGGTTTCAAATAATATTATTAAAATTTGACACTTCCAAATAAATTTTTTTCACAATCCAACAAAATTGAAGTTATTTTCATCTAAATTTACTCAAATATAGACCCTACAACAAAAATACTCAACAAAATCCAAAAAAATCGCAGTTGATTTCAAATAAATTTATTAAAATTTGACACTTCCAACTAAAATTTTTTTCACAATCCAACAAAATTGAGGTTTTATTCATCTAAATTTACGCAAATATAGATCCTACAACAAAAATACTCAACAAAATCCAGAAAAATCGAAGTTGATTTCAAATAAATTTATTAAAATTTGACCCTTCCAACTAAAACTTTTTTTCACAATCCAAAAAATTGAAGTTATTTTCATCTAAATTTACTCAAATATAGATCCTACAACAAAAATACTCAACAAAATCCAAAAAAATCGAAGTTGGTTTCAAATAAATTTATTAAAATTTGACACTTCCAAATAAGTTTTTTTCACAATCCAACAAAATTGAAGTTATTTTCATCTAAATTTAGTCAAATATAGATCCTACAACCAAAATACTCATCAAAATCCAAAAAATTCGAAGTTGATTTCAAATAAATTTATTAAAATTTGACACTTCGAACTAAAATTTTTTTCACAATCCAACAAAATTGAAGTTATTTTCATCTAAATTTACTCAAATATAGATCCTACAACAAAAATACTCAACAAAATCCAAAAAAATCGAAGTTGATTTCAAACAAATTTATTAAAATTATACCCTTCCAACTAAAACTTTTTTTCACAATCCAAAAAATTGAAGTTATTTTCATCTAAATTTACTCAAATATAGATCCTACAACAAAAATACTCAATAAAATCAAAAAAAATCGAAGTTGGTTTCAAATAATATTATTAAAATTTGACACTTCCAAATAAATTTTTTTCACAATCCAACAAAATTGAAGTTATTTTCATGTAAATTTAATCAAATATAGATCCTACAACAAGAATTCTCAACAAAATCCAAAAAAATCGAAGTTGATTTCAAATGAATTTATTAAAATTTGACAAAAATCTTGTCTACATCCAAGAAAATTGAAGTTATTTTCATCTAAATTTAGTCAAATATAGATCCTACAACCAAAATACTCATCAAAATCCAAAAAAATCGAAGTTGATTTCAAATAAATTTATTAAAATTTGACACTTCCAACTAAAATTTTTTTACACAATCCAAAAAATTGAAGTTATTTTCATCTAAATCTACTCAAATATAGATCCTACAACAAAAATACTCAACAAAATCCAAAATAATCGAAGTTGATTTCAAATAAATTTAAAAATTCGACACTTCCAACTAAATTTTTTTTCACAATCCAACAAAATTGAAGTTATTTTCATCTAAATTTACTCAAATATAGATCCTACAACCAAAATACGCAACAAAATCCAAAATAATCGAAGTTGATTTCAAATAAATTTTAAAATTCGACACTTCCAACTAAAATTTTTTTCACAATCCAACAAAATTGAAGTTATTTTCATCTAAATTTACTCAAATATAGATCCTACAACCAAAATACGCAACAAAATCCAAAATAATCGAAGTTGATTTCAAATAAATTTAAAAATTCGACACTTCCAACTAAAATTTTTTTCACAATCCAAAAAATTGAGGTTATTTTCATCTAAATTTACTCAAATATAGATCCTACAACAAGAATTCTCAACAAAATCCCGAAAAATCGAAGTTGGTTTCAAATAAATTTATTAAAATTTGACCCTTCCAACTAAAATTTTTTTTCACAATCCAAAAAATTGAAGTTATTTTCATCTAAATCTACTCAAATATAGATCCTACAACAAAAATACTCAACAAAATCCAAAATAATCGAAGTTGATTTCAAATAAATTTAAAAATTCGACACTTCCAACTAAATTTTTTTTCACAATCCAACAAAATTGAAGTTATTTTCATCTAAATTTACTCAAATATAGATCCTACAACCAAAATACGCAACAAAATCCAAAATAATCGAAGTTGATTTCAAATAAATTTAAAAATTCGACACTTCCAACTAAAATTTTTTTCACAATCCAAAAAATTGATGTTATTTTCATCTAAATTTACTCAAATATAGATCCTACAACAAAAATACTCAATAAAATCCAAAAAAATCGAAGTTGGTTTCAAATAATATTATTAAAATTTGACCCTTCCAACTAAAACTTTTTTTCACAATCCAAAAAATTGAAGTTATTTTCATCTAAATCTACTCAAATATAGATCCTACAACAAAAATACTCAACAAAATCCAAAATAATCGAAGATGATTTCAAATAAATTTAAAAATTCGACACTTCCAACTAAAATTTTTTTCACAATCCAAAAAATTGATGTTATTTTCATCTAAATTTACTCAAATATAGATCCTACAACAAAAATACTCAATAAAATCCAAAAAAATCGAAGTTGGTTTCAAATAATATTATTAAAATTTGACCCTTCCAACTAAAACTTTTTTTCACAATCCAAAAAATTGAAGTTATTTTCATCTAAATCTACTCAAATATAGATCCTACAACAAAAATACTCATCAAAATCCCAAAAAATTGAAGTTGATTTCAAATAAATTTATTAAAATTTGACATTTCCAACTAAATTTTTTTTCATAATCCAACAAAATTGAATTTATTTTCATCTAAATTTACTCAAATATAGACCCTACAACAAAGATACTCAACAAAATCCAAAAAATTCGAAGTTGATTTCAAATAAATTTATTAAAATTTGACACTTCGAACTAAAATTTTTTTCACAATCCAACAAAATTGAAGTTATTTTCATCTAAATTTACTCAAATATAGATCCTACAACAAAAATACTCAACAAAATCCAAAAAAATCGAAGTTGATTTCAAATTAATTTATTAAAATTATACCCTTCCAACTAAAACTTTTTTTCACAATCCAAAAAATTGATGTTATTTTCATCTAAATTTACTCAAATATAGATCCTACAACAAAAATACTCAACAAAATCCAAAAAAATCGAAGTTGATTTCAAATAAATTTATTAAAATTTGACCCTTCCAACTAAAACTTTTTTTCACAATCCAAAAAATTGAAGTTATTTTCATCTAAATCTACTCAAATATAGATCCTACAACCAAAATACTCATCAAAATCCAAAAAAATCGAAGTTGATTTCAAATAAATTTATTAAAATTTGACACTTCCAACTAAAATTTTTTTCACAATCCAAAAAATTGATGTTTTTTTCATCTAAATTTACTCAAATATAGATCCTACAACAAAAATACTCAATAAAATCCAAAAAAAATCGAAGTTGGTTTCAAATAATATTATTAAAATTTGACACTTCCAAATAAATTTTTTTCACAATCCAACAAAATTGAAGTTATTTTCATCTAAATTTACTCAAATATAGACCCTACAACAAAAATACTCAACAAAATCCAAAAAAATCGCAGTTGATTTCAAATAAATTTATTAAAATTTGACACTTCCAACTAAAATTTTTTTCACAATCCAACAAAATTGAGGTTTTTTTCATCTAAATTTACTCAAATATAGATCCTACAACCAAAATACTCAACAAAATCCAGAAAAATCGAAGTTGATTTCAAATAAATTTATTAAAATTTGACCCTTCCAACTAAAACTTTTTTTCACAATCCAAAAAATTGAAGTTATTTTCATCTAAATTTACTCAAATATAGATCCTACAACAAAAATACTCAACAAAATCCAAAAAAATCGAAGTTGGTTTCAAATAAATTTATTAAAATTTGACACTTCCAACTAAAATTTTTTTCACAATCCAAAAAATTGAAGTTATTTTCATCTAAATTTACTCAAATATAGATCCTACAACAAAAATACTCAATAAAATCCAAAAAAATCGAAGTTGGTTTCAAATAATATTATTAAAATTTGACACTTCCAAATAAATTTTTTTCACAATCCAACAAAATTGAAGTTATTTTCATGTAAATTTAATCAAATATAGATCCTACAACAAGAATTCTCAACAAAATCCAAAAAAATCGAAGTTGATTTCAAATGAATTTATTAAAATTTGACAAAAATCTTGTCTACATCCAAGAAAATTGAAGTTATTTTCATCAAAATTTATTCAAATATAGATCCTACAACCAAAATACTCATCAAAATCCAAAAAAATCGAAGTTGATTTCAAATAAATTTATTAAAATTTGACACTTCCACCTAAATTTTTTTTCACAATCCAACAAAATTGAAGTTATTTTCATCTAAATTTACTCAAATATAGATCCTACAACAAAAATACTCATCAAAATCCCAAAAAATCGAAGTTGATTTCAAATAAATTTATTAAAATTTGACATTTCCAACTAAATTTTTTTTCATAATCCAACAAAATTGAATTTATTTTCATCTAAATTTACTCAAATATAGACCCTACAACAAAGATACTCAACAAAATCCAAAAAATTCGAAGTTGATTTCAAATAAATTTATTAAAATTTGACACTTCGAACTAAAATTTTTTTCACAATCCAACAAAATTGAAGTTATTTTCATCTAAATTTACTCAAATATAGATCCTACAACAAAAATACTCAACAAAATCCAAAAAAATCGAAGTTGATTTCAAACAAATTTATTAAAATTATACCCTTCCAACTAAAACTTTTTTTCACAATCCAAAAAATTGATGTTATTTTCATCTAAATTTACTCAAATATAGATCCTACAACAAAAATACTCAATAAAATCCATAAAAATCGAAGTTGGTTTCAAATAATATTATTAAAATTTGACACTTCCAAATAAGTTTTTTTCACAATCCAACAAAATTGAAGTTATTTTCATCTAAATTTAATCAAATATAGATCCTACAACAAGAATTCTCAACAAAATCCAAAAAAATCGAAGTTGATTTCAAATGAATTTATTAAAATTTGACAAAAATCTTGTCTACATCCAAGAAAATTGAAGTAATTTTCATCTAAATTTAGTCAAATATAGATCCTACATCCAAAATACTCATCAAAATCCAAAAAAATCGAAGTTGATTTCAAATAAATTTATTAAAATTTGACACTTCCACCTAAAATTTTTTTTCACAATCCAACAAAATTGAAGTTATTTTCATCTAAATTTACTCAAATATAGACCCTACAACAAAAATACGCAACAAAATCCAAAATAATCGAAGTTGATTTCAAATAAATTTAAAAATTCGACACTTCCAACTAAAATTTTTTTCACAATCCAACAAAATTGAAGTTATTTTCATCTAAATTTACTCAAATATAGACCCTACAACAAAAATACTCAACAAAATCCAAAAAAATCGCAGTTGATTTCAAATAAATTTATTAAAATTTGACACTTCCAACTAAAATTTTTTTCACAATCCAACAAAATTGAGGTTTTTTTCATCTAAATTTACTCAAATATAGATCCTACAACAAAAATACTCAACAAAATCCAGAAAAATCGAAGTTGATTTCAAATAAATTTATTAAAATTTGACCCTTCCAACTAAAACTTTTTTTCACAATCCAAAAAATTGAAGTTATTTTCATCTAAATTTACTCAAATATAGATCCTACAACAAAAATACTCAATAAAATCCATAAAAATCGAAGTTGGTTTCAAATAATATTATTAAAATTTGACACTTCCAAATAAGTTTTTTTCACAATCCAACAAAATTGAAGTTATTTTCATCTAAATTTAATCAAATATAGATCCTACAACAAGAATTCTCAACAAAATCCAAAAAAATCGAAGTTGATTTCAAATGAATTTATTAAAATTTGACAAAAATCTTGTCTACATCCAAGAAAATTGAAGTTATTTTCATCTAAATTTATTCAAATATAGATCCTACAACCAAAATACTCATCAAAATCCAAAAAAATCGAAGTTGATTTCAAATAAATTTATTAAAATTTGACACTTCCAACTAAATTTTTTTTCACAATCCAACAAAATTGAAGTTATTTTCATCTAAATTTACTCAAATATAGACCCTACAACCAAAATACTCAACAAAATCCAAAAAAATCGAAGTTGATTTCAAATAAATTTAAAAATTCGACACTTCCAACTAAAATTTTTTTCACAATCCAACAAAATTGAAGTTATTTTCATCTAAATCTACTCAAATATAGATCCTACAACAAAAATACTCAACAAAATCCAAAATAATCGAAGATGATTTCAAATAAATTTAAAAATTCGACACTTCCAACTAAAATTTTTTTCACAATCCAACAAAATTGAGGTTTTATTCATCTAAATTTACTCAAATATAGATCCTACAACAAAAATACTCAATAAAATCCATAAAAATCGAAGTTGGTTTCAAATAATATTATTAAAATTTGACACTTCCAAATAAGTTTTTTTCACAATCCAACAAAATTGAAGTTATTTTCATCTAAATTTAATCAAATATAGATCCTACAACAAGAATTCTCAACAAAATCCAAAAAAATCGAAGTTGATTTCAAATGAATTTATTAAAATTTGACAAAAATCTTGTCTACATCCAAGAAAATTGAAGTTATTTTCATCTAAATTTAGTCAAATATAGATCCTACATCCAAAATACTCATCAAATTCCAAAAAAATCGAAGTTGATTTCAAATAAATTTATTAAAATTTGACATTTCCAACTAAATTTTTTTTTATAATCCAACAAAATTGAAGTTATTTTCATCTAAATTTACTCAAATATAGATCCTACAACAAAAATACTCAACAAAATCCAAAAAAATCGAAGTTGATTTCAAATAAATTTATTAAAATTTGACCCTTCCAACTAAAACTTTTTTTCACAATCCAAAAAATTGAAGTTATTTTCATCTAAATTTACTCAAATATAGATCCTACAACAAAAATACTCAACAAAATCCAAAAAATCGAAGTTGGTTTCAAATAAATTTATTAAAATTTGACACTTCCAACTAAAATTTTTTTCACAATCCAACAAAATTGAAGTTATTTTCATCTAAATTTACTCAAATATAGATCCTACAACAAAAATACTCAACAAAATCCAAAAAAATCGAAGTTGATTTCAAATAAATTTATTAAAATTTGACCCTTCCAACTAAAACTTTTTTTCACAATCCAAAAAATTGAAGTTATTTTCATCTAAATTTACTCAAATATAGATCCTACAACAAAAATACTCAACAAAATCCAAAAAATCGAAGTTGGTTTCAAATAAATTTATTAAAATTTGACACTTCCAACTAAAATTTTTTTCACAATCCAAAAAATTGAAGTTATTTTCATCAAAAATTACTCAAATATAGATCCTACAACAAAAATACTCAACAAAATCCAAAAAAATCGATGTTGATTTCAAATAAATTTATTAAAATTTGACACTTCCAACTAAAAATTTTTTCACAATCCAACAAAATTGAGGTTTTTTTCATCTAAATTTACTCAAATATAGATCCTACAACAAAAATACTCAACAAAATCCAGAAAAATCGAAGTTGGTTTCAAATAAATTTATTAAAATTTGACCCTTCCAACTAAAATTTTTTTTCACAATCCAAAAAATTGAAGTTATTTTCATCTAAATCTACTCAAATATAGATCCTACAACAAAAATACTCATCAAAATCCAAAATAATCGAAGTTGATTTCAAATAAATTTAAAAATTCGACACTTCCAACTAAATTTTTTTTCACAATCCAAAAAATTGATGTTATTTTCATCTAAATTTACTCAAATATAGATCCTACAACAAAAATACTCAATAAAATAAAAAAAAATCGAAGTTGGTTTCAAATAATATTATTAAAATTTGACACTTCCAAATAAATTTTTTTCACAATCCAACAAAATTGAAGTTATTTTCATGTAAATTTAATCAAATATAGATCCTACAACAAGAATTCTCAACAAAATCCAAAAAAATCGAAGTTGATTTCAAATGAATTTATTAAAATTTGACAAAAATCTTGTCTACATCCAAGAAAATTGAAGTTATTTTCATCTAAATTTAGTCAAATATAGATCCTACAACCAAAATACTCATCAAAATCCAAAAAAATCGAAGTTGATTTCAAATAAATTTATTAAAATTTGACACTTCCAACTAAAATTTTTTTTCACAATCCAAAAAATTGAAGTTATTTTCATCTAAATCTACTCAAATATAGATCCTACAACAAAAATACTCAACAAAATCCAAAATAATCGAAGTTGATTTCAAATAAATTTAAAAATTCGACACTTCCAACTAAATTTTTTTTCACAATCCAACAAAATTGAAGTTATTTTCATCTAAATTTACTCAAATATAGATCCTACAACCAAAATACGCAACAAAATCCAAAATAATCGAAGTTGATTTCAAATAAATTTAAAAATTCGACACTTCCAACTAAAATTTTTTTCACAATCCAACAAAATTGAGGTTATTTTCATCTAAATTTACTCAAATATAGATCCTACAACCAAAATACGCAACAAAATCCAAAATAATCGAAGTTGATTTCAAATAAATTTAAAAATTCGACACTTCCAACTAAAATTTTTTTCACAATCCAAAAAATTGAGGTTATTTTCATCTAAATTTACTCAAATATAGATCCTACAACAAGAATTCTCAACAAAATCCCGAAAAATCGAAGTTGGTTTCAAATAAATTTATTAAAATTTGACCCTTCCAACTAAAATTTTTTTTCACAATCCAAAAAATTGAAGTTATTTTCATCTAAATCTACTCAAATATAGATCCTACAACAAAAATACTCAACAAAATCCAAAATAATCGAAGTTGATTTCAAATAAATTTAAAAATTCGACACTTCCAACTAAATTTTTTTTCACAATCCAACAAAATTGAAGTTATTTTCATCTAAATTTACTCAAATATAGATCCTACAACCAAAATACGCAACAAAATCCAAAATAATCGAAGTTGATTTCAAATAAATTTAAAAATTCGACACTTCCAACTAAAATTTTTTTCACAATCCAAAAAATTGATGTTATTTTCATCTAAATTTACTCAAATATAGATCCTACAACAAAAATACTCAATAAAATCCAAAAAAATCGAAGTTGGTTTCAAATAATATTATTAAAATTTGACCCTTCCAACTAAAACTTTTTTTCACAATCCAAAAAATTGAAGTTATTTTCATCTAAATCTACTCAAATATAGATCCTACAACAAAAATACTCAACAAAATCCAAAATAATCGAAGATGATTTCAAATAAATTTAAAAATTCGACACTTCCAACTAAAATTTTTTTCACAATCCAAAAAATTGATGTTATTTTCATCTAAATTTACTCAAATATAGATCCTACAACAAAAATACTCAATAAAATCCAAAAAAATCGAAGTTGGTTTCAAATAATATTATTAAAATTTGACACTTCCAAATAAATTTTTTTCACAATCCAACAAAATTGAAGTTATTTTCATCTAAATTTACTCAAATATAGATCCTACAACAAAAATACTCATCAAAATCCCAAAAAATTGAAGTTGATTTCAAATAAATTTATTAAAATTTGACATTTCCAACTAAATTTTTTTTCATAATCCAACAAAATTGAATTTATTTTCATCTAAATTTACTCAAATATAGACCCTACAACAAAGATACTCAACAAAATCCAAAAAATTCGAAGTTGATATCAAATAAATTTATTAAAATTTGACACTTCGAACTAAAATTTTTTTCACAATCCAACAAAATTGAAGTTATTTTCATCTAAATTTACTCAAATATAGATCCTACAACAAAAATACTCAACAAAATCCAAAAAAATCGAAGTTGATTTCAAACAAATTTATTAAAATTATACCCTTCCAACTAAAACTTTTTTTCACAATCCAAAAAATTGATGTTATTTTCATCTAAATTTACTCAAATATAGATCCTACAACAAAAATACTCAACAAAATCCAAAAAAATCGAAGTTGATTTCAAATAAATTTATTAAAATTTGACCCTTCCAACTAAAACTTTTTTTCACAATCCAAAAAATTGAAGTTATTTTCATCTAAATCTACTCAAATATAGATCCTACAACCAAAATACTCATCAAAATCCAAAAAAATCGAAGTTGATTTCAAATAAATTTATTAAAATTTGACACTTCCAACTAAAATTTTTTTCACAATCCAAAAAATTGATGTTATTTTCATCTAAATTTACTCAAATATAGATCCTACAACAAAAATACTCAATAAAATCCAAAAAAAATCGAAGTTGGTTTCAAATAATATTATTAAAATTTGACACTTCCAAATAAATTTTTTTCACAATCCAACAAAATTGAAGTTATTTTCATCTAAATTTACTCAAATATAGACCCTACAACAAAAATACTCAACAAAATCCAAAAAAATCGCAGTTGATTTCAAATAAATTTATTAAAATTTGACACTTCCAACTAAAATTTTTTTCACAATCCAACAAAATTGAGGTTTTTTTCATCTAAATTTACTCAAATATAGATCCTACAACAAAAATACTCAACAAAATCCAAAAAAATCGAAGTTGGTTTCAAATAAATTTATTAAAATTTGACACTTCCAACTAAAATTTTTTTCACAATCCAAAAAATTGAAGTTATTTTCATCTAAATTTACTCAAATATAGATCCTACAACAAAAATACTCAACAAAATCCAAAAAAATCGAAGTTGATTTCAAATAAATTTATTAAAATTTGACACTTCCACCTAAATTTTTTTTCACAATCCAACAAAATTGAAGTTATTTTCATCTAAATTTACTCAAATATAGATCCTACAACCAAAATACGCAACAAAATCAAAAATAATCGAAGTTGATTTCAAATAAATTTAAAAATTCGACACTTCCAACTAAAATTTTGTTCACAATCCAAAAAATTGATGTTATTTTCATCTAAATTTACTCAAATATAGATCCTACAACAAAAATACTCAATAAAATCCAAAAAAATCGAAGTTGGTTTCAAATAATATTATTAAAATTTGACACTTCCAAATAATTTTTTTTCACAATCCAACAAAATTGAAGTTATTTTCATCTAAATTTACTCAAATATAGATCCTACAACAAAAATACTCATCAAAATCCCAAAAAATCGAAGTTGATTTCAAATAAATTTATTAAAATTTGACATTTCCAACTAAATTTTTTTTCATAATCCAACAAAATTGAATTTATTTTCATCTAAATTTACTCAAATATAGACCCTACAACAAAGATACTCAACAAAATCCAAAAAATTCGAAGTTGATTTCAAATAAATTTATTAAAATTTGACACTTCGAACTAAAATTTTTTTCACAATCCAACAAAATTGAAGTTATTTTCATCTAAATTTACTCAAATATAGATCCTACAACAAAAATACTCAACAAAATCCAAAAAAATCGAAGTTGATTTCAAACAAATTTATTAAAATTATACCCTTCCAACTAAAACTTTTTTTCACAATCCAAAAAATTGATGTTATTTTCATCTAAATTTACTCAAATATAGATCCTACAACAAAAATACTCAATAAAATCCATAAAAATCGAAGTTGGTTTCAAATAATATTATTAAAATTTGACACTTCCAAATAAGTTTTTTTCACAATCCAACAAAATTGAAGTTATTTTCATCTAAATTTAATCAAATATAGATCCTACAACAAGAATTCTCAACAAAATCCAAAAAAATCGAAGTTGATTTCAAATGAATTTATTAAAATTTGACAAAAATCTTGTCTACATCCAAGAAAATTGAAGTAATTTTCATCTAAATTTAGTCAAATATAGATCCTACATCCAAAATACTCATCAAAATCCAAAAAAATCGAAGTTGATTTCAAATAAATTTATTAAAATTTGACACTTCCACCTAAAATTTTTTTTCACAATCCAACAAAATTGAAGTTATTTTCATCTAAATTTACTCAAATATAGACCCTACAACCAAAATACTCAACAAAATCCAAAAAAATCGAAGTTGATTTCAAATAAATTTAAAAATTCGACACTTCCAACTAAAATTTTTTTCACAATCCAAAAAATTGAAGTTATTTTCATCTAAATCTACTCAAATATAGATCCTACAACAAAAATACTCAACAAAATCCAAAATAATCGATGATGATTTCAAATAAATTTAAAAATTCGACACTTCCAACTAAAATTTTTTTCACAATCCAACAAAATTGAGGTTTTATTCATCTAAATTTACTCAAATATAGATCCTACAACAAAAATACTCAATAAAATCCATAAAAATCGAAGTTGGTTTCAAATAATATTATTAAAACTTGACACTTCCAAATAAGTTTTTTTCACAATCCAACAAAATTGAAGTTATTTTCATCTAAATTTAATCAAATATAGATCCTACAACAAGAATTCTCAACAAAATCCAAAAAAATCGAAGTTGATTTCAAATGAATTTATTAAAATTTGACAAAAATCTTGTCTACATCCAAGAAAATTGAAGTTATTTTCATCTAAATTTAGTCAAATATAGATCCTACATCCAAAATACTCATCAAAATCCAAAAAAATCGAAGTTGATTTCAAATAAATTTATTAAAATTTGACACTTCCAACTAAAATTTTTTTCACAATCCAACAAAATTGAAGTTATTTTCATCTAAATTTACTCAAATATAGACCCTACAACAAAAATACTCAACAAAATCCAAAAAAATCGCAGTTGATTTCAAATAAATTTATTAAAATTTGACACTTCCAACCAAAATTTTTTTCACAATCCAACAAAATTGAGGTTTTTTTCATCTAAATTTACTCAAATATAGATCCTACAACCAAAATACGCAACAAAATCCAAAATAATCGAAGTTGATTTCAAATAAATTTAAAAATTCGACACTTCCAAATAAATTTTTTTCACAATCCAACAAAATTGAAGTTATTTTCATCTAAATTTACTCAAATATAGATCCTACAACAAAAATACTCAATAAAATAAAAAAAAATCGAAGTTGGTTTCAAATAATATTATTAAAATTTGACACTTCCAAATAAATTTTTTTCACAATCCACCAAAATTGAAGTTATTTTCATGTAAATTTAATCAAATATAGATCCTACAACAAGAATTCTCAACAAAATCCAAAAAAATCGAAGTTGATTTCAAATGAATTTATTAAAATTTGACAAAAATCTTGTCTACATCCAAGAAAATTGAAGTTATTTTCATCTAAATTTATTCAAATATAGATCCTACAACCAAAATACTCATCAAAATCCAAAAAAATCGAAGTTGATTTCAAATAAATTTATTAAAATTTGACACTTCCACCTAAATTTTTTTTCACAATCCAACAAAATTGAAGTTATTTTCATCTAAATTTACTCAAATATAGACCCTACAACAAAAATACTCAACAAAATCCAAAAAATCGAAGTTGCTTTCAAATAAATTTATTAAAATTTGACACTTCCAACTAAAATTTTTTTCACAATCCAAAAAATTGAAGTTATTTTCATCAAAAATTACTCAAATATAGATCCTACAACAAAAATACTCAACAAAATCCAAAAAAATCGAAGTTGATTTCAAATAAATTTATTAAAATTTGACACTTCCAACTAAAAATTTTTTCACAATCCAACAAAATTGAGGTTTTTTTCATCTAAATTTACTCAAATATAGATCCTACAACAAAAATACTCAACAAAATCCAGAAAAATCGAAGTTGGTTTCAAATAAATTTATTAAAATTTGACCCTTCCAACTAAAATTTTTTTTCACAATCCAAAAAATTGAAGTTATTTTCATCTAAATCTACTCAAATATAGATCCTACAACAAAAATACTCATCAAAATCCAAAATAATCGAAGTTGATTTCAAATAAATTTAAAAATTCGACACTTCCAACTAAATTTTTTTTCACAATCCAAAAAATTGATGTTATTTTCATCTAAATTTACTCAAATATAGATCCTACAACAAAAATACTCAATAAAATCAAAAAAAATCGAAGTTGGTTTCAAATAATATTATTAAAATTTGACACTTCCAAATAAATTTTTTTCACAATCCAACAAAATTGAAGTTATTTTCATGTAAATTTAATCAAATATAGATCCTACAACAAGAATTCTCAACAAAATCCAAAAAAATCGAAGTTGATTTCAAATGAATTTATTAAAATTTGACAAAAATCTTGTCTACATCCAAGAAAATTGAAGTTATTTTCATCTAAATTTAGTCAAATATAGATCCTACAACCAAAATACTCATCAAAATCCAAAAAAATCGAAGTTGATTTCAAATAAATTTATTAAAATTTGACACTTCCAACTAAAATTTTTTTTCACAATCCAAAAAATTGAAGTTATTTTCATCTAAATCTACTCAAATATAGATCCTACAACAAAAATACTCAACAAAATCCAAAATAATCGAAGTTGATTTCAAATAAATTTAAAAATTCGACACTTCCAACTAAATTTTTTTTCACAATCCAACAAAATTGAAGTTATTTTCATCTAAATTTACTCAAATATAGATCCTACAACCAAAATACGCAACAAAATCCAAAATAATCGAAGTTGATTTCAAATAAATTTAAAAATTCGACACTTCCAACTAAAATTTTTTTCACAATCCAACAAAATTGAGGTTATTTTCATCTAAATTTACTCAAATATAGATCCTACAACCAAAATACGCAACAAAATCCAAAATAATCGAAGTTGATTTCAAATAAATTTAAAAATTCGACACTTCCAACTAAAATTTTTTTCACAATCCAAAAAATTGAGGTTATTTTCATCTAAATTTACTCAAATATAGATCCTACAACAAGAATTCTCAACAAAATCCCGAAAAATCGAAGTTGGTTTCAAATAAATTTATTAAAATTTGACCCTTCCAACTAAAATTTTTTTTCACAATCCAAAAAATTGAAGTTATTTTCATCTAAATCTACTCAAATATAGATCCTACAACAAAAATACTCAACAAAATCCAAAATAATCGAAGTTGATTTCAAATAAATTTAAAAATTCGACACTTCCAACTAAATTTTTTTTCACAATCCAACAAAATTGAAGTTATTTTCATCTAAATTTACTCAAATATAGATCCTACAACCAAAATACGCAACAAACTCCAAAATAATCGAAGTTGATTTCAAATAAATTTAAAAATTCGACACTTCCAACTAAAATTTTTTTCACAATCCAAAAAATTGATGTTATTTTCATCTAAATTTACTCAAATATAGATCCTACAACAAAAATACTCAATAAAATCCAAAAAAATCGAAGTTGGTTTCAAATAATATTATTAAAATTTGACCCTTCCAACTAAAACTTTTTTTCACAATCCAAAAAATTGAAGTTATTTTCATCTAAATCTACTCAAATATAGATCCTACAACAAAAATACTCAACAAAATCCAAAATAATCGAAGATGATTTCAAATAAATTTAAAAATTCGACACTTCCAACTAAAATTTTTTTCACAATCCAAAAAATTGATGTTATTTTCATCTAAATTTACTCAAATATAGATCCTACAACAAAAATACTCAATAAAATCCAAAAAAATCGAAGTTGGTTTCAAATAATATTATTAAAATTTGACACTTCCAAATAAATTTTTTTCACAATCCAACAAAATTGAAGTTATTTTCATCTAAATTTACTCAAATATAGATCCTACAACAAAAATACTCATCAAAATCCCAAAAAATTGAAGTTGATTTCAAATAAATTTATTAAAATTTGACATTTCCAACTAAATTTTTTTTCATAATCCAACAAAATTGAATTTATTTTCATCTAAATTTACTCAAATATAGACCCTACAACAAAGATACTCAACAAAATCCAAAAAATTCGAAGTTGATTTCAAATAAATTTATTAAAATTTGACACTTCGAACTAAAATTTTTTTCACAATCCAACAAAATTGAAGTTATTTTCATCTAAATTTACTCAAATATAGATCCTACAACAAAAATACTCAACAAAATCCAAAAAAATCGAAGTTGATTTCAAACAAATTTATTAAAATTATACCCTTCCAACTAAAACTTTTTTTCACAATCCAAAAAATTGATGTTATTTTCATCTAAATTTACTCAAATATAGATCCTACAACAAAAATACTCAACAAAATCCAAAAAAATCGAAGTTGATTTCAAATAAATTTATTAAAATTTGACCCTTCCAACTAAAACTTTTTTTCACAATCCAAAAAATTGAAGTTATTTTCATCTAAATCTACTCAAATATAGATCCTACAACCAAAATACTCATCAAAATCCAAAAAAATCGAAGTTGATTTCAAATAAATTTATTAAAATTTGACACTTCCAACTAAAATTTTTTTCACAATCCAAAAAATTGATGTTATTTTCATCTAAATTTACTCAAATATAGATCCTACAACAAAAATACTCAATAAAATCCAAAAAAAATCGAAGTTGGTTTCAAATAATATTATTAAAATTTGACACTTCCAAATAAATTTTTTTCACAATCCAACAAAATTGAAGTTATTTTCATCTAAATTTACTCAAATATAGACCCTACAACAAAAATACTCAACAAAATCCAAAAAAATCGCAGTTGATTTCAAATAAATTTATTAAAATTTGACACTTCCAACTAAAATTTTTTTCACAATCCAACAAAATTGAGGTTTTTTTCATCTAAATTTACTCAAATATAGATCCTACAACAAAAATACTCAACAAAATCCAGAAAAATCGAAGTTGATTTCAAATAAATTTATTAAAATTTGACCCTTCCAACTAAAACTTTTTTTCACAATCCAAAAAATTGAAGTTATTTTCATCTAAATTTACTCAAATATAGATCCTACAACAAAAATACTCAACAAAATCCAAAAAAATCGAAGTTGGTTTCAAATAAATTTATTAAAATTTGACACTTCCAACTAAAATTTTTTTCACAATCCAACAAAATTGAAGTTATTTTCATGTAAATTTAATCAAATATAGATCCTACAACAAGAATTCTCAACAAAATCCAAAAAAATCGAAGTTGATTTCAAATGAATTTATTAAAATTTGACAAAAATCTTGTCTACATCCAAGAAAATTGAAGTTATTTTCATCTAAATTTATTCAAATATAGATCCTACAACCAAAATACTCATCAAAATCCAAAAAAATCGAAGTTGATTTCAAATAAATTTATTAAAATTTGACACTTCCACCTAAATTTTTTTTCACAATCCAACAAAATTGAAGTTATTTTCATCTAAATTTACTCAAATATAGATCCTACAACCAAAATACGCAACAAAATCCAAAATAATCGAAGTTGATTTCAAATAAATTTAAAAATTCGACACTTCCAACTAAAATTTTGTTCACAATCCAAAAAATTGATGTTATTTTCATCTAAATTTACTCAAATATAGATCCTACAACAAAAATACTCAATAAAATCCAAAAAAATCGAAGTTGGTTTCAAATAATATTATTAAAATTTGACACTTCCAAATAATTTTTTTTCACAATCCAACAAAATTGAAGTTATTTTCATCTAAATTTACTCAAATATAGATCCTACAACAAAAATACTCATCAAAATCCCAAAAAATCGAAGTTGATTTCAAATAAATTTATTAAAATTTGACATTTCCAACTAAATTTTTTTTCATAATCCAACAAAATTGAATTTATTTTCATCTAAATTTACTCAAATATAGACCCTACAACAAAGATACTCAACAAAATCCAAAAAATTCGAAGTTGATTTCAAATAAATTTATTAAAATTTGACACTTCGAACTAAAATTTTTTTCACAATCCAACAAAATTGAAGTTATTTTCATCTAAATTTACTCAAATATAGATCCTACAACAAAAATACTCAACAAAATCCAAAAAAATCGAAGTTGATTTCAAACAAATTTATTAAAATTATACCCTTCCAACTAAAACTTTTTTTCACAATCCAAAAAATTGATGTTATTTTCATCTAAATTTACTCAAATATAGATCCTACAACAAAAATACTCAATAAAATCCATAAAAATCGAAGTTGGTTTCAAATAATATTATTAAAATTTGACACTTCCAAATAAGTTTTTTTCACAATCCAACAAAATTGAAGTTATTTTCATCTAAATTTAATCAAATATAGATCCTACAACAAGAATTCTCAACAAAATCCAAAAAAATCGAAGTTGATTTCAAATGAATTTATTAAAATTTGACAAAAATCTTGTCTACATCCAAGAAAATTGAAGTAATTTTCATCTAAATTTAGTCAAATATAGATCCTACATCCAAAATACTCATCAAAATCCAAAAAAATCGAAGTTGATTTCAAATAAATTTATTAAAATTTGACACTTCCACCTAAAATTTTTTTTCACAATCCAACAAAATTGAAGTTATTTTCATCTAAATTTACTCAAATATAGACCCTACAACAAAAATACGCAACAAAATCCAAAATAATCGAAGTTGATTTCAAATAAATTTAAAAATTCGACACTTCCAACTAAAATTTTTTTCACAATCCAACAAAATTGAAGTTATTTTCATCTAAATTTACTCAAATATAGACCCTACAACAAAAATACTCAACAAAATCCAAAAAAATCGCAGTTGATTTCAAATAAATTTATTAAAATTTGACACTTCCAACTAAAATTTTTTTCACAATCCAACAAAATTGAGGTTTTTTTCATCTAAATTTACTCAAATATAGATCCTACAACAAAAATACTCAACAAAATCCAGAAAAATCGAAGTTGATTTCAAATAAATTTATTAAAATTTGACCCTTCCAACTAAAACTTTTTTTCACAATCCAAAAAATTGAAGTTATTTTCATCTAAATTTACTCAAATATAGATCCTACAACAAAAATACTCAACAAAATCCAAAATAATCGAAGATGATTTCAAATAAATTTAAAAATTCGACACTTCCAACTAAAATTTTTTTCACAATCCAACAAAATTGAGGTTTTATTCATCTAAATTTACTCAAATATAGATCCTACAACAAAAATACTCAATAAAATCCATAAAAATCGAAGTTGGTTTCAAATAATATTATTAAAATTTGACACTTCCAAATAAGTTTTTTTCACAATCCAACAAAATTGAAGTTATTTTCATCTAAATTTAATCAAATATAGATCCTACAACAAGAATTCTCAACAAAATCCAAAAAAATCGAAGTTGATTTCAAATGAATTTATTAAAATTTGACAAAAATCTTGTCTACATCCAAGAAAATTGAAGTTATTTTCATCTAAATTTATTCAAATATAGATCCTACAACCAAAATACTCATCAAAATCCAAAAAAATCGAAGTTGATTTCAAATAAATTTATTAAAATTTGACACTTCCAACTAAAATTATTTTTCACAATCCAAAAAATTGAAGTTATTTTCATCTAAATCTACTCAAATATAGATCCTACAACAAAAATACTCAACAAAATCCAAAATAATCGAAGTTGATTTCAAATAAATTTAAAAATTCGACACTTCCAACTAAATTTTTTTTCACAATCCAACAAAATTGAATTTATTTTCATCTAAATTTACTCAAATATAGACCCTACAACAAAAATACTCAACAAAATCCAAAAAAATCGCAGTTGATTTCAAATAAATTTATTAAAATTTGACACTTCCAACTAAAATTTTTTTCACAATCCAACAAAATTGAGGTTTTTTCATCTAAATTTACTCAAATATAGATCCTACAACATAAATACTCAACAAAATCCAGAAAAATCGAAGTTGATTTCAAATAAATTTATTAAAATTTGACCCTTCCAACTAAAACTTTTTTTCACAATCCAAAAAATTGAAGTTATTTTCATCTAAATTTACTCAAATATAGATCCTACAACAAAAATACTCAACAAAATCCAAAAAAATCGAAGTTGGTTTCAAATAAATTTATTAAAATTTGACATTTCCAAATAAATTTTTTTCACAATCCAACAAAATTGAAGTTATTTTCATCTAAATTTACTCAAATATAGATCCTACAACAAAAATACTCAATAAAATCAAAAAAAATCGAAGTTGGTTTCAAATAATATTATTAAAATTTGACACTTCCAAATAAATTTTTTTCACAATCCAACAAAATTGAAGTTATTTTCATGTAAATTTAATCAAATATAGATCCTACAACAAGAATTCTCAACAAAATCCAAAAAAATCGAAGTTGATTTCAAATGAATTTATTAAAATTTGACAAAAATCTTGTCTACATCCAAGAAAATTGAAGTTATTTTCATCTAAATTTAGTCAAATATAGATCCTACAACCAAAATACTCATCAAAATCCAAAAAAATCGAAGTTGATTTCAAATAAATTTATTAAAATTTGACACTTCCAACTAAAATTTTTTTTCACAATCCAAAAAATTGAAGTTATTTTCATCTAAATCTACTCAAATATAGATCCTACAACAAAAATACTCAACAAAATCCAAAATAATCGAAGTTGATTTCAAATAAATTTAAAAATTCGACACTTCCAACTAAATTTTTTTTCACAATCCAAAAAATTGAAGTTATTTTCATCTAAATCTACTCAAATATAGATCCTACAACAAAAATACTCAACAAAATCCAAAATAATCGAAGTTGATTTCAAATAAATTTAAAAATTCGACACTTCCAACTAAATTTTTTTCCACAATCCAACAAAATTGAAGTTATTTTCATCTAAATTTACTCAAATATAGATCCTACAACAAAAATACTCAATAAAATCCAAAAAAATCGAAGTTGGTTTCAAATAATATTATTAAAATTTGACACTTCCAAATAAATTTTTTTCACAATCCAACAAAATTGAAGTTATTTTCATCTAAATTTACTCAAATATAGATCCTACAACAAGAATTCTCAACAAAATCCAAAAAAATCGAAGTTGATTTCAAATAAATTTAAAAATTCGACACTTCCAACTAAAATTTTTTTCACAATCCAACAAAATTGAGGTTTTATTCATCTAAATTTACTCAAATATAGATCCTACAACAAAAATACTCAATAAAATCCAAAAAAATCGAAGTTGGTTTCAAATAATATTATTAAAATTTGACACTTCCAAATAAATTTTTTTCACAATCCAACAAAATTGAAGTTATTTTCATGTAAATTTAATCAAATATAGATCCTACAACAAGAATTCTCAACAAAATCCAAAAAAATCGAAGTTGATTTCAAATGAATTTATTAAAATTTGACAAAAATCTTGTCTACATCCAAGAAAATTGAAGTTATTTTCATCTAAATTTATTCAAATATAGATCCTACAACCAAAATACTCATCAAAATCCAAAAAAATCGAAGTTGATTTCAAATAAATTTATTAAAATTTGACACTTCCACCTAAATTTTTTTTCACAATCCAACAAAATTGAAGTTATTTTCATCTAAATTTACTCAAATATAGACCCTACAACAAAAATACGCAACAAAATCCAAAATAATCGAAGTTGATTTCAAATAAATTTAAAAATTCGACACTTCCAACTAAAATTTTTTTCACAATCCAACAAAATTGAAGTTATTTTCATCTAAATTTACTCAAATATAGACCCTACAACAAAAATACTCAACAAAATCCAAAAAAATCGCAGTTGATTTCAAATAAATTTATTAAAATTTGACACTTCCAACTAAAATTTTTTTCACAATCCAACAAAATTCAGGTTTTTTTCATCTAAATTTACTCAAATATAGATCCTACAACAAAAATACTCAACAAAATCCAGAAAAATCGAAGTTGATTTCAAATAAATTTATTAAAATTTGACCCTTCCAACTAAAACTTTTTTTCACAATCCAAAAAATTGAAGTTATTTTCATCTAAATTTACTCAAATATAGATCCTACAACAAAAATACTCAATAAAATCCATAAAAATCGAAGTTGGTTTCAAATAATATTATTAAAATTTGACACTTCCAAATAAGTTTTTTTCACAATCCAACAAAATTGAAGTTATTTTCATCTAAATTTAATCAAATATAGATCCTACAACAAGAATTCTCAACAAAATCCAAAAAAATCGAAGTTGATTTCAAATGAATTTATTAAAATTTGACAAAAATCTTGTCTACATCCAAGAAAATTGAAGTTATTTTCATCTAAATTTATTCAAATATAGATCCTACAACCAAAATACTCATCAAAATCCAAAAAAATCGAAGTTGATTTCAAATAAATTTATCAAAATTTGACACTTCCAACTAAATTTTTTTTCACAATCCAACAAAATTGAAGTTATTTTCATCTAAATTTACTCAAATATAGACCCTACAACCAAAATACTCAACAAAATCCAAAAAAATCGAAGTTGATTTCAAACAAATTTATTAAAATTATACCCTTCCAACTAAAACTTTTTTTCACAATCCAAAAAATTGATGTTATTTTCATCTAAATTTACTCAAATATAGATCCTACAACAAAAATACTCAACAAAATCCAAAAAAATCGAAGTTGATTTCAAATAAATTTATTAAAATTTGACCCTTCCAACTAAAACTTTTTTTCACAATCCAAAAAATTGAAGTTATTTTCATCTAAATCTACTCAAATATAGATCCTACAACCAAAATACTCATCAAAATCCAAAAAAATCGAAGTTGATTTCAAATAAATTTATTAAAATTTGACACTTCCAACTAAAATTTTTTTCACAATCCAAAAAATTGATGTTATTTTCATCTAAATTTACTCAAATATAGATCCTACAACAAAAATACTCAATAAAATCCAAAAAAAATCGAAGTTGGTTTCAAATAATATTATTAAAATTTGACACTTCCAAATAAATTTTTTTCACAATCCAACAAAATTGAAGTTATTTTCATCTAAATTTACTCAAATATAGACCCTACAACAAAAATACTCAACAAAATCCAAAAAAATCGCAGTTGATTTCAAATAAATTTATTAAAATTTGACACTTCCAACTAAAATTTTTTTCACAATCCAACAAAATTGAGGTTTTTTTCATCCTTATTTACTCAAATATAGATCCTACAACAAAAATACTCAACAAAATCCAGAAAAATCTAAGTTGATTTCAAATAAATTTATTAAAATTTGACCCTTCCAACTAAAACTTTTTTTCACAATCCAAAAAATTGAAGTTATTTTCATCTAAATTTACTCAAATATAGATCCTACAACAAAAATACTCAACAAAATCCAAAAAAATCGAAGTTGGTTTCAAATAAATTTATTAAAATTTGACACTTCCAACTAAAATTTTTTTCACAATCCAAAAAATTGAAGTTATTTTCATCTAAATTTACTCAAATATAGATCCTACAACAAAAATACTCAATAAAATCCAAAAAAATCGAAGTTGGTTTCAAATAATATTATTAAAATTTGACACTTCCAAATAAATTTTTTTCACAATCCAACAAAATTGAAGTTATTTTCATGTAAATTTAATCAAATATAGATCCTACAACAAGAATTCTCAACAAAATCCAAAAAAATCGAAGTTGATTTCAAATGAATTTATTAAAATTTGACAAAAATCTTGTCTACATCCAAGAAAATTGAAGTTATTTTCATCTAAATTTATTCAAATATAGATCCTACAACCAAAATACTCATCAAAATCCAAAAAAATCGAAGTTGATTTCAAATAAATTTATTAAAATTTGACACTTCCACCTAAATTTTTTTTCACAATCCAACAAAATTGAAGTTATTTTCATCTAAATTTACTCAAATATAGATCCTACAACCAAAATACGCAACAAAATCCAAAATAATCGAAGTTGATTTCAAATAAATTTAAAAATTCGACACTTCCAACTAAAATTTTGTTCACAATCCAAAAAATTGATGTTATTTTCATCTAAATTTACTCAAATATAGATCCTACAACAAAAATACTCAATAAAATCCAAAAAAATCGAAGTTGGTTTCAAATAATATTATTAAAATTTGACACTTCCAAATAATTTTTTTTCACAATCCAACAAAATTGAAGTTATTTTCATCTAAATTTACTCAAATATAGATCCTACAACAAAAATACTCATCAAAATCCCAAAAAATCGAAGTTGATTTCA
Source organism: Andrena fulva (assembly GCA_946251845.1). Lineage (NCBI taxonomy): Eukaryota > Metazoa > Arthropoda > Insecta > Hymenoptera > Andrenidae > Andrena > Andrena fulva. The sequence goes on along the minus strand of CAMITZ010000003.1, from coordinate 3,537,837 downwards.
AATAAATTTATTAAAATTTGACATTTCCAACTAAATTTTTTTTCATAATCCAACAAAATTGAAGTTATTTTCATCTAAATCTACTCAAATATAGATCCTACAACAAAAATACTCAACAAAATCCAAAATAATCGAAGATGATTTCAAATAAATTTAAAAATTCGACACTTCCAACTAAAATTTTTTTCACAATCCAAAAAATTGATGTTATTTTCATCTAAATTTACTCAAATATAGATCCTACAACAAAAATACTCAATAAAATCCAAAAAAATCGAAGTTGGTTTCAAATAATATTATTAAAATTTGACACTTCCAAATAAATTTTTTTCACAATCCAACAAAATTGAAGTTATTTTCATCTAAATTTACTCAAATATAGATCCTACAACAAAAATACTCATCAAAATCCCAAAAAATTGAAGTTGATTTCAAATAAATTTATTAAAATTTGACATTTCCAACTAAATTTTTTTTCATAATCCAACAAAATTGAATTTATTTTCATCTAAATTTACTCAAATATAGACCCTACAACAAAAATACTCAACAAAATCCAAAAAAATCGCAGTTGATTTCAAATAAATTTATTAAAATTTGACACTTCCAACTAAAATTTTTTTCACAATCCAACAAAATTGAGGTTTTTTTCATCTAAATTTACTCAAATATAGATCCTACAACAAAAATACTCAACAAAATCCAGAAAAATCGAAGTTGATTTCAAATAAATTTATTAAAATTTGACCCTTCCAACTAAAACTTTTTTTCACAATCCAAAAAATTGAAGTTATTTTCATCTAAATTTACTCAAATATAGATCCTACAACAAAAATACTCAATAAAATCCATAAAAATCGAAGTTGGTTTCAAATAATATTATTAAAATTTGACACTTCCAAATAAGTTTTTTTCACAATCCAACAAAATTGAAGTTATTTTCATCTAAATTTAATCAAATATAGATCCTACAACAAGAATTCTCAACAAAATCCAAAAAAATCGAAGTTGATTTCAAATGAATTTATTAAAATTTGACAAAAATCTTGTCTACATCCAAGAAAATTGAAGTTATTTTCATCTAAATTTATTCAAATATAGATCCTACAACCAAAATACTCATCAAAATCCAAAAAAATCGAAGTTGATTTCAAATAAATTTATTAAAATTTGACACTTCCACCTAAAACTTTTTTTCACAATCCAAAAAATTGAAGTTATTTTCATCTAAATTTACTCAAATATAGAGCCTACAACAAAAATACTCAACAAAATCCAAAAAAATCGCAGTTGATTTCAAATAAATTTATTAAAATTTGACACTTCCAACTAAAATTTTTTTCACAATCCAACAAAATTGAGGTTTTTTTCATCTAAATTTACTCAAATATAGATCCTACAACCAAAATACGCAACAAAATCCAAAATAATCGAAGTTGATTTCAAATAAATTTAAAAATTCGACACTTCCAACTAAAATTTTGTTCACAATCCAAAAAATTGATGTTATTTTCATCTAAATTTACTCAAATATAGATCCTACAACAAAAATACTCAATAAAATCCAAAAAAATCGAAGTTGGTTTCAAATAATATTATTAAAATTTGACACTTCCAAATAATTTTTTTTCACAATCCAACAAAATTGAAGTTATTTTCATCTAAATTTACTCAAATATAGATCCTACAACAAAAATACTCATCAAAATCCCAAAAAATCGAAGTTGATTTCAAATAAATTTATTAAAATTTGACATTTCCAACTAAATTTTTTTTCATAATCCAACAAAATTGAATTTATTTTCATCTAAATTTACTCAAATATAGACCCTACAACAAAGATACTCAACAAAATCCAAAAAATTCGAAGTTGATTTCAAATAAATTTATTAAAATTTGACACTTCGAACTAAAATTTTTTTCACAATCCAACAAAATTGAAGTTATTTTCATCTAAATTTACTCAAATATAGATCCTACAACAAAAATACTCAACAAAATCCAAAAAAATCGAAGTTGATTTCAAACAAATTTATTAAAATTATACCCTTCCAACTAAAACTTTTTTTCACAATCCAAAAAATTGATGTTATTTTCATCTAAATTTACTCAAATATAGATCCTACAACAAAAATACTCAATAAAATCCATAAAAATCGAAGTTGGTTTCAAATAATATTATTAAAATTTGACACTTCCAAATAAGTTTTTTTCACAATCCAACAAAATTGAAGTTATTTTCATCTAAATTTAATCAAATATAGATCCTACAACAAGAATTCTCAACAAAATCCAAAAAAATCGAAGTTGATTTCAAATGAATTTATTAAAATTTGACAAAAATCTTGTCTACATCCAAGAAAATTGAAGTAATTTTCATCTAAATTTAGTCAAATATAGATCCTACATCCAAAATACTCATCAAAATCCAAAAAAATCGAAGTTGATTTCAAATAAATTTATTAAAATTTGACACTTCCACCTAAAATTTTTTTCACAATCCAACAAAATTGAGGTTTTTTTCATCTAAATTTACTCAAATATAGATCCTACAACAAAAATACTCAACAAAATCCAGAAAAATCGAAGTTGATTTCAAATAAATTTATTAAAATTTGACCCTTCCAACTAAAACTTTTTTTCACAATCCAAAAAATTGAAGTTATTTTCATCTAAATTTACTCAAATATAGATCCTACAACAAAAATACTCAATAAAATCCATAAAAATCGAAGTTGGTTTCAAATAATATTATTAAAATTTGACACTTCCAAATAAGTTTTTTTCACAATCCAACAAAATTGAAGTTATTTTCATCTAAATTTAATCAAATATAGATCCTACAACAAGAATTCTCAACAAAATCCAAAAAAATCGAAGTTGATTTCAAATGAATTTATTAAAATTTGACAAAAATCTTGTCTACATCCAAGAAAATTGAAGTTATTTTCATCTAAATTTATTCAAATATAGATCCTACAACCAAAATACTCATCAAAATCCAAAAAAATCGAAGTTGATTTCAAATAAATTTATTAAAATTTGACACTTCCAACTAAATTTTTTTTCACAATCCAACAAAATTGAAGTTATTTTCATCTAAATTTACTCAAATATAGACCCTACAACCAAAATACTCAACAAAATCCAAAAAAATCGAAGTTGATTTCAAATAAATTTAAAAATTCGACACTTCCAACTAAAATTTTTTTCACAATCCAACAAAATTGAAGTTATTTTCATCTAAATCTACTCAAATATAGATCCTACAACAAAAATACTCAACAAAATCCAAAATAATCGAAGATGATTTCAAATAAATTTAAAAATTCGACACTTCCAACTAAAATTTTTTTCACAATCCAACAAAATTGAGGTTTTATTCATCTAAATTTACTCAAATATAGATCCTACAACAAAAATACTCAATAAAATCCATAAAAATCGAAGTTGGTTTCAAATAATATTATTAAAATTTGACACTTCCAAATAAGTTTTTTTCACAATCCAACAAAATTGAAGTTATTTTCATCTAAATTTAATCAAATATAGATCCTACAACAAGAATTCTCAACAAAATCCAAAATAATCGAAGTTGATTTCAAATGAATTTATTAAAATTTGACAAAAATCTTGTCTACATCCAAGAAAATTGAAGTTATTTTCATCTAAATTTAGTCAAATATAGATCCTACATCCAAAATACTCATCAAAATCCAAAAAAATCGAAGTTGATTTCAAATAAATTTATTAAAATTTGACACTTCCAACTAAAATTTTTTTCACAATCCAACAAAATTGAAGTTATTTTCATCTAAATTTACTCAAATATAGACCCTACAACAAAAATACTCAACAAAATCCAAAAAAATCGCAGTTGATTTCAAATAAATTTATTAAAATTTGACACTTCCAACTAAAATTTTTTTCACAATCCAACAAAATTGAGGTTTTTTTCATCTAAATTTACTCAAATATAGATCCTACAACCAAAATACGCAACAAAATCCAAAATAATCGAAGTTGATTTCAAATAAATTTAAAAATTCGACACTTCCAAATAAATTTTTTTCACAATCCAACAAAATTGAAGTTATTTTCATCTAAATTTACTCAAATATAGATCCTACAACAAAAATACTCAATAAAATCAAAAAAAATCGAAGTTGGTTTCAAATAATATTATTAAAATTTGACACTTCCAAATAAATTTTTTTCACAATCCAACAAAATTGAAGTTATTTTCATGTAAATTTAATCAAATATAGATCCTACAACAAAAATACTCAATAAAATCCATAAAAATCGAAGTTGGTTTCAAATAATATTATTAAAATTTGACACTTCCAAATAAGTTTTTTTCACAATCCAACAAAATTGAAGTTATTTTCATCTAAATTTAATCAAATATAGATCCTACAACAAGAATTCTCAACAAAATCCAAAATAATCGAAGTTGATTTCAAATGAATTTATTAAAATTTGACAAAAATCTTGTCTACATCCAAGAAAATTGAAGTTATTTTCATCTAAATTTAGTCAAATATAGATCCTACATCCAAAATACTCATCAAAATCCAAAAAAATCGAAGTTGATTTCAAATAAATTTATTAAAATTTGACACTTCCAACTAAAATTTTTTTCACAATCCAACAAAATTGAAGTTATTTTCATCTAAATTTACTCAAATATAGACCCTACAACAAAAATACTCAACAAAATCCAAAAAAATCGCAGTTGATTTCAAATAAATTTATTAAAATTTGACACTTCCAACTAAAATTTTTTTCACAATCCAACAAAATTGAGGTTTTTTTCATCTAAATTTACTCAAATATAGATCCTACAACCAAAATACGCAACAAAATCCAAAATAATCGAAGTTGATTTCAAATAAATTTAAAAATTCGACACTTCCAAATAAATTTTTTTCACAATCCAACAAAATTGAAGTTATTTTCATCTAAATTTACTCAAATATAGATCCTACAACAAAAATACTCAATAAAATCAAAAAAAATCGAAGTTGGTTTCAAATAATATTATTAAAATTTGACACTTCCAAATAAATTTTTTTCACAATCCAACAAAATTGAAGTTATTTTCATGTAAATTTAATCAAATATAGATCCTACAACAAGAATTCTCAACAAAATCCAAAAAAATCGAAGTTGATTTCAAATGAATTTATTAAAATTTGACAAAAATCTTGTCTACATCCAAGAAAATTGAAGTTATTTTCATCTAAATTTATTCAAATATAGATCCTACAACCAAAATACTCATCAAAATCCAAAAAAATCGAAGTTGATTTCAAATAAATTTATTAAAATTTGACACTTCCACCTAAATTTTTTTTCACAATCCAACAAAATTGAAGTTATTTTCATCTAAATTTACTCAAATATAGACCCTACAACAAAAATACTCAACAAAATCCAAAAAAATCGCAGTTGATTTCAAATAAATTTAAAAATTCGACACTTCCAACTAAAATTTTTTTCACAATCCAACAAAATTGAAGTTATTTTCATCTAAATTTACTCAAATATAGATCCTACAACCAAAATACGCAACAAAATCCAAAATAATCGAAGTTGATTTCAAATAAATTTAAAAATTCGACACTTCCAACTAAAATTTTTTTCACAATCCAAAAAATTGAGGTTATTTTCATCTAAATTTACTCAAATATAGATCCTACAACAAGAATTCTCAACAAAATCCCGAAAAATCGAAGTTGGTTTCAAATAAATTTATTAAAATTTGACCCTTCCAACTAAAATTTTTTTTCACAATCCAAAAAATTGAAGTTATTTTCATCTAAATCTACTCAAATATAGATCCTACAACAAAAATACTCAACAAAATCCAAAATAATCGAAGTTGATTTCAAATAAATTTAAAAATTCGACACTTCCAACTAAATTTTTTTTCACAATCCAACAAAATTGAAGTTATTTTCATCTAAATTTACTCAAATATAGATCCTACAACCAAAATACGCAACAAAATCCAAAATAATCGAAGTTGATTTCAAATAAATTTAAAAATTCGACACTTCCAACTAAAATTTTTTTCACAATCCAAAAAATTGATGTTATTTTCATCTAAATTTACTCAAATATAGATCCTACAACAAAAATACTCAATAAAATCCAAAAAAATCGAAGTTGGTTTCAAATAATATTATTAAAATTTGACCCTTCCAACTAAAACTTTTTTTCACAATCCAAAAAATTGAAGTTATTTTTATCTAAATCTACTCAAATATAGATCCTACAACAAAAATACTCAACAAAATCCAAAATAATCGAAGATGATTTCAAATAAATTTAAAAATTCGACACTTCCAACTAAAATTTTTTTCACAATCCAAAAAATTGATGTTATTTTCATCTAAATTTACTCAAATATAGATCCTACAACAAAAATACTCAATAAAATCCAAAAAAATCGAAGTTGGTTTCAAATAATATTATTAAAATTTGACACTTCCAAATAAATTTTTTTCACAATCCAACAAAATTGAAGTTATTTTCATCTAAATTTACTCAAATATAGATCCTACAACAAAAATACTCATCAAAATCCCAAAAAATTGAAGTTGATTTCAAATAAATTTATTAAAATTTGACATTTCCAACTAAATTTTTTTTCATAATCCAACAAAATTGAATTTATTTTCATCTAAATTTACTCAAATATAGACCCTACAACAAAGATACTCAACAAAATCCAAAAAATTCGAAGTTGATTTCAAATAAATTTATTAAAATTTGACACTTCGAACTAAAATTTTTTTCACAATCCAACAAAATTGAAGTTATTTTCATCTAAATTTACTCAAATATAGATCCTACAACAAAAATACTCAACAAAATCCAAAAAAATCGAAGTTGATTTCAAACAAATTTATTAAAATTATACCCTTCCAACTAAAACTTTTTTTCACAATCCAAAAAATTGATGTTATTTTCATCTAAATTTACTCAAATATAGATCCTACAACCAAAATACGCAACAAAATCCAAAATAATCGAAGTTGATTTCAAATAAATTTAAAAATTCGACACTTCCAACTAAAATTTTTTTCACAATCCAAAAAATTGAGGTTATTTTCATCTAAATTTACTCAAATATAGATCCTACAACAAGAATTCTCAACAAAATCCCGAAAAATCGAAGTTGGTTTCAAATAAATTTATTAAAATTTGACCCTTCCAACTAAAATTTTTTTTCACAATCCAAAAAATTGAAGTTATTTTCATCTAAATCTACTCAAATATAGATCCTACAACAAAAATACTCAACAAAATCCAAAATAATCGAAGTTGATTTCAAATAAATTTAAAAATTCGACACTTCCAACTAAATTTTTTTTCACAATCCAACAAAATTGAAGTTATTTTCATCTAAATTTACTCAAATATAGATCCTACAACCAAAATACGCAACAAAATCCAAAATAATCGAAGTTGATTTCAAATAAATTTAAAAATTCGACACTTCCAACTAAAATTTTTTTCACAATCCAAAAAATTGATGTTATTTTCATCTAAATTTACTCAAATATAGATCCTACAACAAAAATACTCAATAAAATCCAAAAAAATCGAAGTTGGTTTCAAATAATATTATTAAAATTTGACCCTTCCAACTAAAACTTTTTTTCACAATCCAAAAAATTGAAGTTATTTTTATCTAAATCTACTCAAATATAGATCCTACAACAAAAATACTCAACAAAATCCAAAATAATCGAAGATGATTTCAAATAAATTTAAAAATTCGACACTTCCAACTAAAATTTTTTCACAATCCAAAAAATTGATGTTATTTTCATCTAAATTTACTCAAATATAGATCCTACAACAAAAATACTCAATAAAATCCAAAAAAATCGAAGTTGGTTTCAAATAATATTATTAAAATTTGACACTTCCAAATAAATTTTTTTCACAATCCAACAAAATTGAAGTTATTTTCATCTAAATTTACTCAAATATAGATCCTACAACAAAAATACTCATCAAAATCCCAAAAAATTGAAGTTGATTTCAAATAAATTTATTAAAATTTGACATTTCCAACTAAATTTTTTTTCATAATCCAACAAAATTGAATTTATTTTCATCTAAATTTACTCAAATATAGACCCTACAACAAAGATACTCAACAAAATCCAAAAAATTCGAAGTTGATTTCAAATAAATTTATTAAAATTTGACACTTCGAACTAAAATTTTTTTCACAATCCAACAAAATTGAAGTTATTTTCATCTAAATTTACTCAAATATAGATCCTACAACAAAAATACTCAACAAAATCCAAAAAAATCGAAGTTGATTTCAAACAAATTTATTAAAATTATACCCTTCCAACTAAAACTTTTTTTCACAATCCAAAAAATTGATGTTATTTTCATCTAAATTTACTCAAATATAGATCCTACAACAAAAATACTCAACAAAATCCAAAAAAATCGAAGTTGATTTCAAATAAATTTATTAAAATTTGACCCTTCCAACTAAAACTTTTTTTCACAATCCAAAAAATTGAAGTTATTTTCATCTAAATCTACTCAAATATAGATCCTACAACCAAAATACTCATCAAAATCCAAAATAATCGAAGATGATTTCAAATAAATTTAAAAATTCGACACTTCCAACTAAAATTTTTTCACAATCCAAAAAATTGATGTTATTTTCATCTAAATTTACTCAAATATAGATCCTACAACAAAAATACTCAATAAAATCCAAAAAAATCGAAGTTGGTTTCAAATAATATTATTAAAATTTGACACTTCCAAATAAATTTTTTTCACAATCCAACAAAATTGAAGTTATTTTCATCTAAATTTACTCAAATATAGATCCTACAACAAAAATACTCATCAAAATCCCAAAAAATTGAAGTTGATTTCAAATAAATTTATTAAAATTTGACATTTCCAACTAAATTTTTTTTCATAATCCAACAAAATTGAATTTATTTTCATCTAAATTTACTCAAATATAGACCCTACAACAAAGATACTCAACAAAATCCAAAAAATTCGAAGTTGATTTCAAATAAATTTATTAAAATTTGACACTTCGAACTAAAATTTTTTTCACAATCCAACAAAATTGAAGTTATTTTCATCTAAATTTACTCAAATATAGATCCTACAACAAAAATACTCAACAAAATCCAAAAAAATCGAAGTTGATTTCAAACAAATTTATTAAAATTATACCCTTCCAACTAAAACTTTTTTTCACAATCCAAAAAATTGATGTTATTTTCATCTAAATTTACTCAAATATAGATCCTACAACAAAAATACTCAACAAAATCCAAAAAAATCGAAGTTGATTTCAAATAAATTTATTAAAATTTGACCCTTCCAACTAAAACTTTTTTTCACAATCCAAAAAATTGAAGTTATTTTCATCTAAATCTACTCAAATATAGATCCTACAACCAAAATACTCATCAAAATCCAAAAAAATCGAAGTTGATTTCAAATAAATTTATTAAAATTTGACACTTCCAACTAAAATTTTTTTCACAATCCAAAAAATTGATGTTATTTTCATCTAAATTTACTCAAATATAGATCCTACAACAAAAATACTCAATAAAATCCAAAAAAAATCGAAGTTGGTTTCAAATAATATTATTAAAATTTGACACTTCCAAATAAATTTTTTTCACAATCCAACAAAATTGAAGTTATTTTCATCTAAATTTACTCAAATATAGACCCTACAACAAAAATACTCAACAAAATCCAAAAAAATCGCAGTTGATTTCAAATAAATTTATTAAAATTTGACACTTCCAACTAAAATTTTTTTCACAATCCAACAAAATTGAGGTTTTTTTCATCTAAATTTACTCAAATATAGATCCTACAACAAAAATACTCAACAAAATCCAGAAAAATCGAAGTTGATTTCAAATAAATTTATTAAAATTTGACCCTTCCAACTAAAACTTTTTTTCACAATCCAAAAAATTGAAGTTATTTTCATCTAAATTTACTCAAATATAGATCCTACAACAAAAATACTCAACAAAATCCAAAAAAATCGAAGTTGGTTTCAAATAAATTTATTAAAATTTGACACTTCCAACTAAAATTTTTTTCACAATCCAAAAAATTGAAGTTATTTTCATCTAAATTTACTCAAATATAGATCCTACAACAAAAATACTCAATAAAATCCAAAAAAATCGAAGTTGGTTTCAAATAATATTATTAAAATTTGACACTTCCAAATAAATTTTTTTCACAATCCAACAAAATTGAAGTTATTTTCATGTAAATTTAATCAAATATAGATCCTACAACAAGAATTCTCAACAAAATCCAAAAAAATCGAAGTTGATTTCAAATGAATTTATTAAAATTTGACAAAAATCTTGTCTACATCCAAGAAAATTGAAGTTATTTTCATCTAAATTTATTCAAATATAGATCCTACAACCAAAATACTCATCAAAATCCAAAAAAATCGAAGTTGATTTCAAATAAATTTATTAAAATTTGACACTTCCACCTAAATTTTTTTTCACAATCCAACAAAATTGAAGTTATTTTCATCTAAATTTACTCAAATATAGATCCTACAACCAAAATACGCAACAAAATCCAAAATAATCGAAGTTGATTTCAAATAAATTTAAAAATTCGACACTTCCAACTAAAATTTTGTTCACAATCCAAAAAATTGATGTTATTTTCTTCTAAATTTACTCAAATATAGATCCTACAACAAAAATACTCAATAAAATCAAAAAAAATCGAAGTTGGTTTCAAATAATATTATTAAAATTTGACACTTCCAAATAAATTTTTTTCACAATCCAACAAAATTGAAGTTATTTTCATGTAAATTTAATCAAATATAGATCCTACAACAAGAATTCTCAACAAAATCCAAAAAAATCGAAGTTGATTTCAAATGAATTTATTAAAATTTGACAAAAATCTTGTCTACATCCAAGAAAATTGAAGTTATTTTCATCTAAATTTATTCAAATATAGATCCTACAACCAAAATACTCATCAAAATCCAAAAAAATCGAAGTTGATTTCAAATAAATTTATTAAAATTTGACACTTCCACCTAAATTTTTTTTCACAATCCAACAAAATTGAAGTTATTTTCATCTAAATTTACTCAAATATAGACCCTACAACAAAAATACTCAACAAAATCCAAAAAAATCGCAGTTGATTTCAAATAAATTTAAAAATTCGACACTTCCAACTAAAATTTTTTTCACAATCCAACAAAATTGAAGTTATTTTCATCTAAATTTACTCAAATATAGATCCTACAACCAAAATACGCAACAAAATCCAAAATAATCGAAGTTGATTTCAAATAAATTTAAAAATTCGACACTTCCAACTAAAATTTTTTTCACAATCCAAAAAATTGAGGTTATTTTCATCTAAATTTACTCAAATATAGATCCTACAACAAGAATTCTCAACAAAATCCCGAAAAATCGAAGTTGGTTTCAAATAAATTTATTAAAATTTGACCCTTCCAACTAAAATTTTTTTTCACAATCCAAAAAATTGAAGTTATTTTCATCTAAATCTACTCAAATATAGATCCTACAACAAAAATACTCAACAAAATCCAAAATAATCGAAGTTGATTTCAAATAAATTTAAAAATTCGACACTTCCAACTAAATTTTTTTTCACAATCCAACAAAATTGAAGTTATTTTCATCTAAATTTACTCAAATATAGATCCTACAACCAAAATACGCAACAAAATCCAAAATAATCGAAGTTGATTTCAAATAAATTTAAAAATTCGACACTTCCAACTAAAATTTTTTTCACAATCCAAAAAATTGATGTTATTTTCATCTAAATTTACTCAAATATAGATCCTACAACAAAAATACTCAATAAAATCCAAAAAAATCGAAGTTGGTTTCAAATAATATTATTAAAATTTGACCCTTCCAACTAAAACTTTTTTTCACAATCCAAAAAATTGAAGTTATTTTTATCTAAATCTACTCAAATATAGATCCTACAACAAAAATACTCAACAAAATCCAAAATAATCGAAGATGATTTCAAATAAATTTAAAAATTCGACACTTCCAACTAAAATTTTTTTCACAATCCAAAAAATTGATGTTATTTTCATCTAAATTTACTCAAATATAGATCCTACAACAAAAATACTCAATAAAATCCAAAAAAATCGAAGTTGGTTTCAAATAATATTATTAAAATTTGACACTTCCAAATAAATTTTTTTCACAATCCAACAAAATTGAAGTTATTTTCATCTAAATTTACTCAAATATAGATCCTACAACAAAAATACTCATCAAAATCCCAAAAAATTGAAGTTGATTTCAAATAAATTTATTAAAATTTGACATTTCCAACTAAATTTTTTTTCATAATCCAACAAAATTGAATTTATTTTCATCTAAATTTACTCAAATATAGACCCTACAACAAAGATACTCAACAAAATCCAAAAAATTCGAAGTTGATTTCAAATAAATTTATTAAAATTATACCCTTCCAACTAAAACTTTTTTTCACAATCCAAAAAATTGATGTTATTTTCATCTAAATTTACTCAAATATAGATCCTACAACAAAAATACTCAACAAAATCCAAAAAAATCGAAGTTGATTTCAAATAAATTTATTAAAATTTGACCCTTCCAACTAAAACTTTTTTTCACAATCCAAAAAATTGAAGTTATTTTCATCTAAATCTACTCAAATATAGATCCTACAACCAAAATACTCATCAAAATCCAAAAAAATCGAAGTTGATTTCAAATAAATTTATTAAAATTTGACACTTCCAACTAAAATTTTTTTCACAATCCAAAAAATTGATGTTATTTTCATCTAAATTTACTCAAATATAGATCCTACAACAAAAATACTCAATAAAATCCAAAAAAAATCGAAGTTGGTTTCAAATAATATTATTAAAATTTGACACTTCCAAATAAATTTTTTTCACAATCCAACAAAATTGAAGTTATTTTCATCTAAATTTACTCAAATATAGACCCTACAACAAAAATACTCAACAAAATCCAAAAAAATCGCAGTTGATTTCAAATAAATTTATTAAAATTTGACACTTCCAACTAAAATTTTTTTCACAATCCAACAAAATTGAGGTTTTTTTCATCTAAATTTACTCAAATATAGATCCTACAACAAAAATACTCAACAAAATCCAGAAAAATCGAAGTTGATTTCAAATAAATTTATTAAAATTTGACCCTTCCAACTAAAACTTTTTTTCACAATCCAAAAAATTGAAGTTATTTTCATCTAAATTTACTCAAATATAGATCCTACAACAAAAATACTCAACAAAATCCAAAAAAATCGAAGTTGGTTTCAAATAAATTTATTAAAATTTGACACTTCCAACTAAAATTTTTTTCACAATCCAAAAAATTGAAGTTATTTTCATCTAAATTTACTCAAATATAGATCCTACAACAAAAATACTCAATAAAATCCAAAAAAATCGAAGTTGGTTTCAAATAATATTATTAAAATTTGACACTTCCAAATAAATTTTTTTCACAATCCAACAAAATTGAAGTTATTTTCATGTAAATTTAATCAAATATAGATCCTACAACAAGAATTCTCAACAAAATCCAAAAAAATCGAAGTTGATTTCAAATGAATTTATTAAAATTTGACAAAAATCTTGTCTACATCCAAGAAAATTGAAGTTATTTTCATCTAAATTTATTCAAATATAGATCCTACAACCAAAATACTCATCAAAATCCAAAAAAATCGAAGTTGATTTCAAATAAATTTATTAAAATTTGACACTTCCACCTAAATTTTTTTTCACAATCCAACAAAATTGAAGTTATTTTCATCTAAATTTACTCAAATATAGATCCTACAACCAAAATACGCAACAAAATCCAAAATAATCGAAGTTGATTTCAAATAAATTTAAAAATTCGACACTTCCAACTAAAATTTTGTTCACAATCCAAAAAATTGATGTTATTTTCTTCTAAATTTACTCAAATATAGATCCTACAACAAAAATACTCAATAAAATCCAAAAAAATCGAAGTTGGTTTCAAATAATATTATTAAAATTTGACACTTCCAAATAATTTTTTTTCACAATCCAACAAAATTGAAGTTATTTTCATCTAAATTTACTCAAATATAGATCCTACAACAAAAATACTCATCAAAATCCCAAAAAATCGAAGTTGATTTCAAATAAATTTATTAAAATTTGACATTTCCAACTAAATTTTTTTTCATAATCCAACAAAATTGAATTTATTTTCATCTAAATTTACTCAAATATAGACCCTACAACAAAGATACTCAACAAAATCCAAAAAATTCGAAGTTGATTTCAAATAAATTTATTAAAATTTGACACTTCGAACTAAAATTTTTTTCACAATCCAACAAAATTGAAGTTATTTTCATCTAAATTTACTCAAATATAGATCCTACAACAAAAATACTCAACAAAATCCAAAAAAATCGAAGTTGATTTCAAACAAATTTATTAAAATTATACCCTTCCAACTAAAACTTTTTTTCACAATCCAAAAAATTGATGTTATTCTCATCTAAATTTACTCAAATATAGATCCTACAACAAAAATACTCAATAAAATCCATAAAAATCGAAGTTGGTTTCAAATAATATTATTAAAATTTGACACTTCCAAATAAGTTTTTTTCACAATCCAACAAAATTGAAGTTATTTTCATCTAAATTTAATCAAATATAGATCCTACAACAAGAATTCTCAACAAAATCCAAAAAAATCGAAGTTGATTTCAAATGAATTTATTAAAATTTGACAAAAATCTTGTCTACATCCAAGAAAATTGAAGTAATTTTCATCTAAATTTAGTCAAATATAGATCCTACATCCAAAATACTCATCAAAATCCAAAAAAATCGAAGTTGATTTCAAATAAATTTATTAAAATTTGACACTTCCACCTAAAATTTTTTTTCACAATCCAACAAAATTGAAGTTATTTTCATCTAAATTTACTCAAATATAGATCCTACAACAAAAATACTCAACAAAATCCAAAAAAATCGAAGTTGATTTCAAACAAATTTATTAAAATTATACCCTTCCAACTAAAACTTTTTTTCACAATCCAAAAAATTGATGTTATTTTCATCTAAATTTACTCAAATATAGATCCTACAACAAAAATACTCAACAAAATCCAAAAAAATCGAAGTTGATTTCAAATAAATTTATTAAAATTTGACCCTTCCAACTAAAACTTTTTTTCACAATCCAAAAAATTGAAGTTATTTTCATCTAAATCTACTCAAATATAGATCCTACAACCAAAATACTCATCAAAATCCAAAAAAATCGAAGTTGATTTCAAATAAATTTATTAAAATTTGACACTTCCAACTAAAATTTTTTTCACAATCCAAAAAATTGATGTTATTTTCATCTAAATTTACTCAAATATAGATCCTACAACAAAAATACTCAATAAAATCCAAAAAAAATCGAAGTTGGTTTCAAATAATATTATTAAAATTTGACACTTCCAAAATAAATTTTTTTCACAATCCAACAAAATTGAAGTTATTTTCATCTAAATTTACTCAAATATAGACCCTACAACAAAAATACTCAACAAAATCCAAAAAAATCGCAGTTGATTTCAAATAAATTTATTAAAATTTGACACTTCCAACTAAAATTTTTTTCACAATCCAACAAAATTGAGGTTTTTTTCATCTAAATTTACTCAAATATAGATCCTACAACAAAAATACTCAACAAAATCCAGAAAAATCGAAGTTGATTTCAAATAAATTTATTAAAATTTGACCCTTCCAACTAAAACTTTTTTTCACAATCCAAAAAATTGAAGTTATTTTCATCTAAATTTACTCAAATATAGATCCTACAACAAAAATACTCAACAAAATCCAAAAAAATCGAAGTTGGTTTCAAATAAATTTATTAAAATTTGACACTTCCAACTAAAATTTTTTTCACAATCCAAAAAATTGAAGTTATTTTCATCTAAATTTACTCAAATATAGATCCTACAACAAAAATACTCAATAAAATCCAAAAAAATCGAAGTTGGTTTCAAATAATATTATTAAAATTTGACACTTCCAAATAAATTTTTTTCACAATCCAACAAAATTGAAGTTATTTTCATGTAAATTTAATCAAATATAGATCCTACAACAAGAATTCTCATCAAAATCCCAAAAAATCGAAGTTGATTTCAAATAAATTTATTAAAATTTGACATTTCCAACTAAATTTTTTTTCATAATCCAACAAAATTGAATTTATTTTCATCTAAATTTACTCAAATATAGACCCTACAACAAAGATACTCAACAAAATCCAAAAAATTCGAAGTTGATTTCAAATAAATTTATTAAAATTTGACACTTCGAACTAAAATTTTTTTCACAATCCAACAAAATTGAAGTTATTTTCATCTAAATTTACTCAAATATAGATCCTACAACAAAAATACTCAACAAAATCCAAAAAAATCGAAGTTGATTTCAAACAAATTTATTAAAATTATACCCTTCCAACTAAAACTTTTTTTCACAATCCAAAAAATTGATGTTATTTTCATCTAAATTTACTCAAATATAGATCCTACAACAAAAATACTCAATAAAATCCATAAAAATCGAAGTTGGTTTCAAATAATATTATTAAAATTTGACACTTCCAAATAAGTTTTTTTCACAATCCAACAAAATTGAAGTTATTTTCATCTAAATTTAATCAAATATAGATCCTACAACAAGAATTCTCAACAAAATCCAAAAAAATCGAAGTTGATTTCAAATGAATTTATTAAAATTTGACAAAAATCTTGTCTACATCCAAGAAAATTGAAGTAATTTTCATCTAAATTTAGTCAAATATAGATCCTACATCCAAAATACTCATCAAAATCCAAAAAAATCGAAGTTGATTTCAAATAAATTTATTAAAATTTGACACTTCCACCTAAAATTTTTTTTCACAATCCAACAAAATTGAAGTTATTTTCATCTAAATTTACTCAAATATAGACCCTACAACAAAAATACGCAACAAAATCCAAAATAATCGAAGTTGATTTCAAATAAATTTAAAAATTCGACACTTCCAACTAAAATTTTTTTCACAATCCAACAAAATTGAAGTTATTTTCATCTAAATTTACTCAAATATAGACCCTACAACAAAAATACTCAACAAAATCCAAAAAAATTGCAGTTGATTTCAAATAAATTTATTAAAATTTGACACTTCCAACTAAAATTTTTTTCACAATCCAACAAAATTGAGGTTTTTTTCATCTAAATTTACTCAAATATAGATCCTACAACAAAAATACTCAACAAAATCCAGAAAAATCGAAGTTGATTTCAAATAAATTTATTAAAATTTGACCCTTCCAACTAAAACTTTTTTTCACAATCCAAAAAATTGAAGTTATTTTCATCTAAATTTACTCAAATATAGATCCTACAACAAAAATACTCAATAAAATCCAAAAAAATCGAAGTTGATTTCAAATAAATTTATTAAAATTTGACCCTTCCAACTAAAACTTTTTTTCACAATCCAAAAAATTGAAGTTATTTTCATCTAAATCTACTCAAATATAGATCCTACAACCAAAATACTCATCAAAATCCAAAAAAATCGAAGTTGATTTCAAATAAATTTATTAAAATTTGACACTTCCAACTAAAATTTTTTTCACAATCCAAAAAATTGATGTTATTTTCATCTAAATTTACTCAAATATAGATCCTACAACAAAAATACTCAATAAAATCCAAAAAAAATCGAAGTTGGTTTCAAATAATATTATTAAAATTTGACACTTCCAAATAAATTTTTTTCACAATCCAACAAAATTGAAGTTATTTTCATCTAAATTTACTCAAATATAGACCCTACAACAAAAATACTCAACAAAATCCAAAAAAATCGCAGTTGATTTCAAATAAATTTATTAAAATTTGACACTTCCAACTAAAATTTTTTTCACAATCCAACAAAATTGAGGTTTTTTTCATCTAAATTTACTCAAATATAGATCCTACAACAAAAATACTCAACAAAATCCAGAAAAATCGAAGTTGATTTCAAATAAATTTATTAAAATTTGACCCTTCCAACTAAAACTTTTTTTCACAATCCAAAAAATTGAAGTTATTTTCATCTAAATTTACTCAAATATAGATCCTACAACAAAAATACTCAATAAAATCCATAAAAATCGAAGTTGGTTTCAAATAATATTATTAAAATTTGACACTTCCAAATAAGTTTTTTTCACAATCCAACAAAATTGAAGTTATTTTCATCTAAATTTAATCAAATATAGATCCTACAACAAGAATTCTCAACAAAATCCAAAAAAATCGAAGTTGATTTCAAATGAATTTATTAAAATTTGACAAAAATCTTGTCTACATCCAAGAAAATTGAAGTTATTTTCATCTAAATTTATTCAAATATAGATCCTACAACCAAAATACTCATCAAAATCCAAAAAAATCGAAGTTGATTTCAAACAAATTTATTAAAATTATACCCTTCCAACTAAAACTTTTTTTCACAATCCAACAAAATTGAAGTTATTTTCATCTAAATTTACTCAAATATAGACCCTACAACCAAAATACTCAACAAAATCCAAAAAAATCGAAGTTGATTTCAAATAAATTTATTAAAATTTGACCCTTCCAACTAAAACTTTTTTTCACAATCCAAAAAATTGAAGTTATTTTCATCTAAATCTACTCAAATATAGATCCTACAACTAAAATACTCATCAAAATCCAAAAAAATCGAAGTTGATTTCAAATAAATTTATTAAAATTTGACACTTCCAACTAAAATTTTTTTCACAATCCAACAAAATTGAGGTTTTTTTCATCTAAATTTACTCAAATATAGATCCTACAACAAAAATACTCAACAAAATCCAGAAAAATCGAAGTTGATTTCAAATAAATTTATTAAAATTTGACCCTTCCAACTAAAACTTTTTTTCACAATCCAAAAAATTGAAGTTATTTTCATCTAAATTTACTCAAATATAGATCCTACAACAAAAATACTCAACAAAATCCAAAAAAATCGAAGTTGGTTTCAAATAAATTTATTAAAATTTGACACTTCCAACTAAAATTTTTTTCACAATCCAAAAAATTGAAGTTATTTTCATTTAAATTTACTCAAATATAGATCCTACAACAAAAATACTCAATAAAATCCAAAAAAATCGAAGTTGGTTTCAAATAATATTATTAAAATTTGACACTTCCAAATAAATTTTTTTCACAATCCAACAAAATTGAAGTTATTTTCATGTAAATTTAATCAAATATAGATCCTACAACAAGAATTCTCAACAAAATCCAAAAAAATCGAAGTTGATTTCAAATGAATTTATTAAAATTTGACAAAAATCTTGTCTACATCCAAGAAAATTGAAGTTATTTTCATCTAAATTTATTCAAATATAGATCCTACAACCAAAATACTCATCAAAATCCAAAAAAATCGAAGTTGATTTCAAATAAATTTATTAAAATTTGACACTTCCACCTAAATTTTTTTTCACAATCCAACAAAATTGAAGTTATTTTCATCTAAATTTACTCAAATATAGATCCTACAACCAAAATACGCAACAAAATCCAAAATAATCGAAGTTGATTTCAAATAAATTTAAAAATTCGACACTTCTAACTAAAATTTTGTTCACAATCCAAAAAATTGATGTTATTTTCATCTAAATTTACTCAAATATAGATCCTACAACAAAAATACTCAATAAAATCCAAAAAAATCGAAGTTGGTTTCAAATAATATTATTAAAATTTGACACTTCCAAATAATTTTTTTTCACAATCCAACAAAATTGAAGTTATTTTCATCTAAATTTACTCAAATATAGATCCTACAACAAAAATACTCATCAAAATCCCAAAAAATCGAAGTTGATTTCAAATAAATTTATTAAAATTTGACATTTCCAACTAAATTTTTTTTCATAATCCAACAAAATTGAATTTATTTTCATCTAAATTTACTCAAATATAGACCCTACAACAAAGATACTCAACAAAATCCAAAAAATTCGAAGTTGATTTCAAATAAATTTATTAAAATTTGACACTTCGAACTAAAATTTTTTTCACAATCCAACAAAATTGAAGTTATTTTCATCTAAATTTACTCAAATATAGATCCTACAACAAAAATACTCAACAAAATCCAAAAAAATCGAAGTTGATTTCAAACTAATTTATTAAAATTATACCCTTCCAACTAAAACTTTTTTTCACAATCCAAAAAATTGATGTTATTTTCATCTAAATTTACTCAAATATAGATCCTACAACAAAAATACTCAATAAAATCCATAAAAATCGAAGTTGGTTTCAAATAATATTATTAAAATTTGACACTTCCAAATAAGTTTTTTTCACAATCCAACAAAATTGAAGTTATTTTCATCTAAATTTAATCAAATATAGATCCTACAACAAGAATTCTCAACAAAATCCAACAAAATCGAAGTTGATTTCAAATGAATTTATTAAAATTTGACAAAAATCTTGTCTACATCCAAGAAAATTGAAGTAATTTTCATCTAAATTTAGTCAAATATAGATCCTACATCCAAAATACTCATCAAAATCCAAAAAAATCGAAGTTGATTTCAAATAAATTTATTAAAATTTGACACTTCCACCTAAAATTTTTTTTCACAATCCAACAAAATTGAAGTTATTTTCATCTAAATTTACTCAAATATAGACCCTACAACAAAAATACGCAACAAAATCCAAAATAATCGAAGTTGATTTCAAATAAATTTAAAAATTCGACACTTCCAACTAAAATTTTTTTCACAATCCAACAAAATTGAAGTTATTTTCATCTAAATTTACTCAAATATAGACCCTACAACAAAAATACTCAACAAAATCCAAAAAAATCGCAGTTGATTTCAAATAAATTTATTAAAATTTGACACTTCCAACTAAAATTTTTTTCACAATCCAACAAAATTGAGGTTTTTTTCATCTAAATTTACTCAAATATAGATCCTACAACAAAAATACTCAACAAAATCCAGAAAAATCGAAGTTGATTTCAAATAAATTTATTAAAATTTGACCCTTCCAACTAAAACTTTTTTTCACAATCCAAAAAATTGAAGTTATTTTCATCTAAATTTACTCAAATATAGATCCTACAACAAAAATACTCAATAAAATCCATAAAAATCGAAGTTGGTTTCAAATAATATTATTAAAATTTGACACTTCCAAATAAGTTTTTTTCACAATCCAACAAAATTGAAGTTATTTTCATCTAAATTTAATCAAATATAGATCCTACAACAAGAATTCTCAACAAAATCCAAAAAAATCGAAGTTGATTTCAAATGAATTTATTAAAATTTGACAAAAATCTTGTCTACATCCAAGAAAATTGAAGTTATTTTCATCTAAATTTATTCAAATATAGATCCTACAACCAAAATACTCATCAAAATCCAAAAAAATCGAAGTTGATTTCAAATAAATTTATTAAAATTTGACACTTCCACCTAAATTTTTTTTCACAATCCAACAAAATTGAAGTTATTTTCATCTAAATTTACTCAAATATAGATCCTACAACCAAAATACGCAACAAAATCCAAAATAATCGAAGTTGATTTCAAATAAATTTAAAAATTCGACACTTCCAACTAAAATTTTGTTCACAATCCAAAAAATTGATGTTATTTTCATCTAAATTTACTCAAATATAGATCCTACAACAAAAATACTCAATAAAATCCAAAAAAATCGAAGTTGGTTTCAAATAATATTATTAAAATTTGACACTTCCAAATAATTTTTTTTCACAATCCAACAAAATTGAAGTTATTTTCATCTAAATTTACTCAAATATAGATCCTACAACAAAAATACTCATCAAAATCCCAAAAAATCGAAGTTGATTTCAAATAAATTTATTAAAATTTGACATTTCCAACTAAATTTTTTTTCATAATCCAACAAAATTGAATTTATTTTCATCTAAATTTACTCAAATATAGACCCTACAACAAAGATACTCAACAAAATCCAAAAAATTCGAAGTTGATTTCAAATAAATTTATTAAAATTTGACACTTCGAACTAAAATTTTTTTCACAATCCAACAAAATTGAAGTTATTTTCATCTAAATTTACTCAAATATAGATCCTACAACAAAAATACTCAACAAAATCCAAAAAAATCGAAGTTGATTTCAAACAAATTTATTAAAATTATACCCTTCCAACTAAAACTTTTTTTCACAATCCAAAAAATTGATGTTATTTTCATCTAAATTTACTCAAATATAGATCCTACAACAAAAATACTCAATAAAATCCATAAAAATCGAAGTTGGTTTCAAATAATATTATTAAAATTTGACACTTCCAAATAAGTTTTTTTCACAATCCAACAAAATTGAAGTTATTTTCATCTAAATTTAATCAAATATAGATCCTACAACAAGAATTCTCAACAAAATCCAAAAAAATCGAAGTTGATTTCAAATGAATTTATTAAAATTTGACAAAAATCTTGTCTACATCCAAGAAAATTGAAGTAATTTTCATCTAAATTTAGTCAAATATAGATCCTACATCCAAAATACTCATCAAAATCCAAAAAAATCGAAGTTGATTTCAAATAAATTTATTAAAATTTGACACTTCCACCTAAAATTTTTTTTCACAATCCAACAAAATTGAAGTTATTTTCATCTAAATTTACTCAAATATAGACCCTACAACAAAAATACGCAACAAAATCCAAAATAATCGAAGTTGATTTCAAATAAATTTAAAAATTCGACACTTCCAACTAAAATTTTTTTCACAATCCAACAAAATTGAAGTTATTTTCATCTAAATTTACTCAAATATAGACCCTACAACAAAAATACTCAACAAAATCCAAAAAAATCGCAGTTGATTTCAAATAAATTTATTAAAATTTGACACTTCCAACTAAAATTTTTTTCACAATCCAACAAAATTGAGGTTTTTTTCATCTAAATTTACTCAAATATAGATCCTACAACAAAAATACTCAACAAAATCCAGAAAAATCGAAGTTGATTTCAAATAAATTTATTAAAATTTGACCCTTCCAACTAAAACTTTTTTTCACAATCCAAAAAATTGAAGTTATTTTCATCTAAATTTACTCAAATATAGATCCTACAACAAAAATACTCAATAAAATCCATAAAAATCGAAGTTGGTTTCAAATAATATTATTAAAATTTGACACTTCCAAATAAGTTTTTTTCACAATCCAACAAAATTGAAGTTATTTTCATCTAAATTTAATCAAATATAGATCCTACAACAAGAATTCTCAACAAAATCCAAAAAAATCGAAGTTGATTTCAAATGAATTTATTAAAATTTGACAAAAATCTTGTCTACATCCAAGAAAATTGAAGTTATTTTCATCTAAATTTATTCAAATATAGATCCTACAACCAAAATACTCATCAAAATCCAAAAAAATCGAAGTTGATTTCAAATAAATTTATTAAAATTTGACACTTCCAACTAAATTTTTTTTCACAATCCAACACAATTGAAGTTATTTTCATCTAAATTTACTCAAATATAGACCCTACAACCAAAATACTCAACAAAATCCAAAAAAATCGAAGTTGATTTCAAATAAATTTAAAAATTCGACACTTCCAACTAAAATTTTTTTCACAATCCAACAAAATTGAAGTTATTTTCATCTAAATCTACTCAAATATAGATCCTACAACAAAAATACTCAACAAAATCCAAAATAATCGAAGATGATTTCAAATAAATTTAAAAATTCGACACTTCCAACTAAAATTTTTTTCACAATCCAACAAAATTGAGGTTTTATTCATCTAAATTTACTCAAATATAGATCCTACAACAAAAATACTCAATAAAATCCATAAAAATCGAAGTTGGTTTCAAATAATATTATTAAAATTTGACACTTCCAAATAAGTTTTTTTCACAATCCAACAAAATTGAAGTTATTTTCATCTAAATTTAATCAAATATAGATCCTACAACAAGAATTCTCAACAAAATCCAAAATAATCGAAGTTGATTTCAAATGAATTTATTAAAATTTGACAAAAATCTTGTCTACATCCAAGAAAATTGAAGTTATTTTCATCTAAATTTAGTCAAATATAGATCCTACATCCAAAATACTCATCAAAATCCAAAAAAATCGAAGTTGATTTCAAATAAATTTATTAAAATTTGACACTTCCAACTAAAATTTTTTTCACAATCCAACAAAATTGAAGTTATTTTCATCTAAATTTACTCAAATATAGACCCTACAACAAAAATACTCAACAAAATCCAAAAAAATCGCAGTTGATTTCAAATAAATTTATTAAAATTTGACACTTCCAACTAAAATTTTTTTCACAATCCAACAAAATTGAGGTTTTTTTCATCTAAATTTACTCAAATATAGATCCTACAACCAAAATACGCAACAAAATCCAAAATAATCGAAGTTGATTTCAAATAAATTTAAAAATTCGACACTTCCAAATAAATTTTTTTCACAATCCAACAAAATTGAAGTTATTTTCATCTAAATTTACTCAAATATAGATCCTACAACAAAAATACTCAATAAAATCAAAAAAAATCGAAGTTGGTTTCAAATAATATTATTAAAATTTGACACTTCCAAATAAATTTTTTTCACAATCCAACAAAATTGAAGTTATTTTCATGTAAATTTAATCAAATATAGATCCTACAACAAGAATTCTCAACAAAATCCAAAAAAATCGAAGTTGATTTCAAATGAATTTATTAAAATTTGACAAAAATCTTGTCTACATCCAAGAAAATTGAAGTTATTTTCATCTAAATTTATTCAAATATAGATCCTACAACCAAAATACTCATCAAAATCCAAAAAAATCGAAGTTGATTTCAAATAAATTTATTAAAATTTGACACTTCCACCTAAATTTTTTTTCACAATCCAACAAAATTGAAGTTATTTTCATCTAAATTTACTCAAATATAGACCCTACAACAAAAATACTCAACAAAATCCAAAAAAATCGCAGTTGATTTCAAATAAATTTATTAAAATTTGACACTTCCAACTAAAATTTTTTTCACAATCCAACAAAATTGAGGTTTTTTTCATCTAAATTTACTCAAATATAGATCCTACAACAAAAATACTCAACAAAATCCAGAAAAATCGAAGTTGATTTCAAATAAATTTATTAAAATTTGACACTTCCAACTAAATTTTTTTTCACAATCCAACAAAATTGAAGTTATTTTCATCTAAATTTACTCAAATATAGATCCTACAACCAAAATACGCAACAAAATCCAAAATAATCGAAGTTGATTTCAAATAAATTTAAAAATTCGACACTTCCAACTAAAATTTTTTTCACAATCCAACAAAATTGAAGTTATTTTCATCTAAATTTACTCAAATATAGATCCTACAACCAAAATACGCAACAAAATCCAAAATAATCGAAGTTGATTTCAAATAAATTTAAAAATTCGACACTTCCAACTAAAATTTTTTTCACAATCCAAAAAATTGAGGTTATTTTCATCTAAATTTACTCAAATATAGATCCTACAACAAGAATTCTCAACAAAATCCCGAAAAATCGAAGTTGGTTTCAAATAAATTTATTAAAATTTGACCCTTCCAACTAAAATTTTTTTTCACAATCCAAAAAATTGAAGTTATTTTCATCTAAATCTACTCAAATATAGATCCTACAACAAAAATACTCAACAAAATCCAAAATAATCGAAGTTGATTTCAAATAAATTTAAAAATTCGACACTTCCAACTAAATTTTTTTTCACAATCCAACAAAATTGAAGTTATTTTCATCTAAATTTACTCAAATATAGATCCTACAACCAAAATACGCAACAAAATCCAAAATAATCGAAGTTGATTTCAAATAAATTTAAAAATTCGACACTTCCAACTAAAATTTTTTTCACAATCCAAAAAATTGATGTTATTTTCATCTAAATTTACTCAAATATAGATCCTACAACAAAAATACTCAATAAAATCCAAAAAAATCGAAGTTGGTTTCAAATAATATTATTAAAATTTGACCCTTCCAACTAAAACTTTTTTTCACAATCCAAAAAATTGAAGTTATTTTCATCTAAATCTACTCAAATATAGATCCTACAACAAAAATACTCAACAAAATCCAAAATAATCGAAGATGATTTCAAATAAATTTAAAAATTCGACACTTCCAACTAAAATTTTTTTCACAATCCAAAAAATTGATCTTATTTTCATCTAAATTTACTCAAATATAGATCCTACAACAAAAATACTCAATAAAATCCAAAAAAATCGAAGTTGGTTTCAAATAATATTATTAAAATTTGACACTTCCAAATAAATTTTTTTCACAATCCAACAAAATTGAAGTTATTTTCATCTAAATTTACTCAAATATAGACCCTACAACAAAAATACTCATCAAAATCCCAAAAAATTGAAGTTGATTTCAAATAAATTTATTAAAATTTGACATTTCCAACTAAATTTTTTTTCATAATCCAACAAAATTGAATTTATTTTCATCTAAATTTACTCAAATATAGACCCTACAACAAAAATACTCAACAAAATCCAAAAAAATCGAAGTTGATTTCAAACAAATTTATTAAAATTATACCCTTCCAACTAAAACTTTTTTTCACAATCCAAAAAATTGATGTTATTTTCATCTAAATTTACTCAAATATAGATCCTACAACAAAAATACTCAACAAAATCCAAAAAAATCGAAGTTGATTTCAAATAAATTTATTAAAATTTGACCCTTCCAACTAAAACTTTTTTTCACAATCCAAAAAATTGAAGTTATTTTCATCTAAATCTACTCAAATATAGATCCTACAACCAAAATACTCATCAAAATCCAAAAAAATCGAAGTTGATTTCAAATAAATTTATTAAAATTTGACACTTCCAACTAAAATTTTTTTCACAATCCAAAAAATTGATGTTATTTTCATCTAAATTTACTCAAATATAGATCCTACAACAAAAATACTCAATAAAATCCAAAAAAAATCGAAGTTGGTTTCAAATAATATTATTAAAATTTGACACTTCCAAATAAATTTTTTTCACAATCCAACAAAATTGAAGTTATTTTCATCTAAATTTACTCAAATATAGACCCTACAACAAAAATACTCAACAAAATCCAAAAAAATCGCAGTTGATTTCAAATAAATTTATTAAAATTTGACACTTCCAACTAAAATTTTTTTCACAATCCAACAAAATTGAGGTTTTTTTCATCTAAATTTACACAAATATAGATCCTACAACAAAAATACTCAACAAAATCCAGAAAAATCGAAGTTGATTTCAAATAAATTTATTAAAATTTGACCCTTCCAACTAAAACTTTTTTTCACAATCCAAAAAATTGAAGTTATTTTCATCTAAATTTACTCAAATATAGATCCTACAACAAAAATACTCAACAAAATCCAAAAAAATCGAAGTTGGTTTCAAATAAATTTATTAAAATTTGACACTTCCAACTAAAATTTTTTTCACAATCCAAAAAATTGAAGTTATTTTCATCTAAATTTACTCAAATATAGATCCTACAACAAAAATACTCAATAAAATCCAAAAAAATCGAAGTTGGTTTCAAATAATATTATTAAAATTTGACACTTCCAAATAAATTTTTTTCACAATCCAACAAAATTGAAGTTATTTTCATGTAAATTTAATCAAATATAGATCCTACAACAAGAATTCTCAACAAAATCCAAAAAAATCGAAGTTGATTTCAAATGAATTTATTAAAATTTGACAAAAATCTTGTCTACATCCAAGAAAATTGAAGTTATTTTCATCTAAATTTATTCAAATATAGATCCTACAACCAAAATACTCATCAAAATCCAAAAAAATCGAAGTTGATTTCAAATAAATTTATTAAAATTTGACACTTCCACCTAAATTTTTTTTCACAATCCAACAAAATTGAAGTTATTTTCATCTAAATTTACTCAAATATAGATCCTACAACCAAAATACGCAACAAAATCCAAAATAATCGAAGTTGATTTCAAATAAATTTAAAAATTCGACACTTCCAACTAAAATTTTGTTCACAATCCAAAAAATTGATGTTATTTTCATCTAAATTTACTCAAATATAGATCCTACAACAAAAATACTCAATAAAATCCAAAAAAATCGAAGTTGGTTTCAAATAATATTATTAAAATTTGACACTTCCAAATAATTTTTTTTCACAATCCAACAAAATTGAAGTTATTTTCATCTAAATTTAGTCAAATATAGATCCTACAACAAAAATACTCATCAAAATCCCAAAAAATCGAAGTTGATTTCAAATAAATTTATTAAAATTTGACATTTCCAACTAAATTTTTTTTCATAATCCAACAAAATTGAATTTATTTTCATCTAAATTTACTCAAATATAGACCCTACAACAAAGATACTCAACAAAATCCAAAAAATTCGAAGTTGATTTCAAATAAATTTATTAAAATTTGACACTTCGAACTAAAATTTTTTTCACAATCCAACAAAATTGAAGTTATTTTCATCTAAATTTACTCAAATATAGATCCTACAACAAAAATACTCAACAAAATCCAAAAAAATCGAAGTTGATTTCAAACAAATTTATTAAAATTATACCCTTCCAACTAAAACTTTTTTTCACAATCCAAAAAATTGATGTTATTTTCATCTAAATTTACTCAAATATAGATCCTACAACAAAAATACTCAATAAAATCCATAAAAATCGAAGTTGGTTTCAAATAATATTATTAAAATTTGACACTTCCAAATAAGTTTTTTTCACAATCCAACAAAATTGAAGTTATTTTCATCTAAATTTAATCAAATATAGATCCTACAACAAGAATTCTCAACAAAATCCAAAAAAATCGAAGTTGATTTCAAATGAATTTATTAAAATTTGACAAAAATCTTGTCTACATCCAAGAAAATTGAAGTTATTTTCATCTAAATTTATTCAAATATAGATCCTACAACCAAAATACTCATCAAAATCCAAAAAAATCGAAGTTGATTTCAAATAAATTTATTAAAATTTGACACTTCCAACTAAATTTTTTTTCACAATCCAACAAAATTGAAGTTATTTTCATCTAAATTTACTCAAATATAGACCCTACAACCAAAATACTCAACAAAATCCAAAAAAATCGAAGTTGATTTCAAATAAATTTAAAAATTCGACACTTCCAACTAAAATTTTTTTCACAATCCAACAAAATTGAAGTTATTTTCATCTAAATCTACTCAAATATAGATCCTACAACAAAAATACTCAACAAAATCCAAAATAATCGAAGATGATTTAAAATAAATTTAAAAATTCGACACTTCCAACTAAAATTTTTTTCACAATCCAACAAAATTGAGGTTTTATTCATCTAAATTTACTCAAATATAGATCCTACAACAAAAATACTCAATAAAATCCATAAAAATCGAAGTTGGTTTCAAATAATATTATTAAAATTTGACACTTCCAAATAAGTTTTTTTCACAATCCAACAAAATTGAAGTTATTTTCATCTAAATTTAATCAAATATAGATCCTACAACAAGAATTCTCAACAAAATCCAAAATAATCGAAGTTGATTTCAAATGAATTTATTAAAATTTGACAAAAATCTTGTCTACATCCAAGAAAATTGAAGTTATTTTCATCTAAATTTAGTCAAATATAGATCCTACATCCAAAATACTCATCAAAATCCAAAAAAATCGAAGTTGATTTCAAATAAATTTATTAAAATTTGACACTTCCAACTAAAATTTTTTTCACAATCCAACAAAATTGAAGTTATTTTCATCTAAATTTACTCAAATATAGACCCTACAACAAAAATACTCAACAAAATCCAAAAAAATCGCAGTTGATTTCAAATAAATTTATTAAAATTTGACACTTCCAACTAAAATTTTTTTCACAATCCAACAAAATTGAGGTTTTTTTCATCTAAATTTACTCAAATATAGATCCTACAACCAAAATACGCAACAAAATCCAAAATAATCGAAGTTGATTTCAAATAAATTTAAAAATTCGACACTTCCAAATAAATTTTTTTCACAATCCAACAAAATTGAAGTTATTTTCATCTAAATTTACTCAAATATAGATCCTACAACAAAAATACTCAATAAAATCAAAAAAAATCGAAGTTGGTTTCAAATAATATTATTAAAATTTGACACTTCCAAATAAATTTTTTTCACAATCCAACAAAATTGAAGTTATTTTCATGTAAATTTAATCAAATATAGATCCTACAACAAGAATTCTCAACAAAATCCAAAAAAATCGAAGTTGATTTCAAATGAATTTATTAAAATTTGACAAAAATCTTGTCTACATCCAAGAAAATTGAAGTTATTTTCATCTAAATTTATTCAAATATAGATCCTACAACCAAAATACTCATCAAAATCCAAAAAAATCGAAGTTGATTTCAAATAAATTTATTAAAATTTGACACTTCCACCTAAATTTTTTTTCACAATCCAACAAAATTGAAGTTATTTTCATCTAAATTTACTCAAATATAGACCCTACAACAAAAATACTCAACAAAATCCAAAAAAATCGCAGTTGATTTCAAATAAATTTATTAAAATTTGACACTTCCAACTAAAATTTTTTTCACAATCCAACAAAATTGAGGTTTTTTTCATCTAAATTTACTCAAATATAGATCCTACAACAAAAATACTCAACAAAATCCAGAAAAATCGAAGTTGATTTCAAATAAATTTATTAAAATTTGACACTTCCAACTAAAATTTTTTTCACAATCCAAAAAATTGATGTTATTTTCATCTAAATTTACTCAAATATAGATCCTACAACAAAAATACTCAATAAAATCAAAAAAAATCGAAGTTGGTTTCAAATAATATTATTAAAATTTGACACTTCCAAATAAATTTTTTTCACAATCCAACAAAATTGAAGTTATTTTCATGTAAATTTAATCAAATATAGATCCTACAACAAGAATTCTCAACAAAATCCAAAAAAATCGAAGTTGATTTCAAATGAATTTATTAAAATTTGACAAAAATCTTGTCTACATCCAAGAAAATTGAAGTTATTTTCATCTAAATTTAGTCAAATATAGATCCTACAACCAAAATACTCATCAAAATCCAAAAAAATCGAAGTTGATTTCAAATAAATTTATTAAAATTTGACACTTCCAACTAAAATTTTTTTTCACAATCCAAAAAATTGAAGTTATTTTCATCTAAATCTACTCAAATATAGATCCTACAACAAAAATACTCAACAAAATCCAAAATAATCGAAGTTGATTTCAAATAAATTTAAAAATTCGACACTTCCAACTAAATTTTTTTTCACAATCCAACAAAATTGAAGTTATTTTCATCTAAATTTACTCAAATATAGATCCTACAACCAAAATACGCAACAAAATCCAAAATAATCGAAGTTGATTTCAAATAAATTTAAAAATTCGACACTTCCAACTAAAATTTTTTTCACAATCCAACAAAATTGAAGTTATTTTCATCTAAATTTACTCAAATATAGATCCTACAACAAAAATACTCAATAAAATCAAAAAAAATCGAAGTTGGTTTCAAATAATATTATTAAAATTTGACACTTCCAAATAAATTTTTTTCACAATCCAACAAAATTGAAGTTATTTTCATGTAAATTTAATCAAATATAGATCCTACAACAAGAATTCTCAACAAAATCCAAAAAAATCGAAGTTGATTTCAAATGAATTTATTAAAATTTGACAAAAATCTTGTCTACATCCAAGAAAATTGAAGTTATTTTCATCTAAATTTATTCAAATATAGATCCTACAACCAAAATACTCATCAAAATCCAAAAAAATCGAAGTTGATTTCAAATAAATTTATTAAAATTTGACACTTCCACCTAAATTTTTTTTCACAATCCAACAAAATTGAAGTTATTTTCATCTAAATTTACTCAAATATAGACCCTACAACAAAAATACTCAACAAAATCCAAAAAAATCGCAGTTGATTTCAAATAAATTTATTAAAATTTGACACTTCCAACTAAAATTTTTTTCACAATCCAACAAAATTGAGGTTTTTTTCATCTAAATTTACTCAAATATAGATCCTACAACAAAAATACTCAACAAAATCCAGAAAAATCGAAGTTGATTTCAAATAAATTTATTAAAATTTGACACTTCCAACTAAAATTTTTTTCACAATCCAAAAAATTGATGTTATTTTCATCTAAATTTACTCAAATATAGATCCTACAACAAAAATACTCAATAAAATCAAAAAAAATCGAAGTTGGTTTCAAATAATATTATTAAAATTTGACACTTCCAAATAAATTTTTTTCACAATCCAACAAAATTGAAGTTATTTTCATGTAAATTTAATCAAATATAGATCCTACAACAAGAATTCTCAACAAAATCCAAAAAAATCGAAGTTGATTTCAAATGAATTTATTAAAATTTGACAAAAATCTTGTCTACATCCAAGAAAATTGAAGTTATTTTCATCTAAATTTAGTCAAATATAGATCCTACAACCAAAATACTCATCAAAATCCAAAAAAATCGAAGTTGATTTCAAATAAATTTATTAAAATTTGACACTTCCAACTAAAATTTTTTTTCACAATCCAAAAAATTGAAGTTATTTTCATCTAAATCTACTCAAATATAGATCCTACAACAAAAATACTCAACAAAATCCAAAATAATCGAAGTTGATTTCAAATAAATTTAAAAATTCGACACTTCCAACTAAATTTTTTTTCACAATCCAACAAAATTGAAGTTATTTTCATCTAAATTTACTCAAATATAGATCCTACAACCAAAATACGCAACAAAATCCAAAATAATCGAAGTTGATTTCAAATAAATTTAAAAATTCGACACTTCCAACTAAAATTTTTTTCACAATCCAACAAAATTGAAGTTATTTTCATCTAAATCTACTCAAATATAGATCCTACAACAAAAATACTCAACAAAATCCAAAATAATCGAAGATGATTTCAAATAAATTTAAAAATTCGACACTTCCAACTAAAATTTTTTTCACAATCCAACAAAATTGAGGTTTTATTCATCTAAATTTACTCAAATATAGATCCTACAACAAAAATACTCAATAAAATCCATAAAAATCGAAGTTGGTTTCAAATAATATTATTAAAATTTGACACTTCCAAATAAGTTTTTTTCACAATCCAACAAAATTGAAGTTATTTTCATCTAAATTTAATCAAATATAGATCCTACAACAAGAATTCTCAACAAAATCCAAAAAAATCGAAGTTGATTTCAAATGAATTTATTAAAATTTGACAAAAATCTTGTCTACATCCAAGAAAATTGAAGTTATTTTCATCTAAATTTATTCAAATATAGATCCTACAACCAAAATACTCATCAAAATCCAAAAAAATCGAAGTTGATTTCAAATAAATTTATTAAAATTTGACACTTCCACCTAAATTTTTTTTCACAATCCAACAAAATTGAAGTTATTTTCATCTAAATTTACTCAAATATAGACCCTACAACAAAAATACTCAACAAAATCCAAAAAAATCGCAGTTGATTTCAAATAAATTTATTAAAATTTGACACTTCCAACTAAAATTTTTTTCACAATCCAACAAAATTGAGGTTTTTTTCATCTAAATTTACTCAAATATAGATCCTACAACAAAAATACTCAACAAAATCCAGAAAAATCGAAGTTGATTTCAAATAAATTTATTAAAATTTGACCCTTCCAACTAAAACTTTTTTTCACAATCCAAAAAATTGAAGTTATTTTCATCTAAATTTACTCAAATATAGATCCTACAACAAAAATACTCAACAAAATCCAAAAAAATCGAAGTTGGTTTCAAATAAATTTATTAAAATTTGACACTTCCAAATAAATTTTTTTCACAATCCAACAAAATTGAAGTTATTTTCATCTAAATTTACTCAAATATAGATCCTACAACAAAAATACTCAATAAAATCAAAAAAAATCGAAGTTGTTTTCAAATAATATTATTAAAATTTGACACTTCCAAATAAATTTTTTTCACAATCCAACAAAATTGAAGTTATTTTCATGTAAATTTAATCAAATATAGATCCTACAACAAGAATTCTCAACAAAATCCAAAAAAATCGAAGTTGATTTCAAATGAATTTATTAAAATTTGACAAAAATCTTGTCTACATCCAAGAAAATTGAAGTTATTTTCATCTAAATTTAGTCAAATATAGATCCTACAACCAAAATACTCATCAAAATCCAAAAAAATCGAAGTTGATTTCAAATAAATTTATTAAAATTTGACACTTCCAACTAAAATTTTTTTTCACAATCCAAAAAATTGAAGTTATTTTCATCTAAATCTACTCAAATATAGATCCTACAACAAAAATACTCAACAAAATCCAAAATAATCGAAGTTGATTTCAAATAAATTTAAAAATTCGACACTTCCAACTAAATTTTTTTTCACAATCCAACAAAATTGAAGTTATTTTCATCTAAATTTACTCAAATATAGATCCTACAACCAAAATACGCAACAAAATCCAAAATAATCGAAGTTGATTTCAAATAAATTTAAAAATTCGACACTTCCAACTAAAATTTTTTTCACAATCCAACAAAATTGAAGTTATTTTCATCTAAATCTACTCAAATATAGATCCTACAACAAAAATACTCAACAAAATCCAAAATAATCGAAGATGATTTCAAATAAATTTAAAAATTCGACACTTCCAACTAAAATTTTTTTCACAATCCAACAAAATTGAGGTTTTATTCATCTAAATTTACTCAAATATAGATCCTACAACAAAAATACTCAATAAAATCCATAAAAATCGAAGTTGGTTTCAAATAATATTATTAAAATTTGACACTTCCAAATAAGTTTTTTTCACAATCCAACAAAATTGAAGTTATTTTCATCTAAATTTAATCAAATATAGATCCTACAACAAGAATTCTCAACAAAATCCAAAAAAATCGAAGTTGATTTCAAATGAATTTATTAAAATTTGACAAAAATCTTGTCTACATCCAAGAAAATTGAAGTTATTTTCATCTAAATTTATTCAAATATAGATCCTACAACCAAAATACTCATCAAAATCCAAAAAAATCGAAGTTGATTTCAAATAAATTTATTAAAATTTGACACTTCCACCTAAATTTTTTTTCACAATCCAACAAAATTGAAGTTATTTTCATCTAAATTTACTCAAATATAGACCCTACAACAAAAATACTCAACAAAATCCAAAAAAATCGCAGTTGATTTCAAATAAATTTATTAAAATTTGACACTTCCAACTAAAATTTTTTTCACAATCCAACAAAATTGAGGTTTTTTTCATCTAAATTTACTCAAATATAGATCCTACAACAAAAATACTCAACAAAATCCAGAAAAATCGAAGTTGATTTCAAATAAATTTATTAAAATTTGACCCTTCCAACTAAAACTTTTTTTCACAATCCAAAAAATTGAAGTTATTTTCATCTAAATTTACTCAAATATAGATCCTACAACAAAAATACTCAACAAAATCCAAAAAAATCGAAGTTGGTTTCAAATAAATTTATTAAAATTTGACACTTCCAAATAAATTTTTTTCACAATCCAACAAAATTGAAGTTATTTTCATCTAAATTTACTCAAATATAGATCCTACAACAAAAATACTCAATAAAATAAAAAAAAATCGAAGTTGGTTTCAAATAATATTATTAAAATTTGACACTTCCAAATAAATTTTTTTCACAATCCAACAAAATTGAAGTTATTTTCATGTAAATTTAATCAAATATAGATCCTACAACAAGAATTCTCAACAAAATCCAAAAAAATCGAAGTTGATTTCAAATGAATTTATTAAAATTTGACAAAAATCTTGTCTACATCCAAGAAAATTGAAGTTATTTTCATCTAAATTTATTCAAATATAGATCCTACAACCAAAATACTCATCAAAATCCAAAAAAATCGAAGTTGATTTCAAATAAATTTATTAAAATTTGACACTTCCAACTAAAATTTTTTTTCACAATCCAAAAAATTGAAGTTATTTTCATCTAAATCTACTCAAATATAGATCCTACAACAAAAATACTCAACAAAATCCAAAATAATCGAAGTTGGTTTCAAATAAATTTAAAAATTCGACACTTCCAACTAAAATTTTTTTCACAATCCAACAAAATTGAAGTTATTTTCATCTAAATCTACTCAAATATAGATCCTACAACAAAAATACTCAACAAAATCCAAAATAATCGAAGATGATTTCAAATAAATTTAAAAATTCGACACTTCCAACTAAAATTTTTTTCACAATCCAACAAAATTGAGGTTTTATTCATCTAAATTTACTCAAATATAGATCCTACAACAAAAATACTCAATAAAATCCATAAAAATCGAAGTTGGTTTCAAATAATATTATTAAAATTTGACACTTCCAAATAAGTTTTTTTCACAATCCAACAAAATTGAAGTTATTTTCATCTAAATTTAATCAAATATAGATCCTACAACAAGAATTCTCAACAAAATCCAAAAAAATCGAAGTTGATTTCAAATGAATTTATTAAAATTTGACAAAAATCTTGTCTACATCCAAGAAAATTGAAGTTATTTTCATCTAAATTTATTCAAATATAGATCCTACAACCAAAATACTCATCAAAATCCAAAAAAATCGAAGTTGATTTCAAATAAATTTATTAAAATTTGACACTTCCACCTAAATTTTTTTTCACAATCCAACAAAATTGAAGTTATTTTCATCTAAATTTACTCAAATATAGACCCTACAACAAAAATACTCAACAAAATCCAAAAAAATCGCAGTTGATTTCAAATAAATTTATTAAAATTTGACACTTCCAACTAAAATTTTTTTCACAATCCAACAAAATTGAGGTTTTTTTCATCTAAATTTACTCAAATATAGATCCTACAACAAAAATACTCAACAAAATCCAGAAAAATCGAAGTTGATTTCAAATAAATTTATTAAAATTTGACCCTTCCAACTAAAACTTTTTTTCACAATCCAAAAAATTGAAGTTATTTTCATCTAAATTTACTCAAATATAGATCCTACAACAAAAATACTCAACAAAATCCAAAAAAATCGAAGTTGGTTTCAAATAAATTTATTAAAATTTGACACTTCCAAATAAATTTTTTTCACAATCCAACAAAATTGAAGTTATTTTCATCTAAATTTACTCAAATATAGATCCTACAACAAAAATACTCAATAAAATCCATAAAAATCGAAGTTGGTTTCAAATAATATTATTAAAATTTGACACTTCCAAATAAATTTTTTTCACAATCCAACAAAATTGAAGTTATTTTCATGTAAATTTAATCAAATATAGATCCTACAACAAGAATTCTCAACAAAATCCAAAAAAATCGAAGTTGATTTCAAATGAATTTATTAAAATTTGACAAAAATCTTGTCTACATCCAAGAAAATTGAAGTTATTTTCATCTAAATTTAGTCAAATATAGATCCTACAACCAAAATACTCATCAAAATCCAAAAAAATCGAAGTTGATTTCAAATAAATTTATTAAAATTTGACACTTCCAACTAAAATTTTTTTTCACAATCCAAAAAATTGAAGTTATTTTCATCTAAATCTACTCAAATATAGATCCTACAACAAAAATACTCAACAAAATCCAAAATAATCGAAGTTGATTTCAAATAAATTTAAAAATTCGACACTTCCAACTAAATTTTTTTTCACAATCCAACAAAATTGAAGTTATTTTCATCTAAATTTACTCAAATATAGATCCTACAACCAAAATACGCAACAAAATCCAAAATAATCGAAGTTGATTTCAAATAAATTTAAAAATTCGACACTTCCAACTAAAATTTTTTTCACAATCCAAAAAATTGATGTTATTTTCATCTAAATTTACTCAAATATAGATCCTACAACAAAAATACTCAATAAAATCCAAAAAAATCGAAGTTGGTTTCAAATAATATTATTAAAATTTGACCCTTCCAACTAAAACTTTTTTTCACAATCCAAAAAATTGAAGTTATTTTCATCTAAATCTACTCAAATATAGATCCTACAACAAAAATACTCAACAAAATCCAAAATAATCGAAGATGATTTCAAATAAATTTAAAAATTCGACACTTCCAACTAAAATTTTTTTCACAATCCAAAAAATTGATGTTATTTTCATCTAAATTTACTCAAATATAGATCCTACAACAAAAATACTCAATAAAATCCAAAAAAATCGAAGTTGGTTTCAAATAATATTATTAAAATTTGACACTTCCAAATAAATTTTTTTCACAATCCAACAAAATTGAAGTTATTTTCATCTAAATTTACTCAAATATAGATCCTACAACAAAAATACTCATCAAAATCCCAAAAAATTGAAGTTGATTTCAAATAAATTTATTAAAATTTGACATTTCCAACTAAATTTTTTTTCATAATCCAACAAAATTGAATTTATTTTCATCTAAATTTACTCAAATATAGACCCTACAACAAAGATACTCAACAAAATCCAAAAAATTCGAAGTTGATTTCAAATAAATTTATTAAAATTTGACACTTCGAACTAAAATTTTTTTCACAATCCAACAAAATTGAAGTTATTTTCATCTAAATTTACTCAAATATAGATCCTACAACAAAAATACTCAACAAAATCCAAAAAAATCGAAGTTGATTTCAAATAAATTTATTAAAATTTGACCCTTCCAACTAAAACTTTTTTTCACAATCCAAAAAATTGAAGTTATTTTCATCTAAATCTACTCAAATATAGATCCTACAACCAAAATACTCATCAAAATCCAAAAAATCGAAGTTGATTTCAAATAAATTTATTAAAATTTGACACTTCCAACTAAAATTTTTTTCACAATCCAAAAAATTGATGTTATTTTCATCTAAATTTACTCAAATATAGATCCTACAACAAAAATACTCAATAAAATCCAAAAAAAATCGAAGTTGGTTTCAAATAATATTATTAAAATTTGACACTTCCAAATAAATTTTTTTCACAATCCAACAAAATTGAAGTTATTTTCATCTAAATTTACTCAAATATAGACCCTACAACAAAAATACTCAACAAAATCCAAAAAAATCGCAGTTGATTTCAAATGAATTTATTAAAATTTGACAAAAATCTTGTCTACATCCAAGAAAATTGAAGTTATTTTCATCTAAATTTAGTCAAATATAGATCCTACAACCAAAATACTCATCAAAATCCAAAAAAATCGAAGTTGATTTCAAATAAATTTATTAAAATTTGACACTTCCAACTAAAATTTTTTTTCACAATCCAAAAAATTGAAGTTATTTTCATCTAAATCTACTCAAATATAGATCCTACAACAAAAATACTCAACAAAATCCAAAATAATCGAAGTTGGTTTCAAATAAATTTAAAAATTCGACACTTCCAACTAAAATTTTTTTCACAATCCAACAAAATTGAAGTTATTTTCATCTAAATCTACTCAAATATAGATCCTACAACAAAAATACTCAACAAAATCCAAAATAATCGAAGATGATTTCAAATAAATTTAAAAATTCGACACTTCCAACTAAAATTTTTTTCACAATCCAACAAAATTGAGGTTTTATTCATCTAAATTTACTCAAATATAGATCCTACAACAAAAATACTCAATAAAATCCATAAAAATCGAAGTTGGTTTCAAATAATATTATTAAAATTTGTCACTTCCAAATAAGTTTTTTTCACAATCCAACAAAATTGAAGTTATTTTCATCTAAATTTAATCAAATATAGATCCTACAACAAGAATTCTCAACAAAATCCAAAAAAATCGAAGTTGATTTCAAATGAATTTATTAAAATTTGACAAAAATCTTGTCTACATCCAAGAAAATTGAAGTTATTTTCATCTAAATTTAGTCAAATATAGATCCTACAACCAAAATACTCATCAAAATCCAAAAAAATCGAAGTTGATTTCAAATAAATTTATTAAAATTTGACACTTCCAACTAAAATTTTTTTTCACAATCCAAAAAATTGAAGTTATTTTCATCTAAATCTACTCAAATA
Source organism: Andrena fulva (assembly GCA_946251845.1). Taxonomy (NCBI): domain Eukaryota; kingdom Metazoa; phylum Arthropoda; class Insecta; order Hymenoptera; family Andrenidae; genus Andrena; species Andrena fulva. Next base: position 3,497,402 of record CAMITZ010000003.1, on the reverse strand, counting down.
TAGATCCTACAACAAAAATACTCAACAAAATCCAAAATAATCGAAGTTGATTTCAAATAAATTTAAAAATTCGACACTTCCAACTAAATTTTTTTTCACAATCCAACAAAATTGAAGTTATTTTCATCTAAATTTACTCAAATATAGATCCTACAACCAAAATACGCAACAAAATCCAAAATAATCGAAGTTGATTTCAAATAAATTTAAAAATTCGACACTTCCAACTAAAATTTTTTTCACAATCCAAAAAATTGATGTTATTTTCATCTAAATTTACTCAAATATAGATCCTACAACAAGAATTCTCAACAAAATCCAAAAAAATCGAAGTTGATTTCAAATGAATTTATTAAAATTTGACAAAAATCTTGTCTACATCCAAGAAAATTGAAGTTATTTTCATCTAAATTTATTCAAATATAGATCCTACAACCAAAATACTCATCAAAATCCAAAAAAATCGAAGTTGATTTCAAATAAATTTATTAAAATTTGACACTTCCACCTAAATTTTTTTTCACAATCCAACAAAATTGAAGTTATTTTCATCTAAATTTACTCAAATATAGACCCTACAACAAAAATACTCAACAAAATCCAAAAAAATCGCAGTTGATTTCAAATAAATTTATTAAAATTTGACACTTCCAACTAAAATTTTTTTCACAATCCAACAAAATTGAGGTTTTTTTCATCTAAATTTACTCAAATATAGATCCTACAACAAAAATACTCAACAAAATCCAGAAAAATCGAAGTTGATTTCAAATAAATTTATTAAAATTTGACCCTTCCAACTAAAACTTTTTTTCACAATCCAAAAAATTGAAGTTATTTTCATCTAAATTTACTCAAATATAGATCCTACAACAAAAATACTCAACAAAATCCAAAAAAATCGAAGTTGGTTTCAAATAAATTTATTAAAATTTGACACTTCCAAATAAATTTTTTTCACAATCCAACAAAATTGAAGTTATTTTCATCTAAATTTACTCAAATATAGATCCTACAACAAAAATACTCAATAAAATCAAAAAAAATCGAAGTTGGTTTCAAATAATATTATTAAAATTTGACACTTCCAAATAAATTTTTTTCACAATCCAACAAAATTGAAGTTATTTTCATGTAAATTTAATCAAATATAGATCCTACAACAAGAATTCTCAACAAAATCCAAAAAAATCGAAGTTGATTTCAAATGAATTTATTAAAATTTGACAAAAATCTTGTCTACATCCAAGAAAATTGAAGTTATTTTCATCTAAATTTATTCAAATATAGATCCTACAACCAAAATACTCATCAAAATCCAAAAAAATCGAAGTTGATTTCAAATAAATTTATTAAAATTTGACACTTCCAACTAAAATTTTTTTTCACAATCCAAAAAATTGAAGTTATTTTCATCTAAATCTACTCAAATATAGATCCTACAACAAAAATACTCAACAAAATCCAAAATAATCGAAGTTGGTTTCAAATAAATTTAAAAATTCGACACTTCCAACTAAAATTTTTTTCACAATCCAACAAAATTGAAGTTATTTTCATCTAAATCTACTCAAATATAGATCCTACAACAAAAATACTCAACAAAATCCAAAATAATCGAAGATGATTTCAAATAAATTTAAAAATTCGACACTTCCAACTAAAATTTTTTTCACAATCCAACAAAATTGAGGTTTTATTCATCTAAATTTACTCAAATATAGATCCTACAACAAAAATACTCAATAAAATCCATAAAAATCGAAGTTGGTTTCAAATAATATTATTAAAATTTGACACTTCCAAATAAGTTTTTTTCACAATCCAACAAAATTGAAGTTATTTTCATCTAAATTTAATCAAATATAGATCCTACAACAAGAATTCTCAACAAAATCCAAAAAAATCGAAGTTGATTTCAAATGAATTTATTAAAATTTGACAAAAATCTTGTCTACATCCAAGAAAATTGAAGTTATTTTCATCTAAATTTATTCAAATATAGATCCTACAACCAAAATACTCATCAAAATCCAAAAAAATCGAAGTTGATTTCAAATAAATTTATTAAAATTTGACACTTCCACCTAAATTTTTTTTCACAATCCAACAAAATTGAAGTTATTTTCATCTAAATTTACTCAAATATAGACCCTACAACAAAAATACTCAACAAAATCCAAAAAAATCGCAGTTGATTTCAAATAAATTTATTAAAATTTGACACTTCCAACTAAAATTTTTTTCACAATCCAACAAAATTGAGGTTTTTTTCATCTAAATTTACTCAAATATAGATCCTACAACAAAAATACTCAACAAAATCCAGAAAAATCGAAGTTGATTTCAAATAAATTTATTAAAATTTGACCCTTCCAACTAAAACTTTTTTTCACAATCCAAAAAATTGAAGTTATTTTCATCTAAATTTACTCAAATATAGATCCTACAACAAAAATACTCAACAAAATCCAAAAAAATCGAAGTTGGTTTCAAATAAATTTATTAAAATTTGACACTTCCAAATAAATTTTTTTCACAATCCAACAAAATTGAAGTTATTTTCATCTAAATTTACTCAAATATAGATCCTACAACAAAAATACTCAATAAAATCCATAAAAATCGAAGTTGGTTTCAAATAATATTATTAAAATTTGACACTTCCAAATAAATTTTTTTCACAATCCAACAAAATTGAAGTTATTTTCATGTAAATTTAATCAAATATAGATCCTACAACAAGAATTCTCAACAAAATCCAAAAAAATCGAAGTTGATTTCAAATGAATTTATTAAAATTTGACAAAAATCTTGTCTACATCCAAGAAAATTGAAGTTATTTTCATCTAAATTTAGTCAAATATAGATCCTACAACCAAAATACTCATCAAAATCCAAAAAAATCGAAGTTGATTTCAAATAAATTTATTAAAATTTGACACTTCCAACTAAAATTTTTTTTCACAATCCAAAAAATTGAAGTTATTTTCATCTAAATCTACTCAAATATAGATCCTACAACAAAAATACTCAACAAAATCCAAAATAATCGAAGTTGATTTCAAATAAATTTAAAAATTCGACACTTCCAACTAAATTTTTTTTCACAATCCAACAAAATTGAAGTTATTTTCATCTAAATTTACTCAAATATAGATCCTACAACCAAAATACGCAACAAAATCCAAAATAATCGAAGTTGATTTCAAATAAATTTAAAAATTCGACACTTCCAACTAAAATTTTTTTCACAATCCAAAAAATTGATGTTATTTTCATCTAAATTTACTCAAATATAGATCCTACAACAAAAATACTCAATAAAATCCAAAAAAATCGAAGTTGGTTTCAAATAATATTATTAAAATTTGACCCTTCCAACTAAAACTTTTTTTCACAATCCAAAAAATTGAAGTTATTTTCATCTAAATCTACTCAAATATAGATCCTACAACAAAAATACTCAACAAAATCCAAAATAATCGAAGATGATTTCAAATAAATTTAAAAATTCGACACTTCCAACTAAAATTTTTTTCACAATCCAAAAAATTGATGTTATTTTCATCTAAATTTACTCAAATATAGATCCTACAACAAAAATACTCAATAAAATCCAAAAAAATCGAAGTTGGTTTCAAATAATATTATTAAAATTTGACACTTCCAAATAAATTTTTTTCACAATCCAACAAAATTGAAGTTATTTTCATCTAAATTTACTCAAATATAGATCCTACAACAAAAATACTCATCAAAATCCCAAAAAATTGAAGTTGATTTCAAATAAATTTATTAAAATTTGACATTTCCAACTAAATTTTTTTTCATAATCCAACAAAATTGAATTTATTTTCATCTAAATTTACTCAAATATAGACCCTACAACAAAGATACTCAACAAAATCCAAAAAATTCGAAGTTGATTTCAAATAAATTTATTAAAATTTGACACTTCGAACTAAAATTTTTTTCACAATCCAACAAAATTGAAGTTATTTTCATCTAAATTTACTCAAATATAGATCCTACAACAAAAATACTCAACAAAATCCAAAAAAATCGAAGTTGATTTCAAATAAATTTATTAAAATTTGACCCTTCCAACTAAAACTTTTTTTCACAATCCAAAAAATTGAAGTTATTTTCATCTAAATCTACTCAAATATAGATCCTACAACCAAAATACTCATCAAAATCCAAAAAATCGAAGTTGATTTCAAATAAATTTATTAAAATTTGACACTTCCAACTAAAATTTTTTTCACAATCCAAAAAATTGATGTTATTTTCATCTAAATTTACTCAAATATAGATCCTACAACAAAAATACTCAATAAAATCCAAAAAAAATCGAAGTTGGTTTCAAATAATATTATTAAAATTTGACACTTCCAAATAAATTTTTTTCACAATCCAACAAAATTGAAGTTATTTTCATCTAAATTTACTCAAATATAGACCCTACAACAAAAATACTCAACAAAATCCAAAAAAATCGCAGTTGATTTCAAATGAATTTATTAAAATTTGACAAAAATCTTGTCTACATCCAAGAAAATTGAAGTTATTTTCATCTAAATTTAGTCAAATATAGATCCTACAACCAAAATACTCATCAAAATCCAAAAAAATCGAAGTTGATTTCAAATAAATTTATTAAAATTTGACACTTCCAACTAAAATTTTTTTTCACAATCCAAAAAATTGAAGTTATTTTCATCTAAATCTACTCAAATATAGATCCTACAACAAAAATACTCAACAAAATCCAAAATAATCGAAGTTGGTTTCAAATAAATTTAAAAATTCGACACTTCCAACTAAAATTTTTTTCACAATCCAACAAAATTGAAGTTATTTTCATCTAAATCTACTCAAATATAGATCCTACAACAAAAATACTCAACAAAATCCAAAATAATCGAAGATGATTTCAAATAAATTTAAAAATTCGACACTTCCAACTAAAATTTTTTTCACAATCCAACAAAATTGAGGTTTTATTCATCTAAATTTACTCAAATATAGATCCTACAACAAAAATACTCAATAAAATCCATAAAAATCGAAGTTGGTTTCAAATAATATTATTAAAATTTGTCACTTCCAAATAAGTTTTTTTCACAATCCAACAAAATTGAAGTTATTTTCATCTAAATTTAATCAAATATAGATCCTACAACAAGAATTCTCAACAAAATCCAAAAAAATCGAAGTTGATTTCAAATGAATTTATTAAAATTTGACAAAAATCTTGTCTACATCCAAGAAAATTGAAGTTATTTTCATCTAAATTTAGTCAAATATAGATCCTACAACCAAAATACTCATCAAAATCCAAAAAAATCGAAGTTGATTTCAAATAAATTTATTAAAATTTGACACTTCCAACTAAAATTTTTTTTCACAATCCAAAAAATTGAAGTTATTTTCATCTAAATCTACTCAAATATAGATCCTACAACAAAAATACTCAACAAAATCCAAAATAATCGAAGTTGATTTCAAATAAATTTAAAAATTCGACACTTCCAACTAAATTTTTTTTCACAATCCAACAAAATTGAAGTTATTTTCATCTAAATTTACTCAAATATAGATCCTACAACCAAAATACGCAACAAAATCCAAAATAATCGAAGTTGATTTCAAATAAATTTAAAAATTCGACACTTCCAACTAAAATTTTTTTCACAATCCAAAAAATTGATGTTATTTTCATCTAAATTTACTCAAATATAGATCCTACAACAAGAATTCTCAACAAAATCCAAAAAAATCGAAGTTGATTTCAAATGAATTTATTAAAATTTGACAAAAATCTTGTCTACATCCAAGAAAATTGAAGTTATTTTCATCTAAATTTATTCAAATATAGATCCTACAACCAAAATACTCATCAAAATCCAAAAAAATCGAAGTTGATTTCAAATAAATTTATTAAAATTTGACACTTCCACCTAAATTTTTTTTCACAATCCAACAAAATTGAAGTTATTTTCATCTAAATTTACTCAAATATAGACCCTACAACAAAAATACTCAACAAAATCCAAAAAAATCGCAGTTGATTTCAAATAAATTTATTAAAATTTGACACTTCCAACTAAAATTTTTTTCACAATCCAACAAAATTGAGGTTTTTTTCATCTAAATTTACTCAAATATAGATCCTACAACAAAAATACTCAACAAAATCCAGAAAAATCGAAGTTGATTTCAAATAAATTTATTAAAATTTGACCCTTCCAACTAAAACTTTTTTTCACAATCCAAAAAATTGAAGTTATTTTCATCTAAATTTACTCAAATATAGATCCTACAACAAAAATACTCAACAAAATCCAAAAAAATCGAAGTTGGTTTCAAATAAATTTATTAAAATTTGACACTTCCAAATAAATTTTTTTCACAATCCAACAAAATTGAAGTTATTTTCATCTAAATTTACTCAAATATAGATCCTACAACAAAAATACTCAATAAAATCAAAAAAAATCGAAGTTGGTTTCAAATAATATTATTAAAATTTGACACTTCCAAATAAATTTTTTTCACAATCCAACAAAATTGAAGTTATTTTCATGTAAATTTAATCAAATATAGATCCTACAACAAGAATTCTCAACAAAATCCAAAAAAATCGAAGTTGATTTCAAATGAATTTATTAAAATTTGACAAAAATCTTGTCTACATCCAAGAAAATTGAAGTTATTTTCATCTAAATTTATTCAAATATAGATCCTACAACCAAAATACTCATCAAAATCCAAAAAAATCGAAGTTGATTTCAAATAAATTTATTAAAATTTGACACTTCCAACTAAAATTTTTTTTCACAATCCAAAAAATTGAAGTTATTTTCATCTAAATCTACTCAAATATAGATCCTACAACAAAAATACTCAACAAAATCCAAAATAATCGAAGTTGGTTTCAAATAAATTTAAAAATTCGACACTTCCAACTAAAATTTTTTTCACAATCCAACAAAATTGAAGTTATTTTCATCTAAATCTACTCAAATATAGATCCTACAACAAAAATACTCAACAAAATCCAAAATAATCGAAGATGATTTCAAATAAATTTAAAAATTCGACACTTCCAACTAAAATTTTTTTCACAATCCAACAAAATTGAGGTTTTATTCATCTAAATTTACTCAAATATAGATCCTACAACAAAAATACTCAATAAAATCCATAAAAATCGAAGTTGGTTTCAAATAATATTATTAAAATTTGACACTTCCAAATAAGTTTTTTTCACAATCCAACAAAATTGAAGTTATTTTCATCTAAATTTAATCAAATATAGATCCTACAACAAGAATTCTCAACAAAATCCAAAAAAATCGAAGTTGATTTCAAATGAATTTATTAAAATTTGACAAAAATCTTGTCTACATCCAAGAAAATTGAAGTTATTTTCATCTAAATTTATTCAAATATAGATCCTACAACCAAAATACTCATCAAAATCCAAAAAAATCGAAGTTGATTTCAAATAAATTTATTAAAATTTGACACTTCCACCTAAATTTTTTTTCACAATCCAACAAAATTGAAGTTATTTTCATCTAAATTTACTCAAATATAGACCCTACAACAAAAACACTCAACAAAATCCAAAAAAATCGCAGTTGATTTCAAATAAATTTATTAAAATTTGACACTTCCAACTAAAATTTTTTTCACAATCCAACAAAATTGAGGTTTTTTTCATCTAAATTTACTCAAATATAGATCCTACAACAAAAATACTCAACAAAATCCAGAAAAATCGAAGTTGATTTCAAATAAATTTATTAAAATTTGACCCTTCCAACTAAAACTTTTTTTCACAATCCAAAAAATTGAAGTTATTTTCATCTAAATTTACTCAAATATAGATCCTACAACAAAAATACTCAACAAAATCCAAAAAAATCGAAGTTGGTTTCAAATAAATTTATTAAAATTTGACACTTCCAAATAAATTTTTTTCACAATCCAACAAAATTGAAGTTATTTTCATCTAAATTTACTCAAATATAGATCCTACAACAAAAATACTCAATAAAATCCATAAAAATCGAAGTTGGTTTCAAATAATATTATTAAAATTTGACACTTCCAAATAAATTTTTTTCACAATCCAACAAAATTGAAGTTATTTTCATGTAAATTTAATCAAATATAGATCCTACAACAAGAATTCTCAACAAAATCCAAAAAAATCGAAGTTGATTTCAAATGAATTTATTAAAATTTGACAAAAATCTTGTCTACATCCAAGAAAATTGAAGTTATTTTCATCTAAATTTAGTCAAATATAGATCCTACAACCAAAATACTCATCAAAATCCAAAAAAATCGAAGTTGATTTCAAATAAATTTATTAAAATTTGACACTTCCAACTAAAATTTTTTTTCACAATCCAAAAAATTGAAGTTATTTTCATCTAAATCTACTCAAATATAGATCCTACAACAAAAATACTCAACAAAATCCAAAATAATCGAAGTTGATTTCAAATAAATTTAAAAATTCGACACTTCCAACTAAATTTTTTTTCACAATCCAACAAAATTGAAGTTATTTTCATCTAAATTTACTCAAATATAGATCCTACAACCAAAATACGCAACAAAATCCAAAATAATCGAAGTTGATTTCAAATAAATTTAAAAATTCGACACTTCCAACTAAAATTTTTTTCACAATCCAAAAAATTGATGTTATTTTCATCTAAATTTACTCAAATATAGATCCTACAACAAAAATACTCAATAAAATCCAAAAAAATCGAAGTTGGTTTCAAATAATATTATTAAAATTTGACCCTTCCAACTAAAACTTTTTTTCACAATCCAAAAAATTGAAGTTATTTTCATCTAAATCTACTCAAATATAGATCCTACAACAAAAATACTCAACAAAATCCAAAATAATCGAAGATGATTTCAAATAAATTTAAAAATTCGACACTTCCAACTAAAATTTTTTTCACAATCCAAAAAATTGATGTTATTTTCATCTAAATTTACTCAAATATAGATCCTACAACAAAAATACTCAATAAAATCCAAAAAAATCGAAGTTGGTTTCAAATAATATTATTAAAATTTGACACTTCCAAATAAATTTTTTTCACAATCCAACAAAATTGAAGTTATTTTCATCTAAATTTACTCAAATATAGATCCTACAACAAAAATACTCATCAAAATCCCAAAAAATTGAAGTTGATTTCAAATAAATTTATTAAAATTTGACATTTCCAACTAAATTTTTTTTCATAATCCAACAAAATTGAATTTATTTTCATCTAAATTTACTCAAATATAGACCCTACAACAAAGATACTCAACAAAATCCAAAAAATTCGAAGTTGATTTCAAATAAATTTATTAAAATTTGACACTTCGAACTAAAATTTTTTTCACAATCCAACAAAATTGAAGTTATTTTCATCTAAATTTACTCAAATATAGATCCTACAACAAAAATACTCAACAAAATCCAAAAAAATCGAAGTTGATTTCAAACAAATTTATTAAAATTATACCCTTCCAACTAAAACTTTTTTTCACAATCCAAAAAATTGATGTTATTTTCATCTAAATTTACTCAAATATAGATCCTACAACAAAAATACTCAATAAAATCCAAAAAAAATCGAAGTTGGTTTCAAATAATATTATTAAAATTTGACACTTCCAAATAAATTTTTTTCACAATCCAACAAAATTGAAGTTATTTTCATCTAAATTTACTCAAATATAGACCCTACAACAAAAATACTCAACAAAATCCAAAAAAATCGCAGTTGATTTCAAATGAATTTATTAAAATTTGACAAAAATCTTGTCTACATCCAAGAAAATTGAAGTTATTTTCATCTAAATTTAGTCAAATATAGATCCTACAACCAAAATACTCATCAAAATCCAAAAAAATCGAAGTTGATTTCAAATAAATTTATTAAAATTTGACACTTCCAACTAAAATTTTTTTTCACAATCCAAAAAATTGAAGTTATTTTCATCTAAATCTACTCAAATATAGATCCTACAACAAAAATACTCAACAAAATCCAAAATAATCGAAGTTGGTTTCAAATAAATTTAAAAATTCGACACTTCCAACTAAAATTTTTTTCACAATCCAACAAAATTGAAGTTATTTTCATCTAAATCTACTCAAATATAGATCCTACAACAAAAATACTCAACAAAATCCAAAATAATCGAAGATGATTTCTAATAAATTTAAAAATTCGACACTTCCAACTAAAATTTTTTTCACAATCCAACAAAATTGAGGTTTTATTCATCTAAATTTACTCAAATATAGATCCTACAACAAAAATACTCAATAAAATCCATAAAAATCGAAGTTGGTTTCAAATAATATTATTAAAATTTGACACTTCCAAATAAGTTTTTTTCACAATCCAACAAAATTGAAGTTATTTTCATCTAAATTTAGTCAAATATAGATCCTACAACCAAAATACTCATCAAAATCCAAAAAAATCGAAGTTGATTTCAAATAAATTTATTAAAATTTGACACTTCCAACTAAAATTTTTTTTCACAATCCAAAAAATTGAAGTTATTTTCATCTAAATCTACTCAAATATAGATCCTACAACAAAAATACTCAACAAAATCCAAAATAATCGAAGTTGATTTCAAATAAATTTAAAAATTCGACACTTCCAACTAAATTTTTTTTCACAATCCAACAAAATTGAAGTTATTTTCATCTAAATTTACTCAAATATAGATCCTACAACCAAAATACGCAACAAAATCCAAAATAATCGAAGTTGATTTCAAATAAATTTAAAAATTCGACACTTCCAACTAAAATTTTTTTCACAATCCAAAAAATTGATGTTATTTTCATCTAAATTTACTCAAATATAGATCCTACAACAAAAATACTCAATAAAATCCAAAAAAATCGAAGTTGGTTTCAAATAATATTATTAAAATTTGACCCTTCCAACTAAAACTTTTTTTCACAATCCAAAAAATTGAAGTTATTTTCATCTAAATCTACTCAAATATAGATCCTACAACAAAAATACTCAACAAAATCCAAAATAATCGAAGATGATTTCAAATAAATTTAAAAATTCGACACTTCCAACTAAAATTTTTTTCACAATCCAAAAAATTGATGTTATTTTCATCTAAATTTACTCAAATATAGATCCTACAACAAAAATACTCAATAAAATCCAAAAAAATCGAAGTTGGTTTCAAATAATATTATTAAAATTTGACACTTCCAAATAAATTTTTTTCACAATCCAACAAAATTGAAGTTATTTTCATCTAAATTTACTCAAATATAGATCCTACAACAAAAATACTCATCAAAATCCCAAAAAATTGAAGTTGATTTCAAATAAATTTATTAAAATTTGACATTTCCAACTAAATTTTTTTTCATAATCCAACAAAATTGATGTTATTTTCATCTAAATTTACTCAAATATAGATCCTACAACAAAAATACTCAATAAAATCCAAAAAAAATCGAAGTTGGTTTCAAATAATATTATTAAAATTTGACACTTCCAAATAAATTTTTTTCATAATCCAACAAAATTGAAGTTATTTTCATCTAAATTTACTCAAATATAGACCCTACAACAAAAATACTCAACAAAATCCAAAAAAATCGCAGTTGATTTCAAATGAATTTATTAAAATTTGACAAAAATCTTGTCTACATCCAAGAAAATTGAAGTTATTTTCATCTAAATTTAGTCAAATATAGATCCTACAACCAAAATACTCATCAAAATCCAAAAAAATCGAAGTTGATTTCAAATAAATTTATTAAAATTTGACACTTCCAACTAAAATTTTTTTTCACAATCCAAAAAATTGATGTTATTTTCATCTAAATTTACTCAAATATAGATCCTACAACAAAAATACTCAACAAAATCCAAAAAAATCGAAGTTGATTTCAAATAAATTTATTAAAATTTGACCCTTCCAACTAAAACTTTTTTTCACAATCCAAAAAATTGAAGTTATTTTCATCTAAATCTACTCAAATATAGATCCTACAACCAAAATACTCATCAAAATCCAAAAAAATCGAAGTTGATTTCAAATAAATTTATTAAAATTTGACACTTCCAACTAAAATTTTTTTCACAATCCAAAAAATTGATGTTATTTTCATCTAAATTTACTCAAATATAGATCCTACAACAAAAATACTCAATAAAATCCAAAAAAAATCGAAGTTGGTTTCAAATAATATTATTAAAATTTGACACTTCCAAATAAATTTTTTTCACAATCCAACAAAATTGAAGTTATTTTCATCTAAATTTACTCAAATATAGACCCTACAACAAAAATACTCAACAAAATCCAAAAAAATCGCAGTTGATTTCAAATGAATTTATTAAAATTTGACAAAAATCTTGTCTACATCCAAGAAAATTGAAGTTATTTTCATCTAAATTTAGTCAAATATAGATCCTACAACCAAAATACTCAATAAAATCCAAAAAAATCGAAGTTGGTTTCAAATAATATTATTAAAATTTGACACTTCCAAATAAATTTTTTTCACAATCCAACAAAATTGAAGTTATTTTCATCTAAATTTACTCAAATATAGATCCTACAACAAAAATACTCATCAAAATCCCAAAAAATTGAAGTTGATTTCAAATAAATTTATTAAAATTTGACATTTCCAACTAAATTTTTTTTCATAATCCAACAAAATTGATGTTATTTTCATCTAAATTTACTCAAATATAGATCCTACAACAAAAATACTCAATAAAATCCAAAAAAAATCGAAGTTGGTTTCAAATAATATTATTAAAATTTGACACTTCCAAATAAATTTTTTTCACAATCCAACAAAATTGAAGTTATTTTCATCTAAATTTACTCAAATATAGACCCTACAACAAAAATACTCAACAAAATCCAAAAAAATCGGAGTTGATTTCAAATGAATTTATTAAAATTTGACAAAAATCTTGTCTACATCCAAGAAAATTGAAGTTATTTTCATCTAAATTTAGTCAAATATAGATCCTACAACCAAAATACTCATCAAAATCCAAAAAAATCGAAGTTGATTTCAAATAAATTTATTAAAATTTGACACTTCGAACTAAAATTTTTTTCACAATCCAACAAAATTGAAGTTATTTTCATCTAAATTTACTCAAATATAGATCCTACAACAAAAATACTCAACAAAATCCAAAAAAATCGAAGTTGATTTCAAACAAATTTATTAAAATTATACCCTTCCAACTAAAACTTTTTTTCACAATCCAAAAAATTGATGTTATTTTCATCTAAATTTACTCAAATATAGATCCTACAACAAAAATACTCAACAAAATCCAAAAAAATCGAAGTTGATTTCAAATAAATTTATTAAAATTTGACCCTTCCAACTAAAACTTTTTTTCACAATCCAAAAAATTGAAGTTATTTTCATCTAAATCTACTCAAATATAGATCCTACAACCAAAATACTCATCAAAATCCAAAAAAATCGAAGTTGATTTCAAATAAATTTATTAAAATTTGACACTTCCAACTAAAATTTTTTTCACAATCCAAAAAATTGATGTTATTTTCATCTAAATTTACTCAAATATAGATCCTACAACAAAAATACTCAATAAAATCCAAAAAAAATCGAAGTTGGTTTCAAATAATATTATTAAAATTTGACACTTCCAAATAAATTTTTTTCACAATCCAACAAAATTGAAGTTATTTTCATCTAAATTTACTCAAATATAGACCCTACAACAAAAATACTCAACAAAATCCAAAAAAATCGCAGTTGATTTCAAATGAATTTATTAAAATTTGACAAAAATCTTGTCTACATCCAAGAAAATTGAAGTTATTTTCATCTAAATTTAGTCAAATATAGATCCTACAACCAAAATACTCAATAAAATCCAAAAAAATCGAAGTTGGTTTCAAATAATATTATTAAAATTTGACACTTCCAAATAAATTTTTTTCACAATCCAACAAAATTGAAGTTATTTTCATCTAAATTTACTCAAATATAGATCCTACAACAAAAATACTCATCAAAATCCCAAAAAATTGAAGTTGATTTCAAATAAATTTATTAAAATTTGACATTTCCAACTAAATTTTTTTTCATAATCCAACAAAATTGATGTTATTTTCATCTAAATTTACTCAAATATAGATCCTACAACAAAAATACTCAATAAAATCCAAAAAAAATCGAAGTTGGTTTCAAATAAATTTATTAAAATTTGACCCTTCCAACTAAAACTTTTTTTCACAATCCAAAAAATTGAAGTTATTTTCATCTAAATTTACTCAAATATAGATCCTACAACAAAAATACTCAACAAAATCCAAAAAAATCGAAGTTGGTTTCAAATAAATTTAAAAATTCGACACTTCCAACTAAAATTTTTTTCACATTCCAACAAAATTGAAGTTATTTTCATCTAAATCTACTCAAATATAGATCCTACAACAAAAATACTCAACAAAATCCAAAATAATCGAAGATGATTTCAAATAAATTTAAAAATTCGACACTTCCAACTAAAATTTTTTTCACAATCCAACAAAATTGAGGTTTTATTCATCTAAATTTACACAAATATAGATCCTACAACAAAAATACTCAATAAAATCCATAAAAATCGAAGTTGGTTTCAAATAATATTATTAAAATTTGACACTTCCAAATAAGTTTTTTTCACAATCCAACAAAATTGAAGTTATTTTCATCTAAATTTAATCAAATATAGATCCTACAACAAGAATTCTCAACAAAATCCAAAAAAATCGCAGTTGATTTCAAATAAATTTATTAAAATTTGACACTTCCAACTAAAATTTTTTTCACAATCCAACAAAATTGAGGTTTTTTTCATCTAAATTTACTCAAATATAGATCCTACAACAAAAATACTCAACAAAATCCAGAAAAATCGAAGTTGATTTCAAATAAATTTATTAAAATTTGACACTTCCAACTAAATTTTTTTTTCACAATCCAAAAAATTGAAGTTATTTTCATCTAAATCTACTCAAATATAGATCCTACATCAAAAATACTCAACAAAATCCAAAATAATCGAAGTTGATTTCAAATAAATTTAAAAATTCGACACTTCCAACTAAATTTTTTTTCACAATCCAACAAAATTGAAGTTATTTTCATCTAAATTTACTCAAATATAGACCCTACAACAAAAATACTCAACAAAATCCAAAAAAATCGCAGTTGATTTCAAATAAATTTATTAAAATTTGACACTTCCAACTAAAATTTTTTTCACAATCCAACAAAATTGAGGTTTTTTTCATCTAAATTTACTCAAATATAGATCCTACAACAAAAATACTCAACAAAATCCAGAAAAATCGAAGTTGATTTCAAATAAATTTATTAAAATTTGACACTTCCAACTAAATTTTTTTTTCACAATCCAAAAAATTGAAGTTATTTTCATCTAAATCTACTCAAATATAGATCCTACATCAAAAATACTCAACAAAATCCAAAATAATCGAAGTTGATTTCAAATAAATTTAAAAATTCGACACTTCCAACTAAATTTTTTTTCACAATCCAACAAAATTGAAGTTATTTTCATCTAAATTTACTCAAATATAGATCCTACAACCAAAATACTCAACAAAATCCAAAAAAATCGAAGTTGATTTCAAATAAATTTAAAAATTCGACACTTCCAACTAAAATTTTTTTCACAATCCAACAAAATTGAAGTTATTTTCATCTAAATCTACTCAAATATAGATCCTACAACAAAAATACTCAACAAAATCCAAAATAATCGAAGATGATTTCAAATAAATTTAAAAATTCGACACTTCCAACTAAAATTTTTTTCACAATCCAACAAAATTGAGGTTTTATTCATCTAAATTTACTCAAATATAGATCCTACAACAAAAATACTCAATAAAATCCATAAAAATCGAAGTTGGTTTCAAATAATATTATTAAAATTTGACACTTCCAAATAAGTTTTTTTCACAATCCAACAAAATTGAAGTTATTTTCATCTAAATTTAATCAAATATAGATCCTACAACAAGAATTCTCAACAAAATCCAAAAAAATCGAAGTTGATTTCAAATGAATTTATTAAAATTTGCCAAAAATCTTGTCTACATCCAAGAAAATTGAAGTTATTTTCATCTAAATTTAGTCAAATATAGATCCTACATCCAAAATACTCATCAAAATCCAAAAAAATCGAAGTTGATTTCAAATAAATTTATTAAAATTTGACATTTCCAACTAAATTTTTTTTCATAATCCAACAAAATTGAATTTATTTTCATCTAAATTTACTCAAATATAGACCCTACAACAAAGATACTCAACAAAATCCAAAAAATTCGAAGTTGATTTCAAATAAATTTATTAAAATTTGACACTTCGAACTAAAATTTTTTTCACAATCCAACAAAATTGAGGTTTTTTTCATCTAAATTTACTCAAATATAGATCCTACAACAAAAATACTCAATAAAATCCAAAAAAATCGAAGTTGGTTTCAAATAATATTATTAAAATTTGACACTTCCAAATAAATTTTTTTCACAATCCAACAAAATTGAAGTTATTTTCATGTAAATTTAATCAAATATAGATGCTACAAGAAGAATTCTCAACAAAATCCAAAAAAATCGAAGTTGATTTCAAATGAATTTATTAAAATTTGACAAAAATCTTGTCTACATCCAAGAAAATTGAAGTTATTTTCATCTAAATTTATTCAAATATAGATCCTACAACCAAAATACTCATCAAAATCCAAAAAAATCGAAGTTGATTTCAAATAAATTTATTAAAATTTGACACTTCCAACTAAAATTTTTTTCACAATCCAACAAAATTGAGGTTTTTTTCATCTAAATTTACTCAAATATAGATCCTACAACAAAAATACTCAACAAAATCCAGAAAAATCGAAGTTGATTTCAAATAAATTTATTAAAATTTGACCCTTCCAACTAAAACTTTTTTTCACAATCCAACAAAATTGAGGTTTTTTTCATCTAAATTTACTCAAATATAGATCCTACAACAAAAATACTCAACAAAATCCAGAAAAATCGAAGTTGATTTCAAATAAATTTATTAAAATTTGACCCTACCAACTAAAACTTTTTTTCACAATCCAAAAAATTGAAGTTATTTTCATCTAAATCTACTCAAATATAGATCCTACAACAAAAATACTCAACAAAATCCAAAATAATCGAAGTTGATTTCAAATAAATTTAAAAATTCGACACTTCCAACTAAATTTTTTTTCACAATCCAACAAAATTGAAGTTATTTTCATCTAAATTTACTCAAATATAGATCCTACAACAAAAATACTCAATAAAATCCAAAAAAATCGAAGTTGGTTTCAAATAATATTATTAAAATTTGACACTTCCAAATAAATTTTTTTCACAATCCAACAAAATTGAAGTTATTTTCATGTAAATTTAATCAAATATAGATCCTACAACAAGAATTCTCAACAAAATCCAAACAAATCGAAGTTGATTTCAAATAAATTTAAAAATTCGACACTTCCAACTAAAATTTTTTTCACAATCCAACAAAATTGAGGTTTTATTCATCTAAATTTACTCAAATATAGATCCTACAACAAAAATACTCAATAAAATCCAAAAAAATCGAAGTTGGTTTCAAATAATATTATTAAAATTTGACACTTCCAAATAAATTTTTTTCACAATCCAACAAAATTGAAGTTATTTTCATGTAAATTTAATCAAATATAGATCCTACAACAAGAATTCTCAACAAAATCCAAAAAAATCGAAGTTGATTTCAAATGAATTTATTAAAATTTGACAAAAATCTTGTCTACATCCAAGAAAATTGAAGTTATTTTCATCTAAATTTATTCAAATATAGATCCTACAACCAAAATACTCATCAAAATCCAAAAAAATCGAAGTTGATTTCAAATAAATTTATTAAAATTTGACACTTCCACCTAAATTTTTTTTCACAATCCAACAAAATTGAAGTTATTTTCATCTAAATTTACTCAAATATAGACCCTACAACAAAAATACGCAACAAAATCCAAAATAATCGAAGTTGATTTCAAATAAATTTAAAAATTCGACACTTCCAACTAAAATTTTTTTCACAATCCAACAAAATTGAAGTTATTTTCATCTAAATTTACTCAAATATAGACCCTACAACAAAAATACTCAACAAAATCCAAAAAAATCGCAGTTGATTTCAAATAAATTTATTAAAATTTGACACTTCCAACTAAAATTTTTTTCACAATCCAACAAAATTGAGGTTTTTTTCATCTAAATTTACTCAAATATAGATCCTACAACAAAAATACTCAACAAAATCCAGAAAAATCGAAGTTGATTTCAAATAAATTTATTAAAATTTGACCCTTCCAACTAAAACTTTTTTTCACAATCCAAAAAATTGAAGTTATTTTCATCTAAATTTACTCAAATATAGATCCTACAACAAAAATACTCAATAAAATCCATAAAAATCGAAGTTGGTTTCAAATAATATTATTAAAATTTGACACTTCCAAATAAGTTTTTTTCACAATCCAACAAAATTGAAGTTATTTTCATCTAAATTTAATCAAATATAGATCCTACAACAAGAATTCTCAACAAAATCCAAAAAAATCGAAGTTGATTTCAAATGAATTTATTAAAATTTGACAAAAATCTTGTCTACATCCAAGAAAATTGAAGTTATTTTCATCTAAATTTATTCAAATATAGATCCTACAACCAAAATACTCATCAAAATCCAAAAAAATCGAAGTTGATTTCAAATAAATTTATTAAAATTTGACACTTCCAACTAAATTTTTTTTCACAATCCAACAAAATTGAAGTTATTTTCATCTAAATTTACTCAAATATAGACCCTACAACCAAAATACTCAACAAAATCCAAAAAAAATCGAAGTTGATTTCAAATAAATTTAAAAATTCGACACTTCCAACTAAAATTTTTTTCACAATCCAACAAAATTGAAGTTATTTTCATCTAAATCTACTCAAATATAGATCCTACAACAAAAATACTCAACAAAATCCAAAATAATCGAAGATGATTTCAAATAAATTTAAAAATTCGACACTTCCAACTAAAATTTTTTTCACAATCCAACAAAATTGAGGTTTTATTCATCTAAATTTACTCAAATATAGATCCTACAACAAAAATACTCAATAAAATCCATAAAAATCGAAGTTGGTTTCAAATAATATTATTAAAATTTGACACTTCCAAATAAGTTTTTTTCACAATCCAACAAAATTGAAGTTATTTTCATCTAAATTTAATCAAATATAGATCCTACAACAAGAATTCTCAACAAAATCCAAAAAAATCGAAGTTGATTTCAAATGAATTTATTAAAATTTGACAAAAATCTTGTCTACATCCAAGAAAATTGAAGTTATTTTCATCTAAATTTAGTCAAATATAGATCCTACAACCAAAATACTCATCAAAATCCAAAAAAATCGAAGTTGATTTCAAATAAATTTATTAAAATTTGACACTTCCAACTAAAATTTTTTTTCACAATCCAAAAAATTGAAGTTATTTTCATCTAAATTTACTCAAATATAGATCCTACAACAAAAATACTCAACAAAGTCCAAAAAAATCGAAGTTGGTTTCAAATAAATTTAAAAATTCGACACTTCCAACTAAAATTTTTTTCACAATCCAACAAAATTGAGGTTTTTTTCATCTAAATTTACTCAAATATAGATCCTACAACAAAAATACTCAACAAAATCCAGAAAAATCGAAGTTGATTTCAAATAAATTTATTAAAATTTGACCCTTCCAACTAAAACTTTTTTTCACAATCCAAAAAATTGAAGTTATTTTCATATAAATTTACTCAAATATAGATCCTACAACAAAAATACTCAACAAAATCCAAAAAAATCGAAGTTGGTTTCAAATAAATTTATTAAAATTTGACACTTCCAAATAAATTTTTTTCACAATCCAACAAAATTGAAGTTATTTTCATCTAAATTTACTCAAATATAGATCCTACAACAAAAATACTCAATAAAATCAAAAAAAATCGAAGTTGGTTTCAAATAATATTATTAAAATTTGACACTTCCAAATAAATTTTTTTCACAATCCAACAAAATTGAAGTTATTTTCATGTAAATTTAATCAAATATAGATCCTACAACAAGAATTCTCAACAAAATCCAAAAAAATCGAAGTTGATTTCAAATGAATTTATTAAAATTTGACAAAAATCTTGTCTACATCCAAGAAAATTGAAGTTATTTTCATCTAAATTTATTCAAATATAGATCCTACCACCAAAATACTCATCAAAATCCAAAAAAATCGAAGTTGATTTCAAATAAATTTATTAAAATTTGACACTTCCACCTAAATTTTTTTTCACAATCCAACAAAATTGAAGTTATTTTCATCTAAATTTACTCAAATATAGACCCTACAACAAAAATACTCAACAAAATCCAAAAAAATCGCAGTTGATTTCAAATAAATTTATTAAAATTTGACACTTCCAACTAAAATTTTTTTCACAATCCAACAAAATTGAGGTTTTTTTCATCTAAATTTACTCAAATATAGATCCTACAACAAAAATACTCAACAAAATCCAGAAAAATCGAAGTTGATTTCAAATAAATTTATTAAAATTTGACCCTTCCAACTAAAACTTTTTTTCACAATCCAAAAAATTGAAGTTATTTTCATCTAAATTTACTCAAATATAGATCCTACAACAAAAATACTCAACAAAATCCAAAAAAATCGAAGTTGGTTTCAAATAAATTTATTAAAATTTGACACTTCCAAATAAATTTTTTTCACAATCCAACAAAATTGAAGTTATTTTCATCTAAATTTACTCAAATATAGATCCTACAACAAAAATACTCAATAAAATCAAAAAAAATCGAAGTTGGTTTCAAATAATATTATTAAAATTTGACACTTCCAAATAAATTTTTTTCACAATCCAACAAAATTGAAGTTATTTTCATGTAAATTTAATCAAATATAGATCCTACAAGAAGAATTCTCAACAAAATCCAAAAAAATCGAAGTTGATTTCAAATGAATTTATTAAAATTTGACAAAAATCTTGTCTACATCCAAGAAAATTGAAGTTATTTTCATCTAAATTTATTCAAATATAGATCCTACAACCAAAATACTCATCAAAATCCAAAAAAATCGAAGTTGATTTCAAATAAATTTATTAAAATTTGACACTTCCACCTAAATTTTTTTTCACAATCCAACAAAATTGAAGTTATTTTCATCTAAATTTACTCAAATATAGACCCTACAACAAAAATACGCAACAAAATCCAAAATAATCGAAGTTGATTTCAAATAAATTTAAAAATTCGACACTTCCAACTAAAATTTTTTTCACAATCCAACAAAATTGAAGTTATTTTCATCTAAATTTACTCAAATATAGACCCTACAACAAAAATACTCAACAAAATCCAAAAAAATCGCAGTTGATTTCAAATAAATTTATTAAAATTTGACACTTCCAACTAAAATTTTTTTCACAATCCAACAAAATTGAGGTTTTTTTCATCTAAATTTACTCAAATATAGATCCTACAACAAAAATACTCAACAAAATCCAGAAAAATCGAAGTTGATTTCAAATAAATTTATTAAAATTTGACCCTTCCAACTAAAACTTTTTTTCACAATCCAAAAAATTGAAGTTATTTTCATCTAAATTTACTCAAATATAGATCCTACAACAAAAATACTCAATAAAATCCATAAAAATCGAAGTTGGTTTCAAATAATATTATTAAAATTTGACACTTCCAAATAAGTTTTTTTCACAATCCAACAAAATTGAAGTTATTTTCATCTAAATTTAATCAAATATAGATCCTACAACAAGAATTCTCAACAAAATCCAAAAAAATCGAAGTTGATTTCAAATGAATTTATTAAAATTTGACAAAAATCTTGTCTACATCCAAGAAAATTGAAGTTATTTTCATCTAAATTTATTCAAATATAGATCCTACAACCAAAATACTCATCAAAATCCAAAAAAATCGAAGTTGATTTCAAATAAATTTATTAAAATTTGACACTTCCAACTAAATTTTTTTTCACAATCCAACAAAATTGAAGTTATTTTCATCTAAATTTACTCAAATATAGACCCTACAACCAAAATACTCAACAAAATCCAAAAAAAATCGAAGTTGATTTCAAATAAATTTAAAAATTCGACACTTCCAACTAAAATTTTTTTCACAATCCAACAAAATTGAAGTTATTTTCATCTAAATCTACTCAAATATAGATCCTACAACAAAAATACTCAACAAAATCCAAAATAATCGAAGATGATTTCAAATAAATTTAAAAATTCGACACTTCCAACTAAAATTTTTTTCACAATCCAACAAAATTGAGGTTTTATTCATCTAAATTTACTCAAATATAGATCCTACAACAAAAATACTCAATAAAATCCATAAAAATCGAAGTTGGTTTCAAATAATATTATTAAAATTTGACACTTCCAAATAAGTTTTTTTCACAATCCAACAAAATTGAAGTTATTTTCATCTAAATTTAATCAAATATAGATCCTACAACAAGAATTCTCAACAAAATCCAAAAAAATCGAAGTTGATTTCAAATGAATTTATTAAAATTTGACAAAAATCTTGTCTACATCCAAGAAAATTGAAGTTATTTTCATCTAAATTTAGTCAAATATAGATCCTACAACCAAAATACTCATCAAAATCCAAAAAAATCGAAGTTGATTTCAAATAAATTTATTAAAATTTGACACTTCCAACTAAAATTTTTTTTCACAATCCAAAAAATTGAAGTTATTTTCATCTAAATTTACTCAAATATAGATCCTACAACAAAAATACTCAACAAAGTCCAAAAAAATCGAAGTTGGTTTCAAATAAATTTAAAAATTCGACACTTCCAACTAAAATTTTTTTCACAATCCAACAAAATTGAGGTTTTTTTCATCTAAATTTACTCAAATATAGATCCTACAACAAAAATACTCAACAAAATCCAGAAAAATCGAAGTTGATTTCAAATAAATTTATTAAAATTTGACCCTTCCAACTAAAACTTTTTTTCACAATCCAAAAAATTGAAGTTATTTTCATATAAATTTACTCAAATATAGATCCTACAACAAAAATACTCAACAAAATCCAAAAAAATCGAAGTTGGTTTCAAATAAATTTATTAAAATTTGACACTTCCAAATAAATTTTTTTCACAATCCAACAAAATTGAAGTTATTTTCATCTAAATTTACTCAAATATAGATCCTACAACAAAAATACTCAATAAAATCAAAAAAAATCGAAGTTGGTTTCAAATAATATTATTAAAATTTGACACTTCCAAATAAATTTTTTTCACAATCCAACAAAATTGAAGTTATTTTCATGTAAATTTAATCAAATATAGATCCTACAACAAGAATTCTCAACAAAATCCAAAAAAATCGAAGTTGATTTCAAATGAATTTATTAAAATTTGACAAAAATCTTGTCTACATCCAAGAAAATTGAAGTTATTTTCATCTAAATTTATTCAAATATAGATCCTACCACCAAAATACTCATCAAAATCCAAAAAAATCGAAGTTGATTTCAAATAAATTTATTAAAATTTGACACTTCCACCTAAATTTTTTTTCACAATCCAACAAAATTGAAGTTATTTTCATCTAAATTTACTCAAATATAGACCCTACAACAAAAATACTCAACAAAATCCAAAAAAATCGCAGTTGATTTCAAATAAATTTATTAAAATTTGACACTTCCAACTAAAATTTTTTTCACAATCCAACAAAATTGAGGTTTTTTTCATCTAAATTTACTCAAATATAGATCCTACAACAAAAATACTCAACAAAATCCAGAAAAATCGAAGTTGATTTCAAATAAATTTATTAAAATTTGACCCTTCCAACTAAAACTTTTTTTCACAATCCAAAAAATTGAAGTTATTTTCATCTAAATTTACTCAAATATAGATCCTACAACAAAAATACTCAACAAAATCCAAAAAAATCGAAGTTGGTTTCAAATAAATTTATTAAAATTTGACACTTCCAAATAAATTTTTTTCACAATCCAACAAAATTGAAGTTATTTTCATCTAAATTTACTCAAATATAGATCCTACAACAAAAATACTCAATAAAATCAAAAAAAATCGAAGTTGGTTTCAAATAATATTATTAAAATTTGACACTTCCAAATAAATTTTTTTCACAATCCAACAAAATTGAAGTTATTTTCATGTAAATTTAATCAAATATAGATCCTACAACAAGAATTCTCAACAAAATCCAAAAAAATCGAAGTTGATTTCAAATGAATTTATTAAAATTTGACAAAAATCTTGTCTACATCCAAGAAAATTGAAGTTATTTTCATCTAAATTTATTCAAATATAGATCCTACAACCAAAATACTCATCAAAATCCAAAAAAATCGAAGTTGATTTCAAATAAATTTATTAAAATTTGACACTTCCAACTAAAATTTTTTTTCACAATCCAAAAAATTGAAGTTATTTTCATCTAAATCTACTCAAATATAGATCCTACAACAAAAATACTCAACAAAATCCAAAATAATCGAAGTTGGTTTCAAATAAATTTAAAAATTCGACACTTCCAACTAAAATTTTTTTCACAATCCAACAAAATTGAAGTTATTTTCATCTAAATCTACTCAAATATAGATCCTACAACAAAAATACTCAACAAAATCCAAAATAATCGAAGATGATTTCAAATAAATTTAAAAATTCGACACTTCCAACTAAAATTTTTTTCACAATCCAACAAAATTGAGGTTTTATTCATCTAAATTTACTCAAATATAGATCCTACAACAAAAATACTCAATAAAATCCATAAAAATCGAAGTTGGTTTCAAATAATATTATTAAAATTTGACACTTCCAAATAAGTTTTTTTCACAATCCAACAAAATTGAAGTTATTTTCATCTAAATTTAATCAAATATAGATCCTACAACAAGAATTCTCAACAAAATCCAAAAAAATCGAAGTTGATTTCAAATGAATTTATTAAAATTTGACAAAAATCTTGTCTACATCCAAGAAAATTGAAGTTATTTTCATCTAAATTTATTCAAATATAGATCCTACAACCAAAATACTCATCAAAATCCAAAAAAATCGAAGTTGATTTCAAATAAATTTATTAAAATTTGACACTTCCACCTAAATTTTTTTTCACAATCCAACAAAATTGAAGTTATTTTCATCTAAATTTACTCAAATATAGACCCTACAACAAAAATACTCAACAAAATCCAAAAAAATCGCAGTTGATTTCAAATAAATTTATTAAAATTTGACACTTCCAACTAAAATTTTTTTCACAATCCAACAAAATTGAGGTTTTTTTCATCTAAATTTACTCAAATATAGATCCTACAACAAAAATACTCAACAAAATCCAGAAAAATCGAAGTTGATTTCAAATAAATTTATTAAAATTTGACCCTTCCAACTAAAACTTTTTTTCACAATCCAAAAAATTGAAGTTATTTTCATCTAAATTTACTCAAATATAGATCCTACAACAAAAATACTCAACAAAATCCAAAAAAATCGAAGTTGGTTTCAAATAAATTTATTAAAATTTGACACTTCCAAATAAATTTTTTTCACAATCCAACAAAATTGAAGTTATTTTCATCTAAATTTACTCAAATATAGATCCTACAACAAAAATACTCAATAAAATCCATAAAAATCGAAGTTGGTTTCAAATAATATTATTAAAATTTGACACTTCCAAATAAATTTTTTTCACAATCCAACAAAATTGAAGTTATTTTCATGTAAATTTAATCAAATATAGATCCTACAACAAGAATTCTCAACAAAATCCAAAAAAATCGAAGTTGATTTCAAATGAATTTATTAAAATTTGACAAAAATCTTGTCTACATCCAAGAAAATTGAAGTTATTTTCATCTAAATTTAGTCAAATATAGATCCTACAACCAAAATACTCATCAAAATCCAAAAAAATCGAAGTTGATTTCAAATAAATTTATTAAAATTTGACACTTCCAACTAAAATTTTTTTTCACAATCCAAAAAATTGAAGTTATTTTCATCTAAATCTACTCAAATATAGATCCTACAACAAAAATACTCAACAAAATCCAAAATAATCGAAGTTGATTTCAAATAAATTTAAAAATTCGACACTTCCAACTAAATTTTTTTTCACAATCCAACAAAATTGAAGTTATTTTCATCTAAATTTACTCAAATATAGATCCTACAACCAAAATACGCAACAAAATCCAAAATAATCGAAGTTGATTTCAAATAAATTTAAAAATTCGACACTTCCAACTAAAATTTTTTTCACAATCCAAAAAATTGATGTTATTTTCATCTAAATTTACTCAAATATAGATCCTACAACAAAAATACTCAATAAAATCCAAAAAAATCGAAGTTGGTTTCAAATAATATTATTAAAATTTGACCCTTCCAACTAAAACTTTTTTTCACAATCCAAAAAATTGAAGTTATTTTCATCTAAATCTACTCAAATATAGATCCTACAACAAAAATACTCAACAAAATCCAAAATAATCGAAGATGATTTCAAATAAATTTAAAAATTCGACACTTCCAACTAAAATTTTTTTCACAATCCAAAAAATTGATGTTATTTTCATCTAAATTTACTCAAATATAGATCCTACAACAAAAATACTCAATAAAATCCAAAAAAATCGAAGTTGGTTTCAAATAATATTATTAAAATTTGACACTTCCAAATAAATTTTTTTCACAATCCAACAAAATTGAAGTTATTTTCATCTAAATTTACTCAAATATAGATCCTACAACAAAAATACTCATCAAAATCCCAAAAAATTGAAGTTGATTTCAAATAAATTTATTAAAATTTGACATTTCCAACTAAATTTTTTTTCATAATCCAACAAAATTGAATTTATTTTCATCTAAATTTACTCAAATATAGACCCTACAACAAAGATACTCAACAAAATCCAAAAAATTGAAGTTGATTTCAAATAAATTTATTAAAATTTGACCCTTCCAACTAAAACTTTTTTTCACAATCCAAAAAATTGAAGTTATTTTCATCTAAATCTACTCAAATATAGATCCTACAACCAAAATACTCATCAAAATCCAAAAAAATCGAAGTTGATTTCAAATAAATTTATTAAAATTTGACACTTCCAACTAAAATTTTTTTCACAATCCAAAAAATTGATGTTATTTTCATCTAAATTTACTCAAATATAGATCCTACAACAAAAATACTCAATAAAATCAAAAAAAAATCGAAGTTGGTTTCAAATAATATTATTAAAATTTGACACTTCCAAATAAATTTTTTTCACAATCCAACAAAATTGAAGTTATTTTCATCTAAATTTACTCAAATATAGACCCTACAACAAAAATACTCAACAAAATCCAAAAAAATCGCAGTTGATTTCAAATGAATTTATTAAAACTTGACAAAAATCTTGTCTACATCCAAGAAAATTGAAGTTATTTTCATCTAAATTTAGTCAAATATAGATCCTACAACCAAAATACTCATCAAAATCCAAAAAAATCGAAGTTGATTTCAAATAAATTTATTAAAATTTGACACTTCCAACTAAAATTTTTTTTCACAATCCAAAAAATTGAAGTTATTTTCATCTAAATCTACTCAAATATAGATCCTACAACAAAAATACTCAACAAAATCCAAAATAATCGAAGTTGGTTTCAAATAAATTTAAAAATTCGACACTTCCAACTAAAATTTTTTTCACAATCCAACAAAATTGAAGTTATTTTCATCTAAATCTACTCAAATATAGATCCTACAACAAAAATACTCAACAAAATCCAAAATAATCGAAGATGATTTCAAATAAATTTAAAAATTCGACACTTCCAACTAAAATTTTTTTCACAATCCAACAAAATTGAGGTTTTATTCATCTAAATTTACTCAAATATAGATCCTACAACAAAAATACTCAATAAAATCCATAAAAATCGAAGTTGGTTTCAAATAATATTATTAAAATTTGACACTTCCAAATAAGTTTTATTCACAATCCAACAAAATTGAAGTTATTTTCATCTAAATTTAATCAAATATAGATCCTACAACAAGAATTCTCAACAAAATCCAAAAAAATCGAAGTTGATTTCAAATGAATTTATTAAAATTTGACAAAAATCTTGTCTACATCCAAGAAAATTGAAGTTATTTTCATCTAAATTTAGTCAAATATAGATCCTACAACCAAAATACTCATCAAAATCCAAAAAAATCGAAGTTGATTTCAAATAAATTTATTAAAATTTGACACTTCCAACTAAAATTTTTTTTCACAATCCAAAAAATTGAAGTTATTTTCATCTAAATCTACTCAAATATAGATCCTACAACAAAAATACTCAACAAAATCCAAAATAATCGAAGTTGATTTCAAATAAATTTAAAAATTCGACACTTCCAACTAAATTTTTTTTCACAATCCAACAAAATTGAAGTTATTTTCATCTAAATTTACTCAAATATAGATCCTACAACCAAAATACGCAACAAAATCCAAAATAATCGAAGTTGATTTCAAATAAATTTAAAAATTCGACACTTCCAACTAAAATTTTTTTCACAATCCAAAAAATTGATGTTATTTTCATCTAAATTTACTCAAATATAGATCCTACAACAAAAATACTCAATAAAATCCAAAAAAATCGAAGTTGGTTTCAAATAATATTATTAAAATTTGACCCTTCCAACTAAAACTTTTTTTCACAATCCAAAAAATTGAAGTTATTTTCATCTAAATCTACTCAAATATAGATCCTACAACAAAAATACTCAACAAAATCCAAAATAATCGAAGATGATTTCAAATAAATTTAAAAATTCGACACTTCCAACTAAAATTTTTTTCACAATCCAAAAAATTGATGTTATTTTCATCTAAATTTACTCAAATATAGATCCTACAACAAAAATACTCAATAAAATCCAAAAAAATCGAAGTTGGTTTCAAATAATATTATTAAAATTTGACACTTCCAAATAAATTTTTTTCACAATCCAACAAAATTGAAGTTATTTTCATCTAAATTTACTCAAATATAGATCCTACAACAAAAATACTCATCAAAATCCCAAAAAATTGAAGTTGATTTCAAATAAATTTATTAAAATTTGACATTTCCAACTAAATTTTTTTTCATAATCCAACAAAATTGATGTTATTTTCATCTAAATTTACTCAAATATAGATCCTACAACAAAAATACTCAATAAAATCCAAAAAAAATCGAAGTTGGTTTCAAATAATATTATTAAAATTTGACACTTCCAAATAAATTTTTTTCACAATCCAACAAAATTGAAGTTATTTTCATCTAAATTTACTCAAATATAGACCCTACAACAAAAATACTCAACAAAATCCAAAAAAATCGCAGTTGATTTCAAATGAATTTATTAAAATTTGACAAAAATCTTGTCTACATCCAAGAAAATTGAAGTTATTTTCATCTAAATTTAGTCAAATATAGATCCTACAACCAAAATACTCATCAAAATCCAAAAAAATCGAACTTGATTTCAAATAAATTTATTAAAATTTGACACTTCCAACTAAAATTTTTTTTCACAATCCAAAAAATTGATGTTATTTTCATCTAAATTTACTCAAATATAGATCCTACAACAAAAATACTCAACAAAATCCAAAAAAATCGAAGTTGATTTCAAATAAATTTATTAAAATTTGACCCTTCCAACTAAAACTTTTTTTCACAATCCAAAAAATTGAAGTTATTTTCATCTAAATCTACTCAAATATAGATCCTACAACCAAAATACTCATCAAAATCCAAAAAAATCGAAGTTGATTTCAAATAAATTTATTAAAATTTGACACTTCCAACTAAAATTTTTTTCACAATCCAAAAAATTGATGTTATTTTCATCTAAATTTACTCAAATATAGATCCTACAACAAAAATACTCAATAAAATCAAAAAAAAATCGAAGTTGGTTTCAAATAATATTATTAAAATTTGACACTTCCAAATAAATTTTTTTCACAATCCAACAAAATTGAAGTTATTTTCATCTAAATTTACTCAAATATAGACCCTACAACAAAAATACTCAACAAAATCCAAAAAAATCGCAGTTGATTTCAAATGAATTTATTAAAATTTGACAAAAATCTTGTCTACATCCAAGAAAATTGAAGTTATTTTCATCTAAATTTAGTCAAATATAGATCCTACAACCAAAATACTCATCAAAATCCAAAAAAATCGAAGTTGATTTCAAATAAATTTATTAAAATTTGACACTTCCAACTAAAATTTTTTTTCACAATCCAAAAAATTGAAGTTATTTTCATCTAAATCTACTCAAATATAGATCCTACAACAAAAATACTCAACAAAATCCAAAATAATCGAAGTTGATTTCAAATAAATTTAAAAATTCGACACTTCCAACTAAAATTTTTTTCACAATCCAAAAAATTGATGTTATTTTCATCTAAATTTACTCAAATATAGATCCTACAACAAAAATACTCAATAAAATCCAAAAAAATCGAAGTTGGTTTCAAATAATATTATTAAAATTTGACACTTCCAAATAAATTTTTTTCACAATCCAACAAAATTGAAGTTATTTTCATCTAAATTTACTCAAATATAGATCCTACAACAAAAATACTCATCAAAATCCCAAAAAATTGAAGTTGATTTCAAATAAATTTATTAAAATTTGACATTTCCAACTAAATTTTTTTTCATAATCCAACAAAATTGATGTTATTTTCATCTAAATTTACTCAAATATAGATCCTACAACAAAAATACTCAATAAAATCCAAAAAAATCGAAGTTGGTTTCAAATAATATTATTAAAATTTGACCCTTCCAACTAAAACTTTTTTTCACAATCCAAAAAATTGAAGTTATTTTCATCTAAATCTACTCAAATATAGATCCTACAACAAAAATACTCAACAAAATCCAAAATAATCGAAGATGATTTCAAATAAATTTAAAAATTCGACACTTCCAACTAAAATTTTTTTCACAATCCAAAAAATTGATGTTATTTTCATCTAAATTTACTCAAATATAGATCCTACAACAAAAATACTCAATAAAATCCAAAAAAATCGAAGTTGGTTTCAAATAATATTATTAAAATTTGACACTTCCAAATAAATTTTTTTCACAATCCAACAAAATTGAAGTTATTTTCATCTAAATTTACTCAAATATAGATCCTACAACAAAAATACTCATCAAAATCCCAAAAAATTGAAGTTGATTTCAAATAAATTTATTAAAATTTGACATTTCCAACTAAATTTTTTTTCATAATCCAACAAAATTGATGTTATTTTCATCTAAATTTACTCAAATATAGATCCTACAACAAAAATACTCAATAAAATCCAAAAAAAATCGAAGTTGGTTTCAAATAATATTATTAAAATTTGACACTTCCAAATAAATTTTTTTCACAATCCAACAAAATTGAAGTTATTTTCATCTAAATTTACTCAAATATAGACCCTACAACAAAAATACTCAACAAAATCCAAAAAAATCGCAGTTGATTTCAAATGAATTTATTAAAATTTGACAAAAATCTTGTCTACATCCAAGAAAATTGAAGTTATTTTCATCTAAATTTAGTCAAATATAGATCCTACAACCAAAATACTCATCAAAATCCAAAAAAATCGAACTTGATTTCAAATAAATTTATTAAAATTTGACACTTCCAACTAAAATTTTTTTTCACAATCCAAAAAATTGATGTTATTTTCATCTAAATTTACTCAAATATAGATCCTACAACAAAAATACTCAACAAAATCCAAAAAAATCGAAGTTGATTTCAAATAAATTTATTAAAATTTGACCCTTCCAACTAAAACTTTTTTTCACAATCCAAAAAATTGAAGTTATTTTCATCTAAATCTACTCAAATATAGATCCTACAACCAAAATACTCATCAAAATCCAAAAAAATCGAAGTTGATTTCAAATAAATTTATTAAAATTTGACACTTCCAACTAAAATTTTTTTCACAATCCAAAAAATTGATGTTATTTTCATCTAAATTTACTCAAATATAGATCCTACAACAAAAATACTCAATAAAATCCAAAAAAAATCGAAGTTGGTTTCAAATAATATTATTAAAATTTGACACTTCCAAATAAATTTTTTTCACAATCCAACAAAATTGAAGTTATTTTCATCTAAATTTACTCAAATATAGACCCTACAACAAAAATACTCAACAAAATCCAAAAAAATCGCAGTTGATTTCAAATGAATTTATTAAAATTTGACAAAAATCTTGTCTACATCCAAGAAAATTGAAGTTATTTTCATCTAAATTTAGTCAAATATAGATCCTACAACCAAAATACTCATCAAAATCCAAAAAAATCGAAGTTGATTTCAAATAAATTTATTAAAATTTGACACTTCCAACTAAAATTTTTTTTCACAATCCAAAAAATTGAAGTTATTTTCATCTAAATCTACTCAAATATAGATCCTACAACAAAAATACTCAACAAAATCCAAAATAATCGAAGTTGGTTTCAAATAAATTTAAAAATTCGACACTTCCAACTAAATTTTTTTTCACAATCCAACAAAATTGAAGTTATTTTCATCTAAATTTACTCAAATATAGATCCTACAACCAAAATACGCAACAAAATCCAAAATAATCGAAGTTGATTTCAAATAAATTTAAAAATTCGACACTTCCAACTAAAATTTTTTTCACAATCCAAAAAATTGATGTTATTTTCATCTAAATTTACTCAAATATAGATCCTACAACAAAAATACTCAATAAAATCCAAAAAAATCGAAGTTGGTTTCAAATAATATTATTAAAATTTGACCCTTCCAACTAAAACTTTTTTTCACAATCCAAAAAATTGAAGTTATTTTCATCTAAATCTACTCAAATATAGATCGTACAACAAAAATGCTCAACAAAATCCAAAATAATCGAAGATGATTTCAAATAAATTTAAAAATTCGACACTTCCAACTAAAATTTTTTTCACAATCCAAAAAATTGATGTTATTTTCATCTAAATTTACTCAAATATAGATCCTACAACAAAAATACTCAATAAAATCCAAAAAAATCGAAGTTGGTTTCAAATAATATTATTAAAATTTGACACTTCCAAATAAATTTTTTTCACAATCCAACAAAATTGAAGTTATTTTCATCTAAATTTACTCAAATATAGATCCTACAACAAAAATACTCATCAAAATCCCAAAAAATTGAAGTTGATTTCAAATAAATTTATTAAAATTTGACATTTCCAACTAAATTTTTTTTCATAATCCAACAAAATTGAATTTATTTTCATCTAAATTTACTCAAATATAGACCCTACAACAAAGATACTCAACAAAATCCAAAAAATTCGAAGTTGATTTCAAATAAATTTATTAAAATTTGACACTTCGAACTAAAATTTTTTTCACAATCCAACAAAATTGAAGTTATTTTCATCTAAATTTACTCAAATATAGATCCTACAACAAAAATACTCAACAAAATCCAAAAAAATCGAAGTTGATTTCAAACAAATTTATTAAAATTATACCCTTCCAACTAAAACTTTTTTTCACAATCCAAAAAATTGATGTTATTTTCATCTAAATTTACTCAAATATAGATCCTACAACAAAAATACTCAACAAAATCCAAAAAAATCGAAGTTGATTTCAAATAAATTTATTAAAATTTGACCCTTCCAACTAAAACTTTTTTTCACAATCCAAAAAATTGAAGTTATTTTCATCTAAATCTACTCAAATATAGATCCTACAACCAAAACACTCATCAAAATCCAAAAAAATCGAAGTTGATTTCAAATAAATTTATTAAAATTTGACACTTCCAACTAAAATTTTTTTCACAATCCAAAAAATTGATGTTATTTTCATCTAAATTTACTCAAATATAGATCCTACAACAAAAATACTCAATAAAATCCAAAAAAAATCGAAGTTGGTTTCAAATAATATTATTAAAATTTGACACTTCCAAATAAATTTTTTTCACAATCCAACAAAATTGAAGTTATTTTCATCTAAATTTACTCAAATATAGACCCTACAACAAAAATACTCAACAAAATCCAAAAAAATCGCAGTTGATTTCAAATAAATTTATTAAAATTTGACACTTCCAACTAAAATTTTTTTCACAATCCAACAAAATTGAGGTTTTTTTCATCTAAATTTACTCAAATATAGATCCTACAACAAAAATACTCAACAAAATCCAGAAAAATCGAAGTTGATTTCAAATAAATTTATTAAAATTTGACCCTTCCAACTAAAACTTTTTTTCACAATCCAAAAAATTGAAGTTATTTTCATCTAAATTTACTCAAATATAGATCCTACAACAAAAATACTCAACAAAATCCAAAAAAATCGAAGTTGGTTTCAAATAATATTATTAAAATTTGACACTTCCAAATAAATTTTTTTCACAATCCAACAAAATTGAAGTTATTTTCATGTAAATTTAATCAAATATAGATCCTACAACAAGAATTCTCAACAAAATCCAAAAAAATCGAAGTTGATTTCAAATGAATTTATTAAAATTTGACAAAAATCTTGTCTACATCCAAGAAAATTGAAGTTATTTTCATCTAAATTTATTCAAATATAGATCCTACAACCAAAATACTCATCAAAATCCAAAAAAATCGAAGTTGATTTCAAATAAATTTATTAAAATTTGACACTTCCACCTAAATTTTTTTTCACAATCCAACAAAATTGAAGTTATTTTCATCTAAATTTACTCAAATATAGATCCTACAACCAAAATACGCAACAAAATCCAAAATAATCGAAGTTGATTTCAAATAAATTTAAAAATTCGACACTTCCAACTAAAATTTTGTTCACAATCCAAAAAATTGATGTTATTTTCATCTAAATTTACTCAAATATAGATCCTACAACAAAAATACTCAATAAAATCCAAAAAAATCGAAGTTGGTTTCAAATAATATTATTAAAATTTGACACTTCCAAATAATTTTTTTTCACAATCCAACAAAATTGAAGTTATTTTCATCTAAATTTACTCAAATATAGATCCTACAACAAAAATACTCATCAAAATCCCAAAAAATCGAAGTTGATTTCAAATAAATTTATTAAAATTTGACATTTCCAACTAAATTTTTTTTCATAATCCAACAAAATTGAATTTATTTTCATCTAAATTTACTCAAATATAGACCCTACAACAAAGATACTCAACAAAATCCAAAAAATTCGAAGTTGATTTCAAATAAATTTATTAAAATTTGACACTTCGAACTAAAATTTTTTTCACAATCCAACAAAATTGAAGTTATTTTCATCTAAATTTACTCAAATATAGATCCTACAACAAAAATACTCAACAAAATCCAAAAAAATCGAAGTTGATTTCAAACAAATTTATTAAAATTATACCCTTCCAACTAAAACTTTTTTTCACAATCCAAAAAATTGATGTTATTTTCATCTAAATTTACTCAAATATAGATCCTACAACAAAAATACTCAATAAAATCCATAAAAATCGAAGTTGATTTCAAATGAATTTATTAAAATTTGACAAAAATCTTGTCTACATCCAAGAAAATTGAAGTAATTTTCATCTAAATTTAGTCAAATATAGATCCTACATCCAAAATACTCATCAAAATCCAAAAAAATCGAAGTTGATTTCAAATAAATTTATTAAAATTTGACACTTCCACCTAAAATTTTTTTTCACAATCCAAAAAATTGAAGTTATTTTCATCTAAATCTACTCAAATATAGATCCTACAACAAAAATACTCAACAAAATCCAAAAAAATCGAAGTTGATTTCAAATAAATTTATTAAAATTTGACCCTTCCAACTAAAACTTTTTTTCACAATCCAAAAAATTGAAGTTATTTTCATCTAAATCTACTCAAATATAGATCCTACAACCAAAACACTCATCAAAATCCAAAAAAATCGAAGTTGATTTCAAATAAATTTATTAAAATTTGACACTTCCAACTAAAATTTTTTTCACAATCCAAAAAATTGATGTTATTTTCATCTAAATTTACTCAAATATAGATCCTACAACAAAAATACTCAATAAAATCCAAAAAAAATCGAAGTTGGTTTCAAATAATATTATTAAAATTTGACACTTCCAAATAAATTTTTTTCACAATCCAACAAAATTGAAGTTATTTTCATCTAAATTTACTCAAATATAGACCCTACAACAAAAATACTCAACAAAATCCAAAAAAATCGCAGTTGATTTCAAATAAATTTATTAAAATTTGACACTTCCAACTAAAATTTTTTTCACAATCCAACAAAATTGAGGTTTTTTTCATCTAAATTTACTCAAATATAGATCCTACAACAAAAATACTCAACAAAATCCAGAAAAATCGAAGTTGATTTCAAATAAATTTATTAAAATTTGACCCTTCCAACTAAAACTTTTTTTCACAATCCAAAAAATTGAAGTTATTTTCATCTAAATTTACTCAAATATAGATCCTACAACAAAAATACTCAACAAAATCCAAAAAAATCGAAGTTGGTTTCAAATAATATTATTAAAATTTGACACTTCCAAATAAATTTTTTTCACAATCCAACAAAATTGAAGTTATTTTCATGTAAATTTAATCAAATATAGATCCTACAACAAGAATTCTCAACAAAATCCAAAAAAATCGAAGTTGATTTCAAATGAATTTATTAAAATTTGACAAAAATCTTGTCTACATCCAAGAAAATTGAAGTTATTTTCATCTAAATTTATTCAAATATAGATCCTACAACCAAAATACTCATCAAAATCCAAAAAAATCGAAGTTGATTTCAAATAAATTTATTAAAATTTGACACTTCCACCTAAATTTTTTTTCACAATCCAACAAAATTGAAGTTATTTTCATCTAAATTTACTCAAATATAGATCCTACAACCAAAATACGCAACAAAATCCAAAATAATCGAAGTTGATTTCAAATAAATTTAAAAATTCGACACTTCCAACTAAAATTTTGTTCACAATCCAAAAAATTGATGTTATTTTCATCTAAATTTACTCAAATATAGATCCTACAACAAAAATACTCAATAAAATCCAAAAAAATCGAAGTTGGTTTCAAATAATATTATTAAAATTTGACACTTCCAAATAATTTTTTTTCACAATCCAACAAAATTGAAGTTATTTTCATCTAAATTTACTCAAATATAGATCCTACAACAAAAATACTCATCAAAATCCCAAAAAATCGAAGTTGATTTCAAATAAATTTATTAAAATTTGACATTTCCAACTAAATTTTTTTTCATAATCCAACAAAATTGAATTTATTTTCATCTAAATTTACTCAAATATAGACCCTACAACAAAGATACTCAACAAAATCCAAAAAATTCGAAGTTGATTTCAAATAAATTTATTAAAATTTGACACTTCGAACTAAAATTTTTTTCACAATCCAACAAAATTGAAGTTATTTTCATCTAAATTTACTCAAATATAGATCCTACAACAAAAATACTCAACAAAATCCAAAAAAATCGAAGTTGATTTCAAACAAATTTATTAAAATTATACCCTTCCAACTAAAACTTTTTTTCACAATCCAAAAAATTGATGTTATTTTCATCTAAATTTACTCAAATATAGATCCTACAACAAAAATACTCAATAAAATCCATAAAAATCGAAGTTGATTTCAAATGAATTTATTAAAATTTGACAAAAATCTTGTCTACATCCAAGAAAATTGAAGTAATTTTCATCTAAATTTAGTCAAATATAGATCCTACATCCAAAATACTCATCAAAATCCAAAAAAATCGAAGTTGATTTCAAATAAATTTATTAAAATTTGACACTTCCACCTAAAATTTTTTTTCACAATCCAAAAAATTGAAGTTATTTTCATCTAAATCTACTCAAATATAGATCCTACAACAAAAATACTCAACAAAATCCAAAATAATCGAAGTTGATTTCAAATAAATTTAAAAATTCGACACTTCCAACTAAATTTTTTTTCACAATCCAACAAAATTGAAGTTATTTTCATCTAAATTTACTCAAATATAGATCCTACAACCAAAATACGCAACAAAATCCAAAATAATCGAAGTTGATTTCAAATAAATTTAAAAATTCGACACTTCCAACTAAAATTTTTTCACAATCCAACAAAATTGAAGTTATTTTCATCTAAATTTACTCAAATATAGATCCTACAACCAAAATACGCAACAAAATCCAAAATAATCGAAGTTGATTTCAAATAAATTTAAAAATTCGACACTTCCAACTAAAATTTTTTTCACAATCCAAAAAATTGAAGTTATTTTCATCTAAATTTACTCAAATATAGATCCTACAACCAAAATACGCAACAAAATCCAAAATAATCGAAGTTGATTTCAAATAAATTTAAAAATTCGACACTTCCAACTAAAATTTTTTCACAATCCAACAAAATTGAAGTTATTTTCATCTAAATTTACTCAAATATAGATCCTACAACCAAAATACGCAACAAAATCCAAAATAATCGAAGTTGATTTCAAATAAATTTAAAAATTCGACACTTCCAACTAAAATTTTTT
This sequence comes from Andrena fulva, assembly GCA_946251845.1. Classification (NCBI taxonomy): domain Eukaryota; kingdom Metazoa; phylum Arthropoda; class Insecta; order Hymenoptera; family Andrenidae; genus Andrena; species Andrena fulva. The sequence goes on along the minus strand of CAMITZ010000003.1, from coordinate 3,458,457 downwards.
TCACAATCCAAAAAATTGATGTTATTTTCATCTAAATTTACTCAAATATAGATCCTACAAGAAAAATACTCAACAAAATCCAAAAAAATCGAAGTTGGTTTCAAATAATATTATTAAAATTTGACCCTTCCAACTAAATTTTTTTTCACAATCCAACAAAATTGAGGTTTTATTCATCTAAATTTACTCAAATATAGATCCTACAACAAAAATACTCAATAAAATCCATAAAAATCGAAGTTGGTTTCAAATAATATTATTAAAATTTGACACTTCCAAATAAGTTTTTTTCACAATCCAACAAAATTGAAGTTATTTTCATCTAAATTTAATCAAATATAGATCCTACAACAAGAATTCTCAACAAAATCCAAAAAAATCGAAGTTGATTTCAAATGAATTTATTAAAATTTGACAAAAATCTTGTCTACATCCAAGAAAATTGAAGTTATTTTCATCTAAATTTATTCAAATATAGATCCTACAACCAAAATACTCATCAAAATCCAAAAAAATCGAAGTTGATTTCAAATAAATTTATTAAAATTTGACACTTCCACCTAAATTTTTTTTCACAATCCAACAAAATTGAAGTTATTTTCATCTAAATTTACTCAAATATAGACCCTACAACAAAAATACTCAACAAAATCCAAAAAAATCGCAGTTGATTTCAAATAAATTTATTAAAATTTGACACTTCCAACTAAAATTTTTTTCACAATCCAACAAAATTGAGGTTTTTTTCATCTAAATTTACTCAAATATAGATCCTACAACAAAAATACTCAACAAAATCCAGAAAAATCGAAGTTGATTTCAAATAAATTTATTAAAATTTGACCCTTCCAACTAAAACTTTTTTTCACAATCCAAAAAATTGAAGTTATTTTCATCTAAATTTACTCAAATATAGATCCTACAACAAAAATACTCAACAAAATCCAAAAAAATCGAAGTTGGTTTCAAATAAATTTATTAAAATTTGACACTTCCAAATAAATTTTTTTCACAATCCAACAAAATTGAAGTTATTTTCATCTAAATTTACTCAAATATAGATCCTACAACAAAAATACTCAATAAAATCCATAAAAATCGAAGTTGGTTTCAAATAATATTATTAAAATTTGACACTTCCAAATAAATTTTTTTCACAATCCAACAAAATTGAAGTTATTTTCATGTAAATTTAATCAAATATAGATCCTACAACAAGAATTCTCAACAAAATCCAAAAAAATCGAAGTTGATTTCAAATGAATTTATTAAAATTTGACAAAAATCTTGTCTACATCCAAGAAAATTGAAGTTATTTTCATCTAAATTTAGTCAAATATAGATCCTACAACCAAAATACTCATCAAAATCCAAAAAAATCGAAGTTGATTTCAAATAAATTTATTAAAATTTGACACTTCCAACTAAAATTTTTTTTCACAATCCAAAAAATTGAAGTTATTTTCATCTAAATCTACTCAAATATAGATCCTACAACAAAAATACTCAACAAAATCCAAAATAATCGAAGTTGATTTCAAATAAATTTAAAAATTCGACACTTCCAACTAAATTTTTTTTCACAATCCAACAAAATTGAAGTTATTTTCATCTAAATTTACACAAATATAGATCCTACAACCAAAATACGCAACAAAATCCAAAATAATCGAAGTTGATTTCAAATAAATTTAAAAATTCGACACTTCCAACTAAAATTTTTTTCACAATCCAAAAAATTGATGTTATTTTCATCTAAATTTACTCAAATATAGATCCTACAACAAAAATACTCAATAAAATCCAAAAAAATCGAAGTTGGTTTCAAATAATATTATTAAAATTTGACCCTTCCAACTAAAACTTTTTTTCACAATCCAAAAAATTGAAGTTATTTTCATCTAAATCTACTCAAATATAGATCCTACAACAAAAATACTCAACAAAATCCAAAATAATCGAAGATGATTTCAAATAAATTTAAAAATTCGACACTTCCAACTAAAATTTTTTTCACAATCCAAAAAATTGATGTTATTTTCATCTAAATTTACTCAAATATAGATCCTACAACAAAAATACTCAATAAAATCCAAAAAAATCGAAGTTGGTTTCAAATAATATTATTAAAATTTGACACTTCCAAATAAATTTTTTTCACAATCCAACAAAATTGAAGTTATTTTCATCTAAATTTACTCAAATATAGATCCTACAACAAAAATACTCATCAAAATCCCAAAAAATTGAAGTTGATTTCAAATAAATTTATTAAAATTTGACATTTCCAACTAAATTTTTTTTCATAATCCAACAAAATTGAATTTATTTTCATCTAAATTTACTCAAATATAGACCCTACAACAAAGATACTCAACAAAATCCAAAAAATTCGAAGTTGATTTCAAATAAATTTATTAAAATTTGACACTTCGAACTAAATTTTTTTTCACAATCCAACAAAATTGAAGTTATTTTCATCTAAATTTACACAAATATAGATCCTACAACCAAAATACGCAACAAAATCCAAAATAATCGAAGTTGGTTTCAAATAAATTTATTAAAATTTGACACTTCCAAATAAATTTTTTTCACAATCCAACAAAATTGAAGTTATTTTCATCTAAATTTACTCAAATATAGATCCTACAACAAAAATACTCAATAAAATCCATAAAAATCGAAGTTGGTTTCAAATAATATTATTAAAATTTGACACTTCCAAATAAATTTTTTTCACAATCCAACAAAATTGAAGTTATTTTCATGTAAATTTAATCAAATATAGATCCTACAACAAGAATTCTCAACAAAATCCAAAAAAATCGAAGTTGATTTCAAATGAATTTATTAAAATTTGACAAAAATCTTGTCTACATCCAAGAAAATTGAAGTTATTTTCATCTAAATTTAGTCAAATATAGATCCTACAACCAAAATACTCATCAAAATCCAAAAAAATCGAAGTTGATTTCAAATAAATTTATTAAAATTTGACACTTCCAACTAAAATTTTTTTTCACAATCCAAAAAATTGAAGTTATTTTCATCTAAATCTACTCAAATATAGATCCTACAACAAAAATACTCAACAAAATCCAAAATAATCGAAGTTGATTTCAAATAAATTTAAAAATTCGACACTTCCAACTAAATTTTTTTTCACAATCCAACAAAATTGAAGTTATTTTCATCTAAATTTACACAAATATAGATCCTACAACCAAAATACGCAACAAAATCCAAAATAATCGAAGTTGATTTCAAATAAATTTAAAAATTCGACACTTCCAACTAAAATTTTTTTCACAATCCAAAAAATTGATGTTATTTTCATCTAAATTTACTCAAATATAGATCCTACAACAAAAATACTCAATAAAATCCAAAAAAATCGAAGTTGGTTTCAAATAATATTATTAAAATTTGACCCTTCCAACTAAAACTTTTTTTCACAATCCAAAAAATTGAAGTTATTTTCATCTAAATCTACTCAAATATAGATCCTACAACAAAAATACTCAACAAAATCCAAAATAATCGAAGATGATTTCAAATAAATTTAAAAATTCGACACTTCCAACTAAAATTTTTTTCACAATCCAAAAAATTGATGTTATTTTCATCTAAATTTACTCAAATATAGATCCTACAACAAAAATACTCAATAAAATCCAAAAAAATCGAAGTTGGTTTCAAATAATATTATTAAAATTTGACACTTCCAAATAAATTTTTTTCACAATCCAACAAAATTGAAGTTATTTTCATCTAAATTTACTCAAATATAGATCCTACAACAAAAATACTCATCAAAATCCCAAAAAATTCGAAGTTGATTTCAAATAAATTTATTAAAATTTGACACTTCGAACTAAAATTTTTTTCACAATCCAACAAAATTGAAGTTATTTTCATCTAAATTTACTCAAATATAGATCCTACAACCAAAATACGCAACAAAATCCAAAATAATCGAAGTTGATTTCAAATAAATTTAAAAATTCGACACTTCCAACTAAAATTTTGTTCACAATCCAAAAAATTGAAGTTATTTTCATCTAAATTTACTCAAATATAGATCCTACAACAAAAATACTCAATAAAATCCAAAAAAATCGAAGTTGGTTTCAAATAATATTATTAAAATTTGACACTTCCAAATAAATTTTTTTCACAATCCAACAAAATTGAAGTTATTTTCATGTAAATTTAATCAAATATAGATCCTACAACAAGAATTCTCAACAAAATCCAAAAAAATCGAAGTTGATTTCAAATGAATTTATTAAAATTTTACAAAAATCTTGTCTACATCCAAGAAAATTGAAGTTATTTTCATCTAAATTTATTCAAATATAGATCCTACAACCAAAATACTCATCAAAATCCAAAAAAATCGAAGTTGATTTCAAATAAATTTATTAAAATTTGACACTTCCACCTAAATTTTTTTTCACAATCCAACAAAATTGAAGTTATTTTCATCTAAATTTACTCAAATATAGATCCTACAACCAAAATACGCAACAAAATCCAAAATAATCGAAGTTGATTTCAAATAAATTTAAAAATTCGACACTTCCAACTAAAATTTTGTTCACAATCCAAAAAATTGATGTTATTTTCATCTAAATTTACTCAAATATAGATCCTACAACAAAAATACTCAATAAAATCCAAAAAAATCGAAGTTGGTTTCAAATAATATTATTAAAATTTGACACTTCCAAATAATTTTTTTTCACAATCCAACAAAATTGAAGTTATTTTCATCTAAATTTACTCAAATATAGATCCTACAACAAAAATACTCATCAAAATCCAAAAAATCGAAGTTGATTTCAAATAAATTTATTAAAATTTGACATTTCCAACTAAATTTTTTTTCATAATCCAACAAAATTGAATTTATTTTCATCTAAATTTACTCAAATATAGACCCTACAACAAAGATACTCAACAAAATCCAAAAAATTCGAAGTTGATTTCAAATAAATTTATTAAAATTTGACACTTCGAACTAAAATTTTTTTCACAATCCAACAAAATTGAAGTTATTTTCATCTAAATTTACTCAAATATAGATCCTACAACAAAAATACTCAACAAAATCCAAAAAAATCGAAGTTGATTTCAAACAAATTTATTAAAATTATACCCTTCCAACTAAAACTTTTTTTCACAATCCAAAAAATTGATGTTATTTTCATCTAAATTTACTCAAATATAGATCCTACAACAAAAATACTCAATAAAATCCATAAAAATCGAAGTTGATTTCAAATGAATTTATTAAAATTTGACAAAAATCTTGTCTACATCCAAGAAAATTGAAGTAATTTTCATCTAAATTTAGTCAAATATAGATCCTACATCCAAAATACGCAACAAAATCCAAAATAATCGAAGTTGATTTCAAATAAATTTAAAAATTCGACACTTCCAACTAAAATTTTTTCACAATCCAACAAAATTGAAGTTATTTTCATCTAAATTTACTCAAATATAGATCCTACAACCAAAATACGCAACAAAATCCAAAATAATCGAAGTTGATTTCAAATAAATTTAAAAATTCGACACTTCCAACTAAAATTTTTTTCACAATCCAAAAAATTGATGTTATTTTCATCTAAATTTACTCAAATATAGATCCTACAACAAAAATACTCAACAAAATCCAAAAAAATCGAAGTTGGTTTCAAATAATATTATTAAAATTTGACCCTTCCAACTAAAACTTTTTTTCACAATCCAAAAAATTGAAGTTATTTTCATCTAAATCTACTCAAATATAGATCCTACAACAAAAATACTCAACAAAATCCAAAATAATCGAAGTTGATTTCAAATAAATTTAAAAATTCGACACTTCCAACTAAAATTTTTTTCACAATCCAACAAAATTGAGGTTTTATTCATCTAAATTTACTCAAATATAGATCCTACAACAAAAATACTCAATAAAATCCATAAAAATCGAAGTTGGTTTCAAATAATATTATTAAAATTTGACACTTCCAAATAAGTTTTTTTCACAATCCAACAAAATTGAAGTTATTTTCATCTAAATTTAATCAAATATAGATCCTACAACAAGAATTCTCAACAAAATCCAAAAAAATCGAAGTTGATTTCAAATGAATTTATTAAAATTTGACAAAAATCTTGTCTACATCCAAGAAAATTGAAGTTATTTTCATCTAAATTTATTCAAATATAGATCCTACAACCAAAATACTCATCAAAATCCAAAAAAATCGAAGTTGATTTCAAATAAATTTATTAAAATTTGACACTTCCACCTAAATTTTTTTTCACAATCCAACAAAATTGAAGTTATTTTCATCTAAATTTACTCAAATATAGACCCTACAACAAAAATACTCAACAAAATCCAAAAAAATCGCAGTTGATTTCAAATAAATTTATTAAAATTTGACACTTCCAACTAAAATTTTTTTCACAATCCAACAAAATTGAGGTTTTTTTCATCTAAATTTACTCAAATATAGATCCTACAACAAAAATACTCAACAAAATCCAGAAAAATCGAAGTTGATTTCAAATAAATTTATTAAAATTTGACCCTTCCAACTAAAACTTTTTTTCACAATCCAAAAAATTGAAGTTATTTTCATCTAAATTTACTCAAATATAGATCCTACAACAAAAATACTCAACAAAATCCAAAAAAATCGAAGTTGGTTTCAAATAAATTTATTAAAATTTGACACTTCCAAATAAATTTTTTTCACAATCCAACAAAATTGAAGTTATTTTCATCTAAATTTACTCAAATATAGATCCTACAACAAAAATACTCAATAAAATCCATAAAAATCGAAGTTGGTTTCAAATAATATTATTAAAATTTGACACTTCCAAATAAATTTTTTTCACAATCCAACAAAATTGAAGTTATTTTCATGTAAATTTAATCAAATATAGATCCTACAACAAGAATTCTCAACAAAATCCAAAAAAATCGAAGTTGATTTCAAATGAATTTATTAAAATTTGACAAAAATCTTGTCTACATCCAAGAAAATTGAAGTTATTTTCATCTAAATTTAGTCAAATATAGATCCTACAACCAAAATACTCATCAAAATCCAAAAAAATCGAAGTTGATTTCAAATAAATTTATTAAAATTTGACACTTCCAACTAAAATTTTTTTTCACAATCCAAAAAATTGAAGTTATTTTCATCTAAATCTACTCAAATATAGATCCTACAACAAAAATACTCAACAAAATCCAAAATAATCGAAGTTGATTTCAAATAAATTTAAAAATTCGACACTTCCAACTAAATTTTTTTTCACAATCCAACAAAATTGAAGTTATTTTCATCTAAATTTACACAAATATAGATCCTACAACCAAAATACGCAACAAAATCCAAAATAATCGAAGTTGATTTCAAATAAATTTAAAAATTCGACACTTCCAACTAAAATTTTTTTCACAATCCAAAAAATTGATGTTATTTTCATCTAAATTTACTCAAATATAGATCCTACAACAAAAATACTCAATAAAATCCAAAAAAATCGGAGTTGGTTTCAAATAATATTATTAAAATTTGACCCTTCCAACTAAAACTTTTTTTCACAATCCAAAAAATTGAAGTTATTTTCATCTAAATCTACTCAAATATAGATCCTACAACAAAAATACTCAACAAAATCCAAAATAATCGAAGATGATTTCAAATAAATTTAAAAATTCGACACTTCCAACTAAAATTTTTTTCACAATCCAAAAAATTGATGTTATTTTCATCTAAATTTACTCAAATATAGATCCTACAACAAAAATACTCAATAAAATCCAAAAAAATCGAAGTTGGTTTCAAATAATATTATTAAAATTTGACACTTCCAAATAAATTTTTTTCACAATCCAACAAAATTGAAGTTATTTTCATCTAAATTTACTCAAATATAGATCCTACAACAAAAATACTCATCAAAATCCCAAAAAATTGAAGTTGATTTCAAATAAATTTATTAAAATTTGACATTTCCAACTAAATTTTTTTTCATAATCCAACAAAATTGAATTTATTTTCATCTAAATTTACTCAAATATAGACCCTACAACAAAGATACTCAACAAAATCCAAAAAATTCGAAGTTGATTTCAAATAAATTTATTAAAATTTGACACTTCGAACTAAAATTTTTTTCACAATCCAACAAAATTGAAGTTATTTTCATCTAAATTTACTCAAATATAGATCCTACAACAAAAATACTCAACAAAATCCAAAAAAATCGAAGTTGATTTCAAACAAATTTATTAAAATTATACCCTTCCAACTAAAACTTTTTTTCACAATCCAAAAAATTGATGTTATTTTCATCTAAATTTACTCAAATATAGATCCTACAACAAAAATACTCAACAAAATCCAAAAAAATCGAAGTTGATTTCAAATAAATTTATTAAAATTTGACCCTTCCAACTAAAACTTTTTTTCACAATCCAAAAAATTGAAGTTATTTTCATCTAAATCTACTCAAATATAGATCCTACAACCAAAATACTCATCAAAATCCAAAAAAATCGAAGTTGATTTCAAATAAATTTATTAAAATTTGACACTTCCAACTAAAATTTTTTTCACAATCCAAAAAATTGATGTTATTTTCATCTAAATTTACTCAAATATAGATCCTACAACAAAAATACTCAATAAAATCCAAAAAAAATCGAAGTTGGTTTCAAATAATATTATTAAAATTTGACACTTCCAAATAAATTTTTTTCACAATCCAACAAAATTGAAGTTATTTTCATCTAAATTTACTCAAATATAGACCCTACAACAAAAATACTCAACAAAATCCAAAAAAATCGCAGTTGATTTCAAATGAATTTATTAAAATTTGACAAAAATCTTGTCTACATCCAAGAAAATTGAAGTTATTTTCATCTAAATTTAGTCAAATATAGATCCTACAACCAAAATACTCATCAAAATCCAAAAAAATCGAAGTTGATTTCAAATAAATTTATTAAAATTTGACACTTCCAACTAAAATTTTTTTTCACAATCCAAAAAATTGAAGTTATTTTCATCTAAATCTACTCAAATATAGATCCTACAACAAAAATACTCAACAAAATCCAAAATAATCGAAGTTGGTTTCAAATAAATTTAAAAATTCGACACTTCCAACTAAAATTTTTTTCACAATCCAACAAAATTGAAGTTATTTTCATCTAAATCTACTCAAATATAGATCCTACAACAAAAATACTCAACAAAATCCAAAATAATCGAAGATGATTTCAAATAAATTTAAAAATTCGACACCTCCAACTAAATTTTTTTTCACAATCCAACAAAATTGAAGTTATTTTCATCTAAATTTACACAAATATAGATCCTACAACCAAAATACGCAACAAAATCCAAAATAATCGAAGTTGGTTTCAAATAAATTTATTAAAATTTGACACTTCCAAATAAATTTTTTTCACAATCCAACAAAATTGAAGTTATTTTCATCTAAATTTACTCAAATATAGATCCTACAACAAAAATACTCAATAAAATCCATAAAAATCGAAGTTGGTTTCAAATAATATTATTAAAATTTGACACTTCCAAATAAATTTTTTTCACAATCCAACAAAATTGAAGTTATTTTCATGTAAATTTAATCAAATATAGATCCTACAACAAGAATTCTCAACAAAATCCAAAAAAATCGAAGTTGATTTCAAATGAATTTATTAAAATTTGACAAAAATCTTGTCTACATCCAAGAAAATTGAAGTTATTTTCATCTAAATTTAGTCAAATATAGATCCTACAACCAAAATACTCATCAAAATCCAAAAAAATCGAAGTTGATTTCAAATAAATTTATTAAAATTTGACACTTCCAACTAAAATTTTTTTTCACAATCCAAAAAATTGAAGTTATTTTCATCTAAATCTACTCAAATATAGATCCTACAACAAAAATACTCAACAAAATCCAAAATAATCGAAGTTGATTTCAAATAAATTTAAAAATTCGACACTTCCAACTAAATTTTTTTTCACAATCCAACAAAATTGAAGTTATTTTCATCTAAATTTACACAAATATAGATCCTACAACCAAAATACGCAACAAAATCCAAAATAATCGAAGTTGATTTCAAATAAATTTAAAAATTCGACACTTCCAACTAAAATTTTTTTCACAATCCAAAAAATTGATGTTATTTTCATCTAAATTTACTCAAATATAGATCCTACAACAAAAATACTCAATAAAATCCAAAAAAATCGAAGTTGGTTTCAAATAATATTATTAAAATTTGACCCTTCCAACTAAAACTTTTTTTCACAATCCAACAAAATTGAAGTTATTTTCATCTAAATTTACTCAAATATAGATCCTACAACAAAAATACTCATCAAAATCCCAAAAAATTGAAGTTGATTTCAAATAAATTTATTAAAATTTGACATTTCCAACTAAATTTTTTTTCATAATCCAACAAAATTGAATTTATTTTCATCTAAATTTACTCAAATATAGACCCTACAACAAAGATACTCAACAAAATCCAAAAAATTCGAAGTTGATTTCAAATAAATTTATTAAAATTTGACACTTCGAACTAAAATTTTTTTCACAATCCAACAAAATTGAAGTTATTTTCATCTAAATTTACTCAAATATAGATCCTACAACAAAAATACTCAACAAAATCCAAAAAAATCGAAGTTGATTTCAAACAAATTTATTAAAATTATACCCTTCCAACTAAAACTTTTTTTCACAATCCAAAAAATTGATGTTATTTTCATCTAAATTTACTCAAATATAGATCCTACAACAAAAATACTCAACAAAATCCAAAAAAATCGAAGTTGATTTCAAATAAATTTATTAAAATTTGACCCTTCCAACTAAAACTTTTTTTCACAATCCAAAAAATTGAAGTTATTTTCATCTAAATCTACTCAAATATAGATCCTACAACCAAAATACTCATCAAAATCCAAAAAAATCGAAGTTGATTTCAAATAAATTTATTAAAATTTGACACTTCCAACTAAAATTTTCTTCACAATCCAAAAAATTGATGTTATTTTCATCTAAATTTACTCAAATATAGATCCTACAACAAAAATACTCAATAAAATCCAAAAAAAATCGAAGTTGGTTTCAAATAATATTATTAAAATTTGACACTTCCAAATAAATTTTTTTCACAATCCAACAAAATTGAAGTTATTTTCATCTAAATTTACTCAAATATAGACCCTACAACAAAAATACTCAACAAAATCCAAAAAAATCGCAGTTAATTTCAAATGAATTTATTAAAATTTGACAAAAATCTTGTCTACATCCAAGAAAATTGAAGTTATTTTCATCTAAATTTAGTCAAATATAGATCCTACAACCAAAATACTCATCAAAATCCAAAAAAATCGAAGTTGATTTCAAATAAATTTATTAAAATTTGACACTTCCAACTAAAATTTTTTTTCACAATCCAAAAAATTGAAGTTATTTTCATCTAAATCTACTCAAATATAGATCCTACAACAAAAATACTCAACAAAATCCAAAATAATCGAAGTTGGTTTCAAATAAATTTAAAAATTCGACACTTCCAACTAAAATTTTTTTCACAATCCAACAAAATTGAAGTTATTTTCATCTAAATCTACTCAAATATAGATCCTACAACAAAAATACTCAACAAAATCCAAAATAATCGAAGATGATTTCAAATAAATTTAAAAATTCGACACTTCCAACTAAAATTTTTTTCACAATCCAACAAAATTGAGGTTTTATTCATCTAAATTTACTCAAATATAGATCCTACAACAAAAATACTCAATAAAATCCATAAAAATCGAAGTTGGTTTCAAATAATATTATTAAAATTTGACACTTCCAAATAAGTTTTTTTCACAATCCAACAAAATTGAAGTTATTTTCATCTAAATTTAATCAAATATAGATCCTACAACAAGAATTCTCAACAAAATCCAAAAAAATCGAAGTTGATTTCAAATGAATTTATTAAAATTTGACAAAAATCTTGTCTACATCCAAGAAAATTGAAGTTATTTTCATCTAAATTTAGTCAAATATAGATCCTACAACCAAAATACTCATCAAAATCCAAAAAAATCGAAGTTGATTTCAAATAAATTTATTAAAATTTGACACTTCCAACTAAAATTTTTTTTCACAATCCAAAAAATTGAAGTTATTTTCATCTAAATCTACTCAAATATAGATCCTACAACAAAAATACTCAACAAAATCCAAAATAATCGAAGTTGATTTCAAATAAATTTAAAAATTCGACACTTCCAACTAAATTTTTTTTCACAATCCAACAAAATTGAAGTTATTTTCATCTAAATTTACTCAAATATAGATCCTACAACCAAAATACGCAACAAAATCCAAAATAATCGAAGTTGATTTCAAATAAATTTAAAAATTCGACACTTCCAACTAAAATTTTTTTCACAATCCAAAAAATTGATGTTATTTTCATCTAAATTTACTCAAATATAGATCCTACAACAAAAATACTCAATAAAATCCAAAAAAAATCGAAGTTGGTTTCAAATAATATTATTAAAATTTGACCCTTCCAACTAAAACTTTTTTTCACAATCCAAAAAATTGAAGTTATTTTCATCTAAATCTACTCAAATATAGATCCTACAACAAAAATACTCAACAAAATCCAAAATAATCGAAGATGATTTCAAATAAATTTAAAAATTCGACACTTCCAACTAAAATTTTTTTCACAATCCAAAAAATTGATGTTATTTTCATCTAAATTTACTCAAATATAGATCCTACAACAAAAATACTCAACAAAATCCAAAAAAATCGAAGTTGATTTCAAATAAATTTATTAAAATTTGACCCTTCCAACTAAAACTTTTTTTCACAATCCAAAAAATTGAAGTTATTTTCATCTAAATCTACTCAAATATAGATCCTACAACCAAAATACTCATCAAAATCCAAAAAAATCGAAGTTGATTTCAAATAAATTTATTAAAATTTGACACTTCCAACTAAAATTTTTTTCACAATCCAAAAAATTGATGTTATTTTCATCTAAATTTACTCAAATATAGATCCTACAACAAAAATACTCAATAAAATCCAAAAAAAATCGAAGTTGGTTTTATAGTAGTGAAATAAATGTTTATTAGATTAGGAATATATATATACAAGGTACTGTTCGGTTAAGAGGACCGCTTCCTCCCTCAGGCGACCGCCGAATATTGCGACGAATCAAGCCTCGCGTATCGTCGCAGATCATCGGGAATCGTCGCGATGACGCCACGCTTCTCGCGTGTTCCCGTCCGCCCAGTGGCGTACCGCCCAAAACCTCAATCGGGCGATCGGGGCCCGACTAATCATACTACAGCTCGGCCTATCCTGACTTCTGGATTGTCCTCGATCCATGGTTACATAACGATTATCTTATTGTTACATTCGGAACTATTTTCCTTTTTCTTTTCTTAAGTAATACTGTTTACATAATTTTATTTTCTTTAACACACAACATAAGTGATTTACTCGTAATGCATAATCTTAATACTAGACTTAATTTTAGGAATGTCTAAAATAATACAATAGATCTTATGCTAATTCAGAATTGAGCCACGATTTCATATTTTCAGGTGAGCACACACCTTCGTAAGGTAGTTGCGTGATTTGATGTCCGTCTGGGTCAGTTACTACATAACGATCATTATCTAGAACTTTCTTAATTACATACGGACCCCTGAATTTTGGCAACAACTTCTTATGTACCCCAGGTGTAGTGTCTACATTTTTTATCATAACCAAATCTCCAACCCTGTACTTCACGGGTTTTTTTCGCTTTTTATCGTAATAGGCTGTGTTATATTCATTCGCAGATATTATATTTTTAACTGCTCTCTCTCGTAATTGTGGTAAATCGCGTTCTTCATTACGTAGCTCTTCCAAAATTTGCCTTAAATCATCATTAATTTCTCCCGTTTGATTAATTCCAAAAAGTAACTTTGAAGGGGTTTCTCCCGTAGAACGGTTTATGCTATTATTCAAAGCAAATTCTGTTTCGGTTAATACATTATCCCATGAACCAGTTGTTTTTGACAACTTCGACAAAATAGATGTGAGAGACCGATTTATTCTTTCAATCTGTCCATTAGCATGCGGCGTGGCCGTTGCTATTAGAATGTGCTGAATACTGCTCTGAACTAAAAATTCTTTAAATTTCGCGGAGGTAAAAGCGCTTCCACGATCCGAAATGATTCGTGACGGTTTACTATAGGTGTTAAAATACGTTCTCAAATGTCGTATGACCTCTTCTGCGGTAGTACTAACCGTTGGGTAAAATTTGACAAACTTAGTAAAAGCATCGATAACCTCAAATACATGTTTATGACGGTGCTTCGTTCTATCTAAAGGACCATAGTGGTCGATGTGCAAAGTATAAAAAGGTATATTGCCCTTATCTGGACAGTGTAATTTACCTTCCACGCGATTAGCTATTGTCGCGTAAGTAATACATTTGACGCAATTTTGTATGTGTTTCCGAATCTTTTCTTTCACGCTAGGAAACCAATAAACTCTGGATAAATATTCACTGGTTTTGTTTATGCCCTGATGGCCTATCTGTTCGTGACTTGCTCGTATTACATTTTCTTCCATTGACGATGGAACGTAAAATAATAATCTGTCCTTAATTTTCCGATAAACTAATCCATTATTTAATTCGAAAAATTTACTCTCATTCTTTTCTAATTCAGTTCGTACTTTGATTATTTCGGCGTCCTGATTTTGTAAAATGGATAAATTCTGTTCGAAAGTGTTTTCGGTTATAAGGTGTACAGAATATTTCCGACTTAAGGCATCAGCATGTTGCATCTTATCACCTGGACGATGCTCAAGAGTATACTCATAATTGCGTAAGATTAGAGACCAACGCATGATCCTTGGATTTATTTCCTTTCTCTCTAAAGTTAATTTTAAACTATTGCAATCCGTGAGAATTTTGAATGGAATTCCTTGTAAGTATATCCGAAATCGTTCCAGAGAATAGACTATAGCTAAAGCTTCCAGCTCGAAGCTGTGATAATTTGCTTCCGCCTTTGTAGTCCGGCGACTGAAATATGATACGGGATGCAACTTGCCGTCCTTCTGTTTCTGTAATAATACCGACCCGAATCCATGCGAACTCGCGTCGCAATGTAATTCGGTTTCAGCCGATGAAGAGTAAATAGACAGTATCGGTTTGGAGATTAATGCCTCCTTCAATGACTCAAAACAATTCAACGCGTTTTCGTCCCAATTGAATTCTCCTTTTGTTTTTAATAAATCATACAATGGTTTAGCGACTAGGGCGAAATTTTTCAAAAATTTCCGGAAGTATGATACAAGTCCTAAAAAGCTATGAAGTTCTCGGAAGTTCCGCGGAATAGGATAATCTATAACTGCGTCTACGTTTTCTTTACTCGGACGTATCCCGTTAACATCGATTTCATAACCTAAATAAAGGATCTTGGTCAGAAGGAATGCACATTTATCAAATCTTAGTTCCAAACAGTTCTGCACTAATACCGTCAGCACTTCCTTTAAAATTTCCAAATTTTCTGCAATGGTTGTTGTGGCGATCAACAAGTCGTCAAGATATATCAATACCTTATTTGCAATTAACAAAGGTTGAAATGCGGCGTTTATAAAGCGCATAAAACACGATGGACCATTTGAAAGACCGAATGGCATTCTAAGATATTCATATTGACCCATGAAAGTAATAAAAGAGGTGTATGGAATAGTGGATTCACTCAATTTCACATGATGGAAGGCATCTCTTAGATCGAGCTTCGTAAAATAAACTTTATCTTTAAGATTGTCAATCTGATCATCAATCCTCGGAAGAGGAAAATTATCGCGTAGTGTTAATTTATTCAAATCGCGATAATCCACCGCCAATCTGATACGTCCCGATTTTTTTTTTATTAGAATTATAGGGCTGCAGTACGGCGAAGTACTTGCACGAATTATTTTTCTATCCAACAAATCATTAATTATTTCGGTAGCGGCCTGTTTTTCGGCGTAAGAGAGACGTCTGGCGCGATAGAAGAAAGGTTGATGATTTGGTCTAACCACCAGATGCATTTCCAAATCGGTCACAGGGAAATCTGGCCTTTTAGGTTCTACATAATACTTGTTGACAATATCAATCACCTTTTCTTTCACTTCCCATCCCAGATCCGCGCTCACCTGTACGTTCGCGTTATGGCTATCTTCTGCCACGTTAATGTGGAAGATTTCAGGTACGCTACATGCGGTACCGTCTCTCGCCGACCTTTTCTGAATTTCTACCTTCTCATCAAAAATCAAACGAATTAGCTTATTCGACATAAAATCTCTACCCACAATACAAGCTCGAGTCATCGTGGTGCTAACTACAACATAAAAATTTATAATCAGTTCAGTATCTAATATATTAACCTGTTGCTTTAACCGACCTAAAATTTCAATTCTACTCTGATTAGCTCCTACAAATTGCAAAGCAGACGTGTACGGTTCAATACATGTATGAGGGGGTATCAAACCTACGTTTAACATTGAAATAGGACTCCCTGAATCAATTTCGGCTTCGACGTTGCCTATGTCCAACGGTAGAAGAATTTCGTACGGCGGAATTATCTTGTTTTCTGGCTCGATCAGATGCAATGGCGCCTTCTTCTCCACCGCGTTGACCGACGATCCACCCGTGGCTGTTGAGCTGCGTCGTGGGCAATCTTTCTTCTGATGCTCTGACGATCCACAGAGGTAGCACGCTCCCTTCTCCCTTTTTGGCTTATTGCAGGCGGACGAGGCATGTCCGGCCTCGCTACAATTATAACATCTGGGGATGGTGCCCTTGGTACTCTTCGTCGTAGCTGAATCTTTACTCGATAAATTCCTTTTAGAGAAAGACTCTGTGCGACTTGGATCTCCCTTGGATTTAGTTGAAGTGTGTTTCATTACGCGTTCATAAATTTTCAATTTCTCTTTCAATTCCTTGAACGTTTGGGCCGCATATAGTGTCATCTTCTGACTCGCCTCCTCGGGAATACCGTCGACAATATATTGGATAAGGGCCTCGGTTTCTATCGAACCCCTGGCCGCTAATTCCTTCATTACCAGAAAGTATTCTTGCAACGATTCTTCGCGCTTCTTCTTTCGGTTGCATAGCAATTCATGCAGCTGTGCGCTATTTATCCGCGTCGAGAACTCAGACAACAATCTTGACTTCAAAATCTTCCAGTCGGAGATACCGCGTTCCCCCCGCAAAAAGGTCTTAGCTAACCCAGCTAGTGACTTCTTTGCAAATAGTAATTTTTGTAATGCAGACCAACCTAGTAGTGTAGCGTTGTCTTCGAAGTCCGCGATCCACGCCTCAACAGGATATCCGTCGTCGCCGTTGAACGGGCGAATGGTATCCTCTATATCACGGAAACTCATTGTGAACTTCGGTGGAGGACCGGTACTGGCAATCGACACATAATCTTCTGCGTCTTCTGTCCCATCTTCGTCCGGCTCATCTTCTTCCTCCGATGCGTCTGCGTTGGTAGCCGCTTGCGAATCCAGACGTTGAATGTTCGTCAAACCCGAACAGATACGTCGAGCGAGTTCTTGAACCGTACCTTCGTAATCCAATCCCAAAACGTTGCATATGGCGATCAGATCGCCAAGCGAAAAAGTTTCCGCTGCCCATGAGATTTTGTCCCGGAACTGGGGTGTTTCTTCATCAAACGGAAATCCCTTGAATGCCCGTAACCGCTTCCTGTTCTGCCGATCACCTTCTTCGAGGAACAGAAATTTGTGCAGGATCACAATCTGCTTCGTCGGTGCCTTCGCGATTCTCTCCTTCACTGCCGGAATATCGGTCAAAGCAGCCATAACTTCGTGTCTTCCAACTTAATAATGCAACGTAAAGACTGCACAAGTCACACGAAAGCCGCACCACCAGCACGTGGTCGTATTCCAATCACCCGCAGACCGAATCACAAAAGCACGTGCACCGTATTACACGAATGGCACGATTGGCACAAATGGTTTGAATGGCTTCAATCCCACTTCTGAGTTTATAGTAGTGAAATAAATGTTTATTAGATTAGGAATATATATATACAAGGTACTGTTCGGTTAAGAGGACCGCTTCCTCCCTCAGGCGACCGCCGAATATTGCGACGAATCAAGCCTCGCGTATCGTCGCAGATCATCGGGAATCGTCGCGATGACGCCACGCTTCTCGCGTGTTCCCGTCCGCCCAGTGGCGTACCGCCCAAAACCTCAATCGGGCGATCGGGGCCCGACTAATCATACTACAGTTTCAAATAATATTATTAAAATTTGACACTTCCAAATAAATTTTTTTCACAATCCAACAAAATTGAAGTTATTTTCATCTAAATTTACTCAAATATAGACCCTACAACAAAAATACTCAACAAAATCCAAAAAAATCGCAGTTGATTTCAAATGAATTTA
Organism: Andrena fulva; assembly: GCA_946251845.1. Lineage (NCBI taxonomy): Eukaryota > Metazoa > Arthropoda > Insecta > Hymenoptera > Andrenidae > Andrena > Andrena fulva. Next base: position 3,439,902 of record CAMITZ010000003.1, on the reverse strand, counting down.
TTAAAATTTGACAAAAATCTTGTCTACATCCAAGAAAATTGAAGTTATTTTCATCTAAATTTAGTCAAATATAGATCCTACAACCAAAATACTCATCAAAATCCAAAAAAATCGAAGTTGATTTCAAATAAATTTATTAAAATTTGACACTTCCAACTAAAATTTTTTTTCACAATCCAAAAAATTGAAGTTATTTTCATCTAAATCTACTCAAATATAGATCCTACAACAAAAATACTCAACAAAATCCAAAATAATCGAAGTTGATTTCAAATAAATTTAAAAATTCGACACTTCCAACTAAATTTTTTTTCACAATCCAACAAAATTGAAGTTATTTTCATCTAAATTTACTCAAATATAGATCCTACAACAAAAATACTCAATAAAATCCAAAAAAATCGAAGTTGGTTTCAAATAATATTATTAAAATTTGACCCTTCCAACTAAAACTTTTTTTCACAATCCAAAAAATTGAAGTTATTTTCATCTAAATCTACTCAAATATAGATCCTACAACAAAAATACTCAACAAAATCCAAAATAATCGAAGTTGATTTCAAATAAATTTAAAAATTCGACACTTCCAACTAAATTTTTTTTCACAATCCAACAAAATTGAAGTTATTTTCATCTAAATTTACTCAAATATAGATCCTACAACCAAAATACGCAACAAAATCCAAAATAATCGAAGTTGATTTCAAATAAATTTAAAAATTCGACACTTCCAACTAAAATTTTTTTCACAATCCAAAAAATTGATGTTATTTTCATCTAAATTTACTCAAATATAGATCCTACAACAAAAATACTCAATAAAATCCAAAAAAATCGAAGTTGGTTTCAAATAATATTATTAAAATTTGACCCTTCCAACTAAAACTTTTTTTCACAATCCAAAAAATTGAAGTTATTTTCATCTAAATCTACTCAAATATAGATCCTACAACAAAAATACTCAACAAAATCCAAAAAAAATCGAAGTTGGTTTCAAATAATATTATTAAAATTTGACACTTCCAAATAAATTTTTTTCACAATCCAACAAAATTGAAGTTATTTTCATCTAAATTTACTCAAATATAGATCCTACAACAAAAATACTCAATAAAATCCAAAAAAATCGAAGTTGGTTTCAAATAATATTATTAAAATTTGACACTTCCAAATAAATTTTTTTCACAATCCAACAAAATTGAAGTTATTTTCATCTAAATTTACTCAAATATAGATCCTACAACAAAAATACTCATCAAAATCCCAAAAAATTGAAGTTGATTTCAAATAAATTTATTAAAATTTGACATTTCCAACTAAATTTTTTTTCATAATCCAACAAAATTGATGTTATTTTCATCTAAATTTACTCAAATATAGATCCTACAACAAAAATACTCAATAAAATCCAAAAAAAATCGAAGTTGGTTTCAAATAATATTATTAAAATTTGACACTTCCAAATAAATTTTTTTCACAATCCAACAAAATTGAAGTTATTTTCATCTAAATTTACTCAAATATAGACCCTACAACAAAAATACTCAACAAAATCCAAAAAAATCGCAGTTGATTTCAAATGAATTTATTAAAATTTGACAAAAATTTTGTCTACATCCAAGAAAATTGAAGTTATTTTCATCTAAATTTAGTCAAATATAGATCCTACAACCAAAATACTCATCAAAATCCAAAAAAATCGAAGTTGATTTCAAATAAATTTATTAAAATTTGACACTTCCAACTAAAATTTTTTTTCACAATCCAAAAAATTGATGTTATTTTCATCTAAATTTACTCAAATATAGATCCTACAACAAAAATACTCAACAAAATCCAAAAAAATCGAAGTTGATTTCAAATAAATTTATTAAAATTTGACCCTTCCAACTAAAACTTTTTTTCACAATCCAAAAAATTGAAGTTATTTTCATCTAAATCTACTCAAATATAGATCCTACAACCAAAATACTCATCAAAATCCAAAAAAATCGAAGTTGATTTCAAATAAATTTATTAAAATTTGACACTTCCAACTAAAATTTTTTTCACAATCCAAAAAATTGATGTTATTTTCATCTAAATTTACTCAAATATAGATCCTACAACAAAAATACTCAATAAAATCAAAAAAAAATCGAAGTTGGTTTCAAATAATATTATTAAAATTTGACACTTCCAAATAAATTTTTTTCACAATCCAACAAAATTGAAGTTATTTTCATCTAAATTTACTCAAATATAGACCCTACAACAAAAATACTCAACAAAATCCAAAAAAATCGCAGTTGATTTCAAATGAATTTATTAAAATTTGACAAAAATCTTGTCTACATCCAAGAAAATTGAAGTTATTTTCATCTAAATTTAGTCAAATATAGATCCTACAACCAAAATACTCATCAAAATCCAAAAAAATCGAAGTTGATTTCAAATAAATTTATTAAAATTTGACACTTCCAACTAAAATTTTTTTTCACAATCCAAAAAATTGAAGTTATTTTCATCTAAATCTACTCAAATATAGATCCTACAACAAAAATACTCAACAAAATCCAAAATAATCGAAGTTGATTTCAAATAAATTTAAAAATTCGACACTTCCAACTAAATTTTTTTTCACAATCCAACAAAATTGAAGTTATTTTCATCTAAATTTACTCAAATATAGATCCTACAACAAAAATACTCAATAAAATCCAAAAAAATCGAAGTTGGTTTCAAATAATATTATTAAAATTTGACCCTTCCAACTAAAACTTTTTTTCACAATCCAAAAAATTGAAGTTATTTTCATCTAAATCTACTCAAATATAGATCCTACAACAAAAATACTCAACAAAATCCAAAATAATCGAAGTTGATTTCAAATAAATTTAAAAATTCGACACTTCCAACTAAATTTTTTTTCACAATCCAACAAAATTGAAGTTATTTTCATCTAAATTTACTCAAATATAGATCCTACAACCAAAATACGCAACAAAATCCAAAATAATCGAAGTTGATTTCAAATAAATTTAAAAATTCGACACTTCCAACTAAAATTTTTTTCACAATCCAAAAAATTGATGTTATTTTCATCTAAATTTACTCAAATATAGATCCTACAACAAAAATACTCAATAAAATCCAAAAAAATCGAAGTTGGTTTCAAATAATATTATTAAAATTTGACCCTTCCAACTAAAACTTTTTTTCACAATCCAAAAAATTGAAGTTATTTTCATCTAAATCTACTCAAATATAGATCCTACAACAAAAATACTCAACAAAATCCAAAATAATCGAAGATGATTTCAAATAAATTTAAAAATTCGACACTTCCAACTAAAATTTTTTTCACAATCCAAAAAATTGATGTTATTTTCATCTAAATTTACTCAAATATAGATCCTACAACAAAAATACTCAATAAAATCCAAAAAAATCGAAGTTGGTTTCAAATAATATTATTAAAATTTGACACTTCCAAATAAATTTTTTTCACAATCCAACAAAATTGAAGTTATTTTCATCTAAATTTACTCAAATATAGATCCTACAACAAAAATACTCATCAAAATCCCAAAAAATTGAAGTTGATTTCAAATAAATTTATTAAAATTTGACATTTCCAACTAAATTTTTTTTCATAATCCAACAAAATTGATGTTATTTTCATCTAAATTTACTCAAATATAGATCCTACAACAAAAATACTCAATAAAATCCAAAAAAAATCGAAGTTGGTTTCAAATAATATTATTAAAATTTGACACTTCCAAATAAATTTTTTTCACAATCCAACAAAATTGAAGTTATTTTCATCTAAATTTACTCAAATATAGACCCTACAACAAAAATACTCAACAAAATCCAAAAAAATCGCAGTTGATTTCAAATGAATTTATTAAAATTTGACAAAAATCTTGTCTACATCCAAGAAAATTGAAGTTATTTTCATCTAAATTTAGTCAAATATAGATCCTACAACCAAAATACTCATCAAAATCCAAAAAAATCGAAGTTGATTTCAAATAAATTTATTAAAATTTGACACTTCCAACTAAAATTTTTTTTCACAATCCAAAAAATTGAAGTTATTTTCATCTAAATCTACTCAAATATAGATCCTACAACAAAAATACTCAACAAAATCCAAAATAATCGAAGTTGATTTCAAATAAATTTAAAAATTCGACACTTCCAACTAAATTTTTTTTCACAATCCAACAAAATTGAAGTTATTTTCATCTAAATTTACTCAAATATAGATCCTACAACAAAAATACTCAATAAAATCCAAAAAAATCGAAGTTGGTTTCAAATAATATTATTAAAATTTGACCCTTCCAACTAAAACTTTTTTTCACAATCCAAAAAATTGAAGTTATTTTCATCTAAATCTACTCAAATATAGATCCTACAACAAAAATACTCAACAAAATCCAAAATAATCGAAGTTGATTTCAAATAAATTTAAAAATTCGACACTTCCAACTAAATTTTTTTTCACAATCCAACAAAATTGAAGTTATTTTCATCTAAATTTACTCAAATATAGATCCTACAACCAAAATACGCAACAAAATCCAAAATAATCGAAGTTGATTTCAAATAAATTTAAAAATTCGACACTTCCAACTAAAATTTTTTTCACAATCCAAAAAATTGATGTTATTTTCATCTAAATTTACTCAAATATAGATCCTACAACAAAAATACTCAATAAAATCCAAAAAAATCGAAGTTGGTTTCAAATAATATTATTAAAATTTGACCCTTCCAACTAAAACTTTTTTTCACAATCCAAAAAATTGAAGTTATTTTCATCTAAATCTACTCAAATATAGATCCTACAACAAAAATACTCAACAAAATCCAAAAAAAATCGAAGTTGGTTTCAAATAATATTATTAAAATTTGACACTTCCAAATAAATTTTTTTCACAATCCAACAAAATTGAAGTTATTTTCATCTAAATTTACTCAAATATAGATCCTACAACAAAAATACTCAATAAAATCCAAAAAAATCGAAGTTGGTTTCAAATAATATTATTAAAATTTGACACTTCCAAATAAATTTTTTTCACAATCCAACAAAATTGAAGTTATTTTCATCTAAATTTACTCAAATATAGATCCTACAACAAAAATACTCATCAAAATCCCAAAAAATTGAAGTTGATTTCAAATAAATTTATTAAAATTTGACATTTCCAACTAAATTTTTTTTCATAATCCAACAAAATTGATGTTATTTTCATCTAAATTTACTCAAATATAGATCCTACAACAAAAATACTCAATAAAATCCAAAAAAAATCGAAGTTGGTTTCAAATAATATTATTAAAATTTGACACTTCCAAATAAATTTTTTTCACAATCCAACAAAATTGAAGTTATTTTCATCTAAATTTACTCAAATATAGACCCTACAACAAAAATACTCAACAAAATCCAAAAAAATCGCAGTTGATTTCAAATGAATTTATTAAAATTTGACAAAAATTTTGTCTACATCCAAGAAAATTGAAGTTATTTTCATCTAAATTTAGTCAAATATAGATCCTACAACCAAAATACTCATCAAAATCCAAAAAAATCGAAGTTGATTTCAAATAAATTTATTAAAATTTGACACTTCCAACTAAAATTTTTTTTCACAATCCAAAAAATTGATGTTATTTTCATCTAAATTTACTCAAATATAGATCCTACAACAAAAATACTCAACAAAATCCAAAAAAATCGAAGTTGATTTCAAATAAATTTATTAAAATTTGACCCTTCCAACTAAAACTTTTTTTCACAATCCAAAAAATTGAAGTTATTTTCATCTAAATCTACTCAAATATAGATCCTACAACCAAAATACTCATCAAAATCCAAAAAAATCGAAGTTGATTTCAAATAAATTTATTAAAATTTGACACTTCCAACTAAAATTTTTTTCACAATCCAAAAAATTGATGTTATTTTCATCTAAATTTACTCAAATATAGATCCTACAACAAAAATACTCAATAAAATCAAAAAAAAATCGAAGTTGGTTTCAAATAATATTATTAAAATTTGACACTTCCAAATAAATTTTTTTCACAATCCAACAAAATTGAAGTTATTTTCATCTAAATTTACTCAAATATAGACCCTACAACAAAAATACTCAACAAAATCCAAAAAAATCGCAGTTGATTTCAAATGAATTTATTAAAATTTGACAAAAATCTTGTCTACATCCAAGAAAATTGAAGTTATTTTCATCTAAATTTAGTCAAATATAGATCCTACAACCAAAATACTCATCAAAATCCAAAAAAATCGAAGTTGATTTCAAATAAATTTATTAAAATTTGACACTTCCAACTAAAATTTTTTTTCACAATCCAAAAAATTGAAGTTATTTTCATCTAAATCTACTCAAATATAGATCCTACAACAAAAATACTCAACAAAATCCAAAATAATCGAAGTTGATTTCAAATAAATTTAAAAATTCGACACTTCCAACTAAATTTTTTTTCACAATCCAACAAAATTGAAGTTATTTTCATCTAAATTTACTCAAATATAGATCCTACAACAAAAATACTCAATAAAATCCAAAAAAATCGAAGTTGGTTTCAAATAATATTATTAAAATTTGACCCTTCCAACTAAAACTTTTTTTCACAATCCAAAAAATTGAAGTTATTTTCATCTAAATCTACTCAAATATAGATCCTACAACAAAAATACTCAACAAAATCCAAAATAATCGAAGTTGATTTCAAATAAATTTAAAAATTCGACACTTCCAACTAAATTTTTTTTCACAATCCAACAAAATTGAAGTTATTTTCATCTAAATTTACTCAAATATAGATCCTACAACCAAAATACGCAACAAAATCCAAAATAATCGAAGTTGATTTCAAATAAATTTAAAAATTCGACACTTCCAACTAAAATTTTTTTCACAATCCAAAAAATTGATGTTATTTTCATCTAAATTTACTCAAATATAGATCCTACAACAAAAATACTCAATAAAATCCAAAAAAATCGAAGTTGGTTTCAAATAATATTATTAAAATTTGACCCTTCCAACTAAAACTTTTTTTCACAATCCAAAAAATTGAAGTTATTTTCATCTAAATCTACTCAAATATAGATCCTACAACAAAAATACTCAACAAAATCCAAAATAATCGAAGATGATTTCAAATAAATTTAAAAATTCGACACTTCCAACTAAAATTTTTTTCACAATCCAAAAAATTGATGTTATTTTCATCTAAATTTACTCAAATATAGATCCTACAACAAAAATACTCAATAAAATCCAAAAAAATCGAAGTTGGTTTCAAATAATATTATTAAAATTTGACACTTCCAAATAAATTTTTTTCACAATCCAACAAAATTGAAGTTATTTTCATCTAAATTTACTCAAATATAGATCCTACAACAAAAATACTCATCAAAATCCCAAAAAATTGAAGTTGATTTCAAATAAATTTATTAAAATTTGACATTTCCAACTAAATTTTTTTTCATAATCCAACAAAATTGATGTTATTTTCATCTAAATTTACTCAAATATAGATCCTACAACAAAAATACTCAATAAAATCCAAAAAAAATCGAAGTTGGTTTCAAATAATATTATTAAAATTTGACACTTCCAAATAAATTTTTTTCACAATCCTACAAAATTGAAGTTATTTTCATCTAAATTTACTCAAATATAGACCCTACAACAAAAATACTCAACAAAATCCAAAAAAATCGCAGTTGATATCAAATGAATTTATTAAAATTTGACAAAAATCTTGTCTACATCCAAGAAAATTGAAGTTATTTTCATCTAAATTTAGTCAAATATAGATCCTACAACCAAAATACTCATCAAAATCCAAAAAAATCGAAGTTGATTTCAAATAAATTTATTAAAATTTGACACTTCGAACTAAAATTTTTTTCACAATCCAACAAAATTGAAGTTATTTTCATCTAAATTTACTCAAATATAGATCCTACAACAAAAATACTCAACAAAATCCAAAAAAATCGAAGTTGATTTCAAACAAATTTATTAAAATTATACCCTTCCAACTAAAACTTTTTTTCACAATCCAAAAAATTGATGTTATTTTCATCTAAATTTACTCAAATATAGATCCTACAACAAAAATACTCAACAAAATCCAAAAAAATCGAAGTTGATTTCAAATAAATTTATTAAAATTTGACCCTTCCAACTAAAACTTTTTTTCACAATCCAAAAAATTGAAGTTATTTTCATCTAAATCTACTCAAATATAGATCCTACAACCAAAATACTCATCAAAATCCAAAAAAATCGAAGTTGATTTCAAATAAATTTATTAAAATTTGACACTTCCAACTAAAATTTTTTTCACAATCCAAAAAATTGATGTTATTTTCATCTAAATTTACTCAAATATAGATCCTACAACAAAAATACTCAATAAAATCCAAAAAAAATCGAAGTTGGTTTCAAATAATATTATTAAAATTTGACACTTCCAAATAAATTTTTTTCACAATCCAACAAAATTGAAGTTATTTTCATCTAAATTTACTCAAATATAGACCCTACAACAAAAATACTCAACAAAATCCAAAAAAATCGCAGTTGATTTCAAATGAATTTATTAAAATTTGACAAAAATCTTGTCTACATCCAAGAAAATTGAAGTTATTTTCATCTAAATTTAGTCAAATATAGATCCTACAACCAAAATACTCATCAAAATCCAAAAAAATCGAAGTTGATTTCAAATAAATTTATTAAAATTTGACACTTCCAACTAAAATTTTTTTCACAATCCAACAAAATTGAGGTTTTTTTCATCTAAATTTACTCAAATATAGATCCTACAACAAAAATACTCAACAAAATCCAGAAAAATCGAAGTTGATTTCAAATAAATTTATTAAAATTTGACCCTTCCAACTAAAACTTTTTTTCACAATCCAAAAAATTGAAGTTATTTTCATCTAAATTTACTCAAATATAGATCCTACAACAAAAATACTCAACAAAATCCAAAAAAATCGAAGTTGGTTTCAAATAAATTTAAAAATTCGACACTTCCAACTAAAATTTTTTTCACAATCCAACAAAATTGAAGTTATTTTCATCTAAATCTACTCAAATATAGATCCTACAACAAAAATACTCAACAAAATCCAAAATAATCGAAGATGATTTCAAATAAATTTAAAAATTCGACACTTCCAACTAAAATTTTTTTCACAATCCAACAAAATTGAGGTTTTATTCATCTAAATTTACTCAAATATAGATCCTACAACAAAAATACTCAATAAAATCCATAAAAATCGAAGTTGGTTTCAAATAATATTATTAAAATTTGACACTTCCAAATAAGTTTTTTTCACAATCCAACAAAATTGAAGTTATTTTCATCTAAATTTAATCAAATATAGATCCTACAACAAGAATTCTCAACAAAATCCAAAAAAATCGAAGTTGATTTCAAATGAATTTATTAAAATTTGACAAAAATCTTGTCTACATCCAAGAAAATTGAAGTTATTTTCATCTAAATTTATTCAAATATAGATCCTACAACCAAAATACTCATCAAAATCCAAAAAAATCGAAGTTGATTTCAAATAAATTTATTAAAATTTGACACTTCCACCTAAATTTTTTTTCACAATCCAACAAAATTGAAGTTATTTTCATCTAAATTTACTCAAATATAGACCCTACAACAAAAATACTCAACAAAATCCAAAAAAATCGCAGTTGATTTCAAATAAATTTATTAAAATTTGACACTTCCAACTAAAATTTTTTTCACAATCCAACAAAATTGAGGTTTTTTTCATCTAAATTTACTCAAATATAGATCCTACAACAAAAATACTCAACAAAATCCAGAAAAATCGAAGTTGATTTCAAATAAATTTATTAAAATTTGACCCTTCCAACTAAAACTTTTTTTCACAATCCAAAAAATTGAAGTTATTTTCATCTAAATTTACTCAAATATAGATCCTACAACAAAAATACTCAACAAAATCCAAAAAAATCGAAGTTGGTTTCAAATAAATTTATTAAAATTTGACACTTCCAAATAAATTTTTTTCACAATCCAACAAAATTGAAGTTATTTTCATCTAAATTTACTCAAATATAGATCCTACAACAAAAATACTCAATAAAATAAAAAAAAATCGAAGTTGGTTTCAAATAATATTATTAAAATTTGACACTTCCAAATAAATTTTTTTCACAATCCAACAAAATTGAAGTTATTTTCATGTAAATTTAATCAAATATAGATCCTACAACAAGAATTCTCAACAAAATCCAAAAAAATCGAAGTTGATTTCAAATGAATTTATTAAAATTTGACAAAAATCTTGTCTACATCCAAGAAAATTGAAGTTATTCTCATCTAAATTTAGTCAAATATAGATCCTACAACCAAAATACTCATCAAAATCCAAAAAAATCGAAGTTGATTTCAAATAAATTTATTAAAATTTGACACTTCCAACTAAAATTTTTTTTCACAATCCAAAAAATTGAAGTTATTTTCATCTAAATCTACTCAAATATAGATCCTACAACAAAAATACTCAACAAAATCCAAAATAATCGAAGTTGATTTCAAATAAATTTAAAAATTCGACACTTCCAACTAAATTTTTTTTCACAATCCAACAAAATTGAAGTTATTTTCATCTAAATTTACTCAAATATAGATCCTACAACCAAAATACGCAACAAAATCCAAAATAATCGAAGTTGATTTCAAATAAATTTAAAAATTCGACACTTCCAACTAAAATTTTTTTCACAATCCAACAAAATTGAAGTTATTTTCATCTAAATCTACTCAAATATAGATCCTACAACAAAAATACTCAACAAAATCCAAAATAATCGAAGATGATTTCAAATAAATTTAAAAATTCGACACTTCCAACTAAAATTTTTTTCACAATCCAACAAAATTGAGGTTTTATTCATCTAAATTTACTCAAATATAGATCCTACAACAAAAATACTCAATAAAATCCATAAAAATCGAAGTTGGTTTCAAATAATATTATTAAAATTTGACACTTCCAAATAAGTTTTTTTCACAATCCAACAAAATTGAAGTTATTTTCATCTAAATTTAATCAAATATAGATCCTACAACAAGAATTCTCAACAAAATCCAAAAAAATCGAAGTTGATTTCAAATGAATTTATTAAAATTTGACAAAAATCTTGTCTACATCCAAGAAAATTGAAGTTATTTTCATCTAAATTTAGTCAAATATAGATCCTACATCCAAAATACTCATCAAAATCCAAAAAAATCGAAGTTGATTTCAAATAAATTTATTAAAATTTGACATTTCCAACTAAATTTTTTTTCATAATCCAACAAAATTGAATTTATTTTCATCTAAATTTACTCAAATATAGACCCTACAACAAAGATACTCAACAAAATCCAAAAAATTCGAAGTTGATTTCAAATAAATTTATTAAAATTTGACACTTCGAACTAAAATTTTTTTCACAATCCAACAAAATTGAGGTTTTATTCATCTAAATTTACTCAAATATAGATCCTACAACAAAAATACTCAATAAAATCCAAAAAAATCGAAGTTGGTTTCAAATAATATTATTAAAATTTGACACTTCCAAATAAATTTTTTTCACAATCCAACAAAATTGAAGTTATTTTCATGTAAATTTAATCAAATATAGATCCTACAACAAGAATTCTCAACAAAATCCAAAAAAATCGAAGTTGATTTCAAATGAATTTATTAAAATTTGACAAAAATCTTGTCTACATCCAAGAAAATTGAAGTTATTTTCATCTAAATTTATTCAAATATAGATCCTACAACCAAAATACTCATCAAAATCCAAAAAAATCGAAGTTGATTTCAAATAAATTTATTAAAATTTGACACTTCCACCTAAATTTTTTTTCACAATCCAACAAAATTGAAGTTATTTTCATCTAAATTTACTCAAATATAGACCCTACAACAAAAATACTCAACAAAATCCAAAAAAATCGCAGTTGATTTCAAATAAATTTATTAAAATTTGACACTTCCAACTAAAATTTTTTTCACAATCCAACAAAATTGAGGTTTTTTTCATCTAAATTTACTCAAATATAGATCCTACAACAAAAATACTCAACAAAATCCAGAAAAATCGAAGTTGATTTCAAATAAATTTATTAAAATTTGACACTTCCAACTAAAATTTTTTTCACAATCCAAAAAATTGATGTTATTTTCATCTAAATTTACTCAAATATAGATCCTACAACAAAAATACTCAATAAAATCAAAAAAAATCGAAGTTGGTTTCAAATAATATTATTAAAATTTGACACTTCCAAATAAATTTTTTTCACAATCCAACAAAATTGAAGTTATTTTCATGTAAATTTAATCAAATATAGATCCTACAACAAGAATTCTCAACAAAATCCAAAAAAATCGAAGTTGATTTCAAATGAATTTATTAAAATTTGACAAAAATCTTGTCTACATCCAAGAAAATTGAAGTTATTTTCATCTAAATTTAGTCAAATATAGATCCTACAACCAAAATACTCATCAAAATCCAAAAAAATCGAAGTTGATTTCAAATAAATTTATTAAAATTTGACACTTCCAACTAAAATTTTTTTTCACAATCCAAAAAATTGAAGTTATTTTCATCTAAATCTACTCAAATATAGATCCTACAACAAAAATACTCAACAAAATCCAAAATAATTGAAGTTGATTTCAAATAAATTTAAAAATTCGACACTTCCAACTAAATTTTTTTTCACAATCCAACAAAATTGAAGTTATTTTCATCTAAATTTACTCAAATATAGATCCTACAACCAAAATACGCAACAAAATCCAAAATAATCGAAGTTGATTTCAAATAAATTTAAAAATTCGACACTTCCAACTAAAATTTTTTTCACAATCCAACAAAATTGAAGTTATTTTCATCTAAATCTACTCAAATATAGATCCTACAACAAAAATACTCAACAAAATCCAAAATAATCGAAGATGATTTCAAATAAATTTAAAAATTCGACACTTCCAACTAAAATTTTTTTCACAATCCAACAAAATTGAGGTTTTATTCATCTAAATTTACTCAAATATAGATCCTACAACAAAAATACTCAATAAAATCCATAAAAATCGAAGTTGGTTTCAAATAATATTATTAAAATTTGACACTTCCAAATAAGTTTTTTTCACAATCCAACAAAATTGAAGTTATTTTCATCTAAATTTAATCAAATATAGATCCTACAACAAGCATTCTCAACAAAATCCAAAAAAATCGAAGTTGATTTCAAATGAATTTATTAAAATTTGACAAAAATCTTGTCTACATCCAAGAAAATTGAAGTTATTTTCATCTAAATTTATTCAAATATAGATCCTACAACCAAAATACTCATCAAAATCCAAAAAAATCGAAGTTGATTTCAAATAAATTTATTAAAATTTGACACTTCCACCTAAATTTTTTTTCACAATCCAACAAAATTGAAGTTATTTTCATCTAAATTTACTCAAATATAGACCCTACAACAAAAATACTCAACAAAATCCAAAAAAATCGCAGTTGATTTCAAATAAATTTATTAAAATTTGACACTTCCAACTAAAATTTTTTTCACAATCCAACAAAATTGAGGTTTTTTTCATCTAAATTTACTCAAATATAGATCCTACAACAAAAATACTCAACAAAATCCAGAAAAATCGAAGTTGATTTCAAATAAATTTATTAAAATTTGACCCTTCCAACTAAAACTTTTTTTCACAATCCAAAAAATTGAAGTTATTTTCATCTAAATTTACTCAAATATAGATCCTACAACAAAAATACTCAACAAAATCCAAAAAAATCGAAGTTGGTTTCAAATAAATTTATTAAAATTTGACACTTCCAAATAAATTTTTTTCACAATCCAACAAAATTGAAGTTATTTTCATCTAAATTTACTCAAATATAGATCCTACAACAAAAATACTCAATAAAATCAAAAAAAATCGAAGTTGGTTTCAAATAATATTATTAAAATTTGACACTTCCAAATAAATTTTTTTCACAATCCAACAAAATTGAAGTTATTTTCATGTAAATTTAATCAAATATAGATCCTACAACAAGAATTCTCAACAAAATCCAAAAAAATCGAAGTTGATTTCAAATGAATTTATTAAAATTTGACAAAAATCTTGTCTACATCCAAGAAAATTGAAGTTATTTTCATCTAAATTTAGTCAAATATAGATCCTACAACCAAAATACTCATCAAAATCCAAAAAAATCGAAGTTGATTTCAAATAAATTTATTAAAATTTGACACTTCCAACTAAAATTTTTTTTCACAATCCAAAAAATTGAAGTTATTTTCATCTAAATCTACTCAAATATAGATCCTACAACAAAAATACTCAACAAAATCCAAAATAATCGAAGTTGATTTCAAATAAATTTAAAAATTCGACACTTCCAACTAAATTTTTTTTCACAATCCAACAAAATTGAAGTTATTTTCATCTAAATTTACTCAAATATAGATCCTACAACCAAAATACGCAACAAAATCCAAAATAATCGAAGTTGATTTCAAATAAATTTAAAAATTCGACACTTCCAACTAAAATTTTTTTCACAATCCAACAAAATTGAAGTTATTTTCATCTAAATTTACTCAAATATAGATCCTACAACCAAAATACGCAACAAAATCCAAAATAATCGAAGTTGATTTCAAATAAATTTAAAAATTCGACACTTCCAACTAAAATTTTTTTCACAATCCAAAAAATTGAGGTTATTTTCATCTAAATTTACTCAAATATAGATCCTACAACAAGAATTCTCAACAAAATCCCGAAAAATCGAAGTTGGTTTCAAATAAATTTATTAAAATTTGACCCTTCCAACTAAAATTTTTTTTCACAATCCAAAAAATTGAAGTTATTTTCATCTAAATCTACTCAAATATAGATCCTACAACAAAAATACTCAACAAAATCCAAAATAATCGAAGTTGATTTCAAATAAATTTAAAAATTCGACACTTCCAACTAAATTTTTTTTTCACAATCCAACAAAATTGAAGTTATTTTCATCTAAATTTACTCAAATATAGATCCTACAACCAAAATACGCAACAAAATCCAAAATAATCGAAGTTGATTTCAAATAAATTTAAAAATTCGACACCTCCAACTAAAATTTTTTTCACAATCCAAAAAATTGATGTTATTTTCATCTAAATTTACTCAAATATAGATCCTACAACAAAAATACTCAATAAAATCCAAAAAAATCGAAGTTGGTTTCAAATAATATTATTAAAATTTGACCCTTCCAACTAAAACTTTTTTTCACAATCCAAAAAATTGAAGTTATTTTCATCTAAATCTACTCAAATATAGATCCTACAACAAAAATACTCAACAAAATCCAAAATAATCGAAGATGATTTCAAATAAATTTAAAAATTCGACACTTCCAACTAAAATTTTTTTCACAATCCAAAAAATTGATGTTATTTTCATCTAAATTTACTCAAATATAGATCCTACAACAAAAATACTCAATAAAATCCAAAAAAATCGAAGTTGGTTTCAAATAATATTATTAAAATTTGACACTTCCAAATAAATTTTTTTCACAATCCAACAAAATTGAAGTTATTTTCATCTAAATTTACTCAAATATAGATCCTACAACAAAAATACTCATCAAAATCCCAAAAAATTGAAGTTGATTTCAAATAAATTTATTAAAATTTGACATTTCCAACTAAATTTTTTTTCATAATCCAACAAAATTGAATTTATTTTCATCTAAATTTACTCAAATATAGACCCTACAACAAAGATACTCAACAAAATCCAAAAAATTCGAAGTTGATTTCAAATAAATTTATTAAAATTTGACACTTCCAACTAAAATTTTTTTCACAATCCAACAAAATTGAGGTTTTATTCATCTAAATTTACTCAAATATAGATCCTACAACAAAAATACTCAATAAAATCCATAAAAATCGAAGTTGGTTTCAAATAATATTATTAAAATTTGACACTTCCAAATAAGTTTTTTTCACAATCCAACAAAATTGAAGTTATTTTCATCTAAATTTAATCAAATATAGATCCTACAACAAGAATTCTCAACAAAATCCAAAAAAATCGAAGTTGATTTCAAATGAATTTATTAAAATTTGACAAAAATCTTGTCTACATCCAAGAAAATTGAAGTTATTTTCATCTAAATTTATTCAAATATAGATCCTACAACCAAAATACTCATCAAAATCCAAAAAAATCGAAGTTGATTTCAAATAAATTTATTAAAATTTGACACTTCCACCTAAATTTTTTTTCACAATCCAACAAAATTGAAGTTATTTTCATCTAAATTTACTCAAATATAGACCCTACAACAAAAATACTCAACAAAATCCAAAAAAATCGCAGTTGATTTCAAATAAATTTATTAAAATTTGACACTTCCAACTAAAATTTTTTTCACAATCCAACAAAATTGAGGTTTTTTTCATCTAAATTTACTCAAATATAGATCCTACAACAAAAATACTCAACAAAATCCAGAAAAATCGAAGTTGATTTCAAATAAATTTATTAAAATTTGACCCTTCCAACTAAAACTTTTTTTCACAATCCAAAAAATTGAAGTTATTTTCATCTAAATTTACTCAAATATAGATCCTACAACAAAAATACTCAACAAAATCCAAAAAAATCGAAGTTGGTTTCAAATAAATTTATTAAAATTTGACACTTCCAAATAAATTTTTTTCACAATCCAACAAAATTGAAGTTATTTTCATCTAAATTTACTCAAATATAGATCCTACAACAAAAATACTCAATAAAATAAAAAAAAATCGAAGTTGGTTTCAAATAATATTATTAAAATTTGACACTTCCAAATAAATTTTTTTCACAATCCAACAAAATTGAAGTTATTTTCATGTAAATTTAATCAAATATAGATCCTACAACAAGAATTCTCAACAAAATCCAAAAAAATCGAAGTTGATTTCAAATGAATTTATTAAAATTTGACAAAAATCTTGTCTACATCCAAGAAAATTGAAGTTATTTTCATCTAAATTTAGTCAAATATAGATCCTACAACCAAAATACTCATCAAAATCCAAAAAAATCGAAGTTGATTTCAAATAAATTTATTAAAATTTGACACTTCCAACTAAAATTTTTTTTCACAATCCAAAAAATTGAAGTTATTTTCATCTAAATCTACTCAAATATAGATCCTACAACAAAAATACTCAACAAAATCCAAAATAATCGAAGTTGATTTCAAATAAATTTAAAAATTCGACACTTCCAACTAAATTTTTTTTCACAATCCAACAAAATTGAAGTTATTTTCATCTAAATTTACTCAAATATAGATCCTACAACCAAAATACGCAACAAAATCCAAAATAATCGAAGTTGATTTCAAATAAATTTAAAAATTCGACACTTCCAACTAAAATTTTTTTCACAATCCAACAAAATTGAAGTTATTTTCATCTAAATCTACTCAAATATAGATCCTACAACAAAAATACTCAACAAAATCCAAAATAATCGAAGATGATTTCAAATAAATTTAAAAATTCGACACTTCCAACTAAAATTTTTTTCACAATCCAACAAAATTGAGGTTTTATTCATCTAAATTTACTCAAATATAGATCCTACAACAAAAATACTCAATAAAATCCATAAAAATCGAAGTTGGTTTCAAATAATATTATTAAAATTTGACACTTCCAAATAAGTTTTTTTCACAATCCAACAAAATTGAAGTTATTTTCATCTAAATTTAATCAAATATAGATCCTACAACAAGAATTCTCAACAAAATCCAAAAAAATCGAAGTTGATTTCAAATGAATTTATTAAAATTTGACAAAAATCTTGTCTACATCCAAGAAAATTGAAGTTATTTTCATCTAAATTTAGTCAAATATAGATCCTACATCCAAAATACTCATCAAAATCCAAAAAAATCGAAGTTGATTTCAAATAAATTTATTAAAATTTGACATTTCCAACTAAATTTTTTTTCATAATCCAACAAAATTGAATTTATTTTCATCTAAATTTACTCAAATATAGACCCTACAACAAAGATACTCAACAAAATCCAAAAAATTCGAAGTTGATTTCAAATAAATTTATTAAAATTTGACACTTCGAACTAAAATTTTTTTCACAATCCAACAAAATTGAGGTTTTATTCATCTAAATTTACTCAAATATAGATCCTACAACAAAAATACTCAATAAAATCCAAAAAAATCGAAGTTGGTTTCAAATAATATTATTAAAATTTGACACTTCCAAATAAATTTTTTTCACAATCCAACAAAATTGAAGTTATTTTCATGTAAATTTAATCAAATATAGATCCTACAACAAGAATTCTCAACAAAATCCAAAAAAATCGAAGTTGATTTCAAATGAATTTATTAAAATTTGACAAAAATCTTGTCTACATCCAAGAAAATTGAAGTTATTTTCATCTAAATTTATTCAAATATAGATCCTACAACCAAAATACTCATCAAAATCCAAAAAAATCGAAGTTGATTTCAAATAAATTTATTAAAATTTGACACTTCCACCTAAATTTTTTTTCACAATCCAACAAAATTGAAGTTATTTTCATCTAAATTTACTCAAATATAGACCCTACAACAAAAATACTCAACAAAATCCAAAAAAATCGCAGTTGATTTCAAATAAATTTATTAAAATTTGACACTTCCAACTAAAATTTTTTTCACAATCCAACAAAATTGAGGTTTTTTTCATCTAAATTTACTCAAATATAGATCCTACAACAAAAATACTCAACAAAATCCAGAAAAATCGAAGTTGATTTCAAATAAATTTATTAAAATTTGACACTTCCAACTAAAATTTTTTTCACAATCCAAAAAATTGATGTTATTTTCATCTAAATTTACTCAAATATAGATCCTACAACAAAAATACTCAATAAAATCAAAAAAAATCGAAGTTGGTTTCAAATAATATTATTAAAATTTGTCACTTCCAAATAAATTTTTTTCACAATCCAACAAAATTGAAGTTATTTTCATGTAAATTTAATCAAATATAGATCCTACAACAAGAATTCTCAACAAAATCCAAAAAAATCGAAGTTGATTTCAAATGAATTTATTAAAATTTGACAAAAATCTTGTCTACATCCAAGAAAATTGAAGTTATTTTCATCTAAATTTAGTCAAATATAGATCCTACAACCAAAATACTCATCAAAATCCAAAAAAATCGAAGTTGATTTCAAATAAATTTATTAAAATTTGACACTTCCAACTAAAATTTTTTTTCACAATCCAAAAAATTGAAGTTATTTTCATCTAAATCTACTCAAATATAGATCCTACAACAAAAATACTCAACAAAATCCAAAATAATCGAAGTTGATTTCAAATAAATTTAAAAATTCGACACTTCCAACTAAATTTTTTTTCACAATCCAACAAAATTGAAGTTATTTTCATCTAAATTTACTCAAATATAGATCCTACAACCAAAATACGCAACAAAATCCAAAATAATCGAAGTTGATTTCAAATAAATTTAAAAATTCGACACTTCCAACTAAAATTTTTTTCACAATCCAACAAAATTGAAGTTATTTTCATCTAAATCTACTCAAATATAGATCCTACAACAAAAATACTCAACAAAATCCAAAATAATCGAAGATGATTTCAAATAAATTTAAAAATTCGACACTTCCAACTAAAATTTTTTTCACAATCCAACAAAATTGAGGTTTTATTCATCTAAATTTACTCAAATATAGATCCTACAACAAA
The DNA here is from genome assembly GCA_946251845.1 of Andrena fulva. Taxonomy (NCBI): domain Eukaryota; kingdom Metazoa; phylum Arthropoda; class Insecta; order Hymenoptera; family Andrenidae; genus Andrena; species Andrena fulva. The sequence continues at coordinate 3,419,958 of CAMITZ010000003.1, read as the reverse complement.
AATACTCAATAAAATCCATAAAAATCGAAGTTGGTTTCAAATAATATTATTAAAATTTGACACTTCCAAATAAGTTTTTTTCACAATCCAACAAAATTGAAGTTATTTTCATCTAAATTTAATCAAATATAGATCCTACAACAAGCATTCTCAACAAAATCCAAAAAAATCGAAGTTGATTTCAAATGAATTTATTAAAATTTGACAAAAATCTTGTCTACATCCAAGAAAATTGAAGTTATTTTCATCTAAATTTATTCAAATATAGATCCTACAACCAAAATACTCATCAAAATCCAAAAAAATCGAAGTTGATTTCAAATAAATTTATTAAAATTTGACACTTCCACCTAAATTTTTTTTCACAATCCAACAAAATTGAAGTTATTTTCATCTAAATTTACTCAAATATAGACCCTACAACAAAAATACTCAACAAAATCCAAAAAAATCGCAGTTGATTTCAAATAAATTTATTAAAATTTGACACTTCCAACTAAAATTTTTTTCACAATCCAACAAAATTGAGGTTTTTTTCATCTAAATTTACTCAAATATAGATCCTACAACAAAAATACTCAACAAAATCCAGAAAAATCGAAGTTGATTTCAAATAAATTTATTAAAATTTGACCCTTCCAACTAAAACTTTTTTTCACAATCCAAAAAATTGAAGTTATTTTCATCTAAATTTACTCAAATATAGATCCTACAACAAAAATACTCAACAAAATCCAAAAAAATCGAAGTTGGTTTCAAATAAATTTATTAAAATTTGACACTTCCAAATAAATTTTTTTCACAATCCAACAAAATTGAAGTTATTTTCATCTAAATTTACTCAAATATAGATCCTACAACAAAAATACTCAATAAAATAAAAAAAAATCGAAGTTGGTTTCAAATAATATTATTAAAATTTGACACTTCCAAATAAATTTTTTTCACAATCCAACAAAATTGAAGTTATTTTCATGTAAATTTAATCAAATATAGATCCTACAACAAGAATTCTCAACAAAATCCAAAAAAATCGAAGTTGATTTCAAATGAATTTATTAAAATTTGACAAAAATCTTGTCTACATCCAAGAAAATTGAAGTTATTTTCATCTAAATTTAGTCAAATATAGATCCTACAACCAAAATACTCATCAAAATCCAAAAAAATCGAAGTTGATTTCAAATAAATTTATTAAAATTTGACACTTCCAACTAAAATTTTTTTTCACAATCCAAAAAATTGAAGTTATTTTCATCTAAATCTACTCAAATATAGATCCTACAACAAAAATACTCAACAAAATCCAAAATAATCGAAGTTGATTTCAAATAAATTTAAAAATTCGACACTTCCAACTAAATTTTTTTTCACAATCCAACAAAATTGAAGTTATTTTCATCTAAATTTACTCAAATATAGATCCTACAACCAAAATACGCAACAAAATCCAAAATAATCGAAGTTGATTTCAAATAAATTTAAAAATTCGACACTTCCAACTAAAATTTTTTTCACAATCCAACAAAATTGAAGTTATTTTCATCTAAATTTACTCAAATATAGATCCTACAACCAAAATACGCAACAAAATCCAAAATAATCGAAGTTGATTTCAAATAAATTTAAAAATTCGACACTTCCAACTAAAATTTTTTTCACAATCCAAAAAATTGAGGTTATTTTCATCTAAATTTACTCAAATATAGATCCTACAACAAGAATTCTCAACAAAATCCCGAAAAATCGAAGTTGGTTTCAAATAAATTTATTAAAATTTGACCCTTCCAACTAAAATTTTTTTTCACAATCCAAAAAATTGAAGTTATTTTCATCTAAATCTACTCAAATATAGATCCTACAACAAAAATACTCAACAAAATCCAAAATAATCGAAGTTGATTTCAAATAAATTTAAAAATTCGACACTTCCAACTAAATTTTTTTTTCACAATCCAACAAAATTGAAGTTATTTTCATCTAAATTTACTCAAATATAGATCCTACAACCAAAATACGCAACAAAATCCAAAATAATCGAAGTTGATTTCAAATAAATTTAAAAATTCGACACTTCCAACTAAAATTTTTTTCACAATCCAAAAAATTGATGTTATTTTCATCTAAATTTACTCAAATATAGATCCTACAACAAAAATACTCAATAAAATCCAAAAAAATCGAAGTTGGTTTCAAATAATATTATTAAAATTTGACCCTTCCAACTAAAACTTTTTTTCACAATCCAAAAAATTGAAGTTATTTTCATCTAAATCTACTCAAATATAGATCCTACAACAAAAATACTCAACAAAATCCAAAATAATCGAAGATGATTTCAAATAAATTTAAAAATTCGACACTTCCAACTAAAATTTTTTTCACAATCCAAAAAATTGATGTTATTTTCATCTAAATTTACTCAAATATAGATCCTACAACAAAAATACTCAATAAAATCCAAAAAAATCGAAGTTGGTTTCAAATAATATTATTAAAATTTGACACTTCCAAATAAATTTTTTTCACAATCCAACAAAATTGAAGTTATTTTCATCTAAATTTACTCAAATATAGATCCTACAACAAAAATACTCATCAAAATCCCAAAAAATTGAAATTGATTTCAAATAAATTTATTAAAATTTGACATTTCCAACTAAATTTTTTTTCATAATCCAACAAAATTGAATTTATTTTCATCTAAATTTACTCAAATATAGACCCTACAACAAAGATACTCAACAAAATCCAAAAAATTCGAAGTTGATTTCAAATAAATTTATTAAAATTTGACACTTCGAACTAAAATTTTTTTCACAATCCAACAAAATTGAAGTTATTTTCATCTAAATTTACTCAAATATAGATCCTACAACAAAAATACTCAACAAAATCCAAAAAAATCGAAGTTGATTTCAAACAAATTTATTAAAATTATACCCTTCCAACTAAAACTTTTTTTCACAATCCAAAAAATTGATGTTATTTTCATCTAAATTTACTCAAATATAGATCCTACAACAAAAATACTCAACAAAATCCAAAAAAATCGAAGTTGATTTCAAATAAATTTATTAAAATTTGACCCTTCCAACTAAAACTTTTTTTCACAATCCAAAAAATTGAAGTTATTTTCATCTAAATCTACTCAAATATAGATCCTACAACAAAAATACTCAACAAAATCCAAAATAATCGAAGATGATTTCAAATAAATTTAAAAATTCGACACTTCCAACTAAAATTTTTTTCACAATCCAACAAAATTGAGGTTTTATTCATCTAAATTTACTCAAATATAGATCCTACAACAAAAATACTCAATAAAATCCATAAAAATCGAAGTTGGTTTCAAATAATATTATTAAAATTTGACACTTCCAAATAAGTTTTTTTCACAATCCAACAAAATTGAAGTTATTTTCATCTAAATTTAATCAAATATAGATCCTACAACAAGAATTCTCAACAAAATCCAAAAAAATCGAAGTTGATTTCAAATGAATTTATTAAAATTTGACAAAAATCTTGTCTACATCCAAGAAAATTGAAGTTATTTTCATCTAAATTTATTCAAATATAGATCCTACAACCAAAATACTCATCAAAATCCAAAAAAATCGAAGTTGATTTCAAATAAATTTATTAAAATTTGACACTTCCACCTAAATTTTTTTTCACAATCCAACAAAATTGAAGTTATTTTCATCTAAATTTACTCAAATATAGACCCTACAACAAAAATACTCAACAAAATCCAAAAAAATCGCAGTTGATTTCAAATAAATTTATTAAAATTTGACACTTCCAACTAAAATTTTTTTCACAATCCAACAAAATTGAGGTTTTTTTCATCTAAATTTACTCAAATATAGATCCTACAACAAAAATACTCAACAAAATCCAGAAAAATCGAAGTTGATTTCAAATAAATTTATTAAAATTTGACCCTTCCAACTAAAACTTTTTTTCACAATCCAAAAAATTGAAGTTATTTTCATCTAAATTTACTCAAATATAGATCCTACAACAAAAATACTCAACAAAATCCAAAAAAATCGAAGTTGGTTTCAAATAAATTTATTAAAATTTGACACTTCCAAATAAATTTTTTCCACAATCCAACAAAATTGAAGTTATTTTCATCTAAATTTACTCAAATATAGATCCTACAACAAAAATACTCAATAAAATCAAAAAAAATCGAAGTTGGTTTCAAATAATATTATTAAAATTTGACACTTCCAAATAAATTTTTTTCACAATCCAACAAAATTGAAGTTATTTTCATGTAAATTTAATCAAATATAGATCCTACAACAAGAATTCTCAACAAAATCCAAAAAAATCGAAGTTGATTTCAAATGAATTTATTAAAATTTGACAAAAATCTTGTCTACATCCAAGAAAATTGAAGTTATTTTCATCTAAATTTAGTCAAATATAGATCCTACAACCCAAATACGCAACAAAATCCAAAATAATCGAAGTTGATTTCAAATAAATTTAAAAATTCGACACTTCCAACTAAAATTTTTTTCACAATCCAAAAAATTGATGTTATTTTCATCTAAATTTACTCAAATATAGATCCTACAACAAAAATACTCAATAAAATCAAAAAAAATCGAAGTTGGTTTCAAATAATATTATTAAAATTTGACCCTTCCAACTAAAACTTTTTTTCACAATCCAAAAAATTGAAGTTATTTTCATCTAAATCTACTCAAATATAGATCCTACAACAAAAATACTCAACAAAATCCAAAATAATCGAAGATGATTTCAAATAAATTTAAAAATTCGACACTTCCAACTAAAATTTTTTTCACAATCCAAAAAATTGATGTTATTTTCATCTAAATTTACTCAAATATAGATCCTACAACAAAAATACTCAATAAAATCCAAAAAAATCGAAGTTGGTTTCAAATAATATTATTAAAATTTGACACTTCCAAATAAATTTTTTTCACAATCCAACAAAATTGAAGTTATTTTCATCTAAATTTACTCAAATATAGATCCTACAACAAAAATACTCATCAAAATCCCAAAAAATTGAAGTTGATTTCAAATAAATTTATTAAAATTTGACATTTCCAACTAAATTTTTTTTCATAATCCAACAAAATTGAATTTATTTTCATCTAAATTTACTCAAATATAGACCCTACAACAAAGATACTCAACAAAATCCAAAAAATTCGAAGTTGATTTCAAATAAATTTATTAAAATTTGACACTTCGAACTAAAATTTTTTTCACAATCCAACAAAATTGAAGTTATTTTCATCTAAATTTACTCAAATATAGATCCTACAACCAAAATACGCAACAAAATCCAAAATAATCGAAGTTGATTTCAAATAAATTTAAAAATTCGACACTTCCAACTAAAATTTTTTTCACAATCCAACAAAATTGAAGTTATTTTCATCTAAATTTACTCAAATATAGATCCTACAACCAAAATACGCAACAAAATCCAAAATAATCGAAGTTGATTTCAAATAAATTTAAAAATTCGACACTTCCAACTAAAATTTTTTTCACAATCCAAAAAATTGAGGTTATTTTCATCTAAATTTACTCAAATATAGATCCTACAACAAGAATTCTCAACAAAATCCCGAAAAATCGAAGTTGGTTTCAAATAAATTTATTAAAATTTGACCCTTCCAACTAAAATTTTTTTTCACAATCCAAAAAATTGAAGTTATTTTCATCTAAATCTACTCAAATATAGATCCTACAACAAAAATACTCAACAAAATCCAAAATAATCGAAGTTGATTTCAAATAAATTTAAAAATTCGACACTTCCAACTAAATTTTTTTTCACAATCCAACAAAATTGAAGTTATTTTCATCTAAATTTACTCAAATATAGATCCTACAACCAAAATACGCAACAAAATCCAAAATAATCGAAGTTGATTTCAAATAAATTTAAAAATTCGACACTTCCAACTAAAATTTTTTTCACAATCCAAAAAATTGATGTTATTTTCATCTAAATTTACTCAAATATAGATCCTACAACAAAAATACTCAATAAAATCCAAAAAAATCGAAGTTGGTTTCAAATAATATTATTAAAATTTGACCCTTCCAACTAAAACTTTTTTTCACAATCCAAAAAATTGAAGTTATTTTCATCTAAATCTACTCAAATATAGATCCTACAACAAAAATACTCAACAAAATCCAAAATAATCGAAGATGATTTCAAATAAATTTAAAAATTCGACACTTCCAACTAAAATTTTTTTCACAATCCAAAAAATTGATGTTATTTTCATCTAAATTTACTCAAATATAGATCCTACAACAAAAATACTCAATAAAATCCAAAAAAATCGAAGTTGGTTTCAAATAATATTATTAAAATTTGACACTTCCAAATAAATTTTTTTCACAATCCAACAAAATTGAAGTTATTTTCATCTAAATTTACTCAAATATAGATCCTACAACAAAAATACTCATCAAAATCCCAAAAAATTGAAGTTGATTTCAAATAAATTTATTAAAATTTGACATTTCCAACTAAATTTTTTTTCATAATCCAACAAAATTGAATTTATTTTCATCTAAATTTACTCAAATATAGACCCTACAACAAAGATACTCAACAAAATCCAAAAAATTCGAAGTTGATTTCAAATAAATTTATTAAAATTTGACACTTCGAACTAAAATTTTTTTCACAATCCAACAAAATTGAAGTTATTTTCATCTAAATTTACTCAAATATAGATCCTACAACAAAAATACTCAACAAAATCCAAAAAAATCGAAGTTGATTTCAAACAAATTTATTAAAATTATACCCTTCCAACTAAAACTTTTTTTCACAATCCAAAAAATTGATGTTATTTTCATCTAAATTTACTCAAATATAGATCCTACAACAAAAATACTCAACAAAATCCAAAAAAATCGAAGTTGATTTCAAATAAATTTATTAAAATTTGACCCTTCCAACTAAAACTTTTTTTCACAATCCAAAAAATTGAAGTTATTTTCATCTAAATCTACTCAAATATAGATCCTACAACAAAAATACTCAACAAAATCCAAAATAATCGAAGTTGATTTCAAATAAATTTAAAAATTCGACACTTCCAACTAAAATTTTTTTCACAATCCAAAAAATTGATGTTATTTTCATCTAAATTTACTCAAATATAGATCCTACAACAAAAATACTCAACAAAATCCAAAAAAATCGAAGTTGATTTCAAATAAATTTATTAAAATTTGACCCTTCCAACTAAAACTTTTTTTCACAATCCAAAAAATTGAAGTTATTTTCATCTAAATTTACTCAAATATAGATCCTACAACAAAAATACTCAACAAAATCCAAAAAAATCGCAGTTGATTTCAAATAAATTTATTAAAATTTGACACTTCCAACTAAAATTTTTTTCACAATCCAACAAAATTGAGGTTTTTTTCATCTAAATTTACTCAAATATAGATCCTACAAAAAAAATACTCAACAAAATCCAGAAAAATCGAAGTTGATTTCAAATAAATTTATTAAAATTTGACCCTTCCAACTAAAACTTTTTTTCACAATCCAAAAAATTGAAGTTATTTTCATCTAAATTTACTCAAATATAGATCCTACAACAAAAATACTCAACAAAATCCAAAAAAATCGAAGTTGGTTTCAAATAAATTTATTAAAATTTGACACTTCCAACTAAAATTTTTTTCACAATCCAAAAAATTGAAGTTATTTTCATCTAAATTTACTCAAATATAGATCCTACAACAAAAATACTCAATAAAATCCAAAAAAATCGAAGTTGGTTTCAAATAATATTATTAAAATTTGACACTTCCAAATAAATTTTTTTCACAATCCAACAAAATTGAAGTTATTTTCATGTAAATTTAATCAAATATAGATCCTACAACAAGAATTCTCAACAAAATCCAAAAAAATCGAAGTTGATTTCAAATGAATTTATTAAAATTTGACAAAAATCTTGTCTACATCCAAGAAAATTGAAGTTATTTTCATCTAAATTTATTCAAATATAGATCCTACAACCAAAATACTCATCAAAATCCAAAAAAATCGAAGTTGATTTCAAATAAATTTATTAAAATTTGACACTTCCACCTAAATTTTTTTTCACAATCCAACAAAATTGAAGTTATTTTCATCTAAATTTACTCAAATATAGATCCTACAACCAAAATACGCAACAAAATCCAAAATAATCGAAGTTGATTTCAAATAAATTTAAAAATTCGACACTTCCAACTAAAATTTTTTTCACAATCCAAAAAATTGATGTTATTTTCATCTAAATTTACTCAAATATAGATCCTACAACAAAAATACTCAATAAAATCAAAAAAAATCGAAGTTGGTTTCAAATAATATTATTAAAATTTGACCCTTCCAACTAAAACTTTTTTTCACAATCCAAAAAATTGAAGTTATTTTCATCTAAATCTACTCAAATATAGATCCTACAACAAAAATACTCAACAAAATCCAAAATAATCGAAGATGATTTCAAATAAATTTAAAAATTCGACACTTCCAACTAAAATTTTTTTCACAATCCAAAAAATTGATGTTATTTTCATCTAAATTTACTCAAATATAGATCCTACAACAAAAATACTCAATAAAATCCAAAAAAATCGAAGTTGGTTTCAAATAATATTATTAAAATTTGACACTTCCAAATAAATTTTTTTCACAATCCAACAAAATTGAAGTTATTTTCATCTAAATTTACTCAAATATAGATCCTACAACAAAAATACTCATCAAAATCCCAAAAAATTGAAGTTGATTTCAAATAAATTTATTAAAATTTGACATTTCCAACTAAATTTTTTTTCATAATCCAACAAAATTGAATTTATTTTCATCTAAATTTACTCAAATATAGACCCTACAACAAAGATACTCAACAAAATCCAAAAAATTCGAAGTTGATTTCAAATAAATTTATTAAAATTTGACACTTCGAACTAAAATTTTTTTCACAATCCAACAAAATTGAAGTTATTTTCATCTAAATTTACTCAAATATAGATCCTACAACAAAAATACTCAACAAAATCCAAAAAAATCGAAGTTGATTTCAAACAAATTTATTAAAATTATACCCTTCCAACTAAAACTTTTTTTCACAATCCAAAAAATTGATGTTATTTTCATCTAAATTTACTCAAATATAGATCCTACAACAAAAATACTCAACAAAATCCAAAAAAATCGAAGTTGATTTCAAATAAATTTATTAAAATTTGACCCTTCCAACTAAAACTTTTTTTCACAATCCAAAAAATTGAAGTTATTTTCATCTAAATCTACTCAAATATAGATCCTACAACAAAAATACTCAACAAAATCCAAAATAATCGAAGTTGATTTCAAATAAATTTAAAAATTCGACACTTCCAACTAAAATTTTTTTCACAATCCAAAAAATTGATGTTATTTTCATCTAAATTTACTCAAATATAGATCCTACAACAAAAATACTCAACAAAATCCAAAAAAATCGAAGTTGATTTCAAATAAATTTATTAAAATTTGACCCTTCCAACTAAAACTTTTTTTCACAATCCAAAAAATTGAAGTTATTTTCATCTAAATTTACTCAAATATAGATCCTACAACAAAAATACTCAACAAAATCCAAAAAAATCGCAGTTGATTTCAAATAAATTTATTAAAATTTGACACTTCCAACTAAAATTTTTTTCACAATCCAACAAAATTGAGGTTTTTTTCATCTAAATTTACTCAAATATAGATCCTACAAAAAAAATACTCAACAAAATCCAGAAAAATCGAAGTTGATTTCAAATAAATTTATTAAAATTTGACCCTTCCAACTAAAACTTTTTTTCACAATCCAAAAAATTGAAGTTATTTTCATCTAAATTTACTCAAATATAGATCCTACAACAAAAATACTCAACAAAATCCAAAAAAATCGAAGTTGGTTTCAAATAAATTTATTAAAATTTGACACTTCCAACTAAAATTTTTTTCACAATCCAAAAAATTGAAGTTATTTTCATCTAAATTTACTCAAATATAGATCCTACAACAAAAATACTCAATAAAATCCAAAAAAATCGAAGTTGGTTTCAAATAATATTATTAAAATTTGACACTTCCAAATAAATTTTTTTCACAATCCAACAAAATTGAAGTTATTTTCATGTAAATTTAATCAAATATAGATCCTACAACAAGAATTCTCAACAAAATCCAAAAAAATCGAAGTTGATTTCAAATGAATTTATTAAAATTTGACAAAAATCTTGTCTACATCCAAGAAAATTGAAGTTATTTTCATCTAAATTTATTCAAATATAGATCCTACAACCAAAATACTCATCAAAATCCAAAAAAATCGAAGTTGATTTCAAATAAATTTATTAAAATTTGACACTTCCACCTAAATTTTTTTTCACAATCCAACAAAATTGAAGTTATTTTCATCTAAATTTACTCAAATATAGATCCTACAACAAAAATACTCAACAAAATCCAAAATAATCGAAGTTGATTTCAAATAAATTTAAAAATTCGACACTTCCAACTAAAATTTTTTTCACAATCCAAAAAATTGATGTTATTTTCATCTAAATTTACTCAAATATAGATCCTACAACAAAAATACTCAACAAAATCCAAAAAAATCGAAGTTGATTTCAAATAAATTTATTAAAATTTGACCCTTCCAACTAAAACTTTTTTTCACAATCCAAAAAATTGAAGTTATTTTCATCTAAATTTACTCAAATATAGATCCTACAACAAAAATACTCAACAAAATCCAAAAAAATCGCAGTTGATTTCAAATAAATTTATTAAAATTTGACACTTCCAACTAAAATTTTTTTCACAATCCAACAAAATTGAGGTTTTTTTCATCTAAATTTACTCAAATATAGATCCTACAAAAAAAATACTCAACAAAATCCAGAAAAATCGAAGTTGATTTCAAATAAATTTATTAAAATTTGACCCTTCCAACTAAAACTTTTTTTCACAATCCAAAAAATTGAAGTTATTTTCATCTAAATTTACTCAAATATAGATCCTACAACAAAAATACTCAACAAAATCCAAAAAAATCGAAGTTGGTTTCAAATAAATTTATTAAAATTTGACACTTCCAACTAAAATTTTTTTCACAATCCAAAAAATTGAAGTTATTTTCATCTAAATTTACTCAAATATAGATCCTACAACAAAAATACTCAATAAAATCCAAAAAAATCGAAGTTGGTTTCAAATAATATTATTAAAATTTGACACTTCCAAATAAATTTTTTTCACAATCCAACAAAATTGAAGTTATTTTCATGTAAATTTAATCAAATATAGATCCTACAACAAGAATTCTCAACAAAATCCAAAAAAATCGAAGTTGATTTCAAATGAATTTATTAAAATTTGACAAAAATCTTGTCTACATCCAAGAAAATTGAAGTTATTTTCATCTAAATTTATTCAAATATAGATCCTACAACCAAAATACTCATCAAAATCCAAAAAAATCGAAGTTGATTTCAAATAAATTTATTAAAATTTGACACTTCCACCTAAATTTTTTTTCACAATCCAACAAAATTGAAGTTATTTTCATCTAAATTTACTCAAATATAGATCCTACAACCAAAATACGCAACAAAATCCAAAATAATCGAAGTTGATTTCAAATAAATTTAAAAATTCGACACTTCCAACTAAAATTTTGTTCACAATCCAAAAAATTGATGTTATTTTCATCGAAATTTACTCAAATATAGATCCTACAACAAAAATACTCAATAAAATCCAAAAAAATCGAAGTTGGTTTCAAATAATATTATTAAAATTTGACACTTCCAAATAATTTTTTTTCACAATCCAACAAAATTGAAGTTATTTTCATCTAAATTTACTCAAATATAGATCCTACAACAAAAATACTCATCAAAATCCCAAAAAATCGAAGTTGATTTCAAATAAATTTATTAAAATTTGACATTTCCAACTAAATTTTTTTTCATAATCCAACAAAATTGAATTTATTTTCATCTAAATTTACTCAAATATAGACCCTACAACAAAGATACTCAACAAAATCCAAAAAATTCGAAGTTGATTTCAAATAAATTTATTAAAATTTGACACTTCGAACTAAAATTTTTTTCACAATCCAACAAAATTGAAGTTATTTTCATCTAAATTTACTCAAGTATAGATCCTACAACAAAAATACTCAACAAAATCCAAAAAAATCGAAGTTGATTTCAAACAAATTTATTAAAATTATACCCTTCCAACTAAAACTTTTTTTCACAATCCAAAAAATTGATGTTATTTTCATCTAAATTTACTCAAATATAGATCCTACAACAAAAATACTCAATAAAATCCATAAAAATCGAAGTTGGTTTCAAATAATATTATTAAAATTTGACACTTCCAAATAAGTTTTTTTCACAATCCAACAAAATTGAAGTTATTTTCATCTAAATTTAATCAAATATAGATCCTACAACAAGAATTCTCAACAAAATCCAAAAAAATCGAAGTTGATTTCAAATGAATTTATTAAAATTTGACAAAAATCTTGTCTACATCCAAGAAAATTGAAGTAATTTTCATCTAAGTTTAGTCAAATATAGATCCTACATCCAAAATACTCATCAAAATCCAAAAAAATCGAAGTTGATTTCAAATAAATTTATTAAAATTTGACACTTCCACCTAAAATTTTTTTTCACAATCCAAAAAATTGAAGTTATTTTCATCTAAATCTACTCAAATATAGATCCTACAACAAAAATACTCAACAAAATCCAAAATAATCGAAGTTGATTTCAAATAAATTTAAAAATTCGACACTTCCAACTAAATTTTTTTTCACAATCCAACAAAATTGAAGTTATTTTCATCTAAATTTACTCAAATATAGATCCTACAACCAAAATACGCAACAAAATCCAAAATAATCGAAGTTGATTTCAAATAAATTTAAAAATTCGACACTTCCAACTAAAATTTTTTTCACAATCCAACAAAATTGAAGTTATTTTCATCTAAATTTACTCAAATATAGATCCTACAACCAAAATACGCAACAAAATCCAAAATAATCGAAGTTGATTTCAAATAAATTTAAAAATTCGACACTTCCAACTAAAATTTTTTTCACAATCCAAAAAATTGATGTTATTTTCATCTAAATTTACTCAAATATAGATCCTACAACAAAAATACTCAACAAAATCCAAAAAAATCGAAGTTGGTTTCAAATAATATTATTAAAATTTGACCCTTCCAACTAAAACTTTTTTTCACAATCCAAAAAATTGAAGTTATTTTCATCTAAATCTACTCAAATATAGATCCTACAACAAAAATACTCAACAAAATCCAAAATAATCGAAGATGATTTCAAATAAATTTAAAAATTCGACACTTCCAACTAAAATTTTTTTCACAATCCAAAAAATTGATGTTATTTTCATCTAAATTTACTCAAATATAGATCCTACAACAAAAATACTCAATAAAATCCAAAAAAATCGAAGTTGGTTTCAAATAATATTATTAAAATTTGACACTTCCAAATAAATTTTTTTCACAATCCAACAAAATTGAAGTTATTTTCATCTAAATTTACTCAAATATAGATCCTACAACAAAAATACTCATCAAAATCCCAAAAAATTGAAGTTGATTTCAAATAAATTTATTAAAATTTGACATTTCCAACTAAATTTTTTTTCATAATCCAACAAAATTGAAGTTATTTTCATCTAAATTTACTCAAATATAGATCCTACAACAAAAATACTCAACAAAATCCAAAAAAATCGAAGTTGATTTCAAACAAATTTATTAAAATTATACCCTTCCAACTAAAACTTTTTTTCACAATCCAAAAAATTGATGTTATTTTCATCTAAATTTACTCAAATATAGATCCTACAACAAAAATACTCAACAAAATCCAAAAAAATCGAAGTTGATTTCATATAAATTTATTAAAATTTGACCCTTCCAACTAAAACTTTTTTTCACAATCCAAAAAATTGAAGTTATTTTCATCTAAATCTACTCAAATATAGATCCTACAACAAAAATACTCAACAAAATCCAAAATAATCGAAGATGATTTCAAATAAATTTAAAAATTCGACACTTCCAACTAAAATTTTTTTCACAATCCAACAAAATTGAGGTTTTATTCATCTAAATTTACTCAAATATAGATCCTACAACAAAAATACTCAATAAAATCCATAAAAATCGAAGTTGGTTTCAAATAATATTATTAAAATTTGACACTTCCAAATAAGTTTTTTTCACAATCCAACAAAATTGAAGTTATTTTCATCTAAATTTAATCAAATATAGATCCTACAACAAGAATTCTCAACAAAATCCAAAAAAATCGAAGTTGATTTCAAATGAATTTATTAAAATTTGACAAAAATCTTGTCTACATCCAAGAAAATTGAAGTTATTTTCATCTAAATTTATTCAAATATAGATCCTACAACCAAAATACTCATCAAAATCCAAAAAAATCGAAGTTGATTTCAAATAAATTTATTAAAATTTGACACTTCCACCTAAATTTTTTTTCACAATCCAACAAAATTGAAGTTATTTTCATCTAAATTTACTCAAATATAGACCCTACAACAAAAATACTCAACAAAATCCAAAAAAATCGCAGTTGATTTCAAATAAATTTATTAAAATTTGACACTTCCAACTAAAATTTTTTTCACAATCCAACAAAATTGAGGTTTTTTTCATCTAAATTTACTCAAATATAGATCCTACAACAAAAATACTCAACAAAATCCAGAAAAATCGAAGTTGATTTCAAATAAATTTATTAAAATTTGACCCTTCCAACTAAAACTTTTTTTCACAATCCAAAAAATTGAAGTTATTTTCATCTAAATTTACTCAAATATAGATCCTACAACAAAAATACTCAACAAAATCCAAAAAAATCGAAGTTGGTTTCAAATAATATTATTAAAATTTGACACTTCCAAATAATTTTTTTTCACAATCCAACAAAATTGAAGTTATTTTCATCTAAATTTACTCAAATATAGATCCTACAACAAAAATACTCAATAAAATCCAAAAAAATCGAAGTTGGTTTCAAATAATATTATTAAAATTTGACACTTCCAAATAAATTTTTTTCACAATCCAACAAAATTGAAGTTATTTTCATCTAAATTTACTCAAATATAGATCCTACAACAAAAATACTCATCAAAATCCCAAAAAATTGAAGTTGATTTCAAATAAATTTATTAAAATTTGACATTTCCAACTAAATTTTTTTTCATAATCCAACAAAATTGAATTTATTTTCATCTAAATTTACTCAAATATAGACCCTACAACAAAGATACTCAACAAAATCCAAAAAATTCGAAGTTGATTTCAAATAAATTTATTAAAATTTGACACTTCGAACTAAAATTTTTTTCACAATCCAACAAAATTGAAGTTATTTTCATCTAAATTTACTCAAATATAGATCCTACAACAAAAATACTCAACAAAATCCAAAAAAATCGAAGTTGATTTCAAACAAATTTATTAAAATTATACCCTTCCAACTAAAACTTTTTTTCACAATCCAAAAAATTGATGTTATTTTCATCTAAATTTACTCAAATATAGATCCTACAACAAAAATACTCAACAAAATCCAAAAAAAATCGAAGTTGATTTCAAATAAATTTATTAAAATTTGACCCTTCCAACTAAAACTTTTTTTCACAATCCAAAAAATTGAAGTTATTTTCATCTAAATCTACTCAAATATAGATCCTACAACAAAAATACTCAACAAAATCCAAAATAATCGAAGATGATTTCAAATAAATTTAAAAATTCGACACTTCCAACTAAAATTTTTTTCACAATCCAACAAAATTGAGGTTTTATTCATCTAAATTTACTCAAATATAGATCCTACAACAAAAATACTCAATAAAATCCATAAAAATCGAAGTTGGTTTCAAATAATATTATTAAAATTTGACACTTCCAAATAAGTTTTTTTCACAATCCAACAAAATTGAAGTTATTTTCATCTAAATTTAATCAAATATAGATCCTACAACAAGAATTCTCAACAAAATCCAGAAAAATCGAAGTTGATTTCAAATAAATTTATTAAAATTTGACCCTTCCAACTAAAACTTTTTTTCACAATCCAAAAAATTGAAGTTATTTTCATGTAAATTTAATCAAATATAGATCCTACAACAAGAATTCTCAACAAAATCCAAAAAAATCGAAGTTGATTTCAAATGAATTTATTAAAATTTGACAAAAATCTTGTCTACATCCAAGAAAATTGAAGTTATTTTCATCTAAATTTATTCAAATATAGATCCTACAACCAAAATACTCATCAAAATCCAAAAAAATCGAAGTTGATTTCAAATAAATTTATTAAAATTTGACACTTCCAAATAAATTTTTTTCACAATCCAACAAAATTGAAGTTATTTTCATCTAAATTTACTCAAATATAGATCCTACAACAAAAATACTCAATAAAATAAAAAAAAATCGAAGTTGGTTTCAAATAATATTATTAAAATTTGACACTTCCAAATAAATTTTTTTCACAATCCAACAAAATTGAAGTTATTTTCATCTAAATTTACTCAAATATAGATCCTACAACCAAAATACGCAACAAAATCCAAAATAATCGAAGTTGATTTCAAATAAATTTAAAAATTCGACACTTCCAACTAAAATTTTGTTCACAATCCAAAAAATTGATGTTATTTTCATCTAAATTTACTCAAATATAGATCCTACAACAAAAATACTCAATAAAATCCAAAAAAATCGAAGTTGGTTTCAAATAATATTATTAAAATTTGACACTTCCAAATAATTTTTTTTCACAATCCAACAAAATTGAAGTTATTTTCATCTAAATTTACTCAAATATAGATCCTACAACAAAAATACTCATCAAAATCCCAAAAAATCGAAGTTGATTTCAAATAAATTTATTAAAATTTGACATTTCCAACTAAATTTTTTTTCATAATCCAACAAAATTGAATTTATTTTCATCTAAATTTACTCAAATATAGACCCTACAACAAAGATACTCAACAAAATCCAAAAAATTCGAAGTTGATTTCAAATAAATTTATTAAAATTTGACACTTCGAACTAAAATTTTTTTCACAATCCAACAAAATTGAAGTTATTTTCATCTAAATTTACTCAAATATAGATCCTACAACAAAAATACTCAACAAAATCCAAAAAAATCGAAGTTGATTTCAAACAAATTTATTAAAATTATACCCTTCCAACTAAAACTTTTTTTCACAATCCAAAAAATTGATGTTATTTTCATCTAAATTTACTCAAATATAGATCCTACAACAAAAATACTCAATAAAATCCATAAAAATCGAAGTTGGTTTCAAATAATATTATTAAAATTTGACACTTCCAAATAAGTTTTTTTCACAATCCAACAAAATTGAAGTTATTTTCATCTAAATTTAATCAAATATAGATCCTACAACAAGAATTCTCAACAAAATCCAAAAAAATCGAAGTTGATTTCAAATAAATTTATTAAAATTTGACCCTTCCAACTAAAACTTTTTTTCACAATCCAAAAAATTGAAGTTATTTTCATCTAAATCTACTCAAATATAGATCCTACTACAAAAATACTCAACAAAATCCAAAATAATCGAAGTTGATTTCAAATAAATTTATTAAAATTTGACACTTCCAACTAAAATTTTTTTCACAATCCAACAAAATTGAGGTTTTTTTCATCTAAATTTACTCAAATATAGACCCTACAACAAAAATACTCAACAAAATCCAAAAAAATCGCAGTTGATTTCAAATAAATTTATTAAAATTTGACACTTCCAACTAAAATTTTTTTCACAATCCAACAAAATTGAGGTTTTTTTCATCTAAATTTACTCAAATATAGATCCTACAACAAAAATACTCAACAAAATCCAGAAAAATCGAAGTTGATTTCAAATAAATTTATTAAAATTTGACCCTTCCAACTAAAACTTTTTTTCACAATCCAAAAAATTGAAGTTATTTTCATCTAAATTTACTCAAATATAGATCCTACAACAAAAATACTCAACAAAATCCAAAAAAATCGAAGTTGGTTTCAAATAATATTATTAAAATTTGACACTTCCAAATAAATTTTTTTCACAATCCAACAAAATTGAAGTTATTTTCATCTAAATTTACTCAAATATAGATCCTACAACAAAAATACTCAATAAAATCCAAAAAAATCGAAGTTGGTTTCAAATAATATTATTAAAATTTGACACTTCCAAATAAATTTTTTTCACAATCCAACAAAATTGAAGTTATTTTCATCTAAATTTACTCAAATATAGATCCTACAACAAAAATACTCATCAAAATCCCAAAAAATTGAAGTTGATTTCAAATAAATTTATTAAAATTTGACATTTCCAACTAAATTTTTTTTCATAATCCAACAAAATTGAATTTATTTTCATCTAAATTTACTCAAATATAGACCCTACAACAAAGATACTCAACAAAATCCAAAAAATTCGAAGTTGATTTCAAATAAATTTATTAAAATTTGACACTTCGAACTAAAATTTTTTTCACAATCCAACAAAATTGAAGTTATTTTCATCTAAATTTACTCAAATATAGATCCTACAACAAAAATACTCAACAAAATCCAAAAAAATCGAAGTTGATTTCAAACAAATTTATTAAAATTATACCCTTCCAACTAAAACTTTTTTTCACAATCCAAAAAATTGATGTTATTTTCATCTAAATTTACTCAAATATAGATCCTACAACAAAAATACTCAACAAAATCCAAAAAAAATCGAAGTTGATTTCAAATAAATTTATTAAAATTTGACCCTTCCAACTAAAACTTTTTTTCACAATCCAAAAAATTGAAGTTATTTTCATCTAAATCTACTCAAATATAGATCCTACAACAAAAATACTCAACAAAATCCAAAATAATCGAAGATGATTTCAAATAAATTTAAAAATTCGACACTTCCAACTAAAATTTTTTTCACAATCCAACAAAATTGAGGTTTTATTCATCTAAATTTACTCAAATATAGATCCTACAACAAAAATACTCAATAAAATCCATAAAAATCGAAGTTGGTTTCAAATAATATTATTAAAATTTGACACTTCCAAATAAGTTTTTTTCACAATCCAACAAAATTGAAGTTATTTTCATCTAAATTTAATCAAATATAGATCCTACAACAAGAATTCTCAACAAAATCCAAAAAAATCGAAGTTGATTTCAAATGAGTTTATTAAAATTTGACAAAAATCTTGTCTACATCCAAGAAAATTGAAGTTATTTTCATCTAAATTTAGTCAAATATAGACCCTACAACAAAAATACTCAACAAAATCCAAAAAAATCGCAGTTGATTTCAAATAAATATATTAAAATTTGACACTTCCAACTAAAATTTTTTTCACAATCCAACAAAATTGAGGTTTTTTTCATCTAAATTTACTCAAATATAGATCCTACAACAAAAATACTCAACAAAATCCAGAAAAATCGAAGTTGATTTCAAATAAATTTATTAAAATTTGACCCTTCCAACTAAAACTTTTTTTCACAATCCAAAAAATTGAAGTTATTTTCATCTAAATTTACTCAAATATAGATCCTACAACAAAAATACTCAACAAAATCCAAAAAAATCGAAGTTGGTTTCAAATAAATTTATTAAAATTTGACACTTCCAACTAAAATTTTTTTCACAATCCAAAAAATTGAAGTTATTTTCATCTAAATTTACTCAAATATAGATCCTACAACAAAAATACTCAATAAAATCCAAAAAAATCGAAGTTGGTTTCAAATAATATTATTAAAATTTGACACTTCGAACTAAAATTTTTTTCACAATCCAACAAAATTGAAGTTATTTTCATCTAAATTTACTCAAATATAGATCCTACAACAAAAATACTCAACAAAATCCAAAAAAATCGAAGTTGATTTCAAACAAATTTATTAAAATTATACCCTTCCAACTAAAACTTTTTTTCACAATCCAAAAAATTGATGTTATTTTCATCTAAATTTACTCAAATATAGATCCTACAACAAAAATACTCAACAAAATCCAAAAAAAATCGAAGTTGATTTCAAATAAATTTATTAAAATTTGACCCTTCCAACTAAAACTTTTTTTCACAATCCAAAAAATTGAAGTTATTTTCATCTAAATCTACTCAAATATAGATCCTACAACAAAAATACTCAACAAAATCCAAAATAATCGAAGATGATTTCAAATAAATTTAAAAATTCGACACTTCCAACTAAAATTTTTTTCACAATCCAACAAAATTGAGGTTTTATTCATCTAAATTTACTCAAATATAGATCCTACAACAAAAATACTCAATAAAATCCATAAAAATCGAAGTTGGTTTCAAATAATATTATTAAAATTTGACACTTCCAAATAAGTTTTTTTCACAATCCAACAAAATTGAAGTTATTTTCATCTAAATTTAATCAAATATAGATCCTACAACAAGAATTCTCAACAAAATCCAAAAAAATCGAAGTTGATTTCAAATGAGTTTATTAAAATTTGACAAAAATCTTGTCTACATCCAAGAAAATTGAAGTTATTTTCATCTAAATTTAGTCAAATATAGACCCTACAACAAAAATACTCAACAAAATCCAAAAAAATCGCAGTTGATTTCAAATAAATTTATTAAAATTTGACACTTCCAACTAAAATTTTTTTCACAATCCAACAAAATTGAGGTTTTTTTCATCTAAATTTACTCAAATATAGATCCTACAACAAAAATACTCAACAAAATCCAGAAAAATCGAAGTTGATTTCAAATAAATTTATTAAAATTTGACCCTTCCAACTAAAACTTTTTTTCACAATCCAAAAAATTGAAGTTATTTTCATCTAAATTTACTCAAATATAGATCCTACAACAAAAATACTCAACAAAATCCAAAAAAATCGAAGTTGGTTTCAAATAAATTTATTAAAATTTGACACTTCCAACTAAAATTTTTTTCACAATCCAAAAAATTGAAGTTATTTTCATCTAAATTTACTCAAATATAGATCCTACAACAAAAATACTCAATAAAATCCAAAAAAATCGAAGTTGGTTTCAAATAATATTATTAAAATTTGACACTTCCAAATAAATTTTTTTCACAATCCAACAAAATTGAAGTTATTTTCATGTAAATTTAATCAAATATAGATCCTACAACAAGAATTCTCAACAAAATCCAAAAAAATCGAAGTTGATTTCAAATGAATTTATTAAAATTTGACAAAAATCTTGTCTACATCCAAGAAAATTGAAGTTATTTTCATCTAAATTTATTCAAATATAGATCCTACAACCAAAATACTCATCAAAATCCAAAAAAATCGAAGTTGATTTCAAATAAATTTATTAAAATTTGACACTTCCAAATAAATTTTTTTCACAATCCAACAAAATTGAAGTTATTTTCATCTAAATTTACTCAAATATAGATCCTACAACAAAAATACTCAATAAAATAAAAAAAAATCGAAGTTGGTTTCAAATAATATTATTAAAATTTGACACTTCCAAATAAATTTTTTTCACAATCCAACAAAATTGAAGTTATTTTCATCTAAATTTACTCAAATATAGATCCTACAACCAAAATACGCAACAAAATCCAAAATAATCGAAGTTGATTTCAAATAAATTTAAAAATTCGACACTTCCAACTAAAATTTTGTTCACAATCCAAAAAATTGATGTTATTTTCATCTAAATTTACTCAAATATAGATCCTACAACAAAAATACTCAATAAAATCCAAAAAAATCGAAGTTGGTTTCAAATAATATTATTAAAATTTGACACTTCCAAATAATTTTTTTTCACAATCCAACAAAATTGAAGTTATTTTCATCTAAATTTACTCAAATATAGATCCTACAACAAAAATACTCATCAAAATCCCAAAAAATCGAAGTTGATTTCAAATAAATTTATTAAAATTTGACATTTCCAACTAAATTTTTTTTCATAATCCAACAAAATTGAATTTATTTTCATCTAAATTTACTCAAATATAGACCCTACAACAAAGATACTCAACAAAATCCAAAAAATTCGAAGTTGATTTCAAATAAATTTATTAAAATTTGACACTTCGAACTAAAATTTTTTTCACAATCCAACAAAATTGAAGTTATTTTCATCTAAATTTACTCAAATATAGATCCTACAACAAAAATACTCAACAAAATCCAAAAAAATCGAAGTTGATTTCAAACAAATTTATTAAAATTATACCCTTCCAACTAAAACTTTTTTTCACAATCCAAAAAATTGATGTTATTTTCATCTAAATTTACTCAAATATAGATCCTACAACAAAAATACTCAATAAAATCCATAAAAATCGAAGTTGGTTTCAAATAATATTATTAAAATTTGACACTTCCAAATAAGTTTTTTTCACAATCCAACAAAATTGAAGTTATTTTCATCTAAATTTAATCAAATATAGATCCTACAACAAGAATTCTCAACAAAATCCAAAAAAATCGAAGTTGATTTCAAATAAATTTATTAAAATTTGACCCTTCCAACTAAAACTTTTTTTCACAATCCAAAAAATTGAAGTTATTTTCATCTAAATCTACTCAAATATAGATCCTACTACAAAAATACTCAACAAAATCCAAAATAATCGAAGTTGATTTCAAATAAATTTAAAAATTCGACACTTCCAACTAAAATTTTTTTCACAATCCAAAAAATTGATGTTATTTTCATCTAAATTTACTCAAATATAGATCCTACAACAAAAATACTCAACAAAATCCAAAAAAATCGAAGTTGATTTCAAATAAATTTATTAAAATTTGACCCTTCCAACTAAAACTTTTTTTCACAATCCAAAAAATTGATGTTATTTTCATCTAAATTTACTCAAATATAGATCCTACAACAAAAATACTCAACAAAATCCAAAAAAATCGAAGTTGATTTCAAATAAATTTATTAAAATTTGACCCTTCCAACTAAAACTTTTTTTCACAATCCAAAAAATTGAAGTTATTTTCATCTAAATCTACTCAAATATAGATCCTACAACAAAAATACTCAACAAAATCCAAAATAATCGAAGATGATTTCAAATAAATTTAAAAATTCGACACTTCCAACTAAAATTTTTTTCACAATCCAACAAAATTGAGGTTTTATTCATCTAAATTTACTCAAATATAGATCCTACAACAAAAATACTCAATAAAATCCATAAAAATCGAAGTTGGTTTCAAATAATATTATTAAAATTTGACACTTCCAAATAAGTTTTTTTCACAATCCAACAAAATTGAAGTTATTTTCATCTAAATTTAATCAAATATTGATCCTACAACAAGAATTCTCAACAAAATCCAAAAAAATCGAAGTTGATTTCAAATGAATTTATTAAAATTTGACAAAAATCTTGTCTACATCCAAGAAAATTGAAGTTATTTTCATCTAAATTTAGTCAAATATAGATCCTACATCCAAAATACTCATCAAAATCCAAAAAAATCGAAGTTGATTTCAAATAAATTTATTAAAATTTGACATTTCCAACTAAATTTTTTTTCATAATCCAACAAAATTGAATTTATTTTCATCTAAATTTACTCAAATATAGACCCTACAACAAAGATACTCAACAAAATCCAAAAAATTCGAAGTTGATTTCAATTAAATTTATTAAAATTTGACACTTCGAACTAAAATTTTTTTCACAATCCAACAAAATTGAAGTTATTTTCATCTAAATTTACTCAAATATAGATCCTACAACAAAATTACTCAACAAAATCCAAAAAAATCGAAGTTGATTTCAAACAAATTTATTAAAATTATACCCTTCCAACTAAAACTTTTTTTCACAATCCAAAAAATTGATGTTATTTTCATCTAAATTTACTCAAATATAGATCCTACAACAAAAATACTCAACAAAATCCAAAAAAATCGAAGTTGATTTCAAATAAATTTATTAAAATTTGACCCTTCCAACTAAAACTTTTTTTCACAATCCAAAAAATTGAAGTTATTTTCATATAAATCTACTCAAATATAGATCCTACAACAAAAATACTCAACAAAATCCAAAATAATCGAAGTTGATTTCAAATAAATTTAAAAATTCGACACTTCCAACTAAAATTTTTTTCACAATCCAAAAAATTGATGTTATTTTCATCTAAATTTACTCAAATATAGATCCTACAACAAAAATACTCAACAAAATCAAAAAAAATCGAAGTTGGTTTCAAATAATATTATTAAAATTTGACACTTCCAAATAAATTTTTTTCACAATCCAACAAAATTGAAGTTATTTTCATGTAAATTTAATCAAATATAGATCCTACAACAAGAATTCTCAACAAAATCCAAAAAAATCGAAGTTGATTTCAAATGAATTTATTAAAATTTGACAAAAATCTTGTCTACATCCAAGAAAATTGAAGTTATTTTCATCTAAATTTATTCAAATATAGATCCTACAACCAAAATACTCATCAAAATCCAAAAAAATCGAAGTTGATTTCAAATAAATTTATTAAAATTTGACACTTCCACCTAAATTTTTTTTCACAATCCAACAAAATTGAAGTTATTTTCATCTAAATTTACTCAAATATAGACCCTACAACAAAAATACTCAACAAAATCCAAAAAAATCGCAGTTGATTTCAAATAAATTTATTAAAATTTGACACTTCCAACTAAAATTTTTTTCACAATCCAACAAAATTGAGGTTTTTTTCATCTAAATTTACTCAAATATAGATCCTACAACAAAAATACTCAACAAAATCCAGAAAAATCGAAGTTGATTTCAAATAAATTTATTAAAATTTGACCCTTCCAACTAAAACTTTTTTTCACAATCCAAAAAATTGAAGTTATTTTCATCTAAATTTACTCAAATATAGATCCTACAACAAAAATACTCAACAAAATCCAAAAAAATCGAAGTTGGTTTCAAATAAATTTATTAAAATTTGACACTTCCAAATAAATTTTTTTCACAATCCAACGAAATTGAAGTTATTTTCATCTAAATTTACTCAAATATAGATCCTACAACAAAAATACTCAATAAAATCAAAAAAAATCGAAGTTGGTTTCAAATAATATTATTAAAATTTGACACTTCCAAATAAATTTTTTTCACAATCCAACAAAATTGAAGTTATTTTCATGTAAATTTAATCAAATATAGATCCTACAACAAGAATTCTCAACAAAATCCAAAAAAATCGAAGTTGATTTAAAATGAATTTATTAAAATTTGACAAAAATCTTGTCTACATCCAAGAAAATTGAAGTTATTTTCATCTAAATTTAGTCAAATATAGATCCTACAACCAAAATACTCATCAAAATCCAAAAAAATCGAAGTTGATTTCAAATAAATTTATTAAAATTTGACACTTCCAACTAAAATTTTTTTTCACAATCCAAAAAATTGAAGTTATTTTCATCTAAATCTACTCAAATATAGATCCTACAACAAAAATACTCAACAAAATCCAAAATAATCGAAGTTGATTTCAAATAAATTTAAAAATTCGACACTTCCAACTAAATTTTTTTTCACAATCCAACAAAATTGAAGTTATTTTCATCTAAATTTACTCAAATATAGATCCTACAACCAAAATACGCAACAAAATCCAAAATAATCGAAGTTGATTTCAAATAAATTTAAAAATTCGACACTTCCAACTAAAATTTTTTTCACAATCCAACAAAATTGAAGTTATTTTCATCTAAATTTACTCAAATATAGATCCTACAACCAAAATACGCAACAAAATCCAAAATAATCGAAGTTGATTTCAAATAAATTTAAAAATTCGACACTTCCAACTAAAATTTTTTTCACAATCCAAAAAATTGATGTTATTTTCATCTAAATTTACTCAAATATAGATCCTACAACAAAAATACTCAACAAAATCCAAAAAAATCGAAGTTGATTTCAAACAAATTTATTAAAATTATACCCTTCCAACTAAAACTTTTTTTCACAATCCAAAAAATTGAAGTTATTTTCATCTAAATCTACTCAAATATAGATCCTACAACAAAAATACTCAACAAAATCCAAAATAATCGAAGATGATTTCAAATAAATTTAAAAATTCGACACTTCCAACTAAAATTTTTTTCACAATCCAACAAAATTGAGGTTTTATTCATCTAAATTTACTCAAATATAGATCCTACAACAAAAATACTCAATAAAATCCATAAAAATCGAAGTTGGTTTCAAATAATATTATTAAAATTTGACACTTCCAAATAAGTTTTTTTCACAATCCAACAAAATTGAAGTTATTTTCATCTAAATTTAATCAAATATAGATCCTACAACAAGAATTCTCAACAAAATCCCGAAAAATCGAAGTTGGTTTCAAATAAATTTATTAAAATTTGACCCTTCCAACTAAAATTTTTTTTCACAATCCAAAAAATTGAAGTTATTTTCATCTAAATCTACTCAAATATAGATCCTACAACAAAAATACTCAACAAAATCCAAAATAATCGAAGTTGATTTCAAATAAATTTATTAAAATTTGACCCTTCCAACTAAAACTTTTTTTCACAATCCAAAAAATTGAAGTTATTTTCATCTAAATCTACTCAAATATAGATCCTACAACAAAAATACTCAACAAAATCCAAAATAATCGAAGTTGATTTCAAATAAATTTAAAAATTCGACACTTCCAACTAAAATTTTTTTCACAATCCAAAAAATTGATGTTATTTTCATCTAAATTTACTCAAATATAGATCCTACAACAAAAATACTCAACAAAATCAAAAAAAATCGAAGTTGGTTTCAAATAAATTTATTAAAATTTGACACTTCCAACTAAAATTTTTTTCACAATCCAAAAAATTGAAGTTATTTTCATCTAAATTTACTCAAATATATATCCTACAACAAAAATACTCAATAAAATCCAAAAAAATCGAAGTTGGTTTCAAATAATATTATTAAAATTTGACACTTCCAAATAAATTTTTTTCACAATCCAACAAAATTGAAGTTATTTTCATGTAAATTTAATCAAATATAGATCCTACAACAAGAATTCTCAACAAAATCCAAAAAAATCGAAATTGATTTCAAATGAATTTATTAAAATTTGACAAAAATCTTGTCTACATCCAAGAAAATTGAAGTTATTTTCATCTAAATTTATTCAAATATAGATCCTACAACCAAAATACTCATCAAAATCCAAAAAAATCGAAGTTGATTTCAAATAAATTTATTAAAATTTGACACTTCCACCTAAATTTTTTTTCACAATCCAACAAAATTGAAGTTATTTTCATCTAAATTTACTCAAATATAGACCCTACAACAAAAATACTCAACAAAATCCAAAAAAATCGCAGTTGATTTCAAATAAATTTATTAAAATTTGACACTTCCAACTAAAATTTTTTTCACAATCCAACAAAATTGAGGTTTTTTTCATCTAAATTTACTCAAATATAGATCCTACAACAAAAATACTCAACAAAATCCAGAAAAATCGAAGTTGATTTCAAATAAATTTATTAAAATTTGACCCTTCCAACTAAAACTTTTTTTCACAATCCAAAAAATTGAAGTTATTTTCATCTAAATTTACTCAAATATAGATCCTACAACAAAAATACTCAACAAAATCCAAAAAAATCGAAGTTGGTTTCAAATAAATTTATTAAAATTTGACACTTCCAAATAAATTTTTTTCACAATCCAACAAAATTGAAGTTATTTTCATCTAAATTTACTCAAATATAGATGCTACAACAAAAATACTCAATAAAATAAAAAAAAATCGAAGTTGGTTTCAAATAATATTATTAAAATTTGACACTTCCAAATAAATTTTTTTCACAATCCAACAAAATTGAAGTTATTTTCATGTAAATTTAATCAAATATAGATCCTACAACAAGAATTCTCAACAAAATCCAAAAAAATCGAAGTTGATTTCAAATAAATTTATTAAAATTTGACACTTCCAACTAAAATTTTTTTTCACAATCCAAAAAATTGAAGTTATTTTCATCTAAATCTACACAAATATAGATCCTACAACAAAAATACTCAACAAAATCCAAAATAATCGAAGTTGATTTCAAATAAATTTAAAAATTCGACACTTCCAACTAAATTTTTTTTCACAATCCAACAAAATTGAAGTTATTTTCATCTAAATTTACTCAAATATAGATCCTACAACCAAAATACGCAACAAAATCCAAAATAATCGAAGTTGATTTCAAATAAA
This sequence comes from Andrena fulva, assembly GCA_946251845.1. NCBI lineage: Eukaryota > Metazoa > Arthropoda > Insecta > Hymenoptera > Andrenidae > Andrena > Andrena fulva. The sequence continues at coordinate 3,391,464 of CAMITZ010000003.1, read as the reverse complement.
TTTAAAAATTCAACACTTCCAACTAAAATTTTTTTCACAATCCAACAAAATTGAAGTTATTATCATCTAAATTTACTCAAATATAGATCCTACAACCAAAATACGCAACAAAATCCAAAATAATCGAAGTTGATTTCAAATAAATTTAAAAATTCGACACTTCCAACTAAAATTTTTTTCACAATCCAAAAAATTGATGTTATTTTCATCTAAATTTACTCAAATATAGATCCTACAACAAAAATACTCAACAAAATCCAAAAAAATCGAAGTTGATTTCAAACAAATTTATTAAAATTATACCCTTCCAACTAAAACTTTTTTTCACAATCCAAAAAATTGAAGTTATTTTCATCTAAATCTACTCAAATATAGATCCTACAACAAAAATACTCAACAAAATCCAAAATAATCGAAGATGATTTCAAATAAATTTAAAAATTCGACACTTCCAACTAAAATTTTTTTCACAATCCAACAAAATTGAGGTTTTATTCATCTAAATTTACTCAAATATAGATCCTACAACAAAAATACTCAATAAAATCCATAAAAATCGAAGTTGGTTTCAAATAATATTATTAAAATTTGACACTTCCAAATAAGTTTTTTTCACAATCCAACAAAATTGAAGTTATTTTCATCTAAATTTAATCAAATATAGATCCTACAACAAGAATTCTCAACAAAATCCCGAAAAATCGAAGTTGGTTTCAAATAAATTTATTAAAATTTGACCCTTCCAACTAAAATTTTTTTTCACAATCCAAAAAATTGAAGTTATTTTCATCTAAATCTACTCAAATATAGATCCTACAACAAAAATACTCAACAAAATCCAAAATAATCGAAGTTGATTTCAAATAAATTTAAAAATTCGACACTTCCAACTAAATTTTTTTTCACAATCCAACAAAATTGAAGTTATTTTCATCTAAATTTACTCAAATATAGATCCTACAACCAAAATACGCAACAAAATCCAAAATAATCGAAGTTGATTTCAAATAAATTTAAAAATTCGACACTTCCAACTAAAATTTTTTTCACAATCCAAAAAATTGATGTTATTTTCATCTAAATTTACTCAAATATAGATCCTACAACAAAAATACTCAATAAAATCCAAAAAAATCGAAGTTGGTTTCAAATAATATTATTAAAATTTGACCCTTCCAACTAAAACTTTTTTTCACAATCCAAAAAATTGAAGTTATTTTCATCTAAATCTACTCAAATATAGATCCTACAACAAAAATACTCAACAAAATCCAAAATAATCGAAGATGATTTCAAATAAATTTAAAAATTCGACACTTCCAACTAAAATTTTTTTCACAATCCAAAAAATTGATGTTATTTTCATCTAAATTTACTCAAATATAGATCCTACAACAAAAATACTCAATAAAATCCAAAAAAATCGAAGTTGGTTTCAAATAATATTATTAAAATTTGACACTTCCAAATAAATTTTTTTCACAATCCAACAAAATTGAAGTTATTTTCATCTAAATTTACTCAAATATAGATCCTACAACAAAAATACTCATCAAAATCCCAAAAAATTGAAGTTGATTTCAAATAAATTTATTAAAATTTGACATTTCCAACTAAATTTTTTTTCATAATCCAACAAAATTGAATTTATTTTCATCTAAATTTACTCAAATATAGACCCTACAACAAAGATACTCAACAAAATCCAAAAAATTCGAAGTTGATTTCAAATAAATTTATTAAAATTTGACACTTCGAACTAAAATTTTTTTCACAATCCAACAAAATTGAAGTTATTTTCATCTAAATTTACTCAAATATAGATCCTACAACAAAAATACTCAACAAAATCCAAAAAAATCGAAGTTGATTTCAAACAAATTTATTAAAATTATACCCTTCCAACTAAAACTTTTTTTCACAATCCAAAAAATTGATGTTATTTTCATCTAAATTTACTCAAATATAGATCCTACAACAAAAATACTCAACAAAATCCAAAAAAATCGAAGTTGATTTCAAATAAATTTATTAAAATTTGACCCTTCCAACTAAAACTTTTTTTCACAATCCAAAAAATTGAAGTTATTTTCATCTAAATCTACTCAAATATAGATCCTACAACCAAAATACTCATCAAAATCCAAAAAAATCGAAGTTGATTTCAAATAAATTTATTAAAATTTGACACTTCCAACTAAAATTTTTTTCACAATCCAAAAAATTGATGTTATTTTCATCTAAATTTACTCAAATATAGATCCTACAACAAAAATACTCAATAAAATCCAAAAAAAATCGAAGTTGGTTTCAAATAATATTATTAAAATTTGACACTTCCAAATAAATTTTTTTCACAATCCAACAAAATTGAAGTTATTTTCATCTAAATTTACTCAAATATAGACCCTACAACAAAAATACTCAACAAAATCCAAAAAAATCGCAGTTGATTTCAAATAAATTTATTAAAATTTGACACTTCCAACTAAAATTTTTTTCACAATCCAACAAAATTGAGGTTTTTTTCATCTAAATTTACTCAAATATAGATCCTACAACAAAAATACTCAACAAAATCCAGAAAAATCGAAGTTGATTTCAAATAAATTTATTAAAATTTGACCCTTCCAACTAAAACTTTTTTTCACAATCCAAAAAATTGAAGTTATTTTCATCTAAATTTACTCAAATATAGATCCTACAACAAAAATACTCAACAAAATCCAAAATAATCGAAGTTGGTTTCAAATAAATTTATTAAAATTTGACACTTCCAACTAAAATTTTTTTCACAATCCAAAAAATTGAAGTTATTTTCATCTAAATTTACTCAAATATAGATCCTACAACAAAAATACTCAATAAAATCCAAAAAAATCGAAGTTGGTTTCAAATAATATTATTAAAATTTGACACTTCCAAATAAATTTTTTTCACAATCCAACAAAATTGAAGTTATTTTCATGTAAATTTAATCAAATATAGATCCTACAACAAGAATTCTCAACAAAATCCAAAAAAATCGAAGTTGATTTCAAATGAATTTATTAAAATTTGACAAAAATCTTGTCTACATCCAAGAAAATTGAAGTTATTTTCATCTAAATTTATTCAAATATAGATCCTACAACCAAAATACTCATCAAAATCCAAAAAAATCGAAGTTGATTTCAAATAAATTTATTAAAATTTGACACTTCCACCTAAATTTTTTTTCACAATCCAACAAAATTGAAGTTATTTTCATCTAAATTTACTCAAATATAGATCCTACAACCAAAATACGCAACAAAATCCAAAATAATCGAAGTTGATTTCAAATAAATTTAAAAATTCGACACTTCCAACTAAAATTTTGTTCACAATCCAAAAAATTGATGTTATTTTCATCTAAATTTACTCAAATATAGATCCTACAACAAAAATACTCAATAAAATCCAAAAAAATCGAAGTTGGTTTCAAATAATATTATTAAAATTTGACACTTCCAAATAATTTTTTTTCACAATCCAACAAAATTGGAGTTATTTTCATCTAAATTTACTCAAATATAGATCCTACAACAAAAATACTCATCAAAATCCCAAAAAATCGAAGTTGATTTCAAATAAATTTATTAAAATTTGACATTTCCAACTAAATTTTTTTTCATAATCCAACAAAATTGAATTTATTTTCATCTAAATTTACTCAAATATAGACCCTACAACAAAGATACTCAACAAAATCCAAAAAATTCGAAGTTGATTTCAAATAAATTTATTAAAATTTGACATTTCCAACTAAATTTTTTTTCATAATCCAACAAAATTGAATTTATTTTCATCTAAATTTACTCAAATATAGACCCTACAACAAAGATACTCAACAAAATCCAAAAAATTCGAAGTTGATTTCAAATAAATTTATTAAAATTTGACACTTCGAACTAAAATTTTTTTCACAATCCAAAAAATTGATGTTATTTTCATCTAAATTTACTCAAATATAGATCCTACAACAAAAATACCCAATAAAATCCATAAAAATCGAAGTTGGTTTCAAATAATATTATTAAAATTTGACACTTCCAAATAAGTTTTTTTCACAATCCAACAAAATTGAAGTTATTTTCATCTAAATTTAATCAAATATAGATCCTACAACAAGAATTCTCAACAAAATCCAAAAAAATCGAAGTTGATTTCAAATGAATTTATTAAAATTTGACAAAAATCTTGTCTACATCCAAGAAAATTGAAGTAATTTTCATCTAAATTTAGTCAAATATAGATCCTACATCCAAAATACTCATCAAAATCCAAAAAAATCGAAGTTGATTTCAAATAAATTTATTAAAATTTGACACTTCCACCTAAAATTTTTTTTCACAATCCAAAAAATTGAAGTTATTTTCATCTAAATCTACTCAAATATAGATCCTACAACAAAAATACTCAACAAAATCCAAAATAATCGAAGTTGATTTCAAATAAATTTAAAAATTCGACACTTCCAACTAAATTTTTTTTCACAATCCAACAAAATTGAAGTTATTTTCATCTAAATTTACTCAAATATAGATCCTACAACCAAAATACGCAACAAAATCCAAAATAATCGAAGTTGATTTCAAATAAATTTAAAAATTCGACACTTCCAACTAAAATTTTTTTCACAATCCAACAAAATTGAAGTTATTTTCATCTAAATTTACTCAAATATAGATCCTACAACCAAAATACGCAACAAAATCCAAAATAATCGAAGTTGATTTCAAATAAATTTAAAAATTCGACACTTCCAACTAAAATTTTTTTCACAATCCAAAAAATTGATGTTATTTTCATCTAAATTTACTCAAATATAGATCCTACAACAAAAATACTCAACAAAATCCAAAAAAATCGAAGTTGGTTTCAAATAATATTATTAAAATTTGACCCTTCCAACTAAAACTTTTTTTCACAATCCAAAAAATTGAAGTTATTTTCATCTAAATCTACTCAAATATAGATCCTACAACAAAAATACTCAACAAAATCCAAAATAATCGAAGATGATTTCAAATAAATTTAAAAATTCGACACTTCCAACTAAAATTTTTTTCACAATCCAAAAAATTGATGTTATTTTCATCTAAATTTACTCAAATATAGATCCTACAACAAAAATACTCAATAAAATCCAAAAAAATCGAAGTTGGTTTCAAATAATATTATTAAAATTTGACACTTCCAAATAAATTTTTTTCACAATCCAACAAAATTGAAGTTATTTTCATCTAAATTTACTCAAATATAGATCCTACAACAAAAATACTCATCAAAATCCCAAAAAATTGAAGTTGATTTCAAATAAATTTATTAAAATTTGACATTTCCAACTAAATTTTTTTTCATAATCCAACAAAATTGAATTTATTTTCATCTAAATTTACTCAAATATAGACCCTACAACAAAGATACTCAACAAAATCCAAAAAATTCGAAGTTGATTTCAAATAAATTTATTAAAATTTGACACTTCGAACTAAAATTTTTTTCACAATCCAACAAAATTGAAGTTATTTTCATCTAAATTTACTCAAATATAGATCCTACAACAAAAATACTCAACAAAATCCAAAAAAATCGAAGTTGATTTCAAACAAATTTATTAAAATTATACCCTTCCAACTAAAACTTTTTTTCACAATCCAAAAAATTGATGTTATTTTCATCTAAATTTACTCAAATATAGATCCTACAACAAAAATACTCAACAAAATCCAAAAAAATCGAAGTTGATTTCAAATAAATTTATTAAAATTTGACCCTTCCAACTAAAACTTTTTTTCACAATCCAAAAAATTGAAGTTATTTTCATCTAAATCTACTCAAATATAGATCCTACAACAAAAATACTCAACAAAATCCAAAATAATCGAAGATGATTTCAAATAAATTTAAAAATTCGACACTTCCAACTAAAATTTTTTTCACAATCCAACAAAATTGAGGTTTTATTCATCTAAATTTACTCAAATATAGATCCTACAACAAAAATACTCAATAAAATCCATAAAAGTCGAAGTTGGTTTCAAATAATATTATTAAAATTTGACACTTCCAAATAAGTTTTTTTCACAATCCAACAAAATTGAAGTTATTTTCATCTAAATTTAATCAAATATAGATCCTACAACAAGAATTCTCAACAAAATCCAAAAAAATCGAAGTTGATTTCAAATGAATTTATTAAAATTTGACAAAAATCTTGTCTACATCCAAGAAAATTGAAGTTATTTTCATCTAAATTTAGTCAAATATAGATCCTACATCCAAAATACTCATCAAAATCCAAAAAAATCGAAGTTGATTTCAAATAAATTTATTAAAATTTGACACTTCCACCTAAATTTTTTTTCACAATCCAACAAAATTGAAGTTATTTTCATCTAAATTTACTCAAATATAGACCCTACAACAAAAATACTCAACAAAATCCAAAAAAATCGCAGTTGATTTCAAATAAATTTATTAAAATTTGACACTTCCAACTAAAATTTTTTTCACAATCCAACAAAATTGAGGTTTTTTTCATCTAAATTTACTCAAATATAGATCCTACAACAAAAATATTCAACAAAATCCAGAAAAATCGAAGTTGATTTCAAATAAATTTATTAAAATTTGACCCTTCCAACTAAAATTTTTTTCACAATCCAAAAAATTGATGTTATTTTCATCTAAATTTACTCAAATATAGATCCTACAACAAAAATACTCAACAAAATCCAAAAAAATCGAAGTTGATTTCAAACAAATTTATTAAAATTATACCCTTCCAACTAAAACTTTTTTTCACAATCCAAAAAATTGAAGTTATTTTCATCTAAATCTACTCAAATATAGATCCTACAACCAAAATACGCAACAAAATCCAAAATAATCGAAGTTGATTTCAAATAAATTTAAAAATTCGACACTTCCAACTAAAATTTTTTTCACAATCCAAAAAATTGATGTTATTTTCATCTAAATTTACTCAAATATAGATCCTACAACCAAAATACTCATCAAAATCCAAAAAAATCGAAGTTGATTTCAAATAAATTTATTAAAATTTGACACTTCCAACTAAAATTTTGTTTCACAATCCAAAAAATTGAAGTTATTTTCATCTAAATCTACTCAAATATAGATCCTACAACAAAAATACTCAACAAAATCCAAAATAATCGAAGTTGATTTCAAATAAATTTAAAAATTCGACACTTCCAACTAAATTTTTTTTCACAATCCAACAAAATTGAAGTTATTTTCATCTAAATTTACTCAAATATAGATCCTACAACCAAAATACGCAACAAAATCCAAAATAATCGAAGTTGATTTCAAATAAATTTAAAAATTCGACACTTCCAACTAAAATTTTTTTCACAATCCAACAAAATTGAAGTTATTTTCATCTAAATTTACTCAAATATAGATCCTACAACCAAAATACGCAACAAAATCCAAAATAATCGAAGTTGATTTCAAATAAATTTAAAAATTCGACACTTCCAACTAAAATTTTTTTCACAATCCAAAAAATTGATGTTATTTTCATCTAAATTTACTCAAATATAGATCCTACAACAAAAATACTCAACAAAATCCAAAAAAATCGAAGTTGATTTCAAACAAATTTATTAAAATTATACCCTTCCAACTAAAACTTTTTTTCACAATCCAAAAAATTGAAGTTATTTTCATCTAAATCTACTCAAATATAGATCCTACAACAAAAATACTCGACAAAATCCAAAATAATCGAAGATGATTTCAAATAAATTTAAAAATTCGACACTTCCAACTAAAATTTTTTTCACAATCCAACAAAATTGAGGTTTTATTCATCTAAATTTACTCAAATATAGATCCTACAACAAAAATACTCAATAAAATCCATAAAAATCGAAGTTGGTTTCAAATAATATTATTAAAATTTGACACTTCCAAATAAGTTTTTTTCACAATCCAACAAAATTGAAGTTATTTTCATCTAAATTTAATCAAATATAGATCCTACAACAAGAATTCTCAACAAAATCCCGAAAAATCGATGTTGGTTTCAAATAAATTTATTAAAATTTGACCCTTCCAACTAAAATTTTTTTTCACAATCCAAAAAATTGAAGTTATTTTCATCTAAATCTACTCAAATATAGATCCTACAACAAAAATACTCAACAAAATCCAAAATAATCGAAGTTGATTTCAAATAAATTTAAAAATTCGACACTTCCAACTAAAAATTTTGTTCACAGTCCAAAAAATTGATGTTATTTTCATCTAAATTTACTCAAATATAGATCCTACAACAAAAATACTCAATAAAATCCAAAAAAATCGAAGTTGGTTTCAAATAATATTATTAAAATTTGACACTTCCAAATAATTTTTTTTCACAAACCAACAAAATTGAAGTTATTTTCATCTAAATTTACTCAAATATAGATCCTACAACAAAAATACTCATCAAAATCCCAAAAAATCGAAGTTGATTTCAAATTAATTTATTAAAATTTGACATTTCCAACTAAATTTTTTTTCATAATCCAACAAAATTGAATTTATTTTCATCTAAATTTACTCAAATATAGACCCTACAACAAAGATACTCAACAAAATCCAAAAAATTCGAAGTTGATTTCAAATAAATTTATTAAAATTTGACACTTCGAACTAAAATTTTTTTCACAATCCAACAAAATTGAAGTTATTTTCATCTAAATTTACTCAAATATAGATCCTACAACAAAAATACTCAACAAAATCCAAAAAAATCGAAGTTGATTTCAAACAAATTTATTAAAATTATACCCTTCCAACTAAAACTTTTTTTCACAATCCAAAAAATTGATGTTATTTTCATCTAAATTTACTCAAATATAGATCCTACAACAAAAATACTCAATAAAATCCATAAAAATCGAAGTTGGTTTCAAATAATATTATTAAAATTTGACACTTCCAAATAAGTTTTTTTCACAATCCAACAAAATTGAAGTTATTTTCATCTAAATTTAATCAAATATAGATCCTACAACAAGAATTCTCAACAAAATCCAAAAAAATCGAAGTTGATTTCAAATAAATTTATTAAAATTTGACCCTTCCAACTAAAACTTTTTTTCACAATCCAAAAAATTGAAGTTATTTTCATCTAAATCTACTCAAATATAGATCCTACAACAAAAATACTCAACAAAATCCAAAATAATCGAAGTTGATTTCAAATAAATTTAAAAATTCGACACTTCCAACTAAAATTTTGTTCACAATCCAAAAAATTGATGTTATTTTCATCTAAATTTACTCAAATATAGATCCTACAACAAAAATACTCAATAAAATCCAAAAAAATCGAAGTTGGTTTCAAATAATATTATTAAAATTTGACACTTCCAAATAATTTTTTTTCACAATCCAACAAAATTGAAGTTATTTTCATCTAAATTTACTCAAATATAGATCCTACAACAAAAATACTCATCAAAATCCCAAAAAATCGAAGTTGATTTCAAATAAATTTATTAAAATTTGACATTTCCAACTAAATTTTTTTTCATAATCCAACAAAATTGAATTTATTTTCATCTAAATTTACTCAAATATAGACCCTACAACAAAGATACTCAACAAAATCCAAAAAATTCGAAGTTGATTTCAAATAAATTTATTAAAATTTGACACTTCGAACTAAAATTTTTTTCACAATCCAACAAAATTGAAGTTATTTTCATCTAAATTTACTCAAATATAGATCCTACAACAAAAATACTCAACAAAATCCAAAAAAATCGAAGTTGATTTCAAACAAATTTATTAAAATTATACCCTTCCAACTAAAACTTTTTTTCACAATCCAAAAAATTGATGTTATTTTCATCTAAATTTAATCAAATATAGATCCTACAACAAGAATTCTCAACAAAATCCAAAAAAATCGAAGTTGATTTCAAATGAATTTATTAAAATTTGACAAAAATCTTGTCTACATCCAAGAAAATTGAAGTAATTTTCATCTAAATTTAGTCAAATATAGATCCTACATCCAAAATACTCATCAAAATCCAAAAAAATCGAAGTTGATTTCAAATAAATTTATTAAAATTTGACACTTCCACCTAAAATTTTTTTTCACAATCCAAAAAATTGAAGTTATTTTCATCTAAATCTACTCAAATATAGATCCTACAACAAAAATACTCAACAAAATCCAAAATAATCGAAGTTGATTTCAAATAAATTTAAAAATTCGACACTTCCAACTAAATTTTTTTTCACAATCCAACAAAATTGAAGTTATTTTCATCTAAATTTACTCAAATATAGATCCTACAACCAAAATACGCAACAAAATCCAAAATAATCGAAGTTGATTTCAAATAAATTTAAAAATTCGACACTTCCAACTAAAATTTTTTTCACAATCCAACAAAATTGAAGTTATTTTCATCTAAATTTACTCAAATATAGATCCTACAACCAAAATACGCAACAAAATCCAAAATAATCGAAGTTGATTTCAAATAAATTTAAAAATTCGACACTTCCAACTAAAATTTTTTTCACAATCCAAAAAATTGATGTTATTTTCATCTAAATTTACTCAAATATAGATCCTACAACAAAAATACTCAACAAAATCCAAAAAAATCGAAGTTGGTTTCAAATAATATTATTAAAATTTGACCCTTCCAACTAAAACTTTTTTTCACAATCCAAAAAATTGAAGTTATTTTCATCTAAATCTACTCAAATATAGATCCTACAACAAAAATACTCAACAAAATCCAAAATAATCGAAGATGATTTCAAATAAATTTAAAAATTCGACACTTCCAACTAAAATTTTTTTCACAATCCAAAAAATTGATGTTATTTTCATCTAAATTTACTCAAATATAGATCCTACAACAAAAATACTCATCAAAATCCCAAAAAATTGAAGTTGATTTCAAATAAATTTATTAAAATTTGACATTTCCAACTAAATTTTTTTTCATAATCCAACAAAATTGAATTTATTTTCATCTAAATTTACTCAAATATAGACCCTACAACAAAGATACTCAACAAAATCCAAAAAATTCGAAGTTGATTTCAAATAAATTTATTAAAATTTGACACTTCGAACTAAAATTTTTTTCACAATCCAACAAAATTGAAGTTATTTTCATCTAAATTTACTCAAATATAGATCCTACAACAAAAATACTCAACAAAATCCAAAAAAATCGAAGTTGATTTCAAACAAATTTATTAAAATTATACCCTTCCAACTAAAACTTTTTTTCACAATCCAAAAAATTGATGTTATTTTCATCTAAATTTACTCAAATATAGATCCTACAACAAAAATACTCAACAAAATCCAAAAAAATCGAAGTTGATTTCAAATAAATTTATTAAAATTTGACCCTTCCAACTAAAACTTTTTTTCACAATCCAAAAAATTGAAGTTATTTTCATCTAAATCTACTCAAATATAGATCCTACAACAAAAATACTCAACAAAATCCAAAATAATCGAAGATGATTTCAAATAAATTTAAAAATTCGACACTTCCAACTAAAATTTTTTTCACAATCCAACAAAATTGAGGTTTTATTCATCTAAATTTACTCAAATATAGATCCTACAACAAAAATACTCAATAAAATCCATAAAAGTCGAAGTTGGTTTCAAATAATATTATTAAAATTTGACACTTCCAAATAAGTTTTTTTCACAATCCAACAAAATTGAAGTTATTTTCATCTAAATTTAATCAAATATAGATCCTACAACAAGAATTCTCAACAAAATCCAAAAAAATCGAAGTTGATTTCAAATGAATTTATTAAAATTTGACAAAAATCTTGTCTACATCCAAGAAAATTGAAGTTATTTTCATCTAAATTTAGTCAAATATAGATCCTACATCCAAAATACTCATCAAAATCCAAAAAAATCGAAGTTGATTTCAAATAAATTTATTAAAATTTGACACTTCCACCTAAATTTTTTTTCACAATCCAACAAAATTGAAGTTATTTTCATCTAAATTTACTCAAATATAGACCCTACAACAAAAATACTCAACAAAATCCAAAAAAATCGCAGTTGATTTCAAATAAATTTATTAAAATTTGACACTTCCAACTAAAATTTTTTTCACAATCCAACAAAATTGAGGTTTTTTTCATCTAAATTTACTCAAATATAGATCCTACAACAAAAATATTCAACAAAATCCAGAAAAATCGAAGTTGATTTCAAATAAATTTATTAAAATTTGACCCTTCCAACTAAAATTTTTTTCACAATCCAAAAAATTGATGTTATTTTCATCTAAATTTACTCAAATATAGATCCTACAACAAAAATACTCAACAAAATCCAAAAAAATCGAAGTTGATTTCAAACAAATTTATTAAAATTATACCCTTCCAACTAAAACTTTTTTTCACAATCCAAAAAATTGAAGTTATTTTCATCTAAATCTACTCAAATATAGATCCTACAACCAAAATACGCAACAAAATCCAAAATAATCGAAGTTGATTTCAAATAAATTTAAAAATTCGACACTTCCAACTAAAATTTTTTTCACAATCCAAAAAATTGATGTTATTTTCATCTAAATTTACTCAAATATAGATCCTACAACCAAAATACTCATCAAAATCCAAAAAAATCGAAGTTGATTTCAAATAAATTTATTAAAATTTGACACTTCCAACTAAAATTTTGTTTCACAATCCAAAAAATTGAAGTTATTTTCATCTAAATCTACTCAAATATAGATCCTACAACAAAAATACTCAACAAAATCCAAAATAATCGAAGTTGATTTCAAATAAATTTAAAAATTCGACACTTCCAACTAAATTTTTTTTCACAATCCAACAAAATTGAAGTTATTTTCATCTAAATTTACTCAAATATAGATCCTACAACCAAAATACGCAACAAAATCCAAAATAATCGAAGTTGATTTCAAATAAATTTAAAAATTCGACACTTCCAACTAAAATTTTTTTCACAATCCAACAAAATTGAAGTTATTTTCATCTAAATTTACTCAAATATAGATCCTACAACCAAAATACGCAACAAAATCCAAAATAATCGAAGTTGATTTCAAATAAATTTAAAAATTCGACACTTCCAACTAAAATTTTTTTCACAATCCAAAAAATTGATGTTATTTTCATCTAAATTTACTCAAATATAGATCCTACAACAAAAATACTCAACAAAATCCAAAAAAATCGAAGTTGATTTCAAACAAATTTATTAAAATTATACCCTTCCAACTAAAACTTTTTTTCACAATCCAAAAAATTGAAGTTATTTTCATCTAAATCTACTCAAATATAGATCCTACAACAAAAATACTCGACAAAATCCAAAATAATCGAAGATGATTTCAAATAAATTTAAAAATTCGACACTTCCAACTAAAATTTTTTTCACAATCCAACAAAATTGAGGTTTTATTCATCTAAATTTACTCAAATATAGATCCTACAACAAAAATACTCAATAAAATCCATAAAAATCGAAGTTGGTTTCAAATAATATTATTAAAATTTGACACTTCCAAATAAGTTTTTTTCACAATCCAACAAAATTGAAGTTATTTTCATCTAAATTTAATCAAATATAGATCCTACAACAAGAATTCTCAACAAAATCCCGAAAAATCGATGTTGGTTTCAAATAAATTTATTAAAATTTGACCCTTCCAACTAAAATTTTTTTTCACAATCCAAAAAATTGAAGTTATTTTCATCTAAATCTACTCAAATATAGATCCTACAACAAAAATACTCAACAAAATCCAAAATAATCGAAGTTGATTTCAAATAAATTTAAAAATTCGACACTTCCAACTAAAAATTTTGTTCACAGTCCAAAAAATTGATGTTATTTTCATCTAAATTTACTCAAATATAGATCCTACAACAAAAATACTCAATAAAATCCAAAAAAATCGAAGTTGGTTTCAAATAATATTATTAAAATTTGACACTTCCAAATAATTTTTTTTCACAAACCAACAAAATTGAAGTTATTTTCATCTAAATTTACTCAAATATAGATCCTACAACAAAAATACTCATCAAAATCCCAAAAAATCGAAGTTGATTTCAAATAAATTTATTAAAATTTGACATTTCCAACTAAATTTTTTTTCATAATCCAACAAAATTGAATTTATTTTCATCTAAATTTACTCAAATATAGACCCTACAACAAAGATACTCAACAAAATCCAAAAAATTCGAAGTTGATTTCAAATAAATTTATTAAAATTTGACACTTCGAACTAAAATTTTTTTCACAATCCAACAAAATTGAAGTTATTTTCATCTAAATTTACTCAAATATAGATCCTACAACAAAAATACTCAACAAAATCCAAAAAAATCGAAGTTGATTTCAAACAAATTTATTAAAATTATACCCTTCCAACTAAAACTTTTTTTCACAATCCAAAAAATTGATGTTATTTTCATCTAAATTTACTCAAATATAGATCCTACAACAAAAATACTCAATAAAATCCATAAAAATCGAAGTTGGTTTCAAATAATATTATTAAAATTTGACACTTCCAAATAAGTTTTTTTCACAATCCAACAAAATTGAAGTTATTTTCATCTAAATTTAATCAAATATAGATCCTACAACAAGAATTCTCAACAAAATCCAAAAAAATCGAAGTTGATTTCAAATAAATTTATTAAAATTTGACCCTTCCAACTAAAACTTTTTTTCACAATCCAAAAAATTGAAGTTATTTTCATCTAAATCTACTCAAATATAGATCCTACAACAAAAATACTCAACAAAATCCAAAATAATCGAAGTTGATTTCAAATAAATTTAAAAATTCGACACTTCCAACTAAAATTTTGTTCACAATCCAAAAAATTGATGTTATTTTCATCTAAATTTACTCAAATATAGATCCTACAACAAAAATACTCAATAAAATCCAAAAAAATCGAAGTTGGTTTCAAATAATATTATTAAAATTTGACACTTCCAAATAATTTTTTTTCACAATCCAACAAAATTGAAGTTATTTTCATCTAAATTTACTCAAATATAGATCCTACAACAAAAATACTCATCAAAATCCCAAAAAATCGAAGTTGATTTCAAATAAATTTATTAAAATTTGACATTTCCAACTAAATTTTTTTTCATAATCCAACAAAATTGAATTTATTTTCATCTAAATTTACTCAAATATAGACCCTACAACAAAGATACTCAACAAAATCCAAAAAATTCGAAGTTGATTTCAAATAAATTTATTAAAATTTGACACTTCGAACTAAAATTTTTTTCACAATCCAACAAAATTGAAGTTATTTTCATCTAAATTTACTCAAATATAGATCCTACAACAAAAATACTCAACAAAATCCAAAAAAATCGAAGTTGATTTCAAACAAATTTATTAAAATTATACCCTTCCAACTAAAACTTTTTTTCACAATCCAAAAAATTGATGTTATTTTCATCTAAATTTACTCAAATATAGATCCTACAACAAAAATACTCAATAAAATCCATAAAAATCGAAGTTGGTTTCAAATAATATTATTAAAATTTGACACTTCCAAATAAGTTTTTTTCACAATCCAACAAAATTGAAGTTATTTTCATCTAAATTTAATCAAATATAGATCCTACAACAAGAATTCTCAACAAAATCCAAAAAAATCGAAGTTGATTTCAAATAAATTTATTAAAATTTGACCCTTCCAACTAAAACTTTTTTTCACAATCCAAAAAATTGAAGTTATTTTCATCTAAATCTACTCAAATATAGATCCTACAACAAAAATACTCAACAAAATCCAAAATAATCGAAGTTGATTTCAAATAAATTTAAAAATTCGACACTTCCAACTAAAATTTTTTTCACAATCCAAAAAATTGATGTTATTTTCATCTAAATTTACTCAAATATAGATCCTACAACAAAAATACTCAACAAAATCCAAAAAAATCGAAGTTGATTTCAAATAAATTTATTAAAATTTGACCCTTCCAACTAAAACTTTTTTTCACAATCCAAAAAATTGATGTTATTTTCATCTAAATTTACTCAAATATAGATCCTACAACAAAAATACTCAACAAAATCCAAAAAAATCGAAGTTGATTTCAAATAAATTTATTAAAATTTGACCCTTCCAACTAAAACTTTTTTTCACAATCCAAAAAATTGAAGTTATTTTCATCTAAATCTACTCAAATATAGATCCTACAACAAAAATACTCAACAAAATCCAAAATAATCGAAGATGATTTCAAATAAATTTAAAAATTCGACACTTCCAACTAAAATTTTTTTCACAATCCAACAAAATTGAGGTTTTATTCATCTAAATTTACTCAAATATAGATCCTACAACAAAAATACTCAATAAAATCCATAAAAATCGAAGTTGGTTTCAAATAATATTATTAAAATTTGACACTTCCAAATAAGTTTTTTTCACAATCCAACAAAATTGAAGTTATTTTCATCTAAATTTAATCAAATATAGATCCTACAACAAGAATTCTCAACAAAATCCAAAAAAATCAAAGTTGATTTCAAATGAATTTATTAAAATTTGACAAAAATCTTGTCTACATCCAAGAAAATTGAAGTTATTTTCATCTAAATTTAGTCAAATATAGATCCTACATCCAAAATACTCATCAAAATCCAAAAAAATCGAAGTTGATTTCAAATAAATTTATTAAAATTTGACATTTCCAACTAAATTTTTTTTCATAATCCAACAAAATTGAATTTATTTTCATCTAAATTTACTCAAATATAGACCCTACAACAAAGATACTCAACAAAATCCAAAAAATTCGAAGTTGATTTCAAATAAATTTATTAAAATTTGACACTTCGAACTAAAATTTTTTTCACAATCCAACAAAATTGAAGTTATTTTCATCTAAATTTACTCAAATATAGATCCTACAACAAAATTACTCAACAAAATCCAAAAAAATCGAAGTTGATTTCAAACAAATTTATTAAAATTATACCCTTCCAACTAAAACTTTTTTTCACAATCCAAAAAATTGATGTTATTTTCATCTAAATTTACTCAAATATAGATCCTACAACAAAAATACTCAACAAAATCCAAAAAAATCGAAGTTGATTTCAAATAAATTTATTAAAATTTGACCCTTCCAACTAAAACTTTTTTTCACAATCCAAAAAATTGAAGTTATTTTCATCTAAATCTACTCAAATATAGATCCTACAACAAAAATACTCAACAAAATCCAAAATAATCGAAGTTGATTTCAAATAAATTTAAAAATTCGACACTTCCAACTAAAATTTTTTTCACAATCCAAAAAATTGATGTTATTTTCATCTAAATTTACTCAAATATAGATCCTACAACAAAAATACTCAACAAAATAAAAAAAAATCGAAGTTGGTTTCAAATAAATTTATTAAAATTTGACACTTCCAACTAAAATTTTTTTCACAATCCAAAAAATTGAAGTTATTTTCATCTAAATTTACTCAAATATATATCCTACAACCAAAATACTCATCAAAATCCAAAAAAATCGAAGTTGATTTCAAATAAATTTATTAAAATTTGACACTTCCACCTAAATTTTTTTTCACAATCCAACAAAATTGAAGTTATTTTCATCTAAATTTACTCAAATATAGACCCTACAACAAAAATACTCAACAAAATCCAAAAAAATCGCAGTTGATTTCAAATAAATTTATTAAAATTTGACACTTCCAACTAAAATTTTTTTCACAATCCAACAAAATTGAGGTTTTTTTCATCTAAATTTACTCAAATATAGATCCTACAACAAAAATACTCAACAAAATCCAGAAAAATCGAAGTTGATTTCAAATAAATTTATTAAAATTTGACCCTTCCAACTAAAACTTTTTTTCACAATCCAAAAAATTGAAGTTATTTTCATCTAAATTTACTCAAATATAGATCCTACAACAAAAATACTCAACAAAATCCAAAAAAATCGAAGTTGGTTTCAAATAAATTTATTAAAATTTGACACTTCCAAATAAATTTTTTTCACAATCCAACAAAATTGAAGTTATTTTCATCTAAATTTACTCAAATATAGATCCTACAACAAAAATACTCAATAAAATCAAAAAAAATCGAAGTTGGTTTCAAATAATATTATTAAAATTTGACACTTCCAAATAAATTTTTTTCACAATCCAACAAAATTGAAGTTATTTTCATGTAAATTTAATCAAATATAGATCCTACAACAAGAATTCTCAACAAAATCCAAAAAAATCGAAGTTGATTTCAAATGAATT
The DNA here is from genome assembly GCA_946251845.1 of Andrena fulva. Classification (NCBI taxonomy): domain Eukaryota; kingdom Metazoa; phylum Arthropoda; class Insecta; order Hymenoptera; family Andrenidae; genus Andrena; species Andrena fulva. Next base: position 3,373,090 of record CAMITZ010000003.1, on the reverse strand, counting down.
TATTAAAATTTGACAAAAATCTTGTCTACATCCAAGAAAATTGAAGTTATTTTCATCTAAATTTAGTCAAATATAGATCCTACAACCAAAATACTCATCAAAATCCAAAAAAATCGAAGTTGATTTCAAATAAATTTATTAAAATTTGACACTTCCAACTAAAATTTTTTTTCACAATCCAAAAAATTGAAGTTATTTTCATCTAAATCTACTCAAATATAGATCCTACAACAAAAATACTCAACAAAATCCAAAATAATCGAAGTTGATTTCAAATAAATTTAAAAATTCGACACTTCCAACTAAATTTTTTTTCACAATCCAACAAAATTGAAGTTATTTTCATCTAAATTTACTCAAATATAGATCCTACAACCAAAATACGCAACAAAATCCAAAATAATCGAAGTTGATTTCAAATAAATTTAAAAATTCGACACTTCCAACTAAAATTTTTTTCACAATCCAACAAAATTGAAGTTATTTTCATCTAAATTTACTCAAATATAGATCCTACAACCAAAATACGCAACAAAATCCAAAATAATCGAAGTTGATTTCAAATAAATTTAAAAATTCGACACTTCCAACTAAAATTTTTTTCACAATCCAAAAAATTGATGTTATTTTCATCTAAATTTACTCAAATATAGATCCTACAACAAAAATACTCAACAAAATCCAAAAAAATCGAAGTTGATTTCAAACAAATTTATTAAAATTATACCCTTCCAACTAAAACTTTTTTTCACAATCCAACAAAATTGAAGTTATTTTCATCTAAATTTACTCAAATATAGATCCTACAACAAAAATACTCAACAAAATCCAAAATAATCGAAGATGATTTCAAATAAATTTAAAAATTCGACACTTCCAACTAAAATTTTTTTCACAATCCAACAAAATTGAGGTTTTATTCATCTAAATTTACTCAAATATAGATCCTACAACAAAAATACTCAATAAAATCCATAAAAATCGAAGTTGGTTTCAAATAATATTATTAAAATTTGACACTTCCAAATAAGTTTTTTTCACAATCCAACAAAATTGAAGTTATTTTCATCTAAATTTAATCAAATATAGATCCTACAACAAGAATTCTCAACAAAATCCCGAAAAATCGAAGTTGGTTTCAAATAAATTTATTAAAATTTGACCCTTCCAACTAAAATTTTTTTTCACAATCCAAAAAATTGAAGTTATTTTCATCTAAATCTACTCAAATATAGATCCTACAACAAAAATACTCAACAAAATCCAAAATAATCGAAGTTGATTTCAAATAAATTTAAAAATTCGACACTTCCAACTAAATTTTTTTTCACAATCCAACAAAATTGAAGTTATTTTCATCTAAATTTACTCAAATATAGATCCTACAACCAAAATACGCAACAAAATCCAAAATAATCGAAGTTGATTTCAAATAAATTTAAAAATTCGACACTTCCAACTAAAATTTTTTTCACAATCCAAAAAATTGATGTTATTTTCATCTAAATTTACTCAAATATAGATCCTACAACAAAAATACTCAATAAAATCCAAAAAAATCGAAGTTGGTTTCAAATAATATTATTAAAATTTGACCCTTCCAACTAAAACTTTTTTTCACAATCCAAAAAATTGAAGTTATTTTCATCTAAATCTACTCAAATATAGATCCTACAACAAAAATACTCAACAAAATCCAAAATAATCGAAGATGATTTCAAATAAATTTAAAAATTCGACACTTCCAACTAAAATTTTTTTCACAATCCAAAAAATTGATGTTATTTTCATCTAAATTTACTCAAATATAGATCCTACAACAAAAATACTCAATTAAATCCAAAAAAATCGAAGTTGGTTTCAAATAATATTATTAAAATTTGACACTTCCAAATAAATTTTTTTCACAATCCAACAAAATTGAAGTTATTTTCATCTAAATTTACTCAAATATAGATCCTACAACAAAAATACTCATCAAAATCCCAAAAAATTGAAGTTGATTTCAAATAAATTTATTAAAATTTGACATTTCCAACTAAATTTTTTTTCATAATCCAACAAAATTGAATTTATTTTCATCTAAATTTACTCAAATATAGATCCTACAACAAAAATACTCAACAAAATCCAAAAAAATCGAAGTTGATTTCAAACAAATTTATTAAAATTATACCCTTCCAACTAAAACTTTTTTTCACAATCCAAAAAATTGATGTTATTTTCATCTAAATTTACTCAAATATAGATCCTACAACAAAAATACTCAACAAAATCCAAAAAAATCGAAGTTGATTTCAAATAAATTTATTAAAATTTGACCCTTCCAACTAAAACTTTTTTTCACAATCCAAAAAATTGAAGTTATTTTCATCTAAATCTACTCAAATATAGATCCTACAACCAAAATACTCATCAAAATCCAAAAAAATCGAAGTTGATTTCAAATAAATTTATTAAAATTTGACACTTCCAACTAAAATTTTTTTCACAATCCAAAAAATTGATGTTATTTTCATCTAAATTTACTCAAATATAGATCCTACAACAAAAATACTCAATAAAATCCAAAAAAAATCGAAGTTGGTTTCAAATAATATTATTAAAATTTGACACTTCCAAATAAATTTTTTTCACAATCCAACAAAATTGAAGTTATTTTCATCTAAATTTACTCAAATATAGACCCTACAACAAAAATACTCAACAAAATCCAAAAAAATCGCAGTTGATTTCAAATAAATTTATTAAAATTTGACACTTCCAACTAAAATTTTTTTCACAATCCAACAAAATTGAGGTTTTTTTCATCTAAATTTACTCAAATATAGATCCTACAACAAAAATACTCAACAAAATCCAGAAAAATCGAAGTTGATTTCAAATAAATTTATTAAAATTTGACCCTTCCAACTAAAACTTTTTTTCACAATCCAAAAAATTGAAGTTATTTTCATCTAAATTTACTCAAATATAGATCCTACAACAAAAATACTCAACAAAATCCAAAAAAATCGAAGTTGGTTTCAAATAAATTTATTAAAATTTGACACTTCCAACTAAAATTTTTTTCACAATCCAAAAAATTGAAGTTATTTTCATCTAAATTTACTCAAATATAGATCCTACAACAAAAATACTCAATAAAATCCAAAAAAATCGAAGTTGGTTTCAAATAATATTATTAAAATTTGACACTTCCAAATAAATTTTTTTCACAATCCAACAAAATTGAAGTTATTTTCATGTAAATTTAATCAAATATAGATCCTACAACAAGAATTCTCAACAAAATCCAAAAAAATCGAAGTTGATTTCAAATGAATTTATTAAAATTTGACAAAAATCTTGTCTACATCCAAGAAAATTGAAGTTATTTTCATCTAAATTTATTCAAATATAGATCCTACAACCAAAATACTCATCAAAATCCAAAAAAATCGAAGTTGATTTCAAATAAATTTATTAAAATTTGACACTTCCACCTAAATTTTTTTTCACAATCCAACAAAATTGAAGTTATTTTCATCTAAATTTACTCAAATATAGATCCTACAACCAAAATACGCAACAAAATCCAAAATAATCGAAGTTGATTTCAAATAAATTTAAAAATTCGACACTTCCAACTAAAATTTTGTTCACAATCCAAAAAATTGATGTTATTTTCATCTAAATTTACTCAAATATAGATCCTACAACAAAAATACTCAATAAAATCCAAAAAAATCGAAGTTGGTTTCAAATAATATTATTAAAATTTGACACTTCCAAATAATTTTTTTTCACAATCCAACAAAATTGAAGTTATTTTCATCTAAATTTACTCAAATATAGATCCTACAACAAAAATACTCATCAAAATCCCAAAAAATCGAAGTTGATTTCAAATAAATTTATTAAAATTTGACATTTCCAACTAAATTTTTTTTCATAATCCAACAAAATTGAATTTATTTTCATCTAAATTTACTCAAATATAGACCCTACAACAAAGATACTCAACAAAATCCAAAAAATTCGAAGTTGATTTCAAATAAATTTATTAAAATTTGACACTTCCACCTAAAATTTTTTTTCACAATCCAAAAAATTGAAGTTATTTTCATCTAAATTTACTCAAATATAGATCCTACAACAAAAATACTCAACAAAATCCAAAAAAATCGAAGTTGATTTCAAACAAATTTATTAAAATTATACCCTTCCAACTAAAACTTTTTTTCACAATCCAAAAAATTGATGTTATTTTCATCTAAATTTACTCAAATATAGATCCTACAACAAAAATACTCAACAAAATCCAAAAAAATCGAAGTTGATTTCAAATAAATTTATTAAAATTTGACCCTTCCAACTAAAACTTTTTTTCACAATCCAAAAAATTGAAGTTATTTTCATCTAAATCTACTCAAATATAGATCCTACAACAAAAATACTCAACAAAATCCAAAATAATCGAAGATGATTTCAAATAAATTTAAAAATTCGACACTTCCAACTAAAATTTTTTTCACAATCCAACAAAATTGAGGTTTTATTCATCTAAATTTACTCAAATATAGATCCTACAACAAAAATACTCAATAAAATCCATAAAAATCGAAGTTGGTTTCAAATAATATTATTAAAATTTGACACTTCCAAATAAGTTTTTTTCACAATCCAACAAAATTGAAGTTATTTTCATCTAAATTTAATCAAATATAGATCCTACAACAAGAATTCTCAACAAAATCCAAAAAAATCGAAGTTGATTTCAAATGAATTTATTAAAATTTGACAAAAATCTTGTCTACATCCAAGAAAATTGAAGTTATTTTCATCTAAATTTAGTCAAATATAGATCCTACATCCAAAATACTCATCAAAATCCAAAAAAATCGAAGTTGATTTCAAATAAATTTATTAAAATTTGACACTTCCACCTAAATTTTTTTTCACAATCCAACAAAATTGAAGTTATTTTCATCTAAATTTACTCAAATATAGACCCTACAACAAAAATACTCAACAAAATCCAAAAAAATCGCAGTTGATTTCAAATAAATTTATTAAAATTTGACACTTCCAACTAAAATTTTTTTCACAATCCAACAAAATTGAGGTTTTTTTCATCTAAATTTACTCAAATATAGATCCTACAACAAAAATACTCAACAAAATCCCGAAAAATCGAAGTTGATTTCAAATAAATTTATTAAAATTTGACCCTTCCAACTAAAATTTTTTTCACAATCCAAAAAATTGATGTTATTTTCATCTAAATTTACTCAAATATAGATCCTACAACAAAAATACTCAACAAAATCCAAAAAAATCGAAGTTGATTTCAAACAAATTTATTAAAATTATACCCTTCCAACTAAAACTTTTTTTCACAATCCAAAAAATTGAAGTTATTTTCATCTAAATCTACTCAAATATAGATCCTACAACCAAAATACGCAACAAAATCCAAAATAATCGAAGTTGATTTCAAATAAATTTAAAAATTCGACACTTCCAACTAAAATTTTTTTCACAATCCAAAAAATTGATGTTATTTTCATCTAAATTTACTCAAATATAGATCCTACAACCAAAATACTCATCAAAATCCAAAAAAATCGAAGTTGATTTCAAATAAATTTATTAAAATTTGACACTTCCAACTAAAATTTTGTTTCACAATCCAAAAAATTGAAGTTATTTTCATCTAAATCTACTCAAATATAGATCCTACAACAAAAATACTCAACAAAATCCAAAATAATCGAAGTTGATTTCAAATAAATTTAAAAATTCGACACTTCCAACTAAATTTTTTTTCACAATCCAACAAAATTGAAGTTATTTTCATCTAAATTTACTCAAATATAGATCCTACAACCAAAATACGCAACAAAATCCAAAATAATCGAAGTTGATTTCAAATAAATTTAAAAATTCGACACTTCCAACTAAAATTTTTTTCACAATCCAACAAAATTGAAGTTATTTTCATCTAAATTTACTCAAATATAGATCCTACAACCAAAATACGCAACAAAATCCAAAATAATCGAAGTTGATTTCAAATAAATTTAAAAATTCGACACTTCCAACTAAAATTTTTTTCACAATCCAAAAAATTGATGTTATTTTCATCTAAATTTACTCAAATATAGATCCTACAACAAAAATACTCAACAAAATCCAAAAAAATCGAAGTTGATTTCAAACAAATTTATTAAAATTATACCCTTCCAACTAAAACTTTTTTTCACAATCCAAAAAATTGAAGTTATTTTCATCTAAATCTACTCAAATATAGATCCTACAACAAAAATACTCAACAAAATCCAAAATAATCGAAGATGATTTCAAATAAATTTAAAAATTCGACACTTCCAACTAAAATTTTTTTCACAATCCAACAAAATTGAGGTTTTATTCATCTAAATTTACTCAAATATAGATCCTACAACAAAAATACTCAATAAAATCCATAAAAATCGAAGTTGGTTTCAAATAATATTATTAAAATTTGACACTTCCAAATAAGTTTTTTTCACAATCCAACAAAATTGAAGTTATTTTCATCTAAATTTAATCAAATATAGATCCTACAACAAGAATTCTCAACAAAATCCCGAAAAATCGAAGTTGGTTTCAAATAAATTTATTAAAATTTGACCCTTCCAACTAAAATTTTTTTTCACAATCCAAAAAATTGAAGTTATTTTCATCTAAATCTACTCAAATATAGATCCTACAACAAAAATACTCAACAAAATCCAAAATAATCGAAGTTGATTTCAAATAAATTTAAAAATTCGACACTTCCAACTAAATTTTTTTTCACAATCCAACAAAATTGATGTTATTTTCATCTAAATTTACTCAAATATAGATCCTACAACAAAAATACGCAACAAAATCCAAAATAATCGAAGTTGATTTCAAATAAATTTAAAAATTCGACACTTCCAACTAAAATTTTTTTCACAATCCAAAAAATTGATGTTATTTTCATCTAAATTTACTCAAATATAGATCCTACAACAAAAATACTCAATAAAATCCAAAAAAATCGAAGTTGGTTTCAAATAATATTATTAAAATTTGACCCTTCCAACTAAAACTTTTTTCACAATCCAAAAAATTGAAGTTATTTTCATCTAAATCTACTCAAATATAGATCCTACAACAAAAATACTCAACAAAATCCAAAATAATCGAAGATGATTTCAAATAAATTTAAAAATTCGACACTTCCAACTAAAATTTTTTTCACAATCCAAAAAATTGATGTTATTTTCATCTAAATTTACTCAAATATAGATCCTACAACAAAAATACTCAATAAAATCCAAAAAAATCGAAGTTGGTTTCAAATAATATTATTAAAATTTGACACTTCCAAATAAATTTTTTTCACAATCCAACAAAATTGAAGTTATTTTCATCTAAATTTACTCAAATATAGATCCTACAACAAAAATACTCATCAAAATCCCAAAAAATTGAAGTTGATTTCAAATAAATTTATTAAAATTTGACATTTCCAACTAAATTTTTTTTCATAATCCAACAAAATTGAATTTATTTTCATCTAAATTTACTCAAATATAGACCCTACAACAAAGATACTCAACAAAATCCAAAAAATTCGAAGTTGATTTCAAATAAATTTATTAAAATTTGACACTTCGAACTAAAATTTTTTTCACAATCCAACAAAATTGAAGTTATTTTCATCTAAATTTACTCTAATATAGATCCTACAACAAAAATACTCAACAAAATCCAAAAAAATCGAAGTTGATTTCAAACAAATTTATTAAAATTATACCCTTCCAACTAAAACTTTTTTTCACAATCCAAAAAATTGATGTTATTTTCATCTAAATTTACTCAAATATAGATCCTACAACAAAAATACTCAACAAAATCCAAAAAAATCGAAGTTGATTTCAAATAAATTTATTAAAATTTGACCCTTCCAACTAAAACTTTTTTTCACAATCCAAAAAATTGAAGTTATTTTCATCTAAATCTACTCAAATATAGATCCTACAACAAAAATACTCAACAAAATCCAAAATAATCGAAGTTGATTTCAAATAAATTTAAAAATTCGACACTTCCAACTAAAATTTTTTTCACAATCCAAAAAATTGATGTTATTTTCATCTAAATTTACTCAAATATAGATCCTACAACAAAAATACTCAACAATATCCAAAAAAATCGAAGTTGATTTCAAATAAATTTATTAAAATTTGACCCTTCCAACTAAAACTTTTTTTCACAATCCAAAAAATTGAAGTTATTTTCATCTAAATCTACTCAAATATAGACCCTACAACAAAAATACTCAACAAAATCCAAAAAAATCGCAGTTGATTTCAAATAAATTTATTAAAATTTGACACTTCCAACTAAAATTTTTTTCACAATCCAACAAAATTGAGGTTTTTTTCATCTAAATTTACTCAAATATAGATCCTACAACAAAAATACTCAACAAAATCCAGAAAAATCGAAGTTGATTTCAAATAAATTTATTAAAATTTGACCCTTCCAACTAAAACTTTTTTTCACAATCCAAAAAATTGAAGTTATTTTCATCTAAATTTACTCAAATATAGATCCTACAACAAAAATACTCAACAAAATCCAAAAAAATCGAAGTTGGTTTCAAATAAATTTATTAAAATTTGACACTTCCAACTAAAATTTTTTTCACAATCCAAAAAATTGAAGTTATTTTCATCTAAATTTACTCAAATATAGATCCTACAACAAAAATACTCAATAAAATCCAAAAAAATCGAAGTTGGTTTCAAATAATATTATTAAAATTTGACACTTCCAAATAAATTTTTTTCACAATCCAACAAAATTGAAGTTATTTTCATGTAAATTTAATCAAATATAGATCCTACAACAAGAATTCTCAACAAAATCCAAAAAAATCGAAGTTGATTTCAAATGAATTTATTAAAATTTGACAAAAATCTTGTCTACATCCAAGAAAATTGAAGTTATTTTCATCTAAATTTATTCAAATATAGATCCTACAACCAAAATACTCATCAAAATCCAAAAAAATCGAAGTTGATTTCAAATAAATTTATTAAAATTTGACACTTCCACCTAAATTTTTTTTCACAATCCAACAAAATTGAAGTTATTTTCATCTAAATTTACTCAAATATAGATCCTACAACCAAAATACGCAACAAAATCCAAAATAATCGAAGTTGATTTCAAATAAATTTAAAAATTCGACACTTCCAACTAAAATTTTGTTCACAATCCAAAAAATTGATGTTATTTTCATCTAAATTTACACAAATATAGATCCTACAACAAAAATACTCAATAAAATCCAAAAAAATCGAAGTTGGTTTCAAATAATATTATTAAAATTTGACACTTCCAAATAATTTTTTTTCACAATCCAACAAAATTGAAGTTATTTTCATCTAAATTTACTCAAATATAGATCCTACAACAAAAATACTCATCAAAATCCCAAAAAATCGAAGTTGATTTCAAATAAATTTATTAAAATTTGACATTTCCAACTAAATTTTTTTTCATAATCCAACAAAATTGAATTTATTTTCATCTAAATTTACTCAAATATAGACCCTACAACAAAGATACTCAACAAAATCCAAAAAATTCGAAGTTGATTTCAAATAAATTTATTAAAATTTGACACTTCGAACTAAAATTTTTTTCACAATCCAACAAAATTGAAGTTATTTTCATCTAAATTTACTCAAATATAGATCCTACAACAAAAATACTCAACAAAATCCAAAAAAATCGAAGTTGATTTCAAACAAATTTATTAAAATTATACCCTTCCAACTAAAACTTTTTTTCACAATCCAAAAAATTGATGTTATTTTCATCTAAATTTACTCAAATATAGATCCTACAACAAAAATACTCAATAAAATCCATAAAAATCGAAGTTGGTTTCAAATAATATTATTAAAATTTGACACTTCCAAATAAGTTTTTTTCACAACCCAACAAAATTGAAGTTATTTTCATCTAAATTTAATCAAATATAGATCCTACAACAAGAATTCTCAACAAAATCCAAAAAAATCGAAGTTGATTTCAAATGAATTTATTAAAATTTGACAAAAATCTTGTCTACATCCAAGAAAATTGAAGTAATTTTCATCTAAATTTAGTCAAATATAGATCCTACATCCAAAATACTCATCAAAATCCAAAAAAATCGAAGTTGATTTCAAATAAATTTATTAAAATTTGACACTTCCACCTAAAATTTTTTTTCACAATCCAAAAAATTGAAGTTATTTTCATCTAAATCTACTCAAATATAGATCCTACAACAAAAATACTCAACAAAATCCAAAATAATCGAAGTTGATTTCAAATAAATTTAAAAATTCGACACTTCCAACTAAATTTTTTTTCACAATCCAACAAAATTGAAGTTATTTTCATCTAAATTTACTCAAATATAGATCCTACAACCAAAATACGCAACAAAATCCAAAATAATCGAAGTTGATTTCAAATAAATTTAAAAATTCGACACTTCCAACTAAAATTTTTTTCACAATCCAACAAAATTGAAGTTATTTTCATCTAAATTTACTCAAATATAGATCCTACAACCAAAATACGCAACAAAATCCAAAATAATCGAAGTTGATTTCAAATAAATTTAAAAATTCGACACTTCCAACTAAAATTTTTTTCACAATCCAAAAAATTGATGTTATTTTCATCTAAATTTACTCAAATATAGATCCTACAACAAAAATACTCAATAAAATCCAAAAAAATCGAAGTTGGTTTCAAATAATATTATTAAAATTTGACCCTTCCAACTAAAACTTTTTTTCACAATCCAAAAAATTGAAGTTATTTTCATCTAAATCTACTCAAATATAGATCCTACAACAAAAATACTCAACAAAATCCAAAATAATCGAAGATGATTTCAAATAAATTTAAAAATTCGACACTTCCAACTAAAATTTTTTTCACAATCCAAAAAATTGATGTTATTTTCATCTAAATTTACTCAAATATAGATCCTACAACAAAAATACTCAATAAAATCCAAAAAAATCGAAGTTGGTTTCAAATAATATTATTAAAATTTGACACTTCCAAATAAATTTTTTTCACAATCCAACAAAATTGAAGTTATTTTCATCTAAATTTACTCAAATATAGATCCTACAACAAAAATACTCAACAAAATCCAAAAAAATCGAAGTTGGTTTCAAATAAATTTATTAAAATTTGACACTTCCAACTAAAATTTTTTTCACAATCCAAAAAATTGAAGTTATTTTCATCTAAATTTACTCAAATATAGATCCTACAACAAAAATACTCAATAAAATCCAAAAAAATCGAAGTTGGTTTCAAATAATATTATTAAAATTTGACACTTCCAAATAAATTTTTTTCACAATCCAACAAAATTGAAGTTATTTTCATGTAAATTTAATCAAATATAGATCCTACAACAAGAATTCTCAACAAAATCCAAAAAAATCGAAGTTGATTTCAAATGAATTTATTAAAATTTGACAAAAATCTTGTCTACATCCAAGAAAATTGAAGTTATTTTCATCTAAATTTATTCAAATATAGATCCTACAACCAAAATACTCATCAAAATCCAAAAAAATCGAAGTTGATTTCAAATAAATTTATTAAAATTTGACACTTCCACCTAAATTTTTTTTCACAATCCAACAAAATTGAAGTTATTTTCATCTAAATTTACTCAAATATAGATCCTACAACCAAAATACGCAACAAAATCCAAAATAATCGAAGTTGATTTCAAATAAATTTAAAAATTCGACACTTCCAACTAAAATTTTGTTCACAATCCAAAAAATTGATGTTATTTTCATCTAAATTTACTCAAATATAGATCCTACAACAAAAATACTCAATAAAATCCAAAAAAATCGAAGTTGGTTTCAAATAATATTATTAAAATTTGACACTTCCAAATAATTTTTTTTCACAATCCAACAAAATTGAAGTTATTTTCATCTAAATTTACTCAAATATAGATCCTACAACAAAAATACTCTTCAAAATCCCAAAAAATCGAAGTTGATTTCAAATAAATTTATTAAAATTTGACATTTCCAACTAAATTTTTTTTCATAATCCAACAAAATTGAATTTATTTTCATCTAAATTTACTCAAATATAGACCCTACAACAAAGATACTCAACAAAATCCAAAAAATTCGAAGTTGATTTCAAATAAATTTATTAAAATTTGACACTTCGAACTAAAATTTTTTTCACAATCCAACAAAATTGAAGTTATTTTCATCTAAATTTACTCAAGTATAGATCCTACAACAAAAATACTCAACAAAATCCAAAAAAATCGAAGTTGATTTCAAACAAATTTATTAAAATTATACCCTTCCAACTAAAACTTTTTTTCACAATCCAAAAAATTGATGTTATTTTCATCTAAATTTACTCAAATATAGATCCTACAACAAAAATACTCAATAAAATCCATAAAAATCGAAGTTGGTTTCAAATAATATTATTAAAATTTGACACTTCCAAATAAGTTTTTTTCACAATCCAACAAAATTGAAGTTATTTTCATCTAAATTTAATCAAATATAGATCCTACAACAAGAATTCTCAACAAAATCCAAAAAAATCGAAGTTGATTTCAAATGAATTTATTAAAATTTGACAAAAATCTTGTCTACATCCAAGAAAATTGAAGTAATTTTCATCTAAATTTAGTCAAATATAGATCCTACATCCAAAATACTCATCAAAATCCAAAAAAATCGAAGTTGATTTCAAATAAATTTATTAAAATTTGACACTTCCACCTAAAATTTTTTTTCACAATCCAAAAAATTGAAGTTATTTTCATCTAAATCTACTCAAATATAGATCCTACAACAAAAATACTCAACAAAATCCAAAATAATCGAAGTTGATTTCAAATAAATTTAAAAATTCGACACTTCCAACTAAATTTTTTTTCACAATCCAACAAAATTGAAGTTATTTTCATCTAAATTTACTCAAATATAGATCCTACAACCAAAATACGCAACAAAATCCAAAATAATCGAAGTTGATTTCAAATAAATTTAAAAATTCGACACTTCCAACTAAAATTTTTTTCACAATCCAACAAAATTGAAGTTATTTTCATCTAAATTTACTCAAATATAGATCCTACAACCAAAATACGCAACAAAATCCAAAATAATCGAAGTTGATTTCAAATAAATTTAAAAATTCGACACTTCCAACTAAAATTTTTTTCACAATCCAAAAAATTGATGTTATTTTCATCTAAATTTACTCAAATATAGATCCTACAACAAAAATACTCAACAAAATCCAAAAAAATCGAAGTTGGTTTCAAATAATATTATTAAAATTTGACCCTTCCAACTAAAACTTTTTTTCACAATCCAAAAAATTGAAGTTATTTTCATCTAAATCTACTCAAATATAGATCCTACAACAAAAATACTCAACAAAATCCAAAATAATCGAAGATGATTTCAAATATATTTAAAAATTCGACACTTCCAACTAAAATTTTTTTCACAATCCAAAAAATTGATGTTATTTTCATCTAAATTTACTCAAATATAGATCCTACAACAAAAATACTCAATAAAATCGAAAAAAATCGAAGTTGGTTTCAAATAATATTATTAAAATTTGACACTTCCAAATAAGTTTTTTTCACAATCCAACAAAATTGAAGTTATTTTCATCTAAATTTAATCAAATATAGATCCTACAACAAGAATTCTCAACAAAATCCAAAAAAATCGAAGTTGATTTCAAATGAATTTATTAAAATTTGACAAAAATCTTGTCTACATCCAAGAAAATTGAAGTAATTTTCATCTAAATTTAGTCAAATATAGATCCTACATCCAAAATACTCATCAAAATCCAAAAAAATCGAAGTTGATTTCAAATAAATTTATTAAAATTTGACACTTCCACCTAAAATTTTTTTTCACAATCCAAAAAATTGAAGTTATTTTCATCTAAATCTACTCAAATATAGATCCTACAACAAAAATACTCAACAAAATCCAAAATAATCGAAGTTGATTTCAAATAAATTTAAAAATTCGACACTTCCAACTAAATTTTTTTTCACAATCCAACAAAATTGAAGTTATTTTCATCTAAATTTACTCAAATATAGATCCTACAACCAAAATACGCAACAAAATCCAAAATAATCGAAGTTGATTTCAAATAAATTTAAAAATTCGACACTTCCAACTAAAATTTTTTTCACAATCCAACAAAATTGAAGTTATTTTCATCTAAATTTACTCAAATATAGATCCTACAACCAAAATACGCAACAAAATCCAAAATAATCGAAGTTGATTTCAAATAAATTTAAAAATTCGACACTTCCAACTAAAATTTTTTTCACAATCCAAAAAATTGATGTTATTTTCATCTAAATTTACTCAAATATAGATCCTACAACAAAAATACTCAACAAAATCCAAAAAAATCGAAGTTGGTTTCAAATAATATTATTAAAATTTGACCCTTCCAACTAAAACTTTTTTTCACAATCCAAAAAATTGAAGTTATTTTCATCTAAATCTACTCAAATATAGATCCTACAACCAAAATACGCAACAAAATCCAAAATAATCGAAGTTGATTTCAAATAAATTTAAAAATTCGACACTTCCAACTAAAATTTTTTTCACAATCCAACAAAATTGAAGTTATTTTCATCTAAATTTACTCAAATATAGATCCTACAACCAAAATACGCAACAAAATCCAAAATAATCGAAGTTGATTTCAAATAAATTTAAAAATTCGACACTTCCAACTAAAATTTTTTTCACAATCCAAAAAATTGATGTTATTTTCATCTAAATTTACTCAAATATAGATCCTACAACAAAAATACTCAACAAAATCCAAAAAAATCGAAGTTGGTTTCAAATAATATTATTAAAATTTGACCCTTCCAACTAAAACTTTTTTTCACAATCCAAAAAATTGAAGTTATTTTCATCTAAATCTACTCAAATATAGATCCTACAACAAAAATACTCAACAAAATCCAAAATAATCGAAGATGATTTCAAATAAATTTAAAAATTCGACACTTCCAACTAAAATTTTTTTCACAATCCAAAAAATTGATGTTATTTTCATCTAAATTTACTCAAATATAGATCCTACAACAAAAATACTCAATAAAATCCAAAAAAATCGAAGTTGGTTTCAAATAATATTATTAAAATTTGACACTTCCAAATAAGTTTTTTTCACAATCCAACAAAATTGAAGTTATTTTCATCTAAATTTAATCAAATATAGATCCTACAACAAGAATTCTCAACAAAATCCAAAAAAATCGAAGTTGATTTCAAATGAATTTATTAAAATTTGACAAAAATCTTGTCTACATCCAAGAAAATTGAAGTTATTTTCATCTAAATTTATTCAAATATAGATCCTACAACCAAAATACTCATCAAAATCCAAAAAAATCGAAGTTGATTTCAAATAAATTTATTAAAATTTGACACTTCCACCTAAATTTTTTTTCACAATCCAACAAAATTGAAGTTATTTTCATCTAAATTTACTCAAATATAGACCCTACAACAAAAATACTCAACAAAATCCAAAAAAATCGCAGTTGATTTCAAATAAATTTATTAAAATTTGACACTTCCAACTAAAATTTTTTTCACAATCCAACAAAATTGAGGTTTTTTTCATCTAAATTTACTCAAATATAGATCCTACAACAAAAATACTCAACAAAATCCAGAAAAATCGAAGTTGATTTCAAATAAATTTATTAAAATTTGACCCTTCCAACTAAAACTTTTTTTCACAATCCAAAAAATTGAAGTTATTTTCATCTAAATTTACTCAAATATAGATCCTACAACAAAAATACTCAACAAAATCCAAAAAAATCGAAGTTGGTTTCAAATAAATTTATTAAAATTTGACACTTCCAAATAAATTTTTTTCACAATCCAACAAAATTGAAGTTATTTTCATCTAAATTTACTCAAATATAGATCCTACAACAAAAATACTCAATAAAATAAAAAAAAATCGAAGTTGGTTTCAAATAATATTATTAAAATTTGACACTTCCAAATAAATTTTTTTCACAATCCAACAAAATTGAAGTTATTTTCGTGTAAATTTAATCAAATATAGATCCTACAACAAGAATTCTCAACAAAATCCAAAAAAATCGAAGTTGATTTCAAATGAATTTATTAAAATTTGACAAAAATCTTGTCTACATCCAAGAAAATTGAAGTTATTTTCATCTAAATTTAGTCAAATATAGATCCTACAACCAAAATACTCATCAAAATCCAAAAAAATCGAAGTTGATTTCAAATAAATTTATTAAAATTTGACACTTCCAACTAAAATTTTTTTTCACAATCCAAAAAATTGAAGTTATTTTCATCTAAATCTACTCAAATATAGATCCTACAACAAAAATACTCAACAAAATCCAAAATAATCGAAGTTGATTTCAAATAAATTTAAAAATTCGACACTTCCAACTAAATTTTTTTTCACAATCCAACAAAATTGAAGTTATTTTCATCTAAATTTACTCAAATATAGATCCTACAACCAAAATACGCAACAAAATCCAAAATAATCGAAGTTGATTTCAAATAAATTTAAAAATTCGACACTTCCAACTAAAATTTTTTTCAC
Source organism: Andrena fulva (assembly GCA_946251845.1). Taxonomy (NCBI): domain Eukaryota; kingdom Metazoa; phylum Arthropoda; class Insecta; order Hymenoptera; family Andrenidae; genus Andrena; species Andrena fulva. Next base: position 3,356,329 of record CAMITZ010000003.1, on the reverse strand, counting down.
AATCCAACAAAATTGAAGTTATTTTCATCTAAATTTACTCAAATATAGATCCTACAACCAAAATACGCAACAAAATCCAAAATAATCGAAGTTGATTTCAAATAAATTTAAAAATTCGACACTTCCAACTAAAATTTTTTTCACAATCCAAAAAATTGATGTTATTTTCATCTAAATTTACTCAAATATAGATCCTACAACAAAAATACTCAACAAAATCCAAAAAAATCGAAGTTGATTTCAAACAAATTTATTAAAATTATACCCTTCCAACTAAAACTTTTTTTCACAATCCAAAAAATTGAAGTTATTTTCATCTAAATCTACTCAAATATAGATCCTACAACAAAAATACTCAACAAAATCCAAAATAATCGAAGATGATTTCAAATAAATTTAAAAATTCGACACTTCCAACTAAAATTTTTTTCACAATCCAACAAAATTGAGGTTTTATTCATCTAAATTTACTCAAATATAGATCCTACAACAAAAATACTCAATAAAATCCATAAAAATCGAAGTTGGTTTCAAATAATATTATTAAAATTTGACACTTCCAAATAAGTTTTTTTCACAATCCAACAAAATTGAAGTTATTTTCATCTAAATTTAATCAAATATAGATCCTACAACAAGAATTCTCAACAAAATCCCGAAAAATCGAAGTTGGTTTCAAATAAATTTATTAAAATTTGACCCTTCCAACTAAAATTTTTTTTCACAATCCAAAAAATTGAAGTTATTTTCATCTAAATCTACTCAAATATAGATCCTACAACAAAAATACTCAACAAAATCCAAAATAATCGAAGTTGATTTCAAATAAATTTAAAAATTCGACACTTCCAACTAAATTTTTTTTCACAATCCAACAAAATTGAAGTTATTTTCATCTAAATTTACTCAAATATAGATCCTACAACCAAAATACGCAACAAAATCCAAAATAATCGAAGTTGATTTCAAATAAATTTAAAAATTCGACACTTCCAACTAAAATTTTTTTCACAATCCAAAAAATTGATGTTATTTTCATCTAAATTTACTCAAATATAGATCCTACAACAAAAATACTCAATAAAATCCAAAAAAATCGAAGTTGGTTTCAAATAATATTATTAAAATTTGACCCTTCCAACTAAAACTTTTTTTCACAATCCAAAAAATTGAAGTTATTTTCATCTAAATCTACTCAAATATAGATCCTACAACAAAAATACTCAACAAAATCCAAAATAATCGAAGATGATTTCAAATAAATTTAAAAATTCGACACTTCCAACTAAAATTTTTTTCACAATCCAAAAAATTGATGTTATTTTCATCTAAATTTACTCAAATATAGATCCTACAACAAAAATACTCAATAAAATCCAAAAAAATCGAAGTTGGTTTCAAATAATATTATTAAAATTTGACACTTCCAAATAAATTTTTTTCACAATCCAACAAAATTGAAGTTATTTTCATCTAAATTTACTCAAATATAGATCCTACAACAAAAATACTCATCAAAATCCCAAAAAATTGAAGTTGATTTCAAATAAATTTATTAAAATTTGACATTTCCAACTAAATTTTTTTTCATAATCCAACAAAATTGAATTTATTTTGATCTAAATTTACTCAAATATAGACCCTACAACAAAGATACTCAACAAAATCCAAAAAATTCGAAGTTGATTTCAAATAAATTTATTAAAATTTGACACTTCGAACTAAAATTTTTTTCACAATCCAACAAAATTGAAGTTATTTTCATCTAAATTTACTCAAATATAGATCCTACAACAAAAATACTCAACAAAATCCAAAAAAATCGAAGTTGATTTCAAACAAATTTATTAAAATTATACCCTTCCAACTAAAACTTTTTTTCACAATCCAAAAAATTGATGTTATTTTCATCTAAATTTACTCAAATATAGATCCTACAACAAAAATACTCAACAAAATCCAAAAAAATCGAAGTTGATTTCAAATAAATTTATTAAAATTTGACCCTTCCAACTAAAACTTTTTTTCACAATCCAAAAAATTGAAGTTATTTTCATCTAAATCTACTCAAATATAGATCCTACAACCAAAATACTCATCAAAATCCAAAAAAATCGAAGTTGATTTCAAATAAATTTATTAAAATTTGACACTTCCAACTAAAATTTTTTTCACAATCCAAAAAATTGATGTTATTTTCATCTAAATTTATTCAAATATAGATCCTACAACCAAAATACTCATCAAAATCCAAAAAAATCGAAGTTGATTTCAAATAAATTTATTAAAATTTGACACTTCCACCTAAATTTTTTTTCACAATCCAACAAAATTGAAGTTATTTTCATCTAAATTTACTCAAATATAGACCCTACAACAAAAATACTCAACAAAATCCAAAAAAATCGCAGTTGATTTCAAATAAATTTATTAAAATTTGACACTTCCAACTAAAATTTTTTTCACAATCCAACAAAATTGAGGTTTTTTTCATCTAAATTTACTCAAATATAGATCCTACAACAAAAATACTCAACAAAATCCAGAAAAATCGAAGTTGATTTCAAATAAATTTATTAAAATTTGACCCTTCCAACTAAAACTTTTTTTCACAATCCAAAAAATTGAAGTTATTTTCATCTAAATTTACTCAAATATAGATCCTACAACAAAAATACTCAACAAAATCCAAAAAAATCGAAGTTGGTTTCAAATAAATTTATTAAAATTTGACACTTCCAAATAAATTTTTTTCACAATCCAACAAAATTGAAGTTATTTTCATCTAAATTTACTCAAATATAGATCCTACAACAAAAATACTCAATAAAATAAAAAAAAATCGAAGTTGGTTTCAAATAATATTATTAAAATTTGACACTTCCAAATAAATTTTTTTCACAATCCAACAAAATTGAAGTTATTTTCGTGTAAATTTAATCAAATATAGATCCTACAACAAGAATTCTCAACAAAATCCAAAAAAATCGAAGTTGATTTCAAATGAATTTATTAAAATTTGACAAAAATCTTGTCTACATCCAAGAAAATTGAAGTTATTTTCATCTAAATTTAGTCAAATATAGATCCTACAACCAAAATACTCATCAAAATCCAAAAAAATCGAAGTTGATTTCAAATAAATTTATTAAAATTTGACACTTCCAACTAAAATTTTTTTTCACAATCCAAAAAATTGAAGTTATTTTCATCTAAATCTACTCAAATATAGATCCTACAACAAAAATACTCAACAAAATCCAAAATAATCGAAGTTGATTTCAAATAAATTTAAAAATTCGACACTTCCAACTAAATTTTTTTTCACAATCCAACAAAATTGAAGTTATTTTCATCTAAATTTACTCAAATATAGATCCTACAACCAAAATACGCAACAAAATCCAAAATAATCGAAGTTGATTTCAAATAAATTTAAAAATTCGACACTTCCAACTAAAATTTTTTTCACAATCCAACAAAATTGAAGTTATTTTCATCTAAATTTACTCAAATATAGATCCTACAACCAAAATACGCAACAAAATCCAAAATAATCGAAGTTGATTTCAAATAAATTTAAAAATTCGACACTTCCAACTAAAATTTTTTTCACAATCCAAAAAATTGATGTTATTTTCATCTAAATTTACTCAAATATAGATCCTACAACAAAAATACTCAACAAAATCCAAAAAAATCGAAGTTGATTTCAAACAAATTTATTAAAATTATACCCTTCCAACTAAAACTTTTTTTCACAATCCAAAAAATTGAAGTTATTTTCATCTAAATCTACTCAAATATAGATCCTACAACAAAAATACTCAACAAAATCCAAAATAATCGAAGATGATTTCAAATAAATTTAAAAATTCGACACTTCCAACTAAAATTTTTTTCACAATCCAACAAAATTGAGGTTTTATTCATCTAAATTTACTCAAATATAGATCCTACAACAAAAATACTCAATAAAATCCATAAAAATCGAAGTTGGTTTCAAATAATATTATTAAAATTTGACACTTCCAAATAAGTTTTTTTCACAATCCAACAAAATTGAAGTTATTTTCATCTAAATTTAATCAAATATAGATCCTACAACAAGAATTCTCAACAAAATCCCGAAAAATCGAAGTTGGTTTCAAATAAATTTATTAAAATTTGACCCTTCCAACTAAAATTTTTTTTCACAATCCAAAAAATTGAAGTTATTTTCATCTAAATCTACTCAAATATAGATCCTACAACAAAAATACTCAACAAAATCCAAAATAATCGAAGTTGATTTCAAATAAATTTAAAAATTCGACACTTCCAACTAAATTTTTTTTCACAATCCAACAAAATTGAAGTTATTTTCATCTAAATTTACTCAAATATAGATCCTACAACCAAAATACGCAACAAAATCCAAAATAATCGAAGTTGATTTCAAATAAATTTAAAAATTCGACACTTCCAACTAAAATTTTTTTCACAATCCAAAAAATTGATGTTATTTTCATCTAAATTTACTCAAATATAGATCCTACAACAAAAATACTCAATAAAATCCAAAAAAATCGAAGTTGGTTTCAAATAATATTATTAAAATTTGACCCTTCCAACTAAAACTTTTTTTCACAATCCAAAAAATTGAAGTTATTTTCATCTAAATCTACTCAAATATAGATCCTACAACAAAAATACTCAACAAAATCCAAAATAATCGAAGATGATTTCAAATAAATTTAAAAATTCGACACTTCCAACTAAAATTTTTTTCACAATCCAAAAAATTGATGTTATTTTCATCTAAATTTACTCAAATATAGATCCTACAACAAAAATACTCAATAAAATCCAAAAAAATCGAAGTTGGTTTCAAATAATATTATTAAAATTTGACACTTCCAAATAAATTTTTTTCACAATCCAACAAAATTGAAGTTATTTTCATCTAAATTTACTCAAATATAGATCCTACAACAAAAATACTCATCAAAATCCCAAAAAATTGAAGTTGATTTCAAATAAATTTATTAAAATTTGACATTTCCAACTAAATTTTTTTTCATAATCCAACAAAATTGAATTTATTTTCATCTAAATTTACTCAAATATAGACCCTACAACAAAGATACTCAACAAAATCCAAAAAATTCGAAGTTGATTTCAAATAAATTTATTAAAATTTGACACTTCGAACTAAAATTTTTTTCACAATCCAACAAAATTGAAGTTATTTTCATCTAAATTTACTCAAATATAGATCCTACAACAAAAATACTCAACAAAATCCAAAAAAATCGAAGTTGATTTCAAACAAATTTATTAAAATTATACCCTTCCAACTAAAACTTTTTTTCACAATCCAAAAAATTGATGTTATTTTCATCTAAATTTACTCAAATATAGATCCTACAACAAAAATACTCAACAAAATCCAAAAAAATCGAAGTTGATTTCAAATAAATTTATTAAAATTTGACCCTTCCAACTAAAACTTTTTTTCACAATCCAAAAAATTGAAGTTATTTTCATCTAAATCTACTCAAATATAGATCCTACAACCAAAATACTCATCAAAATCCAAAAAAATCGAAGTTGATTTCAAATAAATTTATTAAAATTTGACACTTCCAACTAAAATTTTTTTCACAATCCAAAAAATTGATGTTATTTTCATCTAAATTTACTCAAATATAGATCCTACAACAAAAATACTCAATAAAATCCAAAAAAAATCGAAGTTGGTTTCAAATAATATTATTAAAATTTGACACTTCCAAATAAATTTTTTTCACAATCCAACAAAATTGAAGTTATTTTCATCTAAATTTACTCAAATATAGACCCTACAACAAAAATACTCAACAAAATCCAAAAAAATCGCAGTTGATTTCAAATAAATTTATTAAAATTTGACACTTCCAACTAAAATTTTTTTCACAATCCAACAAAATTGAGGTTTTTTTCATCTAAATTTACTCAAATATAGATCCTACAACAAAAATACTCAACAAAATCCAGAAAAATCGAAGTTGATTTCAAATAAATTTATTAAAATTTGACCCTTCCAACTAAAACTTTTTTTCACAATCCAAAAAATTGAAGTTATTTTCATCTAAATTTACTCAAATATAGATCCTACAACAAAAATACTCAACAAAATCCAAAAAAATCGAAGTTGGTTTCAAATAAATTTATTAAAATTTGACACTTCCAACTAAAATTTTTTTCACAATCCAAAAAATTGAAGTTATTTTCATCTAAATTTACTCAAATATAGATCCTACAACAAAAATACTCAATAAAATCCAAAAAAATCGAAGTTGGTTTCAAATAATATTATTAAAATTTGACACTTCCAAATAAATTTTTTTCACAATCCAACAAAATTGAAGTTATTTTCATGTAAATTTAATCAAATATAGATCCTACAACAAGAATTCTCAACAAAATCCAAAAAAATCGAAGTTGATTTCAAATGAATTTATTAAAATTTGACAAAAATCTTGGCTACATCCAAGAAAATTGAAGTTATTTTCATCTAAATTTATTCAAATATAGATCCTACAACCAAAATACTCATCAAAATCCAAAAAAATCGAAGTTGATTTCAAATAAATTTATTAAAATTTGACACTTCCACCTAAATTTTTTTTCACAATCCAACAAAATTGAAGTTATTTTCATCTAAATTTACTCAAATATAGATCCTACAACCAAAATACGCAACAAAATCCAAAATAATCGAAGTTGATTTCAAATAAATTTAAAAATTCGACACTTCCAACTAAAATTTTGTTCACAATCCAAAAAATTGATGTTATTTTCATCTAAATTTACTCAAATATAGATCCTACAACAAAAATACTCAATAAAATCCAAAAAAATCGAAGTTGGTTTCAAATAATATTATTAAAATTTGACACTTCCAAATAATTTTTTTTCACAATCCAACAAAATTGAAGTTATTTTCATCTAAATTTACTCAAATATAGATCCTACAACAAAAATACTCATCAAAATCCCAAAAAATCAAAGTTGATTTCAAATAAATTTATTAAAATTTGACATTTCCAACTAAATTTTTTTTCATAATCCAACAAAATTGAATTTATTTTCATCTAAATTTACTCAAATATAGACCCTACAACAAAGATACTCAACAAAATCCAAAAAATTCGAAGTTGATTTCAAATAAATTTATTAAAATTTGACATTTCCAACTAAATTTTTTTTCATAATCCAACAAAATTGAATTTATTTTCATCTAAATTTACTCAAATATAGACCCTACAACAAAGATACTCAACAAAATCCAAAAAATTCGAAGTTGATTTCAAATAAATTTATTAAAATTTGACACTTCGAACTAAAATTTTTTTCACAATCCAAAAAATTGATGTTATTTTCATCTAAATTTACTCAAATATAGATCCTACAACAAAAATACCCAATAAAATCCATAAAAATCGAAGTTGGTTTCAAATAATATTATTAAAATTTGACACTTCCAAATAAGTTTTTTTCACAATCCAACAAAATTGAAGTTATTTTCATCTAAATTTAATCAAATATAGATCCTACAACAAGAATTCTCAACAAAATCCAAAAAAATCGAAGTTGATTTCAAATGAATTTATTAAAATTTGACAAAAATCTTGTCTACATCCAAGAAAATTGAAGTAATTTTCATCTAAATTTAGTCAAATATAGATCCTACATCCAAAATACTCATCAAAATCCAAAAAAATCGAAGTTGATTTCAAATAAATTTATTAAAATTTGACACTTCCACCTAAAATTTTTTTTCACAATCCAAAAAATTGAAGTTATTTTCATCTAAATCTACTCAAATATAGATCCTACAACAAAAATACTCAACAAAATCCAAAATAATCGAAGTTGATTTCAAATAAATTTAAAAATTCGACACTTCCAACTAAATTTTTTTTCACAATCCAACAAAATTGAAGTTATTTTCATCTAAATTTACTCAAATATAGATCCTACAACCAAAATACGCAACAAAATCCAAAATAATCGAAGTTGATTTCAAATAAATTTAAAAATTCGACACTTCCAACTAAAATTTTTTTCACAATCCAACAAAATTGAAGTTATTTTCATCTAAATTTACTCAAATATAGATCCTACAACCAAAATACGCAACAAAATCCAAAATAATCGAAGTTGATTTCAAATAAATTTAAAAATTCGACACTTCCAACTAAAATTTTTTTCACAATCCAAAAAATTGATGTTATTTTCATCTAAATTTACTCAAATATAGATCCTACAACAAAAATACTCAACAAAATCCAAAAAAATCGAAGTTGGTTTCAAATAATATTATTAAAATTTGACCCTTCCAACTAAAACTTTTTTTCACAATCCAAAAAATTGAAGTTATTTTCATCTAAATCTACTCAAATATAGATCCTACAACAAAAATACTCAACAAAATCCAAAATAATCGAAGATGATTTCAAATAAATTTAAAAATTCGACACTTCCAACTAAAATTTTTTTCACAATCCAAAAAATTGATGTTATTTTCATCTAAATTTACTCAAATATAGATCCTACAACAAAAATACTCAATAAAATCCAAAAAAATCGAAGTTGGTTTCAAATAATATTATTAAAATTTGACACTTCCAAATAAATTTTTTTCACAATCCAACAAAATTGAAGTTATTTTCATCTAAATTTACTCAAATATAGATCCTACAACAAAAATACTCATCAAAATCCCAAAAAATTGAAGTTGATTTCAAATAAATTTATTAAAATTTGACATTTCCAACTAAATTTTTTTTCATAATCCAACAAAATTGAATTTATTTTCATCTAAATTTACTCAAATATAGACCCTACAACAAAGATACTCAACAAAATCCAAAAAATTCGAAGTTGATTTCAAATAAATTTATTAAAATTTGACACTTCGAACTAAAATTTTTTTCACAATCCAACAAAATTGAAGTTATTTTCATCTAAGTTTACTCAAATATAGATCCTACAACAAAAATACTCAACAAAATCCAAAAAAATCGAAGTTGATTTCAAACAAATTTATTAAAATTATACCCTTCCAACTAAAACTTTTTTTCACAATCCAAAAAATTGATGTTATTTTCATCTAAATTTACTCAAATATAGATCCTACAACAAAAATACTCAACAAAATCCAAAAAAATCGAAGTTGATTTCAAATAAATTTAGTAAAATTTGACCCTTCCAACTAAAACTTTTTTTCACAATCCAAAAAATTGAAGTTATTTTCATCTAAATCTACTCAAATATAGATCCTACAACAAAAATACTCAACAAAATCCAAAATAATCGAAGATGATTTCAAATAAATTTAAAAATTCGACACTTCCAACTAAAATTTTTTTCACAATCCAACAAAATTGAGGTTTTATTCATCTAAATTTACTCAAATATAGATCCTACAACAAAAATACTCAATAAAATCCATAAAAATCGAAGTTGGTTTCAAATAATATTATTAAAATTTGACACTTCCAAATAAGTTTTTTTCACAATCCAACAAAATTGAAGTTATTTTCATCTAAATTTAATCAAATATAGATCCTACAACAAGAATTCTCAACAAAATCCCGAAAAATCGAAGTTGGTTTCAAATAAATTTATTAAAATTTGACCCTTCCAACTAAAATTTTTTTTCACAATCCAAAAAATTGAAGTTATTTTCATCTAAATCTACTCAAATATAGATCCTACAACAAAAATACTCAACAAAATCCAAAATAATCGAAGTTGATTTCAAATAAATTTAAAAATTCGACACTTCCAACTAAATTTTTTTTCACAATCCAACAAAATTGAAGTTATTTTCATCTAAATTTACTCAAATATTGATCCTACAACCAAAATACGCAACAAAATCCAAAATAATCGAAGTTGATTTCAAATAAATTTAAAAATTCGACACTTCCAACTAAAATTTTTTTCACAATCCAAAAAATTGATGTTATTTTCATCTAAATTTACTCAAATATAGATCCTACAACAAAAATACTCAATAAAATCCAAAAAAATCGAAGTTGGTTTCAAATAATATTATTAAAATTTGACCCTTCCAACTAAAACTTTTTTTCACAATCCAAAAAATTGAAGTTATTTTCATCTAAATCTACTCAAATATAGATCCTACAACAAAAATACTCAACAAAATCCAAAATAATCGAAGATGATTTCAAATAAATTTAAAAATTCGACACTTCCAACTAAAATTTTTTTCACAATCCAAAAAATTGATGTTATTTTCATCTAAATTTACTCAAATATAGATCCTACAACAAAAATACTCAATAAAATCCAAAAAAATCGAAGTTGGTTTCAAATAATATTATTAAAATTTGACACTTCCAAATAAATTTTTTTCACAATCCAACAAAATTGAAGTTATTTTCATCTAAATTTACTCAAATATAGATCCTACAACAAAAATACTCATCAAAATCCCAAAAAATTGAAGTTGATTTCAAATAAATTTATTAAAATTTGACATTTCCAACTAAATTTTTTTTCATAATCCAACAAAATTGAATTTATTTTCATCTAAATTTACTCAAATATAGACCCTACAACAAAGATACTCAACAAAATCCAAAAAATTCGAAGTTGATTTCAAATAAATTTATTAAAATTTGACACTTCGAACTAAAATTTTTTTCACAATCCAACAAAATTGAAGTTATTTTCATCTAAATTTACTCAAATATAGATCCTACAACAAAAATACTCAACAAAATCCAAAAAAATCGAAGTTGATTTCAAACAAATTTATTAAAATTATACCCTTCCAACTAAAACTTTTTTTCACAATCCAAAAAATTGATGTTATTTTCATCTAAATTTACTCAAATATAGATCCTACAACAAAAATACTCAACAAAATCCAAAAAAATCGAAGTTGATTTCAAATAAATTTATTAAAATTTGACCCTTCCAACTAAAACTTTTTTTCACAATCCAAAAAATTGAAGTTATTTTCATCTAAATCTACTCAAATATAGATCCTACAACCAAAATACTCATCAAAATCCAAAAAAATCGAAGTTGATTTCAAATAAATTTATTAAAATTTGACACTTCCAACTAAAATTTTTTTCACAATCCAAAAAATTGATGTTATTTTCATCTAAATTTACTCAAATATAGATCCTACAACAAAAATACTCAATAAAATCCAAAAAAAATCGAAGTTGGTTTCAAATAATATTATTAAAATTTGACACTTCCAAATAAATTTTTTTCACAATCCAACAAAATTGAAGTTATTTTCATCTAAATTTACTCAAATATAGACCCTACAACAAAAATACTCAACAAAATCCAAAAAAATCGCAGTTGATTTCAAATAAATTTATTAAAATTTGACACTTCCAACTAAAATTTTTTTCACAATCCAACAAAATTGAGGTTTTTTTCATCTAAATTTACTCAAATATAGATCCTACAACAAAAATACTCAACAAAATCCAGAAAAATCGAAGTTGATTTCAAATAAATTTATTAAAATTTGACCCTTCCAACTAAAACTTTTTTTCACAATCCAAAAAATTGAAGTTATTTTCATCTAAATTTACTCAAATATAGATCCTACAACAAAAATACTCAACAAAATCCAAAAAAATCGAAGTTGGTTTCAAATAAATTTATTAAAATTTGACACTTCCAACTAAAATTTTTTTCACAATCCAAAAAATTGAAGTTATTTTCATCTAAATTTACTCAAATATAGATCCTACAACAAAAATACTCAATAAAATCCAAAAAAATCGAAGTTGGTTTCAAATAATATTATTAAAATTTGACACTTCCAAATAAATTTTTTTCACAATCCAACAAAATTGAAGTTATTTTCATGTAAATTTAATCAAATATAGATCCTACAACAAGAATTCTCAACAAAATCCAAAAAAATCGAAGTTGATTTCAAATGAATTTATTAAAATTTGACAAAAATCTTGTCTACATCCAAGAAAATTGAAGTTATTTTCATCTAAATTTATTCAAATATAGATCCTACAACCAAAATACTCATCAAAATCCAAAAAAATCAAAGTTGATTTCAAATAAATTTATTAAAATTTGACATTTCCAACTAAATTTTTTTTCATAATCCAACAAAATTGAATTTATTTTCATCTAAATTTACTCAAATATAGACCCTACAACAAAGATACTCAACAAAATCCAAAAAATTCGAAGTTGATTTCAAATAAATTTATTAAAATTTGACATTTCCAACTAAATTTTTTTTCATAATCCAACAAAATTGAATTTATTTTCATCTAAATTTACTCAAATATAGACCCTACAACAAAGATACTCAACAAAATCCAAAAAATTCGAAGTTGATTTCAAATAAATTTATTAAAATTTGACACTTCGAACTAAAACTTTTTTTCACAATCCAAAAAATTGAAGTTATTTTCATCTAAATCTACTCAAATATAGATCCTACAACCAAAATACTCATCAAAATCCAAAAAAATCGAAGTTGATTTCAAATAAATTTATTAAAATTTGACACTTCCAACTAAAATTTTTTTCACAATCCAAAAAATTGATGTTATTTTCATCTAAATTTACTCAAATATAGATCCTACAACAAAAATACTCAATAAAATCCAAAAAAAATCGAAGTTGGTTTCAAATAATATTATTAAAATTTGACACTTCCAAATAAATTTTTTTCACAATCCAACAAAATTGAAGTTATTTTCATCTAAATTTACTCAAATATAGACCCTACAACAAAAATACTCAACAAAATCCAAAAAAATCGCAGTTGATTTCAAATAAATTTATTAAAATTTGACACTTCCAACTAAAATTTTTTTCACAATCCAACAAAATTGAGGTTTTTTTCATCTAAATTTACTCAAATATAGATCCTACAACAAAAATACTCAACAAAATCCAGAAAAATCGAAGTTGATTTCAAATAAATTTATTAAAATTTGACCCTTCCAACTAAAACTTTTTTTCACAATCCAAAAAATTGAAGTTATTTTCATCTAAATTTACTCAAATATAGATCCTACAACAAAAATACTCAACAAAATCCAAAAAAATCGAAGTTGGTTTCAAATAAATTTATTAAAATTTGACACTTCCAACTAAAATTTTTTTCACAATCCAAAAAATTGAAGTTATTTTCATCTAAATTTACTCAAATATAGATCCTACAACAAAAATACTCAATAAAATCCAAAAAAATCGAAGTTGGTTTCAAATAATATTATTAAAATTTGACACTTCCAAATAAATTTTTTTCACAATCCAACAAAATTGAAGTTATTTTCATGTAAATTTAATCAAATATAGATCCTACAACAAGAATTCTCAACAAAATCCAAAAAAATCGAAGTTGATTTCAAATGAATTTATTAAAATTTGACAAAAATCTTGTCTACATCCAAGAAAATTGAAGTTATTTTCATCTAAATTTATTCAAATATAGATCCTACAACCAAAATACTCATCAAAATCCAAAAAAATCGAAGTTGATTTCAAATAAATTTATTAAAATTTGACACTTCCACCTAAATTTTTTTTCACAATCCAACAAAATTGAAGTTATTTTCATCTAAATTTACTCAAATATAGATCCTACAACCAAAATACGCAACAAAATCCAAAATAATCGAAGTTGATTTCAAATAAATTTAAAAATTCGACACTTCCAACTAAAATTTTGTTCACAATCCAAAAAATTGATGTTATTTTCATCTAAATTTACTCAAATATAGATCCTACAACAAAAATACTCAATAAAATCCAAAAAAATCGAAGTTGGTTTCAAATAATATTATTAAAATTTGACACTTCCAAATAATTTTTTTTCACAATCCAACAAAATTGAAGTTATTTTCATCTAAATTTACTCAAATATAGATCCTACAACAAAAATACTCATCAAAATCCCAAAAAATCAAAGTTGATTTCAAATAAATTTATTAAAATTTGACATTTCCAACTAAATTTTTTTTCATAATCCAACAAAATTGAATTTATTTTCATCTAAATTTACTCAAATATAGACCCTACAACAAAGATACTCAACAAAATCCAAAAAATTCGAAGTTGATTTCAAATAAATTTATTAAAATTTGACATTTCCAACTAAATTTTTTTTCATAATCCAACAAAATTGAATTTATTTTCATCTAAATTTACTCAAATATAGACCCTACAACAAAGATACTCAACAAAATCCAAAAAATTCGAAGTTGATTTCAAATAAATTTATTAAAATTTGACACTTCGAACTAAAATTTTTTTCACAATCCAAAAAATTGATGTTATTTTCATCTAAATTTACTCAAATATAGATCCTACAACAAAAATACCCAATAAAATCCATAAAAATCGAAGTTGGTTTCAAATAATATTATTAAAATTTGACACTTCCAAATAAGTTTTTTTCACAATCCAACAAAATTGAAGTTATTTTCATCTAAATTTAATCAAATATAGATCCTACAACAAGAATTCTCAACAAAATCCAAAAAAATCGAAGTTGATTTCAAATGAATTTATTAAAATTTGACAAAAATCTTGTCTACATCCAAGAAAATTGAAGTAATTTTCATCTAAATTTAGTCAAATATAGATCCTACATCCAAAATACTCATCAAAATCCAAAAAAATCGAAGTTGATTTCAAATAAATTTATTAAAATTTGACACTTCCACCTAAAATTTTTTTTCACAATCCAAAAAATTGAAGTTATTTTCATCTAAATCTACTCAAATATAGATCCTACAACAAAAATACTCAACAAAATCCAAAATAATCGAAGTTGATTTCAAATAAATTTAAAAATTCGACACTTCCAACTAAATTTTTTTTCACAATCCAACAAAATTGAAGTTATTTTCATCTAAATTTACTCAAATATAGATCCTACAACCAAAATACGCAACAAAATCCAAAATAATCGAAGTTGATTTCAAATAAATTTAAAAATTCGACACTTCCAACTAAAATTTTTTTCACAATCCAACAAAATTGAAGTTATTTTCATCTAAATTTACTCAAATATAGATCCTACAACCAAAATACGCAACAAAATCCAAAATAATCGAAGTTGATTTCAAATAAATTTAAAAATTCGACACTTCCAACTAAAATTTTTTTCACAATCCAAAAAATTGATGTTATTTTCATCTAAATTTACTCAAATATAGATCCTACAACAAAAATACTCAACAAAATCCAAAAAAATCGAAGTTGGTTTCAAATAATATTATTAAAATTTGACCCTTCCAACTAAAACTTTTTTTCACAATCCAAAAAATTGAAGTTATTTTCATCTAAATCTACTCAAATATAGATCCTACAACAAAAATACTCAACAAAATCCAAAATAATCGAAGATGATTTCAAATAAATTTAAAAATTCGACACTTCCAACTAAAATTTTTTTCACAATCCAAAAAATTGATGTTATTTTCATCTAAATTTACTCAAATATAGATCCTACAACAAAAATACTCAATAAAATCCAAAAAAATCGAAGTTGGTTTCAAATAATATTATTAAAATTTGACACTTCCAAATAAATTTTTTTCACAATCCAACAAAATTGAAGTTATTTTCATCTAAATTTACTCAAATATAGATCCTACAACAAAAATACTCATCAAAATCCCAAAAAATTGAAGTTGATTTCAAATAAATTTATTAAAATTTGACATTTCCAACTAAATTTTTTTTCAGAATCCAACAAAATTGAATTTATTTTCATCTAAATTTACTCAAATATAGACCCTACAACAAAGATACTCAACAAAATCCAAAAAATTCGAAGTTGATTTCAAATAAATTTATTAAAATTTGACACTTCGAACTAAAATTTTTTTCACAATCCAACAAAATTGAAGTTATTTTCATCTAAATTTACTCAAATATAGATCCTACAACAAAAATACTCAACAAAATCCAAAAAAATCGAAGTTGATTTCAAACAAATTTATTAAAATTATACCCTTCCAACTAAAACTTTTTTTCACAATCCAAAAAATTGATGTTATTTTCATCTAAATTTACTCAAATATAGATCCTACAACAAAAATACTCAACAAAATCCAAAAAAATCGAAGTTGATTTCAAATAAATTTATTAAAATTTGACCCTTCCAACTAAAACTTTTTTTCACAATCCAAAAAATTGAAGTTATTTTCATCTAAATCTACTCAAATATAGATCCTACAACAAAAATACTCAACAAAATCCAAAATAATCGAAGATGATTTCAAATAAATTTAAAAATTCGACACTTCCAACTAAAATTTTTTTCACAATCCAACAAAATTGAGGTTTTATTCATCTAAATTTACTCAAATATAGATCCTACAACAAAAATACTCAATAAAATCCATAAAAATCGAAGTTGGTTTCAAATAATATTATTAAAATTTGACACTTCCAAATAAGTTTTTTTCACAATCCAACAAAATTGAAGTTATTTTCATCTAAATTTAATCAAATATAGATCCTACAACAAGAATTCTCAACAAAATCCAAAAAAATCGAAGTTGATTTCAAATGAATTTATTAAAATTTGACAAAAATCTTGTCTACATCCAAGAAAATTGAAGTTATTTTCATCTAAATCTACTCAAATATAGACCCTACAACAAAAATACTCATCAAAATCCAAAAAAATCGAAGTTGATTTCAAATAAATTTATTAAAATTTGACAGTTCCACCTAAATTTTTTTTCACAATCCAACAAAATTGAAGTTATTTTCATCTAAATTTACTCAAATATAGACCCTACAACAAAAATACTCAACAAAATCCAAAAAAATCGCAGTTGATTTCAAATAAATTTATTAAAATTTGACACTTCCAACTAAAATTTTTTTCACAATCCAACAAAATTGAGGTTTTTTTCATCTAAATTTACTCAAATATAGATCCTACAACAAAAATACTCAACAAAATCCAGAAAAATCGAAGTTGATTTCAAATAAATTTATTAAAATTTGACCCTTCCAACTAAAATTTTTTTCACAATCCAAAAAATTGATGTTATTTTCATCTAAATTTACTCAAATATAGATCCTACAACAAAAATACTCAACAAAATCCAAAAAAATCGAAGTTGATTTCAAACAAATTTATTAAAATTATACCCTTCCAACTAAAACTTTTTTTCACAATCCAAAAAATTGAAGTTATTTTCATCTAAATCTACTCAAATATAGATCCTACAACCAAAATACGCAACAAAATCCAAAATAATCGAAGTTGATTTCAAATAAATTTAAAAATTCGACACTTCCAACTAAAATTTTTTTCACAATCCAAAAATTGATGTTATTTTCATCTAAATTTACTCAAATATAGATCCTACAACCAAAATACTCATCAAAATCCAAAAAAATCGAAGTTGATTTCAAATAAATTTATTAAAATTTGACACTTCCAACTAAAATTTTGTTTCACAATCCAAAAAATTGAAGTTATTTTCATCTAAATCTACTCAAATATAGATCCTACAACAAAAATACTCAACAAAATCCAAAATAATCGAAGTTGATTTCAAATAAATTTAAAAATTCGACACTTCCAACTAAATTTTTTTTCACAATCCAACAAAATTGAAGTTATTTTCATCTAAATTTACTCAAATATAGATCCTACAACCAAAATACGCAACAAAATCCAAAATAATCGAAGTTGATTTCAAATAAATTTAAAAATTCGACACTTCCAACTAAAATTTTTTTCACAATCCAACAAAATTGAAGTTATTTTCATCTAAATTTACTCAAATATAGATCCTACAACCAAAATACGCAACAAAATCCAAAATAATCGAAGTTGATTTCAAATAAATTTAAAAATTCGACACTTCCAACTAAAATTTTTTTCACAATCCAAAAAATTGATGTTATTTTCATCAAAATTTACTCAAATATAGATCCTACAACAAAAATACTCAACAAAATCCAAAAAAATCGAAGTTGATTTCAAACAAATTTATTAAAATTATACCCTTCCAACTAAAACTTTTTTTCACAATCCAAAAAATTGAAGTTATTTTCATCTAAATCTACTCAAATATAGATCCTACAACAAAAATACTCAACAAAATCCAAAATAATCGAAGATGATTTCAAATAAATTTAAAAATTCGACACTTCCAACTAAAATTTTTTTCACAATCCAACAAAATTGAGGTTTTATTCATCTAAATTTACTCAAATATAGATCCTACAACAAAAATACTCAATAAAATCCATAAAAATCGAAGTTGGTTTCAAATAATATTATTAAAATTTGACACTTCCAAATAAGTTTTTTTCACAATCCAACAAAATTGAAGTTATTTTCATCTAAATTTAATCAAATATAGATCCTACAACAAGAATTCTCAACAAAATCCCGAAAAATCGAAGTTGGTTTCAAATAAATTTATTAAAATTTGACCCTTCCAACTAAAATTTTTTTTCACAATCCAAAAAATTGAAGTTATTTTCATCTAAATCTACTCAAATATAGATCCTACAACAAAAATACTCAACAAAATCCAAAATAATCGAAGTTGATTTCAAATAAATTTAAAAATTCGACACTTCCAACTAAATTTTTTTTCACAATCCAACAAAATTGAAGTTATTTTCATCTAAATTTACTCAAATATAGATCCTACAACCAAAATACGCAACAAAATCCAAAATAATCGAAGTTGATTTCAAATAAATTTAAAAATTCGACACTTCCAACTAAAATTTTTTTCACAATCCAAAAAATTGATGTTGTTTTCATCTAAATTTACTCAAATATAGATCCTACAACAAAAATACTCAATAAAATCCAAAAAAATCGAAGTTGGTTTCAAATAATATTATTAAAATTTGACCCTTCCAACTAAAACTTTTTTTCACAATCCAAAAAATTGAAGTTATTTTCATCTTAATCTACTCAAATATAGATCCTACAACAAAAATACTCAACAAAATCCAAAATAATCGAAGATGATTTCAAATAAATTTAAAAATTCGACACTTCCAACTAAAATTTTTTTCACAATCCAAAAAATTGATGTTATTTTCATCTAAATTTACTCAAATATAGATCCTACAACAAAAATACTCAATAAAATCCAAAAAAATCGAAGTTGGTTTCAAATAATATTATTAAAATTTGACACTTCCAAATAAATTTTTTTCACAATCCAACAAAATTGAAGTTATTTTCATCTAAATTTACTCAAATATAGATCCTACAACAAAAATACTCATCAAAATCCCAAAAAATTGAAGTTGATTTCAAATAAATTTATTAAAATTTGACATTTCCAACTAAATTTTTTTTCATAATCCAACAAAATTGAATTTATTTTCATCTAAATTTACTCAAATATAGACCCTACAACAAAGATACTCAACAAAATCCAAAAAATTCGAAGTTGATTTCAAATAAATTTATTAAAATTTGACACTTCGAACTAAAATTTTTTTCACAATCCAACAAAATTGAAGTTATTTTCATCTAAATTTACTCAAATATAGATCCTACAACAAAAATACTCAACAAAATCCAAAAAAATCGAAGTTGATTTCAAACAAATTTATTAAAATTATACCCTTCCAACTAAAACTTTTTTTCACAATCCAAAAAATTGATGTTATTTTCATCTAAATTTACTCAAATATAGATCCTACAACAAAAATACTCAACAAAATCCAAAAAAATCGAAGTTGATTTCAAATAAATTTATTAAAATTTGACCCTTCCAACTAAAACTTTTTTTCACAATCCAAAAAATTGAAGTTATTTTCATCTAAATCTACTCAAATATAGATCCTACAACAAAAATACTCAACAAAATCCAAAATAATCGAAGTTGATTTCAAATAAATTTAAAAATTCGACACTTCCAACTAAAATTTTTTTCACAATCCAAAAAATTGATGTTATTTTCATCTAAATTTACTCAAATATAGATCCTACAACAAAAATACTCAACAAAATCCAAAAAAATCGAAGTTGATTTCAAATAAATTTATTAAAATTTGACCCTTCCAACTAAAACTTTTTTTCACAATCCAAAAAATTGAAGTTATTTTCATCTAAATCTACTCAAATATAGACCCTACAACAAAAATACTCAACAAAATCCAAAAAAATCGCAGTTGATTTCAAATAAATTTATTAAAATTTGACACTTCCAACTAAAATTTTTTTCACAATCCAACAAAATTGAGGTTTTTTTCATCTAAATTTACTCAAATATAGATCCTACAACAAAAATACTCAACAAAATCCAAAAAAATCGAAGTTGATTTCAAATAAATTTATTAAAATTTGACCCTTCCAACTAAAACTTTTTTTCACAATCCAAAAAATTGATGTTATTTTCATCTAAATTTACTCAAATATAGATCCTACAACAAAAATACTCAACAAAATCCAAAAAAATCGAAGTTGATTTCAAATAAATTTATTAAAATTTGACCCTTCCAACTAAAACTTTTTTTCACAATCCAAAAAATTGAAGTTATTTTCATCTAAATCTACTCAAATATAGATCCTACAACAAAAATACTCAACAAAATCCAAAATAATCGAAGATGATTTCAAATAAATTTAAAAATTCGACACTTCCAACTAAAATTTTTTTCACAATCCAACAAAATTGAGGTTTTATTCATCTAAATTTACTCAAATATAGATCCTACAACAAAAATACTCAATAAAATCCATAAAAATCGAAGTTGGTTTCAAATAATATTATTAAAATTTGACATTTCCAAATAAGTTTTTTTCACAATCCAACAAAATTGAAGTTATTTTCATCTAAATTTAATCAAATATAGATCCTACAACAAGAATTCTCAACAAAATCCAAAAAAATCGAAGTTGATTTCAAATGAATTTATTAAAATTTGACAAAAATCTTGTCTACATCCAAGAAAATTGAAGTTATTTTCATCTAAATTTAGTCAAATATAGATCCTACATCCAAAATACTCATCAAAATCCAAAAAAATCGAAGTTGATTTCAAATAAATTTATTAAAATTTGTCATTTCCAACTAAATTTTTTTTCATAATCCAACAAAATTGAATTTATTTTCATCTAAATTTACTCAAATATAGACCCTACAACAAAGATACTCAACAAAATCCAAAAAATTCGAAGTTGATTTCAAATAAATTTATTAAAATTTGACACTTCGAACTAAAATTTTTTTCACAATCCAACAAAATTGAGGTTTTTTTCATCTAAATTTACTCAAATATAGATCCTAAAACAAAAATACTCAACAAAATCCAGAAAAATCGAAGTTGATTTCAAATAAATTTATTAAAATTTGACCCTTCCAACTAAAACTTTTTTTCACAATCCAAAAAATTGAAGTTATTTTCATCTAAATTTACTCAAATATAGATCCTACAACAAAAATACTCAACAAAATCCAAAAAATTCGAAGTTGATTTCAAATAAATTTATTAAAATTTGACCCTTCCAACTAAAACTTTTTTTCACAATCCAAAAAATTGAAGTTATTTTCATCTAAATCTACTCAAATATAGACCCTACAACAAAAATACTCAACAAAATCCAAAAAAATCGCAGTTGGTTTCAAATAATATTATTAAAATTTGACACTTCCAAATAAATTTTTTTCACAATCCAACAAAATTGAAGTTATTTTCATGTAAATTTAATCAAATATAGATCCTACAACAAGAATTCTCAACAAAATCCAAAAAAATCGAAGTTGATTTCAAATGAATTTATTAAAATTTGACAAAAATCTTGTCTACATCCAAGAAAATTGAAGTTATTTTCATCTAAATTTATTCAAATATAGATCCTACAACCAAAATACTCATCAAAATCCAAAAAAATCGAAGTTGATTTCAAATAAATTTATTAAAATTTGACACTTCCACCTAAATTTTTTTTCACAATCCAACAAAATTGAAGTTATTTTCATCTAAATTTACTCAAATATAGATCCTACAACCAAAATACGCAACAAAATCCAAAATAATCGAAGTTGATTTCAAATAAATTTAAAAATTCGACACTTCCAACTAAAACTTTTTTTCACAATCCAAAAAATTGATGTTATTTTCATCTAAATTTACTCAAATATAGATCCTACAACAAAAATACTCAACAAAATCAAAAAAAATCGAAGTTGATTTCAAATAAATTTATTAAAATTTGACCCTTCCAACTAAAACTTTTTTTCACAATCCAAAAAATTGAAGTTATTTTCATCTAAATCTACTCAAATATAGATCCTACAACAAAAATACTCAACAAAATCCAAAATAATCGAAGATGATTTCAAATAAATTTAAAAATTCGACACTTCCAACTAAAATTTTTTTCACAATCCAACAAAATTGAGGTTTTATTCATCTAAATTTACTCAAATATAGATCCTACAACAAAAATACTCAATAAAATCCATAAAAATCGAAGTTGGTTTCAAATAATATTATTAAAATTTGACACTTCCAACTAAAACTTTTTTTCACAATCCAAAAAATTGAAGTTATTTTCATCTTAATCTACTCAAATATAGATCCTACAACAAAAATACTCAACAAAATCCAAAATAATCGAAGATGATTTCAAATAAATTTAAAAATTCGACACTTCCAACTAAAATTTTTTTCACAATCCAAAAAATTGATGTTATTTTCATCTAAATTTACTCAAATATAGATCCTACAACAAAAATACTCAATAAAATCCAAAAAAATCGAAGTTGGTTTCAAATAATATTATTAAAATTTGACACTTCCAAATAAATTTTTTTCACAATCCAACAAAATTGAAGTTATTTTCATCTAAATTTACTCAAATATAGATCCTACAACAAAAATACTCATCAAAATCCCAAAAAATTGAAGTTGATTTCAAATAAATTTATTAAAATTTGACATTTCCAACTAAATTTTTTTTCATAATCCAACAAAATTGAATTTATTTTCATCTAAATTTACTCAAATATAGACCCTACAACAAAGATACTCAACAAAATCCAAAAAATTCGAAGTTGATTTCAAATAAATTTATTAAAATTTGACACTTCGAACTAAAATTTTTTTCACAATCCAACAAAATTGAAGTTATTTTCATCTAAATTTACTCAAATATAGATCCTACAACAAAAATACTCAACAAAATCCAAAAAAATCGAAGTTGATTTCAAACAAATTTATTAAAATTATACCCTTCCAACTAAAACTTTTTTTCACAATCCAAAAAATTGATGTTATTTTCATCTAAATTTACTCAAATATAGATCCTACAACAAAAATACTCAACAAAATCCAAAAAAATCGAAGTTGATTTCAAATAAATTTATTAAAATTTGACCCTTCCAACTAAAACTTTTTTTCACAATCCAAAAAATTGAAGTTATTTTCATCTAAATCTACTCAAATATAGATCCTACAACAAAAATACTCAACAAAATCCAAAATAATCGAAGTTGATTTCAAATAAATTTAAAAATTCGACACTTCCAACTAAAATTTTTTTCACAATCCAAAAAATTGATGTTATTTTCATCTAAATTTACTCAAATATAGATCCTACAACAAAAATACTCAACAAAATCCAAAAAAATCGAAGTTGATTTCAAATAAATTTATTAAAATTTGACCCTTCCAACTAAAACTTTTTTTCACAATCCAAAAAATTGAAGTTATTTTCATCTAAATCTACTCAAATATAGACCCTACAACAAAAATACTCAACAAAATCCAAAAAAATCGCAGTTGATTTCAAATAAATTTATTAAAATTTGACACTTCCAACTAAAATTTTTTTCACAATCCAACAAAATTGAGGTTTTTTTCATCTAAATTTACTCAAATATAGATCCTACAACAAAAATACTCAACAAAATCCAAAAAAATCGAAGTTGATTTCAAATAAATTTATTAAAATTTGACCCTTCCAACTAAAACTTTTTTTCACAATCCAAAAAATTGATGTTATTTTCATCTAAATTTACTCAAATATAGATCCTACAACAAAAATACTCAACAAAATCCAAAAAAATCGAAGTTGATTTCAAATAAATTTATTAAAATTTGACCCTTCCAACTAAAACTTTTTTTCACAATCCAAAAAATTGAAGTTATTTTCATCTAAATCTACTCAAATATAGATCCTACAACAAAAATACTCAACAAAATCCAAAATAATCGAAGATGATTTCAAATAAATTTAAAAATTCGACACTTCCAACTAAAATTTTTTTCACAATCCAACAAAATTGAGGTTTTATTCATCTAAATTTACTCAAATATAGATCCTACAACAAAAATACTCAATAAAATCCATAAAAATCGAAGTTGGTTTCAAATAATATTATTAAAATTTGACATTTCCAAATAAGTTTTTTTCACAATCCAACAAAATTGAAGTTATTTTCATCTAAATTTAATCAAATATAGATCCTACAACAAGAATTCTCAACAAAATCCAAAAAAATCGAAGTTGATTTCAAATGAATTTATTAAAATTTGACAAAAATCTTGTCTACATCCAAGAAAATTGAAGTTATTTTCATCTAAATTTAGTCAAATATAGATCCTACATCCAAAATACTCATCAAAATCCAAAAAAATCGAAGTTGATTTCAAATAAATTTATTAAAATTTGTCATTTCCAACTAAATTTTTTTTCATAATCCAACAAAATTGAATTTATTTTCATCTAAATTTACTCAAATATAGACCCTACAACAAAGATACTCAACAAAATCCAAAAAATTCGAAGTTGATTTCAAATAAATTTATTAAAATTTGACACTTCGAACTAAAATTTTTTTCACAATCCAACAAAATTGAGGTTTTTTTCATCTAAATTTACTCAAATATAGATCCTAAAACAAAAATACTCAACAAAATCCAGAAAAATCGAAGTTGATTTCAAATAAATTTATTAAAATTTGACCCTTCCAACTAAAACTTTTTTTCACAATCCAAAAAATTGAAGTTATTTTCATCTAAATTTACTCAAATATAGATCCTACAACAAAAATACTCAACAAAATCCAAAAAATTCGAAGTTGATTTCAAATAAATTTATTAAAATTTGACCCTTCCAACTAAAACTTTTTTTCACAATCCAAAAAATTGAAGTTATTTTCATCTAAATCTACTCAAATATAGACCCTACAACAAAAATACTCAACAAAATCCAAAAAAATCGCAGTTGGTTTCAAATAATATTATTAAAATTTGACACTTCCAAATAAATTTTTTTCACAATCCAACAAAATTGAAGTTATTTTCATGTAAATTTAATCAAATATAGATCCTACAACAAGAATTCTCAACAAAATCCAAAAAAATCGAAGTTGATTTCAAATGAATTTATTAAAATTTGACAAAAATCTTGTCTACATCCAAGAAAATTGAAGTTATTTTCATCTAAATTTATTCAAATATAGATCCTACAACCAAAATACTCATCAAAATCCAAAAAAATCGAAGTTGATTTCAAATAAATTTATTAAAATTTGACACTTCCACCTAAATTTTTTTTCACAATCCAACAAAATTGAAGTTATTTTCATCTAAATTTACTCAAATATAGATCCTACAACCAAAATACGCAACAAAATCCAAAATAATCGAAGTTGATTTCAAATAAATTTAAAAATTCGACACTTCCAACTAAAACTTTTTTTCACAATCCAAAAAATTGATGTTATTTTCATCTAAATTTACTCAAATATAGATCCTACAACAAAAATACTCAACAAAATCCAAAAAAATCGAAGTTGATTTCAAATAAATTTATTAAAATTTGACCCTTCCAACTAAAACTTTTTTTCACAATCCAAAAAATTGAAGTTATTTTCATCTAAATCTACTCAAATATAGATCCTACAACAAAAATACTCAACAAAATCCAAAATAATCGAAGATGATTTCAAATAAATTTAAAAATTCGACACTTCCAACTAAAATTTTTTTCACAATCCAACAAAATTGAGGTTTTATTCATCTAAATTTACTCAAATATAGATCCTACAACAAAAATACTCAATAAAATCCATAAAAATCGAAGTTGGTTTCAAATAATATTATTAAAATTTGACACTTCCAAATAAGTTTTTTTCACAATCCAACAAAATTGAAGTTATTTTCATCTAAATTTAATCAAATATAGATCCTACAACAAGAATTCTCAACAAAATCCAAAAAAATCGAAGTTGATTTCAAATGAATTTATTAAAATTTGACAAAAATCTTGTCTACATCCAAGAAAATTGAAGTTATTTTCATCTAAATTTAGTCAAATATAGATCCTACATCCAAAATACTCATCAAAATCCAAAAAAATCGAAGTTGATTTCAAATAAATTTATTAAAATTTGACACTTCCACCTAAATTTTTTTTCACAATCCAACAAAATTGAAGTTATTTTCATCTAAATTTACTCAAATATAGACCCTACAACAAAAATACTCAACAAAATCCAAAAAAATCGCAGTTGATTTCAAATAAATTTATTAAAATTTGACACTTCCAACTAAAATTTTTTTCACAATCCAACAAAATTGAGGTTTTTTTCATCTAAATTTACTCAAATATAGATCCTACAACAAAAATACTCAACAAAATCCAGAAAAATCGAAGTTGATTTCAAATAAATTTATTAAAATTTGACCCTTCCAACTAAAATTTTTTTTCACAATCCAAAAAATTGAAGTTATTTTCATCTAAATCTACTCAAATATAGATCCTACAACCAAAATACGCAACAAAATCCAAAATAATCGAAGTTGATTTCAAATAAATTTAAAAATTCGACACTTCCAACTAAAATTTTTTTCACAATCCAAAAAATTGATGTTATTTTCATCTAAATTTACTCAAATATAGATCCTACAACCAAAATACTCATCAAAATCCAAAAAAATCGAAGTTGATTTCAAATAAATTTATTAAAATTTGACACTTCCAACTAAAATTTTGTTTCACAATCCAAAAAATTGAAGTTATTTTCATCTAAATCTACTCAAATATAGATCCTACAACAAAAATACTCAACAAAATCCAAAATAATCGAAGTTGATTTCAAATAAATTTAAAAATTCGACACTTCCAACTAAATTTTTTTTCACAATCCAACAAAATTGAAGTTATTTTCATCTAAATTTACTCAAATATAGATCCTACAACCAAAATACGCAACAAAATCCAAAATAATCGAAGTTGATTTCAAATAAATTTAAAAATTCGACACTTCCAACTAAAATTTTTTTCACAATCCAACAAAATTGAAGTTATTTTCATCTAAATTTACTCAAATATAGATCCTACAACCAAAATACGCAACAAAATCCAAAATAATCGAAGTTGATTTCAAATAAATTTAAAAATTCGACACTTCCAACTAAAATTTTTTTCACAATCCAAAAAATTGATGTTATTTTCATCAAAATTTACTCAAATATAGATCCTACAACAAAAATACTCAACAAAATCCAAAAAAATCGAAGTTGATTTCAAACAAATTTATTAAAATTATACCCTTCCAACTAAAACTTTTTTTCACAATCCAAAAAATTGAAGTTATTTTCATCTAAATCTACTCAAATATAGATCCTACAACAAAAATACTCAACAAAATCCAAAATAATCGAAGATGATTTCAAATAAATTTAAAAATTCGACACTTCCAACTAAAATTTTTTTCACAATCCAACAAAATTGAGGTTTTATTCATCTAAATTTACTCAAATATAGATCCTACAACAAAAATACTCAATAAAATCCATAAAAATCGAAGTTGGTTTCAAATAATATTATTAAAATTTGACACTTCCAAATAAGTTTTTTTCACAATCCAACAAAATTGAAGTTATTTTCATCTAAATTTAATCAAATATAGATCCTACAACAAGAATTCTCAACAAAATCCCGAAAAATCGAAGTTGGTTTCAAATAAATTTATTAAAATTTGACCCTTCCAACTAAAATTTTTTTTCACAATCCAAAAAATTGAAGTTATTTTCATCTAAATCTACTCAAATATAGATCCTACAACAAAAATACTCAACAAAATCCAAAATAATCGAAGTTGATTTCAAATAAATTTAAAAATTCGACACTTCCAACTAAATTTTTTTTCACAATCCAACAAAATTGAAGTTATTTTCATCTAAATTTACTCAAATATAGATCCTACAACCAAAATACGCAACAAAATCCAAAATAATCGAAGTTGATTTCAAATAAATTTAAAAATTCGACACTTCCAACTAAAATTTTTTTCACAATCCAAAAAATTGATGTTATTTTCATCTAAATTTACTCAAATATAGATCCTACAACAAAAATACTCAATAAAATCCAAAAAAATCGAAGTTGGTTTCAAATAATATTATTAAAATTTGACCCTTCCAACTAAAACTTTTTTTCACAATCCAAAAAATTGAAGTTATTTTCATCTAAATCTACTCAAATATAGATCCTACAACAAAAATACTCAACAAAATCCAAAATAATCGAAGATGATTTCAAATAAATTTAAAAATTCGACACTTCCAACTAAAATTTTTTTCACAATCCAAAAAATTGATGTTATTTTCATCTAAATTTACTCAAATATAGATCCTACAACAAAAATACTCAATAAAATCCAAAAAAATCGAAGTTGGTTTCAAATAATATTATTAAAATTTGACACTTCCAAATAAATTTTTTTCACAATCCAACAAAATTGAAGTTATTTTCATCTAAATTTACTCAAATATAGATCCTACAACAAAAATACTCATCAAAATCCCAAAAAATTGAAGTTGATTTCAAATAAATTTATTAAAATTTGACATTTCCAACTAAATTTTTTTTCATAATCCAACAAAATTGAATTTATTTTCATCTAAATTTACTCAAATATAGACCCTACAACAAAGATACTCAACAAAATCCAAAAAATTCGAAGTTGATTTCAAATAAATTTATTAAAATTTGACACTTCGAACTAAAATTTTTTTCACAATCCAACAAAATTGAAGTTATTTTCATCTAAATTTACTCAAATATAGATCCTACAACAAAAATACTCAACAAAATCCAAAAAAATCGAAGTTGATTTCAAACAAATTTATTAAAATTATACCCTTCCAACTAAAACTTTTTTTCACAATCCAAAAAATTGATGTTATTTTCATCTAAATTTACTCAAATATAGATCCTACAACAAAAATACTCAACAAAATCCAAAAAAATCGAAGTTGATTTCAAATAAATTTATTAAAATTTGACCCTTCCAACTAAAACTTTTTTTCACAATCCAAAAAATTGAAGTTATTTTCATCTAAATCTACTCAAATATAGATCCTACAACAAAAATACTCAACAAAATCCAAAATAATCGAAGTTGATTTCAAATAAATTTAAAAATTCGACACTTCCAACTAAAATTTTTTTCACAATCCAAAAAATTGATGTTATTTTCATCTAAATTTACTCAAATATAGATCCTACAACAAAAATACTCAACAAAATCCAAAAAAATCGAAGTTGATTTCAAATAAATTTATTAAAATTTGACCCTTCCAACTAAAACTTTTTTTCACAATCCAACAAAATTGAAGTTATTTTCATGTAAATTTAATCAAATATAGATCCTACAACAAGAATTCTCAACAAAATCCAAAAAAATCGAAGTTGATTTCAAATGAATTTATTAAAATTTGACAAAAATCTTGTCTACATCCAAGAAAATTGAAGTTATTTTCATCTAAATTTATTCAAATATAGATCCTACAACCAAAATACTCATCAAAATCCAAAAAAATCGAAGTTGATTTCAAATAAATTTATTAAAATTTGACACTTCCACCTAAATTTTTTTTCACAATCCAACAAAATTGAAGTTATTTTCATCTAAATTTACTCAAATATAGATCCTACAACCAAAATACGCAACAAAATCCAAAATAATCGAAGTTGATTTCAAATAAATTTAAAAATTCGACACTTCCAACTAAAATTTTGTTCACAATCCAAAAAATTGATGTTATTTTCATCTAAATTTACTCAAATATAGATCCTACAACAAAAATACTCAATAAAATCCAAAAAAATCGAAGTTGGTTTCAAATAATATTATTAAAATTTGACACTTCCAAATAATTTTTTTTCACAATCCAACAAAATTGAAGTTATTTTCATCTAAATTTACTCAAATATAGATCCTACAACAAAAATACTCATCAAAATCCCAAAAAATCGAAGTTGATTTCAAATAAATTTATTAAAATTTGACATTTCCAACTAAATTTTTTTTCATAATCCAACAAAATTGAATTTATTTTCATCTAAATTTACTCAAATATAGACCCTACAACAAAGATACTCAACAAAATCCAAAAAATTCGAAGTTGATTTCAAATAAATTTATTAAAATTTGACACTTCGAACTAAAACTTTTTTTCACAATCCAAAAAATTGAAGTTATTTTCATCTAAATCTACTCAAATATAGATCCTACAACAAAAATACTCAACAAAATCCAAAATAATCGAAGATGATTTCAAATAAATTTAAAAATTCGACACTTCCAACTAAAATTTTTTTCACAATCCAACAAAATTGAGGTTTTATTCATCTAAATTTACTCAAATATAGATCCTACAACAAAAATACTCAATAAAATCCATAAAAATCGAAGTTGGTTTCAAATAATATTATTAAAATTTGACACTTCCAAATAAGTTTTTTTCACAATCCAACAAAATTGAAGTTATTTTCATCTAAATTTAATCAAATATAGATCCTACAACAAGAATTCTCAACAAAATCCCGAAAAATCGAAGTTGGTTTCAAATAAATTTATTAAAATTTGACCCTTCCAACTAAAATTTTTTTTCACAATCCAAAAAATTGAAGTTATTTTCATCTAAATCTACTCAAATATAGATCCTACAACAAAAATACTCAACAAAATCCAAAATAATCGAAGTTGATTTCAAATAAATTTAAAAATTCGACACTTCCAACTAAATTTTTTTTCACAATCCAACAAAATTGAAGTTATTTTCATCTAAATTTACTCAAATATAGATCCTACAACCAAAATACGCAACAAAATCCAAAATAATCGAAGTTGATTTCAAATAAATTTAAAAATTCGACACTTCCAACTAAAATTTTTTTCACAATCCAAAAAATTGATGTTATTTTCATCTAAATTTACTCAAATATAGATCCTACAACAAAAATACTCAATAAAATCCAAAAAAATCGAAGTTGGTTTCAAATAATATTATTAAAATTTGACCCTTCCAACTAAAACTTTTTTTCACAATCCAAAAAATTGAAGTTATTTTCATCTAAATCTACTCAAATATAGATCCTACAACAAAAATACTCAACAAAATCCAAAATAATCGAAGATGATTTCAAATAAATTTAAAAATTCGACACTTCCAACTAAAATTTTTTTCACAATCCAAAAAATTGATGTTATTTTCATCTAAATTTACTCAAATATAGATCCTACAACAAAAATACTCAATAAAATCCAAAAAAATCGAAGTTGGTTTCAAATAATATTATTAAAATTTGACACTTCCAAATAAATTTTTTTCACAATCCAACAAAATTGAAGTTATTTTCATCTAAATTTACTCAAATATAGATCCTACAACAAAAATACTCATCAAAATCCCAAAAAATTGAAGTTGATTTCAAATAAATTTATTAAAATTTGACATTTCCAACTAAATTTTTTTTCATAATCCAACAAAATTGAATTTATTTTCATCTAAATTTACTCAAATATAGACCCTACAACAAAGATACTCAACAAAATCCAAAAAATTCGAAGTTGATTTCAAATAAATTTATTAAAATTTGACACTTCGAACTAAAATTTTTTTCACAATCCAACAAAATTGAAGTTATTTTCATCTAAATTTACTCAAATATAGATCCTACAACAAAAATACTCAACAAAATCCAAAAAAATCGAAGTTGATTTCAAACAAATTTATTAAAATTATACCCTTCCAACTAAAACTTTTTTTCACAATCCAAAAAATTGATGTTATTTTCATCTAAATTTACTCAAATATAGATCCTACAACAAAAATACTCAACAAAATCCAAAAAAATCGAAGTTGATTTCAAATAAATTTATTAAAATTTGACCCTTCCAACTAAAACTTTTTTTCACAATCCAAAAAATTGAAGTTATTTTCATCTAAATCTACTCAAATATAGATCCTACAACAAAAATACTCAACAAAATCCAAAATAATCGAAGTTGATTTCAAATAAATTTAAAAATTCGACACTTCCAACTAAAATTTTTTTCACAATCCAAAAAATTGATGTTATTTTCATCTAAATTTACTCAAATATAGATCCTACAACAAAAATACTCAACAAAATCCAAAAAAATCGAAGTTGATTTCAAATAAATTTATTAAAATTTGACCCTTCCAACTAAAACTTTTTTTCACAATCCAACAAAATTGAAGTTATTTTCATGTAAATTTAATCAAATATAGATCCTACAACAAGAATTCTCAACAAAATCCAAAAAAATCGAAGTTGATTTCAAATGAATTTATTAAAATTTGACAAAAATCTTGTCTACATCCAAGAAAATTGAAGTTATTTTCATCTAAATTTATTCAAATATAGATCCTACAACCAAAATACTCATCAAAATCCAAAAAAATCGAAGTTGATTTCAAATAAATTTATTAAAATTTGACACTTCCACCTAAATTTTTTTTCACAATCCAACAAAATTGAAGTTATTTTCATCTAAATTTACTCAAATATAGATCCTACAACCAAAATACGCAACAAAATCCAAAATAATCGAAGTTGATTTCAAATAAATTTAAAAATTCGACACTTCCAACTAAAATTTTGTTCACAATCCAAAAAATTGATGTTATTTTCATCTAAATTTACTCAAATATAGATCCTACAACAAAAATACTCAATAAAATCCAAAAAAATCGAAGTTGGTTTCAAATAATATTATTAAAATTTGACACTTCCAAATAATTTTTTTTCACAATCCAACAAAATTGAAGTTATTTTCATCTAAATTTACTCAAATATAGATCCTACAACAAAAATACTCATCAAAATCCCAAAAAATCGAAGTTGATTTCAAATAAATTTATTAAAATTTGACATTTCCAACTAAATTTTTTTTCATAATCCAACAAAATTGAATTTATTTTCATCTAAATTTACTCAAATATAGACCCTACAACAAAGATACTCAACAAAATCCAAAAAATTCGAAGTTGATTTCAAATAAATTTATTAAAATTTGACACTTCGAACTAAAACTTTTTTTCACAATCCAAAAAATTGAAGTTATTTTCATCTAAATCTACTCAAATATAGATCCTACAACAAAAATACTCAACAAAATCCAAAATAATCGAAGATGATTTCAAATAAATTTAAAAATTCGACACTTCCAACTAAAATTTTTTTCACAATCCAACAAAATTGAGGTTTTATTCATCTAAATTTACTCAAATATAGATCCTACAACAAAAATACTCAATAAAATCCATAAAAATCGAAGTTGGTTTCAAATAATATTATTAAAATTTGACACTTCCAAATAAGTTTTTTTCACAATCCAACAAAATTGAAGTTATTTTCATCTAAATTTAATCAAATATAGATCCTACAACAAGAATTCTCAACAAAATCCCGAAAAATCGAAGTTGGTTTCAAATAAATTTATTAAAATTTGACCCTTCCAACTAAAATTTTTTTTCACAATCCAAAAAATTGAAGTTATTTTCATCTAAATCTACTCAAATATAGATCCTACAACAAAAATACTCAACAAAATCCAAAATAATCGAAGTTGATTTCAAATAAATTTAAAAATTCGACACTTCCAACTAAATTTTTTTTCACAATCCAACAAAATTGAAGTTATTTTCATCTAAATTTACTCAAATATAGATCCTACAACCAAAATACGCAACAAAATCCAAAATAATCGAAGTTGATTTCAAATAAATTTAAAAATTCGACACTTCCAACTAAAATTTTTTTCACAATCCAAAAAATTGATGTTATTTTCATCTAAATTTACTCAAATATAGATCCTACAACAAAAATACTCAATAAAATCCAAAAAAATCGAAGTTGGTTTCAAATAATATTATTAAAATTTGACCCTTCCAACTAAAACTTTTTTTCACAATCCAAAAAATTGAAGTTATTTTCATCTAAATCTACTCAAATATAGATCCTACAACAAAAATACTCAACAAAATCCAAAATAATCGAAGATGATTTCAAATAAATTTAAAAATTCGACACTTCCAACTAAAATTTTTTTCACAATCCAAAAAATTGATGTTATTTTCATCTAAATTTACTCAAATATAGATCCTACAACAAAAATACTCAATAAAATCCAAAAAAATCGAAGTTGGTTTCAAATAATATTATTAAAATTTGACACTTCCAAATAAATTTTTTTCACAATCCAACAAAATTGAAGTTATTTTCATCTAAATTTACTCAAATATAGATCCTACAACAAAAATACTCATCAAAATCCCAAAAAATTGAAGTTGATTTCAAATAAATTTTTTAAATTTGACATTTCCAACTAAATTTTTTTTCATAATCCAACAAAATTGAATTTATTTTCATCTAAATTTACTCAAATATAGACCCTACAACAAAGATACTCAACAAAATCCAAAAAATTCGAAGTTGATTTCAAATAAATTTATTAAAATTTGACACTTCGAACTAAAATTTTTTTCACAATCCAACAAAATTGAAGTTATTTTCATCTAAATTTACTCAAATATAGATCCTACAACAAAAATACTCAACAAAATCCAAAAAAATCGAAGTTGATTTCAAACAAATTTATTAAAATTATACCCTTCCAACTAAAACTTTTTTTCACAATCCAAAAAATTGATGTTATTTTCATCTAAATTTACTCAAATATAGATCCTACAACAAAAATACTCAACAAAATCCAAAAAAATCGAAGTTGATTTCAAATAAATTTATTAAAATTTGACCCTTCCAACTAAAACTTTTTTTCACAATCCAAAAAATTGAAGTTATTTTCATCTAAATCTACTCAAATATAGATCCTACAACAAAAATACTCAACAAAATCCAAAATAATCGAAGTTGATTTCAAATAAATTTAAAAATTCGACACTTCCAACTAAAATTTTTTTCACAATCCAAAAAATTGATGTTATTTTCATCTAAATTTACTCAAATATAGATCCTACAACAAAAATACTCAACAAAATCCAAAAAAATCGAAGTTGATTTCAAATAAATTTATTAAAATTTGACCCTTCCAACTAAAACTTTTTTTCACAATCCAACAAAATTGAAGTTATTTTCATGTAAATTTAATCAAATATAGATCCTACAACAAGAATTCTCAACAAAATCCAAAAAAATCGAAGTTGATTTCAAATGAATTTATTAAAATTTGACAAAAATCTTGTCTACATCCAAGAAAATTGAAGTTATTTTCATCTAAATTTATTCAAATATAGATCCTACAACCAAAATACTCATCAAAATCCAAAAAAATCGAAGTTGATTTCAAATAAATTTATTAAAATTTGACACTTCCACCTAAATTTTTTTTCACAATCCAACAAAATTGAAGTTATTTTCATCTAAATTTACTCAAATATAGATCCTACAACCAAAATACGCAACAAAATCCAAAATAATCGAAGTTGATTTCAAATAAATTTAAAAATTCGACACTTCCAACTAAAATTTTGTTCACAATCCAAAAAATTGATGTTATTTTCATCTAAATTTACTCAAATATAGATCCTACAACAAAAATACTCAATAAAATCCAAAAAAATCGAAGTTGGTTTCAAATAATATTATTAAAATTTGACACTTCCAAATAATTTTTTTTCACAATCCAACAAAATTGAAGTTATTTTCATCTAAATTTACTCAAATATAGATCCTACAACAAAAATACTCATCAAAATCCCAAAAAATCGAAGTTGATTTCAAATAAATTTATTAAAATTTGACATTTCCAACTAAATTTTTTTTCATAATCCAACAAAATTGAATTTATTTTCATCTAAATTTACTCAAATATAGACCCTACAACAAAGATACTCAACAAAATCCAAAAAATTCGAAGTTGATTTCAAATAAATTTATTAAAATTTGACACTTCGAACTAAAATTTTTTTCACAATCCAACAAAATTGAAGTTATTTTCATCTAAATTTACTCAAATATAGATCCTACAACAAAAATACTCAACAAAATCCAAAAAAATCGAAGTTGATTTCAAACAAATTTATTAAAATTATACCCTTCCAACTAAAACTTTTTTTCACAATCCAAAAAATTGATGTTATTTTCATCTAAATTTACTCAAATATAGATCCTACAACAAAAATACTCAATAAAATCCATAAAAATCGAAGTTGGTTTCAAATAATATTATTAAAATTTGACACTTCCAAATAAGTTTTTTTCACAATCCAACAAAATTGAAGTTATTTTCATCTAAATTTAATCAAATATAGATCCTACAACAAGAATTCTCAACAAAATCCAAAAAAATCGAAGTTGATTTCAAATGAATTTATTAAAATTTGACAAAAATCTTGTCTACATCCAAGAAAATTGAAGTAATTTTCATCTAAATTTAGTCAAATATAGATCCTACATCCAAAATACTCATCAAAATCCAAAAAAATCGAAGTTGATTTCAAATAAATTTATTAAAATTTGACACTTCCACCTAAAATTTTTTTTCACAATCCAAAAAATTGAAGTTATTTTCATCTAAATCTACTCAAATATAGATCCTACAACAAAAATACTCAACAAAATCCAAAATAATCGAAGTTGATTTCAAATAAATTTAAAAATTCGACACTTCCAACTAAATTTTTTTTCACAATCCAACAAAATTGAAGTTATTTTCATCTAAATTTACTCAAATATAGATCCTACAACCAAAATACGCAACAAAATCCAAAATAATCGAAGTTGATTTCAAATAAATTTAAAAATTCGACACTTCCAACTAAAATTTTTTTCACAATCCAACAAAATTGAAGTTATTTTCATCTAAATTTACTCAAATATAGATCCTACAACCAAAATACGCAACAAAATCCAAAATAATCGAAGTTGATTTCAAATAAATTTAAAAATTCGACACTTCCAACTAAAATTTTTTTCACAATCCAAAAAATTGATGTTATTTTCATCTAAATTTACTCAAATATAGATCCTACAACAAAAATACTCAATAAAATCCAAAAAAATCGAAGTTGGTTTCAAATAATATTATTAAAATTTGACCCTTCCAACTAAAACTTTTTTTCACAATCCAAAAAATTGAAGTTATTTTCATCTAAATCTACTCAAATATAGATCCTACAACAAAAATACTCAACAAAATCCAAAATAATCGAAGATGATTTCAAATAAATTTAAAAATTCGACACTTCCAACTAAAATTTTTTTCACAATCCAAAAAATTGATGTTATTTTCATCTAAATTTACTCAAATATAGATCCTACAACAAAAATACTCAATAAAATCCAAAAAAATCGAAGTTGGTTTCAAATAATATTATTAAAATTTGACACTTCCAAATAAATTTTTTTCACAATCCAACAAAATTGAAGTTATTTTCATCTAAATTTACTCAAATATAGATCCTACAACAAAAATACTCATCAAAATCCCAAAAAATTGAAGTTGATTTCAAATAAATTTATTAAAATTTGACATTTCCAACTAAATTTTTTTTCATAATCCAACAAAATTGAATTTATTTTCATCTAAATTTACTCAAATATAGACCCTACAACAAAGATACTCAACAAAATCCAAAAAATTCGAAGTTGATTTCAAATAAATTTATTAAAATTTGACACTTCGA
Organism: Andrena fulva; assembly: GCA_946251845.1. Classification (NCBI taxonomy): domain Eukaryota; kingdom Metazoa; phylum Arthropoda; class Insecta; order Hymenoptera; family Andrenidae; genus Andrena; species Andrena fulva. The sequence goes on along the minus strand of CAMITZ010000003.1, from coordinate 3,318,331 downwards.
ACTAAAATTTTTTTCACAATCCAACAAAATTGAAGTTATTTTCATCTAAATTTACTCAAATATAGATCCTACAACAAAAATACTCAACAAAATCCAAAAAAATCGAAGTTGATTTCAAATAAATTTATTAAAATTTGACCCTTCCAACTAAAACTTTTTTTCACAATCCAAAAAATTGAAGTTATTTTCATCTAAATCTACTCAAATATAGATCCTACAACAAAAATACTCAACAAAATCCAAAATAATCGAAGTTGATTTCAAATAAATTTAAAAATTCGACACTTCCAACTAAAATTTTTTTCACAATCCAAAAAATTGATGTTATTTTCATCTAAATTTACTCAAATATAGATCCTACAACAAAAATACTCAACAAAATCCAAAAAAATCGAAGTTGATTTCAAATAAATTTATTAAAATTTGACCCTTCCAACTAAAACTTTTTTTCACAATCCAAAAAATTGATGTTATTTTCATCTAAATTTACTCAAATATAGATCCTACAACAAAAATACTCAACAAAATCCAAAAAAATCGAAGTTGATTTCAAATAAATTTATTAAAATTTGACCCTTCCAACTAAAACTTTTTTTCACAATCCAAAAAATTGAAGTTATTTTCATCTAAATCTACTCAAATATAGATCCTACAACAAAAATACTCAACAAAATCCAAAATAATCGAAGATGATTTCAAATAAATTTAAAAATTCGACACTTCCAACTAAAATTTTTTTCACAATCCAACAAAATTGAGGTTTTATTCATCTAAATTTACTCAAATATAGATCCTACAACAAAAATACTCAATAAAATCCATAAAAATCGAAGTTGGTTTCAAATAATATTATTAAAATTTGACATTTCCAAATAAGTTTTTTTCACAATCCAACAAAATTGAAGTTATTTTCATCTAAATTTAATCAAATATAGATCCTACAACAAGAATTCTCAACAAAATCCAAAAAAATCGAAGTTGATTTCAAATGAATTTATTAAAATTTGACAAAAATCTTGTCTACATCCAAGAAAATTGAAGTTATTTTCATCTAAATTTAGTCAAATATAGATCCTACATCCAAAATACTCATCAAAATCCAAAAAAATCGAAGTTGATTTCAAATAAATTTATTAAAATTTGTCATTTCCAACTAAATTTTTTTTCATAATCCAACAAAATTGAATTTATTTTCATCTAAATTTACTCAAATATAGACCCTACAACAAAGATACTCAACAAAATCCAAAAAATTCGAAGTTGATTTCAAATAAATTTATTAAAATTTGACACTTCGAACTAAAATTTTTTTCACAATCCAACAAAATTGAGGTTTTATTCATCTAAATTTACTCAAATATAGATCCTACAACAAAAATACTCAATAAAATCCAAAAAAATCGAAGTTGGTTTCAAATAATATTATTAAAATTTGACACTTCCAAATAAATTTTTTTCACAATCCAACAAAATTGAAGTTATTTTCATGTAAATTTAATCAAATATAGATCCTACAACAAGAATTCTCAACAAAATCCAAAAAAATCGAAGTTGATTTCAAATGAATTTATTAAAATTTGACAAAAATCTTGTCTACATCCAAGAAAATTGAAGTTATTTTCATCTAAATTTATTCAAATATAGATCCTACAACCAAAATACTCATCAAAATCCAAAAAAATCGAAGTTGATTTCAAATAAATTTATTAAAATTTGACACTTCCACCTAAATTTTTTTTCACAATCCAACAAAATTGAAGTTATTTTCATCTAAATTTACTCAAATATAGACCCTACAACAAAAATACTCAACAAAATCCAAAAAAATCGCAGTTGATTTCAAATAAATTTATTAAAATTTGACACTTCCAACTAAAATTTTTTTCACAATCCAACAAAATTGAGGTTTTTTTCATCTAAATTTACTCAAATATAGATCCTACAACAAAAATACTCAACAAAATCCAGAAAAATCGAAGTTGATTTCAAATAAATTTATTAAAATTTGACCCTTCCAACTAAAACTTTTTTTCACAATCCAAAAAATTGAAGTTATTTTCATCTAAATTTACTCAAATATAGATCCTACAACAAAAATACTCAACAAAATCCAAAAAAATCGAAGTTGGTTTCAAATAAATTTATTAAAATTTGACACTTCCAAATAAATTTTTTTCACAATCCAACAAAATTGAAGTTATTTTCATCTAAATTTACTCAAATATAGATCCTACAACAAAAATACTCAATAAAATAAAAAAAAATCGAAGTTGGTTTCAAATAATATTATTAAAATTTGACACTTCCAAATAAATTTTTTTCACAATCCAACAAAATTGAAGTTATTTTCATGTAAATTTAATCAAATATAGATCCTACAACAAGAATTCTCAACAAAATCCAAAAAAATCGAAGTTGATTTCAAATGAATTTATTAAAATTTGACAAAAATCTTGTCTACATCCAAGAAAATTGAAGTTATTTTCATCTAAATTTAGTCAAATATAGATCCTACAACCAAAATACTCATCAAAATCCAAAAAAATCGAAGTTGATTTCAAATAAATTTATTAAAATTTGACACTTCCAACTAAAATTTTTTTTCACAATCCAAAAAATTGAAGTTATTTTCATCTAAATCTACTCAAATATAGATCCTACAACAAAAATACTCAACAAAATCCAAAATAATCGAAGTTGATTTCAAATAAATTTAAAAATTCGACACTTCCAACTAAATTTTTTTTCACAATCCAACAAAATTGAAGTTATTTTCATCTAAATTTACTCAAATATAGATCCTACAACCAAAATACGCAACAAAATCCAAAATAATCGAAGTTGATTTCAAATAAATTTAAAAATTCGACACTTCCAACTAAAATTTTTTTCACAATCCAACAAAATTGAAGTTATTTTCATCTAAATCTACTCAAATATAGATCCTACAACAAAAATACTCAACAAAATCCAAAATAATCGAAGATGATTTCAAATAAATTTAAAAATTCGACACTTCCAACTAAAATTTTTTTCACAATCCAACAAAATTGAGGTTTTATTCATCTAAATTTACTCAAATATAGATCCTACAACAAAAATACTCAATAAAATCCATAAAAATCGAAGTTGGTTTCAAATAATATTATTAAAATTTGACACTTCCAAATAAGTTTTTTTCACAATCCAACAAAATTGAAGTTATTTTCATCTAAATTTAATCAAATATAGATCCTACAACAAGAATTCTCAACAAAATCCAAAAAAATCGAAGTTGATTTCAAATGAATTTATTAAAATTTGACAAAAATCTTGTCTACATCCAAGAAAATTGAAGTTATTTTCATCTAAATTTATTCAAATATAGATCCTACAACCAAAATACTCATCAAAATCCAAAAAAATCGAAGTTGATTTCAAATAAATTTATTAAAATTTGACACTTCCACCTAAATTTTTTTTCACAATCCAACAAAATTGAAGTTATTTTCATCTAAATTTACTCAAATATAGACCCTACAACAAAAATACTCAACAAAATCCAAAAAAATCGCAGTTGATTTCAAATAATATTATTAAAATTTGACACTTCCAACTAAAATTTTTTTCACAATCCAACAAAATTGAGGTTTTTTTCATCTAAATTTACTCAAATATAGATCCTACAACAAAAATACTCAACAAAATCCAGAAAAATCGAAGTTGATTTCAAATAAATTTATTAAAATTTGACCCTTCCAACTAAAACTTTTTTTCACAATCCAAAAAATTGAAGTTATTTTCATCTAAATTTACTCAAATATAGATCCTACAACAAAAATACTCAACAAAATCCAAAAAAATCGAAGTTGGTTTCAAATAAATTTATTAAAATTTGACACTTCCAAATAAATTTTTTTCACAATCCAACAAAATTGAAGTTATTTTCATCTAAATTTACTCAAATATAGATCCTACAACAAAAATACTCAATAAAATCAAAAAAAATCGAAGTTGGTTTCAAATAATATTATTAAAATTTGACACTTCCAAATAAATTTTTTTCACAATCCAACAAAATTGAAGTTATTTTCATGTAAATTTAATCAAATATAGATCCTACAACAAGAATTCTCAACAAAATCCAAAAAAATCGAAGTTGATTTCAAATGAATTTATTAAAATTTGACAAAAATCTTGTCTACATCCAAGAAAATTGAAGTTATTTTCATCTAAATTTAGTCAAATATAGATCCTACAACCAAAATACTCATCAAAATCCAAAAAAATCGAAGTTGATTTCAAATAAATTTATTAAAATTTGACACTTCCAACTAAAATTTTTTTTCACAATCCAAAAAATTGAAGTTATTTTCATCTAAATCTACTCAAATATAGATCCTACAACAAAAATACTCAACAAAATCCAAAATAATCGAAGTTGATTTCAAATAAATTTAAAAATTCGACACTTCCAACTAAATTTTTTTTCACAATCCAACAAAATTGAAGTTATTTTCATCTAAATTTACTCAAATATAGATCCTACAACCAAAATACGCAACAAAATCCAAAAAAATCGAAGTTGATTTCAAATAAATTTATTAAAATTTGACACTTCCACCTAAATTTTTTTTCACAATCCAACAAAATTGAAGTTATTTTCATCTAAATTTACTCAAATATAGACCCTACAACAAAAATACTCAACAAAATCCAAAAAAATCGCAGTTGATTTCAAATAAATTTATTAAAATTTGACACTTCCAACTAAAAATTTTTTCACAATCCAACAAAATTGAGGTTTTTTTCATCTAAATTTACTCAAATATAGATCCTACAACAAAAATACTCAACAAAATCCAGAAAAATCGAAGTTGATTTCAAATAAATTTATTAAAATTTGACCCTTCCAACTAAAACTTTTTTTCACAATCCAAAAAATTGAAGTTATTTTCATCTAAATTTACTCAAATATAGATCCTACAACAAAAATACTCAACAAAATCCAAAAAAATCGAAGTTGGTTTCAAATAAATTTATTAAAATTTGACACTTCCAAATAAATTTTTTTCACAATCCAACAAAATTGAAGTTATTTTCATCTAAATTTACTCAAATATAGATCCTACAACAAAAATACTCAATAAAATCAAAAAAAATCGAAGTTGGTTTCAAATAATATTATTAAAATTTGACACTTCCAAATAAATTTTTTTCACAATCCAACAAAATTGAAGTTATTTTCATGTAAATTTAATCAAATATAGATCCTACAACAAGAATTCTCAACAAAATCCAAAAAAATCGAAGTTGATTTCAAATGAATTTATTAAAATTTGACAAAAATCTTGTCTACATCCAAGAAAATTGAAGTTATTTTCATCTAAATTTAGTCAAATATAGATCCTACAACCAAAATACTCATCAAAATCCAAAAAAATCGAAGTTGATTTCAAATAAATTTATTAAAATTTGACACTTCCAACTAAAATTTTTTTTCACAATCCAAAAAATTGAAGTTATTTTCATCTAAATCTACTCAAATATAGATCCTACAACAAAAATACTCAACAAAATCGAAAATAATCGAAGTTGATTTCAAATAAATTTAAAAATTCGACACTTCCAACTAAATTTTTTTTCACAATCCAACAAAATTGAAGTTATTTTCATCTAAATTTACTCAAATATAGATCCTACAACCAAAATACGCAACAAAATCCAAAATAATCGAAGTTGATTTCAAATAAATTTAAAAATTCGACACTTCCAACTAAAATTTTTTTCACAATCCAACAAAATTGAAGTTATTTTCATCTAAATTTACTCAAATATAGATCCTACAACCAAAATACGCAACAAAATCCAAAATAATCGAAGTTGATTTCAAATAAATTTAAAAATTCGACACTTCCAACTAAAATTTTTTTCACAATCCAAAAAATTGATGTTATTTTCATCTAAATTTACTCAAATATAGATCCTACAACAAAAATACTCAACAAAATCCAAAAAAATCGAAGTTGGTTTCAAATAATATTATTAAAATTTGACCCTTCCAACTAAAACTTTTTTTCACAATCCAAAAAATTGAAGTTATTTTCATCTAAATCTACTCAAATATAGATCCTACAACAAAAATACTCAACAAAATCCAAAATAATCGAAGTTGATTTCAAATAAATTTAAAAATTCGACACTTCCAACTAAAATTTTTTTCACAATCCAACAAAATTGAGGTTTTATTCATCTAAATTTACTCAAATATAGATCCTACAACAAAAATACTCAATAAAATCCATAAAAATCGAAGTTGGTTTCAAATAATATTATTAAAATTTGACACTTCCAAATAAGTTTTTTTCACAATCCAACAAAATTGAAGTTATTTTCATCTAAATTTAATCAAATATAGATCCTACAACAAGAATTCTCAACAAAATCCAAAAAAATCGAAGTTGATTTCAAATGAATTTATTAAAATTTGACAAAAATCTTGTCTACATCCAAGAAAATTGAAGTTATTTTCATCTAAATTTAGTCAAATATAGATCCTACATCCAAAATACTCATCAAAATCCAAAAAAATCGAAGTTGATTTCAAATAAATTTATTAAAATTTGACATTTCCAACTAAATTTTTTTTCATAATCCAACAAAATTGAATTTATTTTCATCTAAATTTACTCAAATATAGACCCTACAACAAAGATACTCAACAAAATCCAAAAAATTCGAAGTTGATTTCAAATAAATTTATTAAAATTTGACACTTCGAACTAAAATTTTTTTCACAATCCAACAAAATTGAGGTTTTATTCATCTAAATTTACTCAAATATAGATCCTACAACAAAAATACTCAATAAAATCCAAAAAAATCGAAGTTGGTTTCAAATAATATTATTAAAATTTGACACTTCCAAATAAATTTTTTTCACAATCCAACAAAATTGAAGTTATTTTCATGTAAATTTAATCAAATATAGATCCTACAACAAGAATTCTCAACAAAATCCAAAAAAATCGAAGTTGATTTCAAATGAATTTATTAAAATTTGACAAAAATCTTGTCTACATCCAAGAAAATTGAAGTTATTTTCATCTAAATTTATTCAAATATAGATCCTACAACCAAAATACTCATCAAAATCCAAAAAAATCGAAGTTGATTTCAAATAAATTTATTAAAATTTGACACTTCCACCTAAATTTTTTTTCACAATCCAACAAAATTGAAGTTATTTTCATCTAAATTTACTCAAATATAGACCCTACAACAAAAATACTCAACAAAATCCAAAAAAATCGCAGTTGATTTCAAATAAATTTATTAAAATTTGACACTTCCAACTAAAATTTTTTTCACAATCCAACAAAATTGAGGTTTTTTTCATCTAAATTTACTCAAATATAGATCCTACAACAAAAATACTCAACAAAATCCAGAAAAATCGAAGTTGATTTCAAATAAATTTATTAAAATTTGACCCTTCCAACTAAAACTTTTTTTCACAATCCAAAAAATTGAAGTTATTTTCATCTAAATTTACTCAAATATAGATCCTACAACAAAAATACTCAACAAAATCCAAAAAAATCGAAGTTGGTTTCAAATAAATTTATTAAAATTTGACACTTCCAAATAAATTTTTTTCACAATCCAACAAAATTGAAGTTATTTTCATCTAAATTTACTCAAATATAGATCCTACAACAAAAATACTCAATAAAATAAAAAAAAATCGAAGTTGGTTTCAAATAATATTATTAAAATTTGACACTTCCAAATAAATTTTTTTCACAATCCAACAAAATTGAAGTTATTTTCATGTAAATTTAATCAAATATAGATCCTACAACCAGAATTCTCAACAAAATCCAAAAAAATCGAAGTTGATTTCAAATGAATTTATTAAAATTTGACAAAAATCTTGTCTACATCCAAGAAAATTGAAGTTATTTTCATCTAAATTTAGTCAAATATAGATCCTACAACCAAAATACTCATCAAAATCCAAAAAAATCGAAGTTGATTTCAAATAAATTTATTAAAATTTGACACTTCCAACTAAAATTTTTTTTCACAATCCAAAAAATTGAAGTTATTTTCATCTAAATCTACTCAAATATAGATCCTACAACAAAAATACTCAACAAAATCCAAAATAATCGAAGTTGATTTCAAATAAATTTAAAAATTCGACACTTCCAACTAAATTTTTTTTCACAATCCAACAAAATTGAAGTTATTTTCATCTAAATTTACTCAAATATAGATCCTACAACCAAAATACGCAACAAAATCCATAATAATCGAAGTTGATTTCAAATAAATTTAAAAATTCGACACTTCCAACTAAAATTTTTTTCACAATCCAACAAAATTGAAGTTATTTTCATCTAAATCTACTCAAATATAGATCCTACAACAAAAATACTCAACAAAATCCAAAATAATCGAAGATGATTTCAAATAAATTTAAAAATTCGACACTTCCAACTAAAATTTTTTTCACAATCCAACAAAATTGAGGTTTTATTCATCTAAATTTACTCAAATATAGATCCTACAACAAAAATACTCAATAAAATCCATAAAAATCGAAGTTGGTTTCAAATAATATTATTAAAATTTGACACTTCCAAATAAGTTTTTTTCACAATCCAACAAAATTGAAGTTATTTTCATCTAAATTTACTCAAATATAGACCCTACAACAAAAATACTCAACAAAATCCAAAAAAATCGAAGTTGATTTCAAATGAATTTATTAAAATTTGACAAAAATCTTGTCTACATCCAAGAAAATTGAAGTTATTTTCATCTAAATTTATTCAAATATAGATCCTACAACCAAAATACTCATCAAAATCCAAAAAAATCGAAGTTGATTTCAAATAAATTTATTAAAATTTGACACTTCCACCTAAATTTTTTTTCACAATCCAACAAAATTGAAGTTATTTTCATCTAAATTTACTCAAATATAGACCCTACAACAAAAATACTCAACAAAATCCAAAAAAATCGCAGTTGATTTCAAATAAATTTATTAAAATTTGACACTTCCAACTAAAATTTTTTTCACAATCCAACAAAATTGAGGTTTTTTTCATCTAAATTTACTCAAATATAGATCCTACAACAAAAATACTCAACAAAATCCAGAAAAATCGAAGTTGATTTCAAATAAATTTATTAAAATTTGACCCTTCCAACTAAAACTTTTTTTCACAATCCAAAAAATTGAAGTTATTTTCATCTAAATTTACTCAAATATAGATCCTACAACAAAAATACTCAACAAAATCCAAAAAAATCGAAGTTGGTTTCAAATAAATTTATTAAAATTTGACACTTCCAAATAAATTTTTTTCACAATCCAACAAAATTGAAGTTATTTTCATCTAAATTTACTCAAATATAGATCCTACAACAAAAATACTCAATAAAATAAAAAAAAATCGAAGTTGGTTTCAAATAATATTATTAAAATTTGACACTTCCAAATAAATTTTTTTCACAATCCAACAAAATTGAAGTTATTTTCATGTAAATTTAATCAAATATAGATCCTACAACCAGAATTCTCAACAAAATCCAAAAAAATCGAAGTTGATTTCAAATGAATTTATTAAAATTTGACAAAAATCTTGTCTACATCCAAGAAAATTGAAGTTATTTTCATCTAAATTTAGTCAAATATAGATCCTACAACCAAAATACTCATCAAAATCCAAAAAAATCGAAGTTGATTTCAAATAAATTTATTAAAATTTGACACTTCCAACTAAAATTTTTTTTCACAATCCAAAAAATTGAAGTTATTTTCATCTAAATCTACTCAAATATAGATCCTACAACAAAAATACTCAACAAAATCCAAAATAATCGAAGTTGATTTCAAATAAATTTAAAAATTCGACACTTCCAACTAAATTTTTTTTCACAATCCAACAAAATTGAAGTTATTTTCATCTAAATTTACTCAAATATAGATCCTACAACCAAAATACGCAACAAAATCCATAATAATCGAAGTTGATTTCAAATAAATTTAAAAATTCGACACTTCCAACTAAAATTTTTTTCACAATCCAACAAAATTGAAGTTATTTTCATCTAAATCTACTCAAATATAGATCCTACAACAAAAATACTCAACAAAATCCAAAATAATCGAAGATGATTTCAAATAAATTTAAAAATTCGACACTTCCAACTAAAATTTTTTTCACAATCCAACAAAATTGAGGTTTTATTCATCTAAATTTACTCAAATATAGATCCTACAACAAAAATACTCAATAAAATCCATAAAAATCGAAGTTGGTTTCAAATAATATTATTAAAATTTGACACTTCCAAATAAGTTTTTTTCACAATCCAACAAAATTGAAGTTATTTTCATCTAAATTTAATCAAATATAGATCCTACAACAAGAATTCTCAACAAAATCCAAAAAAATCGAAGTTGATTTCAAATGAATTTATTAAAATTTGACAAAAATCTTGTCTACATCCAAGAAAATTGAAGTTATTTTCATCTAAATTTATTCAAATATAGATCCTACAACCAAAATACTCATCAAAATCCAAAAAAATCGAAGTTGATTTCAAATAAATTTATTAAAATTTGACACTTCCACCTAAATTTTTTTTCACAATCCAACAAAATTGAAGTTATTTTCATCTAAATTTACTCAAATATAGACCCTACAACAAAAATACTCAACAAAATCCAAAAAAATCGCAGTTGATTTCAAATAAATTTATTAAAATTTGACACTTCCAACTAAAATTTTTTTCACAATCCAACAAAATTGAGGTTTTTTTCATCTAAATTTACTCAAATATAGATCCTACAACAAAAATACTCAACAAAATCCAGAAAAATCGAAGTTGATTTCAAATAAATTTATTAAAATTTGACCCTTCCAACTAAAACTTTTTTTCACAATCCAAAAAATTGAAGTTATTTTCATCTAAATTTACTCAAATATAGATCCTACAACCAAAATACTCATCAAAATCCAAAAAAATCGAAGTTGATTTCAAATAAATTTATTAAAATTTGACACTTCCAACTAAAATTTTTTTTCACAATCCAAAAAATTGAAGTTATTTTCATCTAAATCTACTCAAATATAGATCCTACAACAAAAATACTCAACAAAATCCAAAATAATCGAAGTTGATTTCAAATAAATTTAAAAATTCGACACTTCCAACTAAATTTTTTTTCACAATCCAACAAAATTGAAGTTATTTTCATCTAAATTTACTCAAATATAGATCCTACAACCAAAATACGCAACAAAATCCAAAATAATCGAAGTTGATTTCAAATAAATTTAAAAATTCGACACTTCCAACTAAAATTTTTTTCACAATCCAAAAAATTGATGTTATTTTCATCTAAATTTACTCAAATATAGATCCTACAACAAAAATACTCAATAAAATCCAAAAAAATCGAAGTTGGTTTCAAATAATATTATTAAAATTTGACCCTTCCAACTAAAACTTTTTTTCACAATCCAAAAAATTGAAGTTATTTTCATCTAAATCTACTCAAATATAGATCCTACAACAAAAATACTCAACAAAATCCAAAATAATCGAAGATGATTTCAAATAAATTTAAAAATTCGACACTTCCAACTAAAATTTTTTTCACAATCCAACAAAATTGAGGTTTTATTCATCTAAATTTACTCAAATATAGATCCTACAACAAAAATACTCAATAAAATCCATAAAAATCGAAGTTGGTTTCAAATAATATTATTAAAATTTGACACTTCCAAATAAGTTTTTTTCACAATCCAACAAAATTGAAGTTATTTTCATCTAAATTTAATCAAATATAGATCCTACAACAAGAATTCTCAACAAAATCCAAAAAAATCGAAGTTGATTTCAAATGAATTTATTAAAATTTGACAAAAATCTTGTCTACATCCAAGAAAATTGAAGTTATTTTCATCTAAATTTATTCAAATATAGATCCTACAACCAAAATACTCATCAAAATCCAAAAAAATCGAAGTTGATTTCAAATAAATTTATTAAAATTTGACACTTCCACCTAAATTTTTTTTCACAATCCAACAAAATTGAAGTTATTTTCATCTAAATTTACTCAAATATAGACCCTACAACAAAAATACTCAACAAAATCCAAAAAAATCGCAGTTGATTTCAAATAAATTTATTAAAATTTGACACTTCCAACTAAAATTTTTTTCACAATCCAACAAAATTGAGGTTTTTTTCATCTAAATTTACTCAAATATAGATCCTACAACAAAAATACTCAACAAAATCCAGAAAAATCGAAGTTGATTTCAAATAAATTTATTAAAATTTGACCCTTCCAACTAAAACTTTTTTTCACAATCCAAAAAATTGAAGTTATTTTCATCTAAATTTACTCAAATATAGATCCTACAACAAAAATACTCAACAAAATCCAAAAAAATCGAAGTTGGTTTCAAATAAATTTATTAAAATTTGACACTTCCAAATAAATTTTTTTCACAATCCAACAAAATTGAAGTTATTTTCATCTAAATTTACTCAAATATAGATCCTACAACCAAAATACGCAACAAAATCCAAAATAATCGAAGTTGATTTCAAATAAATTTAAAAATTCGACACTTCCAACTAAAATTTTTTTCACAATCCAACAAAATTGAAGTTATTTTCATCTAAATCTACTCAAATATAGATCCTACAACAAAAATACTCAACAAAATCCAAAATAATCGAAGATGATTTCAAATAAATTTAAAAATTCGACACTTCCAACTAAAATTTTTTTCACAATCCAACAAAATTGAGGTTTTATTCATCTAAATTTACTCAAATATAGATCCTACAACAAAAATACTCAATAAAATCCATAAAAATCGAAGTTGGTTTCAAATAATATTATTAAAATTTGACACTTCCAAATAAGTTTTTTTCACAATCCAACAAAATTGAAGTTATTTTCATCTAAATTTAATCAAATATAGATCCTACAACAAGAATTCTCAACAAAATCCAAAAAAATCGAAGTTGATTTCAAATGAATTTATTAAAATTTGACAAAAATCTTGTCTACATCCAAGAAAATTGAAGTTATTTTCATCTAAATTTATTCAAATATAGATCCTACAACCAAAATACTCATCAAAATCCAAAAAAATCGAAGTTGATTTCAAATAAATTTATTAAAATTTGACACTTCCAACTAAATTTTTTTTCACAATCCAACAAAATTGAAGTTATTTTCATCTAAATTTACTCAAATATAGACCCTACAACCAAAATACTCAACAAAATCCAAAAAAATCGAAGTTGATTTCAAATAAATTTAAAAATTCGACACTTCCAACTAAAATTTTTTTCACAATCCAACAAAATTGAAGTTATTTTCATCTAAATCTACTCAAATATAGATCCTACAACAAAAATACTCAACAAAATCCAAAATAAGCGAAGTTGATTTCAAATAAATTTAAAAATTCGACACTTCCAACTAAAATTTTTTTCACAATCCAACAAAATTGAGGTTTTATTCATCTAAATTTACTCAAATATAGATCCTACAACAAAAATACTCAATAAAATCCATAAAAATCGAAGTTGGTTTCAAATAATATTATTAAAATTTGACACTTCCAAATAAGTTTTTTTCACAATCCAACAAAATTGAAGTTATTTTCATCTAAATTTAATCAAATATAGATCCTACAACAAGAATTCTCAACAAAATCCAAAAAAATCGAAGTTGATTTCAAATGAATTTATTAAAATTTGACAAAAATCTTGTCTACATCCAAGAAAATTGAAGTTATTTTCATCTAAATTTAGTCAAATATAGATCCTACATCCAAAATACTCATCAAAATCCAAAAAAATCGAAGTTGATTTCAAATAAATTTATTAAAATTTGACATTTCCAACTAAATTTTTTTTCATAATCCAACAAAATTGAATTTATTTTCATCTAAATTTACTCAAATATAGACCCTACAACAAAGATACTCAACAAAATCCAAAAAATTCGAAGTTGATTTCAAATAAATTTATTAAAATTTGACACTTCGAACTAAAATTTTTTTCACAATCCAACAAAATTGAGGTTTTATTCATCTAAATTTACTCAAATATAGATCCTACAACAAAAATACTCAATAAAATCCAAAAAAATCGAAGTTGGTTTCAAATAATATTATTAAAATTTGACACTTCCAAATAAATTTTTTTCACAATCCAACAAAATTGAAGTTATTTTCATGTAAATTTAATCAAATATAGATCCTACAACAAGAATTCTCAACAAAATCCAAAAAAATCGAAGTGGATTTCAAATGAATTTATTAAAATTTGACAAAAATCTTGTCTACATCCAAGAAAATTGAAGTTATTTTCATCTAAATTTATTCAAATATAGATCCTACAACCAAAATACTCATCAAAATCCAAAAAAATCGAAGTTGATTTCAAATAAATTTATTAAAATTTGACACTTCCACCTAAATTTTTTTTCACAATCCAACAAAATTGAAGTTATTTTCATCTAAATTTACTCAAATATAGACCCTACAACAAAAATACTCAACAAAATCCAAAAAAATCGCAGTTGATTTCAAATAAATTTATTAAAATTTGACACTTCCAACTAAAATTTTTTTCACAATCCAACAAAATTGAGGTTTTTTTCATCTAAATTTACTCAAATATAGATCCTACAACAAAAATACTCAACAAAATCCAGAAAAATCGAAGTTGATTTCAAATAAATTTATTAAAATTTGACCCTTCCAACTAAAACTTTTTTTCACAATCCAAAAAATTGAAGTTATTTTCATCTAAATTTACTCAAATATAGATCCTACAACAAAAATACTCAACAAAATCCAAAAAAATCGAAGTTGGTTTCAAATAAATTTATTAAAATTTGACACTTCCAAATAAATTTTTTTCACAATCCAACAAAATTGAAGTTATTTTCATCTAAATTTACTCAAATATAGATCCTACAACAAAAATACTCAATAAAATAAAAAAAAATCGAAGTTGGTTTCAAATAATATTATTAAAATTTGACACTTCCAAATAAATTTTTTTCACAATCCAACAAAATTGAAGTTATTTTCATGTAAATTTAATCAAATATAGATCCTACAACCAGAATTCTCAACAAAATCCAAAAAAATCGAAGTTGATTTCAAATGAATTTATTAAAATTTGACAAAAATCTTGTCTACATCCAAGAAAATTGAAGTTATTTTCATCTAAATTTAGTCAAATATAGATCCTACAACCAAAATACTCATCAAAATCCAAAAAAATCGAAGTTGATTTCAAATAAATTTATTAAAATTTGACACTTCCAACTAAAATTTTTTTTCACAATCCAAAAAATTGAAGTTATTTTCATCTAAATCTACTCAAATATAGATCCTACAACAAAAATACTCAACAAAATCCAAAATAATCGAAGTTGATTTCAAATAAATTTAAAAATTCGACACTTCCAACTAAATTTTTTTTCACAATCCAACAAAATTGAAGTTATTTTCATCTAAATTTACTCAAATATAGATCCTACAACCAAAATACGCAACAAAATCCAAAATAATCGAAGTTGATTTCAAATAAATTTAAAAATTCGACACTTCCAACTAAAATTTTTTTCACAATCCAACAAAATTGAAGTTATTTTCATCTAAATCTACTCAAATATAGATCCTACAACAAAAATACTCAACAAAATCCAAAATAATCGAAGATGATTTCAAATAAATTTAAAAATTCGACACTTCCAACTAAAATTTTTTTCACAATCCAACAAAATTGAGGTTTTATTCATCTAAATTTACTCAAATATAGATCCTACAACAAAAATACTCAATAAAATCCATAAAAATCGAAGTTGGTTTCAAATAATATTATTAAAATTTGACACTTCCAAATAAGTTTTTTTCACAATCCAACAAAATTGAAGTTATTTTCATCTAAATTTAATCAAATATAGATCCTACAACAAGAATTCTCAACAAAATCCAAAAAAATCGAAGTTGATTTCAAATGAATTTATTAAAATTTGACAAAAATCTTGTCTACATCCAAGAAAATTGAAGTTATTTTCATCTAAATTTATTCAAATATAGATCCTACAACCAAAATACTCATCAAAATCCAAAAAAATCGAAGTTGATTTCAAATAAATTTATTAAAATTTGACACTTCCACCTAAATTTTTTTTCACAATCCAACAAAATTGAAGTTATTTTCATCTAAATTTACTCAAATATAGACCCTACAACAAAAATACTCAACAAAATCCAAAAAAATCGCAGTTGATTTCAAATAAATTTATTAAAATTTGACACTTCCAACTAAAATTTTTTTCACAATCCAACAAAATTGAGGTTTTTTTCATCTAAATTTACTCAAATATAGATCCTACAACAAAAATACTCAACAAAATCCAGAAAAATCGAAGTTGATTTCAAATAAATTTATTAAAATTTGACCCTTCCAACTAAAACTTTTTTTCACAATCCAAAAAATTGAAGTTATTTTCATCTAAATTTACTCAAATATAGATCCTACAACAAAAATACTCAACAAAATCCAAAAAAATCGAAGTTGGTTTCAAATAAATTTATTAAAATTTGACACTTCCAAATAAATTTTTTTCACAATCCAACAAAATTGAAGTTATTTTCATCTAAATTTACTCAAATATAGATCCTACAACAAAAATACTCAATAAAATAAAAAAAAATCGAAGTTGGTTTCAAATAATATTATTAAAATTTGACACTTCCAAATAAATTTTTTTCACAATCCAACAAAATTGAAGTTATTTTCATGTAAATTTAATCAAATATAGATCCTACAACCAGAATTCTCAACAAAATCCAAAAAAATCGAAGTTGATTTCAAATGAATTTATTAAAATTTGACAAAAATCTTGTCTACATCCAAGAAAATTGAAGTTATTTTCA
Source organism: Andrena fulva (assembly GCA_946251845.1). Taxonomy (NCBI): domain Eukaryota; kingdom Metazoa; phylum Arthropoda; class Insecta; order Hymenoptera; family Andrenidae; genus Andrena; species Andrena fulva. The sequence continues at coordinate 3,301,331 of CAMITZ010000003.1, read as the reverse complement.
TCTAAATTTAGTCAAATATAGATCCTACAACCAAAATACTCATCAAAATCCAAAAAAATCGAAGTTGATTTCAAATAAATTTATTAAAATTTGACACTTCCAACTAAAATTTTTTTTCACAATCCAAAAAATTGAAGTTATTTTCATCTAAATCTACTCAAATATAGATCCTACAACAAAAATACTCAACAAAATCCAAAATAATCGAAGTTGATTTCAAATAAATTTAAAAATTCGACACTTCCAACTAAATTTTTTTTCACAATCCAACAAAATTGAAGTTATTTTCATCTAAATTTACTCAAATATAGATCCTACAACCAAAATACGCAACAAAATCCAAAATAATCGAAGTTGATTTCAAATAAATTTAAAAATTCGACACTTCCAACTAAAATTTTTTTCACAATCCAACAAAATTGAAGTTATTTTCATCTAAATCTACTCAAATATAGATCCTACAACAAAAATACTCAACAAAATCCAAAATAATCGAAGATGATTTCAAATAAATTTAAAAATTCGACACTTCCAACTAAAATTTTTTTCACAATCCAACAAAATTGAGGTTTTATTCATCTAAATTTACTCAAATATAGATCCTACAACAAAAATACTCAATAAAATCCATAAAAATCGAAGTTGGTTTCAAATAATATTATTAAAATTTGACACTTCCAAATAAGTTTTTTTCACAATCCAACAAAATTGAAGTTATTTTCATCTAAATTTAATCAAATATAGATCCTACAACAAGAATTCTCAACAAAATCCAAAAAAATCGAAGTTGATTTCAAATGAATTTATTAAAATTTGACAAAAATCTTGTCTACATCCAAGAAAATTGAAGTTATTTTCATCTAAATTTATTCAAATATAGATCCTACAACCAAAATACTCATCAAAATCCAAAAAAATCGAAGTTGATTTCAAATAAATTTATTAAAATTTGACACTTCCACCTAAATTTTTTTTCACAATCCAACAAAATTGAAGTTATTTTCATCTAAATTTACTCAAATATAGACCCTACAACAAAAATACTCAACAAAATCCAAAAAAATCGCAGTTGATTTCAAATAAATTTATTAAAATTTGACACTTCCAACTAAAATTTTTTTCACAATCCAACAAAATTGAGGTTTTTTTCATCTAAATTTACTCAAATATAGATCCTACAACAAAAATACTCAACAAAATCCAGAAAAATCGAAGTTGATTTCAAATAAATTTATTAAAATTTGACCCTTCCAACTAAAACTTTTTTTCACAATCCAAAAAATTGAAGTTATTTTCATCTAAATTTACTCAAATATAGATCCTACAACCAAAATACTCATCAAAATCCAAAAAAATCGAAGTTGATTTCAAATAAATTTATTAAAATTTGACACTTCCAACTAAAATTTTTTTTCACAATCCAAAAAATTGAAGTTATTTTCATCTAAATCTACTCAAATATAGATCCTACAACAAAAATACTCAACAAAATCCAAAATAATCGAAGTTGATTTCAAATAAATTTAAAAATTCGACACTTCCAACTAAATTTTTTTTCACAATCCAACAAAATTGAAGTTATTTTCATCTAAATTTACTCAAATATAGATCCTACAACCAAAATACGCAACAAAATCCAAAATAATCGAAGTTGATTTCAAATAAATTTAAAAATTCGACACTTCCAACTAAAATTTTTTTCACAATCCAAAAAATTGATGTTATTTTCATCTAAATTTACTCAAATATAGATCCTACAACAAAAATACTCAATAAAATCCAAAAAAATCGAAGTTGGTTTCAAATAATATTATTAAAATTTGACCCTTCCAACTAAAACTTTTTTTCACAATCCAAAAAATTGAAGTTATTTTCATCTAAATCTACTCAAATATAGATCCTACAACAAAAATACTCAACAAAATCCAAAATAATCGAAGATGATTTCAAATAAATTTAAAAATTCGACACTTCCAACTAAAATTTTTTTCACAATCCAACAAAATTGAGGTTTTATTCATCTAAATTTACTCAAATATAGATCCTACAACAAAAATACTCAATAAAATCCATAAAAATCGAAGTTGGTTTCAAATAATATTATTAAAATTTGACACTTCCAAATAAGTTTTTTTCACAATCCAACAAAATTGAAGTTATTTTCATCTAAATTTAATCAAATATAGATCCTACAACAAGAATTCTCAACAAAATCCAAAAAAATCGAAGTTGATTTCAAATGAATTTATTAAAATTTGACAAAAATCTTGTCTACATCCAAGAAAATTGAAGTTATTTTCATCTAAATTTATTCAAATATAGATCCTACAACCAAAATACTCATCAAAATCCAAAAAAATCGAAGTTGATTTCAAATAAATTTATTAAAATTTGACACTTCCACCTAAATTTTTTTTCACAATCCAACAAAATTGAAGTTATTTTCATCTAAATTTACTCAAATATAGACCCTACAACAAAAATACTCAACAAAATCCAAAAAAATCGCAGTTGATTTCAAATAAATTTATTAAAATTTGACACTTCCAACTAAAATTTTTTTCACAATCCAACAAAATTGAGGTTTTTTTCATCTAAATTTACTCAAATATAGATCCTACAACAAAAATACTCAACAAAATCCAGAAAAATCGAAGTTGATTTCAAATAAATTTATTAAAATTTGACCCTTCCAACTAAAACTTTTTTTCACAATCCAAAAAATTGAAGTTATTTTCATCTAAATTTACTCAAATATAGATCCTACAACAAAAATACTCAACAAAATCCAAAAAAATCGAAGTTGGTTTCAAATAAATTTATTAAAATTTGACACTTCCAAATAAATTTTTTTCACAATCCAACAAAATTGAAGTTATTTTCATCTAAATTTACTCAAATATAGATCCTACAACCAAAATACGCAACAAAATCCAAAATAATCGAAGTTGATTTCAAATAAATTTAAAAATTCGACACTTCCAACTAAAATTTTTTTCACAATCCAACAAAATTGAAGTTATTTTCATCTAAATCTACTCAAATATAGATCCTACAACAAAAATACTCAACAAAATCCAAAATAATCGAAGATGATTTCAAATAAATTTAAAAATTCGACACTTCCAACTAAAATTTTTTTCACAATCCAACAAAATTGAGGTTTTATTCATCTAAATTTACTCAAATATAGATCCTACAACAAAAATACTCAATAATATCCATAAAAATCGAAGTTGGTTTCAAATAATATTATTAAAATTTGACACTTCCAAATAAGTTTTTTTCACAATCCAACAAAATTGAAGTTATTTTCATCTAAATTTAATCAAATATAGATCCTACAACAAGAATTCTCAACAAAATCCAAAAAAATCGAAGTTGATTTCAAATGAATTTATTAAAATTTGACAAAAATCTTGTCTACATCCAAGAAAATTGAAGTTATTTTCATCTAAATTTATTCAAATATAGATCCTACAACCAAAATACTCATCAAAATCCAAAAAAATCGAAGTTGATTTCAAATAAATTTATTAAAATTTGACACTTCCAACTAAATTTTTTTTCACAATCCAACAAAATTGAAGTTATTTTCATCTAAATTTACTCAAATATAGACCCTACAACCAAAATACTCAACAAAATCCAAAAAAATCGAAATTGATTTCAAATAAATTTAAAAATTCGACACTTCCAACTAAAATTTTTTTCACAATCCAACAAAATTGAAGTTATTTTCATCTAAATCTACTCAAATATAGATCCTACAACAAAAATACTCAACAAAATCCAAAATAATCGAAGATGATTTCAAATAAATTTAAAAATTCGACACTTCCAACTAAAATTTTTTTCACAATCCAACAAAATTGAGGTTTTATTCATCTAAATTTACTCAAATATAGATCCTACAACAAAAATACTCAATAAAATCCATAAAAATCGTAGTTGGTTTCAAATAATATTATTAAAATTTGACACTTCCAAATAAGTTTTTTTCACAATCCAACAAAATTGAAGTTATTTTCATCTAAATTTAATCAAATATAGATCCTACAACAAGAATTCTCAACAAAATCCAAAAAAATCGAAGTTGATTTCAAATGAATTTATTAAAATTTGACAAAAATCTTGTCTACATCCAAGAAAATTGAAGTTATTTTCATCTAAATTTAGTCAAATATAGATCCTACATCCAAAATACTCATCAAAATCCAAAAAAATCGAAGTTGATTTCAAATAAATTTATTAAAATTTGACATTTCCAACTAAATTTTTTTTCATAATCCAACAAAATTGAATTTATTTTCATCTAAATTTACTCAAATATAGACCCTACAACAAAGATACTCAACAAAATCCAAAAAATTCGAAGTTGATTTCAAATAAATTTATTAAAATTTGACACTTCGAACTAAAATTTTTTTCACAATCCAACAAAATTGAGGTTTTATTCATCTAAATTTACTCAAATATAGATCCTACAACAAAAATACTCAATAAAATCCAAAAAAATCGAAGTTGGTTTCAAATAATATTATTAAAATTTGACACTTCCAAATAAATTTTTTTCACAATCCAACAAAATTGAAGTTATTTTCATGTAAATTTAATCAAATATAGATCCTACAACAAGAATTCTCAACAAAATCCAAAAAAATCGAAGTTGATTTCAAATGAATTTATTAAAATTTGACAAAAATCTTGTCTACATCCAAGAAAATTGAAGTTATTTTCATCTAAATTTATTCAAATATAGATCCTACAACCAAAATACTCATCAAAATCCAAAAAAATCGAAGTTGATTTCAAATAAATTTATTAAAATTTGACACTTCCACCTAAATTTTTTTTCACAATCCAACAAAATTGAAGTTATTTTCATCTAAATTTACTCAAATATAGACCCTACAACAAAAATACTCAACAAAATCCAAAAAAATCGCAGTTGATTTCAAATAAATTTATTAAAATTTGACACTTCCAACTAAAATTTTTTTCACAATCCAACAAAATTGAGGTTTTTTTCATCTAAATTTACTCAAATATAGATCCTACAACAAAAATACTCAACAAAATCCAGAAAAATCGAAGTTGATTTCAAATAAATTTATTAAAATTTGACCCTTCCAACTAAAACTTTTTTTCACAATCCAAAAAATTGAAGTTATTTTCATCTAAATTTACTCAAATATAGATCCTACAACAAAAATACTCAACAAAATCCAAAAAAATCGAAGTTGGTTTCAAATAAATTTATTAAAATTTGACACTTCCAAATAAATTTTTTTCACAATCCAACAAAATTGAAGTTATTTTCATCTAAATTTACTCAAATATAGATCCTACAACAAAAATACTCAATAAAATCAAAAAAAAATCGAAGTTGGTTTCAAATAATATTATTAAAATTTGACACTTCCAAATAAATTTTTTTCACAATCCAACAAAATTGAAGTTATTTTCATGTAAATTTAATCAAATATAGATCCTACAACAAGAATTCTCAACAAAATCCAAAAAAATCGAAGTTGATTTCAAATGAATTTATTAAAATTTGACAAAAATCTTGTCTACATCCAAGAAAATTGAAGTTATTTTCATCTAAATTTAGTCAAATATAGATCCTACAACCAAAATACTCATCAAAATCCAAAAAAATCGAAGTTGATTTCAAATAAATTTATTAAAATTTGACACTTCCAACTAAAATTTTTTTTCACAATCCAAAAAATTGAAGTTATTTTCATCTAAATCTACTCAAATATAGATCCTACAACAAAAATACTCAACAAAATCCAAAATAATCGAAGTTGATTTCAAATAAATTTAAAAATTCGACACTTCCAACTAAATTTTTTTTCACAATCCAACAAAATTGAAGTTATTTTCATCTAAATTTACTCAAATATAGATCCTACAACCAAAATACGCAACAAAATCCAAAATAATCGAAGTTGATTTCAAATAAATTTAAAAATTCGACACTTCCAACTAAAATTTTTTTCACAATCCAACAAAATTGAAGTTATTTTCATCTAAATCTACTCAAATATAGATCCTACAACAAAAATACTCAACAAAATCCAAAATAATCGAAGATGATTTCAAATAAATTTAAAAATTCGACACTTCCAACTAAAATTTTTTTCACAATCCAACAAAATTGAGGTTTTATTCATCTAAATTTACTCAAATATAGATCCTACAACAAAAATACTCAATAAAATCCATAAAAATCGAAGTTGGTTTCAAATAATATTATTAAAATTTGACACTTCCAAATAAGTTTTTTTCACAATCCAACAAAATTGAAGTTATTTTCATCTAAATTTAATCAAATATAGATCCTACAACAAGAATTCTCAACAAAATCCAAAAAAATCGAAGTTGATTTCAAATGAATTTATTAAAATTTGACAAAAATCTTGTCTACATCCAAGAAAATTGAAGTTATTTTCATCTAAATTTAGTCAAATATAGATCCTACATCCAAAATACTCATCAAAATCCAAAAAAATCGAAGTTGATTTCAAATAAATTTATTAAAATTTGACATTTCCAACTAAATTTTTTTTCATAATCCAACAAAATTGAATTTATTTTCATCTAAATTTACTCAAATATAGACCCTACAACAAAGATACTCAACAAAATCCAAAAAATTCGAAGTTGATTTCAAATAAATTTATTAAAATTTGACACTTCGAACTAAAATTTTTTTCACAATCCAACAAAATTGAGGTTTTATTCATCTAAATTTACTCAAATATAGATCCTACAACAAAAATACTCAATAAAATCCAAAAAAATCGAAGTTGGTTTCAAATAATATTATTAAAATTTGACACTTCCAAATAAATTTTTTTCACAATCCAACAAAATTGAAGTTATTTTCATGTAAATTTAATCAAATATAGATCCTACAACAAGAATTCTCAACAAAATCCAAAAAAATCGAAGTTGATTTCAAATGAATTTATTAAAATTTGACAAAAATCTTGTCTACATCCAAGAAAATTGAAGTTATTTTCATCTAAATTTATTCAAATATAGATCCTACAACCAAAATACTCATCAAAATCCAAAAAAATCGAAGTTGATTTCAAATAAATTTATTAAAATTTGACACTTCCACCTAAATTTTTTTTCACAATCCAACAAAATTGAAGTTATTTTCATCTAAATTTACTCAAATATAGACCCTACAACAAAAATACTCAACAAAATCCAAAAAAATCGCAGTTGATTTCAAATAAATTTATTAAAATTTGACACTTCCAACTAAAATTTTTTTCACAATCCAACAAAATTGAGGTTTTTTTCATCTAAATTTACTCAAATATAGATCCTACAACAAAAATACTCAACAAAATCCAGAAAAATCGAAGTTGATTTCAAATAAATTTATTAAAATTTGACCCTTCCAACTAAAACTTTTTTTCACAATCCAAAAAATTGAAGTTATTTTCATCTAAATTTACTCAAATATAGATCCTACAACAAAAATACTCAACAAAATCCAAAAAAATCGAAGTTGGTTTCAAATAAATTTAAAAATTCGACACTTCCAACTAAAATTTTTTTCACAATCCAACAAAATTGAAGTTATTTTCATCTAAATCTACTCAAATATAGATCCTACAACAAAAATACTCAACAAAATCCAAAATAATCGAAGATGATTTCAAATAAATTTAAAAATTCGACACTTCCAACTAAAATTTTTTTCACAATCCAACAAAATTGAGGTTTTATTCATCTAAATTTACTCAAATATAGATCCTACAACAAAAATACTCAATAAAATCCATAAAAATCGAAGTTGGTTTCAAATAATATTATTAAAATTTGACACTTCCAAATAAGTTTTTTTCACAATCCAACAAAATTGAAGTTATTTTCATCTAAATTTAATCAAATATAGATCCTACAACAAGAATTCTCAACAAAATCCAAAAAAATCGAAGTTGATTTCAAATGAATTTATTAAAATTTGACAAAAATCTTGTCTACATCCAAGAAAATTGAAGTTATTTTCATCTAAATTTATTCAAATATAGATCCTACAACCAAAATACTCATCAAAATCCAAAAAAATCGAAGTTGATTTCAAATAAATTTATTAAAATTTGACACTTCCACCTAAATTTTTTTTCACAATCCAACAAAATTGAAGTTATTTTCATCTAAATTTACTCAAATATAGACCCTACAACAAAAATACTCAACAAAATCCAAAAAAATCGCAGTTGATTTCAAATAAATTTATTAAAATTTGACACTTCCAACTAAAATTTTTTTCACAATCCAACAAAATTGAGGTTTTTTTCATCTAAATTTACTCAAATATAGATCCTACAACAAAAATACTCAACAAAATCCAGAAAAATCGAAGTTGATTTCAAATAAATTTATTAAAATTTGACCCTTCCAACTAAAACTTTTTTTCACAATCCAAAAAATTGAAGTTATTTTCATCTAAATTTACTCAAATATAGATCCTACAACAAAAATACTCAACAAAATCCAAAATAATCGAAGTTGATTTCAAATAAATTTAAAAATTCGACACTTCCAACTAAATTTTTTTTCACAATCCAACAAAATTGAAGTTATTTTCATCTAAATTTACTCAAATATAGATCCTACAACCAAAATACTCAACAAAATCCAAAAAAATCGAAGTTGATTTCAAATAAATTTAAAAATTCGACACTTCCAACTAAAATTTTTTTCACAATCCAACAAAATTGAAGTTATTTTCATCTAAATCTACTCAAATATAGATCCTACAACAAAAATACTCAACAAAATCCAAAATAATCGAAGATGATTTCAAATAAATTTAAAAATTCGACACTTCCAACTAAAATTTTTTTCACAATCCAACAAAATTGAGGTTTTATTCATCTAAATTTACTCAAATATAGATCCTACAACAAAAATACTCAATAAAATCCATAAAAATCGAAGTTGGTTTCAAATAATATTATTAAAATTTGACACTTCCAAATAAGTTTTTTTCACAATCCAACAAAATTGAAGTTATTTTCATCTAAATTTAATCAAATATAGATCCTACAACAAGAATTCTCAACAAAATCCAAAAAAATCGAAGTTGATTTCAAATGAATTTATTAAAATTTGACAAAAATCTTGTCTACATCCAAGAAAATTGAAGTTATTTTCATCTAAATTTAGTCAAATATAGATCCTACATCCAAAATACTCATCAAAATCCAAAAAAATCGAAGTTGATTTCAAATAAATTTATTAAAATTTGACATTTCCAACTAAATTTTTTTTCATAATCCAACAAAATTGAATTTATTTTCATCTAAATTTACTCAAATATAGACCCTACAACAAAGATACTCAACAAAATCCAAAAAATTCGAAGTTGATTTCAAATAAATTTATTAAAATTTGACACTTCGAACTAAAATTTTTTTCACAATCCAAAAAATTGATGTTATTTTCATCTAAATTTACTCAAATATAGATCCTACAACAAAAATACCCAATAAAATCCATAAAAATCGAAGTTGGTTTCAAATAATATTATTAAAATTTGACACTTCCAAATAAGTTTTTTTCACAATCCAACAAAATTGAAGTTATTTTCATCTAAATTTAATCAAATATAGATCCTACAACAAGAATTCTCAACAAAATCCAAAAAAATCGAAGTTGATTTCAAATAAATTTAAAAATTCGACACTTCCAACTAAATTTTTTTTCACAATCCAACAAAATTGAAGTTATTTTCATCTAAATTTACTCAAATATAGATCCTACAACCAAAATACGCAACAAAATCCAAAATAATCGAAGTTGATTTCAAACAAATTTATTAAAATTATACCCTTCCAACTAAAACTTTTTTTCACAATCCAAAAAATTGATGTTATTTTCATCTAAATTTACTCAAATATAGATCCTACAACAAAAATACTCAACAAAATCCAAAAAAATCGAAGTTGATTTCAAATAAATTTATTAAAATTTGACCCTTCCAACTAAAACTTTTTTTCACAATCCAAAAAATTGAAGTTATTTTCATCTAAATCTACTCAAATATAGATCCTACAACAAAAATACTCAACAAAATCCAAAATAATCGAAGATGATTTCAAATAAATTTAAAAATTCGACACTTCCAACTAAAATTTTTTTCACAATCCAACAAAATTGAGGTTTTATTCATCTAAATTTACTCAAATATAGATCCTACAACAAAAATACTCAATAAAATCCATAAAAATCGAAGTTGGTTTCAAATAATATTATTAAAATTTGACACTTCCAAATAAGTTTTTTTCACAATCCAACAAAATTGAAGTTATTTTCATCTAAATTTAATCAAATATAGATCCTACAACAAGAATTCTCAACAAAATCCAAAAAAATCGAAGTTGATTTCAAATGAATTTATTAAAATTTGACAAAAATCTTGTCTACATCCAAGAAAATTGAAGTTATTTTCATCTAAATTTAGTCAAATATAGATCCTACATCCAAAATACTCATCAAAATCCAAAAAAATCGAAGTTGATTTCAAATAAATTTATTAAAATTTGACACTTCCACCTAAATTTTTTTTCACAATCCAACAAAATTGAAGTTATTTTCATCTAAATTTACTCAAATATAGACCCTACAACAAAAATACTCAACAAAATCCAAAAAAATCGCAGTTGATTTCAAATAAATTTATTAAAATTTGACACTTCCAACTAAAATTTTTTTCACAATCCAACAAAATTGAGGTTTTTTTCATCTAAATTTACTCAAATATAGATCCTACAACAAAAATACTCAACAAAATCCAGAAAAATCGAAGTTGATTTCAAATAAATTTATTAAAATTTGACCCTTCCAACTAAAATTTTTTTCACAATCCAAAAAATTGATGTTATTTTCATCTAAATTTACTCAAATATAGATCCTACAACAAAAATACTCAACAAAATCCAAAAAAATCGAAGTTGATTTCAAACAAATTTATTAAAATTATACCCTTCCAACTAAAACTTTTTTTCACAATCCAAAAAATTGAAGTTATTTTCATCTAAATCTACTCAAATATAGATCCTACAACCAAAATACGCAACAAAATCCAAAATAATCGAAGTTGATTTCAAATAAATTTAAAAATTCGACACTTCCAACTAAAATTTTTTTCACAATCCAAAAAATTGATGTTATTTTCATCTAAATTTACTCAAATATAGATCCTACAACCAAAATACTCATCAAAATCCAAAAAAATCGAAGTTGATTTCAAATAAATTTATTAAAATTTGACACTTCCAACTAAAATTTTGTTTCACAATCCAAAAAATTGAAGTTATTTTCATCTAAATCTACTCAAATATAGATCCTACAACAAAAATACTCAACAAAATCCAAAATAATCGAAGTTGATTTCAAATAAATTTAAAAATTCGACACTTCCAACTAAATTTTTTTTCACAATCCAACAAAATTGAAGTTATTTTCATCTAAATTTACTCAAATATAGACCCTACAACAAAAATACTCAACAAAATCCAAAAAAATCGCAGTTGATTTCAAATAAATTTATTAAAATTTGACACTTCCAACTAAAATTTTTTTCACAATCCAACAAAATTGAGGTTTTTTTCATCTAAATTTACTCAAATATAGATCCTACAACAAAAATACTCAACAAAATCCAGAAAAATCGAAGTTGATTTCAAATAAATTTATTAAAATTTGACCCTTCCAACTAAAATTTTTTTCACAATCCAAAAAATTGATGTTATTTTCATCTAAATTTACTCAAATATAGATCCTACAACAAAAATACTCAACAAAATCCAAAAAAATCGAAGTTGATTTCAAACAAATTTATTAAAATTATACCCTTCCAACTAAAACTTTTTTTCACAATCCAAAAAATTGAAGTTATTTTCATCTAAATCTACTCAAATATAGATCCTACAACCAAAATACGCAACAAAATCCAAAATAATCGAAGTTGATTTCAAATAAATTTAAAAATTCGACACTTCCAACTAAAATTTTTTTCACAATCCAAAAAATTGATGTTATTTTCATCTAAATTTACTCAAATATAGATCCTACAACCAAAATACTCATCAAAATCCAAAAAAATCGAAGTTGATTTCAAATAAATTTATTAAAATTTGACACTTCCAACTAAAATTTTGTTTCACAATCCAAAAAATTGAAGTTATTTTCATCTAAATCTACTCAAATATAGATCCTACAACAAAAATACTCAACAAAATCCAAAATAATCGAAGTTGATTTCAAATAAATTTAAAAATTCGACACTTCCAACTAAATTTTTTTTCACAATCCAACAAAATTGAAGTTATTTTCATCTAAATTTACTCAAATATAGATCCTACAACCAAAATACGCAACAAAATCCAAAATAATCGAAGTTGATTTCAAATAAATTTAAAAATTCGACACTTCCAACTAAAATTTTTTTCACAATCCAACAAAATTGAAGTTATTTTCATCTAAATTTACTCAAATATAGATCCTACAACCAAAATACGCAACAAAATCCAAAATAATCGAAGTTGATTTCAAATAAATTTAAAAATTCGACACTTCCAACTAAAATTTTTTTCACAATCCAAAAAATTGATGTTATTTTCATCTAAATTTACTCAAATATAGATCCTACAACAAAAATACTCAACAAAATCCAAAAAAATCGAAGTTGATTTCAAACAAATTTATTAAAATTATACCCTTCCAACTAAAACTTTTTTTCACAATCCAAAAAATTGAAGTTATTTTCATCTAAATCTACTCAAATATAGATCCTACAACAAAAATACTCAACAAAATCCAAAATAATCGAAGATGATTTCAAATAAATTTAAAAATTCGACACTTCCAACTAAAATTTTTTTCACAATCCAACAAAATTGAGGTTTTATTCATCTAAATTTACTCAAATATAGATCCTACAACAAAAATACTCAATAAAATCCATAAAAATCGAAGTTGGTTTCAAATAATATTATTAAAATTTGACACTTCCAAATAAGTTTTTTTCACAATCCAACAAAATTGAAGTTATTTTCATCTAAATTTAATCAAATATAGATCCTACAACAAGAATTCTCAACAAAATCCCGAAAAATCGAAGTTGGTTTCAAATAAATTTATTAAAATTTGACCCTTCCAACTAAAATTTTTTTTCACAATCCAAAAAATTGAAGTTATTTTCATCTAAATCTACTCAAATATAGATCCTACAACAAAAATACTCAACAAAATCCAAAATAATCGAAGTTGATTTCAAATAAATTTAAAAATTCGACACTTCCAACTAAATTTTTTTTCACAATCCAACAAAATTGAAGTTATTTTCATCTAAATTTACTCAAATATAGATCCTACAACCAAAATACGCAACAAAATCCAAAATAATCGAAGTTGATTTCAAATAAATTTAAAAATTCGACACTTCCAACTAAAATTTTTTTCACAATCCAAAAAATTGATGTTATTTTCATCTAAATTTACTCAAATATAGATCCTACAACAAAAATACTCAATAAAATCCAAAAAAATCGAAGTTGGTTTCAAATAATATTATTAAAATTTGACCCTTCCAACTAAAACTTTTTTTCACAATCCAAAAAATTGAAGTTATTTTCATCTAAATCTACTCAAATATAGATCCTACAACAAAAATACTCAACAAAATCCAAAATAATCGAAGATGATTTCAAATAAATTTAAAAATTCGACACTTCCAACTAAAATTTTTTTCACAATCCAACAAAATTGAGGTTTTATTCATCTAAATTTACTCAAATATAGATCCTACAACAAAAATACTCAATAAAATCCATAAAAATCGAAGTTGGTTTCAAATAATATTATTAAAATTTGACACTTCCAAATAAGTTTTTTTCACAATCCAACAAAATTGAAGTTATTTTCATCTAAATTTAATCAAATATAGATCCTACAACAAGAATTCTCAACAAAATCCAAAAAAATCGAAGTTGATTTCAAATGAATTTATTAAAATTTGACAAAAATCTTGTCTACATCCAAGAAAATTGAAGTTATTTTCATCTAAATTTATTCAAATATAGATCCTACAACCAAAATACTCATCAAAATCCAAAAAAATCGAAGTTGATTTCAAATAAATTTATTAAAATTTGACACTTCCACCTAAATTTTTTTTCACAATCCAACAAAATTGAAGTTATTTTCATCTAAATTTACTCAAATATAGACCCTACAACAAAAATACTCAACAAAATCCAAAAAAATCGCAGTTGATTTCAAATAAATTTATTAAAATTTGACACTTCCAACTAAAATTTTTTTCACAATCCAACAAAATTGAGGTTTTTTTCATCTAAATTTACTCAAATATAGATCCTACAACAAAAATACTCAACAAAATCCAGAAAAATCGAAGTTGATTTCAAATAAATTTATTAAAATTTGACCCTTCCAACTAAAACTTTTTTTCACAATCCAAAAAATTGAAGTTATTTTCATCTAAATTTACTCAAATATAGATCCTACAACAAAAATACTCAACAAAATCCAAAAAAATCGAAGTTGGTTTCAAATAAATTTATTAAAATTTGACACTTCCAAATAAATTTTTTTCACAATCCAACAAAATTGAAGTTATTTTCATCTAAATTTACTCAAATATAGATCCTACAACCAAAATACGCAACAAAATCCAAAATAATCGAAGTTGATTTCAAATAAATTTAAAAATTCGACACTTCCAACTAAAATTTTTTTCACAATCCAACAAAATTGAAGTTATTTTCATCTAAATCTACTCAAATATAGATCCTACAACAAAAATACTCAACAAAATCCAAAATAATCGAAGATGATTTCAAATAAATTTAAAAATTCGACACTTCCAACTAAAATTTTTTTCACAATCCAACAAAATTGAGGTTTTATTCATCTAAATTTACTCAAATATAGATCCTACAACAAAAATACTCAATAAAATCCATAAAAATCGAAGTTGGTTTCAAATAATATTATTAAAATTTGACACTTCCAAATAAGTTTTTTTCACAATCCAACAAAATTGAAGTTATTTTCATCTAAATTTAATCAAATATAGATCCTACAACAAGAATTCTCAACAAAATCCAAAAAAATCGAAGTTGATTTCAAATGAATTTATTAAAATTTGACAAAAATCTTGTCTACATCCAAGAAAATTGAAGTTATTTTCATCTAAATTTATTCAAATATAGATCCTACAACCAAAATACTCATCAAAATCCAAAAAAATCGAAGTTGATTTCAAATAAATTTATTAAAATTTGACACTTCCAACTAAATTTTTTTTCACAATCCAACAAAATTGAAGTTATTTTCATCTAAATTTACTCAAATATAGACCCTACAACCAAAATACTCAACAAAATCCAAAAAAATCGAAGTTGATTTCAAATAAATTTAAAAATTCGACACTTCCAACTAAAATTTTTTTCACAATCCAACAAAATTGAAGTTATTTTCATCTAAATCTACTCAAATATAGATCCTACAACAAAAATACTCAACAAAATCCAAAATAATCGAAGTTGATTTCAAATAAATTTAAAAATTCGACACTTCCAACTAAAATTTTTTTCACAATCCAACAAAATTGAGGTTTTATTCATCTAAATTTACTCAAATATAGATCCTACAACAAAAATACTCAATAAAATCCATAAAAATCGAAGTTGGTTTCAAATAATATTATTAAAATTTGACACTTCCAAATAAGTTTTTTTCACAATCCAACAAAATTGAAGTTATTTTCATCTAAATTTAATCAAATATAGATCCTACAACAAGAATTCTCAACAAAATCCAAAAAAATCGAAGTTGATTTCAAATGAATTTATTAAAATTTGACAAAAATCTTGTCTACATCCAAGAAAATTGAAGTTATTTTCATCTAAATTTAGTCAAATATAGATCCTACATCCAAAATACTCATCAAAATCCAAAAAAATCGAAGTTGATTTCAAATAAATTTATTAAAATTTGACATTTCCAACTAAATTTTTTTTCATAATCCAACAAAATTGAATTTATTTTCATCTAAATTTACTCAAATATAGACCCTACAACAAAGATACTCAACAAAATCCAAAAAATTCGAAGTTGATTTCAAATAAATTTATTAAAATTTGACACTTCGAACTAAAATTTTTTTCACAATCCAACAAAATTGAGGTTTTATTCATCTAAATTTACTCAAATATAGATCCTACAACAAAAATACTCAATAAAATCCAAAAAAATCGAAGTTGGTTTCAAATAATATTATTAAAATTTGACACTTCCAAATAAATTTTTTTCACAATCCAACAAAATTGAAGTTATTTTCATGTAAATTTAATCAAATATAGATCCTACAACAAGAATTCTCAACAAAATCCAAAAAAATCGAAGTTGATTTCAAATGAATTTATTAAAATTTGACAAAAATCTTGTCTACATCCAAGAAAATTGAAGTTATTTTCATCTAAATTTATTCAAATATAGATCCTACAACCAAAATACTCATCAAAATCCAAAAAAATCGAAGTTGATTTCAAATAAATTTATTAAAATTTGACACTTCCACCTAAATTTTTTTTCACAATCCAACAAAATTGAAGTTATTTTCATCTAAATTTACTCAAATATAGACCCTACAACAAAAATACTCAACAAAATCCAAAAAAATCGCAGTTGATTTCAAATAAATTTATTAAAATTTGACACTTCCAACTAAAATTTTTTTCACAATCCAACAAAATTGAGGTTTTTTTCATCTAAATTTACTCAAATATAGATCCTACAACAAAAATACTCAACAAAATCCAGAAAAATCGAAGTTGATTTCAAATAAATTTATTAAAATTTGACCCTTCCAACTAAAACTTTTTTTCACAATCCAAAAAATTGAAGTTATTTTCATCTAAATTTACTCAAATATAGATCCTACAACAAAAATACTCAACAAAATCCAAAAAAATCGAAGTTGGTTTCAAATAAATTTATTAAAATTTGACACTTCCAAATAAATTTTTTTCACAATCCAACAAAATTGAAGTTATTTTCATCTAAATTTACTCAAATATAGATCCTACAACAAAAATACTCAATAAAATAAAAAAAAATCGAAGTTGGTTTCAAATAATATTATTAAAATTTGACACTTCCAAATAAATTTTTTTCACAATCCAACAAAATTGAAGTTATTTTCATGTAAATTTAATCAAATATAGATCCTACAACCAGAATTCTCAACAAAATCCAAAAAAATCGAAGTTGATTTCAAATGAATTTATTAAAATTTGACAAAAATCTTGTCTACATCCAAGAAAATTGAAGTTATTTTCATCTAAATTTAGTCAAATATAGATCCTACAACCAAAATACTCATCAAAATCCAAAAAAATCGAAGTTGATTTCAAATAAATTTATTAAAATTTGACACTTCCAACTAAAATTTTTTTTCACAATCCAAAAAATTGAAGTTATTTTCATCTAAATCTACTCAAATATAGATCCTACAACAAAAATACTCAACAAAATCCAAAATAATCGAAGTTGATTTCAAATAAATTTAAAAATTCGACACTTCCAACTAAATTTTTTTTCACAATCCAACAAAATTGAAGTTATTTTCATCTAAATTTACTCAAATATAGATCCTACAACCAAAATACGCAACAAAATCCAAAATAATCGAAGTTGATTTCAAATAAATTTAAAAATTCGACACTTCCAACTAAAATTTTTTTCACAATCCAACAAAATTGAAGTTATTTTCATCTAAATCTACTCAAATATAGATCCTACAACAAAAATACTCAACAAAATCCAAAATAATCGAAGATGATTTCAAATAAATTTAAAAATTCGACACTTCCAACTAAAATTTTTTTCACAATCCAACAAAATTGAGGTTTTATTCATCTAAATTTACTCAAATATAGATCCTACAACAAAAATACTCAATAAAATCCATAAAAATCGAAGTTGGTTTCAAATAATATTATTAAAATTTGACACTTCCAAATAAGTTTTTTTCACAATCCAACAAAATTGAAGTTATTTTCATCTAAATTTAATCAAATATAGATCCTACAACAAGAATTCTCAACAAAATCCAAAAAAATCGAAGTTGATTTCAAATGAATTTATTAAAATTTGACAAAAATCTTGTCTACATCCAAGAAAATTGAAGTTATTTTCATCTAAATTTATTCAAATATAGATCCTACAACCAAAATACTCATCAAAATCCAAAAAAATCGAAGTTGATTTCAAATAAATTTATTAAAATTTGACACTTCCACCTAAATTTTTTTTCACAATCCAACAAAATTGAAGTTATTTTCATCTAAATTTACTCAAATATAGACCCTACAACAAAAATACTCAACAAAATCCAAAAAAATCGCAGTTGATTTCAAATAATATTATTAAAATTTGACACTTCCAACTAAAATTTTTTTCACAATCCAACAAAATTGAGGTTTTTTTCATCTAAATTTACTCAAATATAGATCCTACAACAAAAATACTCAACAAAATCCAGAAAAATCGAAGTTGATTTCAAATAAATTTATTAAAATTTGACCCTTCCAACTAAAACTTTTTTTCACAATCCAAAAAATTGAAGTTATTTTCATCTAAATTTACTCAAATATAGATCCTACAACAAAAATACTCAACAAAATCCAAAAAAATCGAAGTTGGTTTCAAATAAATTTATTAAAATTTGACACTTCCAAATAAATTTTTTTCACAATCCAACAAAATTGAAGTTATTTTCATCTAAATTTACTCAAATATAGATCCTACAACAAAAATACTCAATAAAATCAAAAAAAATCGAAGTTGGTTTCAAATAATATTATTAAAATTTGACACTTCCAAATAAATTTTTTTCACAATCCAACAAAATTGAAGTTATTTTCATGTAAATTTAATCAAATATAGATCCTACAACAAGAATTCTCAACAAAATCCAAAAAAATCGAAGTTGATTTCAAATGAATTTATTAAAATTTGACAAAAATCTTGTCTACATCCAAGAAAATTGAAGTTATTTTCATCTAAATTTAGTCAAATATAGATCCTACAACCAAAATACTCATCAAAATCCAAAAAAATCGAAGTTGATTTCAAATAAATTTATTAAAATTTGACACTTCCAACTAAAATTTTTTTTCACAATCCAAAAAATTGAAGTTATTTTCATCTAAATCTACTCAAATATAGATCCTACAACAAAAATACTCAACAAAATCCAAAATAATCGAAGTTGATTTCAAATAAATTTAAAAATTCGACACTTCCAACTAAATTTTTTTTCACAATCCAACAAAATTGAAGTTATTTTCATCTAAATTTACTCAAATATAGATCCTACAACCAAAATACGCAACAAAATCCAAAAAAATCGAAGTTGATTTCAAATAAATTTATTAAAATTTGACACTTCCACCTAAATTTTTTTTCACAATCCAACAAAATTGAAGTTATTTTCATCTAAATTTACTCAAATATAGACCCTACAACAAAAATACTCAACAAAATCCAAAAAAATCGCAGTTGATTTCAAATAAATTTATTAAAATTTGACACTTCCAACTAAAAATTTTTTCACAATCCAACAAAATTGAGGTTTTTTTCATCTAAATTTACTCAAATATAGATCCTACAACAAAAATACTCAACAAAATCCAGAAAAATCGAAGTTGATTTCAAATAAATTTATTAAAATTTGACCCTTCCAACTAAAACTTTTTTTCACAATCCAAAAAATTGAAGTTATTTTCATCTAAATTTACTCAAATATAGATCCTACAACAAAAATACTCAACAAAATCCAAAAAAATCGAAGTTGGTTTCAAATAAATTTATTAAAATTTGACACTTCCAAATAAATTTTTTTCACAATCCAACAAAATTGAAGTTATTTTCATCTAAATTTACTCAAATATAGATCCTACAACAAAAATACTCAATAAAATCAAAAAAAATCGAAGTTGGTTTCAAATAATATTATTAAAATTTGACACTTCCAAATAAATTTTTTTCACAATCCAACAAAATTGAAGTTATTTTCATGTAAATTTAATCAAATATAGATCCTACAACAAGAATTCTCAACAAAATCCAAAAAAATCGAAGTTGATTTCAAATGAATTTATTAAAATTTGACAAAAATCTTGTCTACATCCAAGAAAATTGAAGTTATTTTCATCTAAATTTAGTCAAATATAGATCCTACAACCAAAATACTCATCAAAATCCAAAAAAATCGAAGTTGATTTCAAATAAATTTATTAAAATTTGACACTTCCAACTAAAATTTTTTTTCACAATCCAAAAAATTGAAGTTATTTTCATCTAAATCTACTCAAATATAGATCCTACAACAAAAATACTCAACAAAATCGAAAATAATCGAAGTTGATTTCAAATAAATTTAAAAATTCGACACTTCCAACTAAATTTTTTTTCACAATCCAACAAAATTGAAGTTATTTTCATCTAAATTTACTCAAATATAGATCCTACAACCAAAATACGCAACAAAATCCAAAATAATCGAAGTTGATTTCAAATAAATTTAAAAATTCGACACTTCCAACTAAAATTTTTTTCACAATCCAACAAAATTGAAGTTATTTTCATCTAAATTTACTCAAATATAGATCCTACAACCAAAATACGCAACAAAATCCAAAATAATCGAAGTTGATTTCAAATAAATTTAAAAATTCGACACTTCCAACTAAAATTTTTTTCACAATCCAAAAAATTGATGTTATTTTCATCTAAATTTACTCAAATATAGATCCTACAACAAAAATACTCAACAAAATCCAAAAAAATCGAAGTTGGTTTCAAATAATATTATTAAAATTTGACCCTTCCAACTAAAACTTTTTTTCACAATCCAAAAAATTGAAGTTATTTTCATCTAAATCTACTCAAATATAGATCCTACAACAAAAATACTCAACAAAATCCAAAATAATCGAAGTTGATTTCAAATAAATTTAAAAATTCGACACTTCCAACTAAAATTTTTTTCACAATCCAACAAAATTGAGGTTTTATTCATCTAAATTTACTCAAATATAGATCCTACAACAAAAATACTCAATAAAATCCATAAAAATCGAAGTTGGTTTCAAATAATATTATTAAAATTTGACACTTCCAAATAAGTTTTTTTCACAATCCAACAAAATTGAAGTTATTTTCATCTAAATTTAATCAAATATAGATCCTACAACAAGAATTCTCAACAAAATCCAAAAAAATCGAAGTTGATTTCAAATGAATTTATTAAAATTTGACAAAAATCTTGTCTACATCCAAGAAAATTGAAGTTATTTTCATCTAAATTTAGTCAAATATAGATCCTACATCCAAAATACTCATCAAAATCCAAAAAAATCGAAGTTGATTTCAAATAAATTTATTAAAATTTGACATTTCCAACTAAATTTTTTTTCATAATCCAACAAAATTGAATTTATTTTCATCTAAATTTACTCAAATATAGACCCTACAACAAAGATACTCAACAAAATCCAAAAAATTCGAAGTTGATTTCAAATAAATTTATTAAAATTTGACACTTCGAACTAAAATTTTTTTCACAATCCAACAAAATTGAGGTTTTATTCATCTAAATTTACTCAAATATAGATCCTACAACAAAAATACTCAATAAAATCCAAAAAAATCGAAGTTGGTTTCAAATAATATTATTAAAATTTGACACTTCCAAATAAATTTTTTTCACAATCCAACAAAATTGAAGTTATTTTCATGTAAATTTAATCAAATATAGATCCTACAACAAGAATTCTCAACAAAATCCAAAAAAATCGAAGTTGATTTCAAATGAATTTATTAAAATTTGACAAAAATCTTGTCTACATCCAAGAAAATTGAAGTTATTTTCATCTAAATTTATTCAAATATAGATCCTACAACCAAAATACTCATCAAAATCCAAAAAAATCGAAGTTGATTTCAAATAAATTTATTAAAATTTGACACTTCCACCTAAATTTTTTTTCACAATCCAACAAAATTGAAGTTATTTTCATCTAAATTTACTCAAATATAGACCCTACAACAAAAATACTCAACAAAATCCAAAAAAATCGCAGTTGATTTCAAATAAATTTATTAAAATTTGACACTTCCAACTAAAATTTTTTTCACAATCCAACAAAATTGAGGTTTTTTTCATCTAAATTTACTCAAATATAGATCCTACAACAAAAATACTCAACAAAATCCAGAAAAATCGAAGTTGATTTCAAATAAATTTATTAAAATTTGACCCTTCCAACTAAAACTTTTTTTCACAATCCAAAAAATTGAAGTTATTTTCATCTAAATTTACTCAAATATAGATCCTACAACAAAAATACTCAACAAAATCCAAAAAAATCGAAGTTGGTTTCAAATAAATTTATTAAAATTTGACACTTCCAAATAAATTTTTTTCACAATCCAACAAAATTGAAGTTATTTTCATCTAAATTTACTCAAATATAGATCCTACAACAAAAATACTCAATAAAATAAAAAAAAATCGAAGTTGGTTTCAAATAATATTATTAAAATTTGACACTTCCAAATAAATTTTTTTCACAATCCAACAAAATTGAAGTTATTTTCATGTAAATTTAATCAAATATAGATCCTACAACCAGAATTCTCAACAAAATCCAAAAAAATCGAAGTTGATTTCAAATGAATTTATTAAAATTTGACAAAAATCTTGTCTACATCCAAGAAAATTGAAGTTATTTTCATCTAAATTTAGTCAAATATAGATCCTACAACCAAAATACTCATCAAAATCCAAAAAAATCGAAGTTGATTTCAAATAAATTTATTAAAATTTGACACTTCCAACTAAAATTTTTTTTCACAATCCAAAAAATTGAAGTTATTTTCATCTAAATCTACTCAAATATAGATCCTACAACAAAAATACTCAACAAAATCCAAAATAATCGAAGTTGATTTCAAATAAATTTAAAAATTCGACACTTCCAACTAAATTTTTTTTCACAATCCAACAAAATTGAAGTTATTTTCATCTAAATTTACTCAAATATAGATCCTACAACCAAAATACGCAACAAAATCCAAAATAATCGAAGTTGATTTCAAATAAATTTAAAAATTCGACACTTCCAACTAAAATTTTTTTCACAATCCAACAAAATTGAAGTTATTTTCATCTAAATCTACTCAAATATAGATCCTACAACAAAAATACTCAACAAAATCCAAAATAATCGAAGATGATTTCAAATAAATTTAAAAATTCGACACTTCCAACTAAAATTTTTTTCACAATCCAACAAAATTGAGGTTTTATTCATCTAAATTTACTCAAATATAGATCCTACAACAAAAATACTCAATAAAATCCATAAAAATCGAAGTTGGTTTCAAATAATATTATTAAAATTTGACACTTCCAAATAAGTTTTTTTCACAATCCAACAAAATTGAAGTTATTTTCATCTAAATTTAATCAAATATAGATCCTACAACAAGAATTCTCAACAAAATCCAAAAAAATCGAAGTTGATTTCAAATGAATTTATTAAAATTTGACAAAAATCTTGTCTACATCCAAGAAAATTGAAGTTATTTTCATCTAAATTTATTCAAATATAGATCCTACAACCAAAATACTCATCAAAATCCAAAAAAATCGAAGTTGATTTCAAATAAATTTATTAAAATTTGACACTTCCACCTAAATTTTTTTTCACAATCCAACAAAATTGAAGTTATTTTCATCTAAATTTACTCAAATATAGACCCTACAACAAAAATACTCAACAAAATCCAAAAAAATCGCAGTTGATTTCAAATAAATTTATTAAAATTTGACACTTCCAACTAAAATTTTTTTCACAATCCAACAAAATTGAGGTTTTTTTCATCTAAATTTACTCAAATATAGATCCTACAACAAAAATACTCAACAAAATCCAGAAAAATCGAAGTTGATTTCAAATAAATTTATTAAAATTTGACCCTTCCAACTAAAACTTTTTTTCACAATCCAAAAAATTGAAGTTATTTTCATCTAAATTTACTCAAATATAGATCCTACAACCAAAATACTCATCAAAATCCAAAAAAATCGAAGTTGATTTCAAATAAATTTATTAAAATTTGACACTTCCAACTAAAATTTTTTTTCACAATCCAAAAAATTGAAGTTATTTTCATCTAAATCTACTCAAATATAGATCCTACAACAAAAATACTCAACAAAATCCAAAATAATCGAAGTTGATTTCAAATAAATTTAAAAATTCGACACTTCCAACTAAATTTTTTTTCACAATCCAACAAAATTGAAGTTATTTTCATCTAAATTTACTCAAATATAGATCCTACAACCAAAATACGCAACAAAATCCAAAATAATCGAAGTTGATTTCAAATAAATTTAAAAATTCGACACTTCCAACTAAAATTTTTTTCACAATCCAAAAAATTGATGTTATTTTCATCTAAATTTACTCAAATATAGATCCTACAACCAAAATACGCAACAAAATCCAAAATAATCGAAGTTGATTTCAAACAAATTTATTAAAATTATACCCTTCCAACTAAAACTTTTTTTCACAATCCAAAAAATTGATGTTATTTTCATCTAAATTTACTCAAATATAGATCCTACAACAAAAATACTCAACAAAATCCAAAAAAATCGAAGTTGATTTCAAATAAATTTATTAAAATTTGACCCTTCCAACTAAAACTTTTTTTCACAATCCAAAAAATTGAAGTTATTTTCATCTAAATCTACTCAAATATAGATCCTACAACAAAAATACTCAACAAAATCCAAAATAATCGAAGATGATTTCAAATAAATTTAAAAATTCGACACTTCCAACTAAAATTTTTTTCACAATCCAACAAAATTGAGGTTTTATTCATCTAAATTTACTCAAATATAGATCCTACAACAAAAATACTCAATAAAATCCATAAAAATCGAAGTTGGTTTCAAATAATATTATTAAAATTTGACACTTCCAAATAAGTTTTTTTCACAATCCAACAAAATTGAAGTTATTTTCATCTAAATTTAATCAAATATAGATCCTACAACAAGAATTCTCAACAAAATCCAAAAAAATCGAAGTTGATTTCAAATGAATTTATTAAAATTTGACAAAAATCTTGTCTACATCCAAGAAAATTGAAGTTATTTTCATCTAAATTTAGTCAAATATAGATCCTACATCCAAAATACTCATCAAAATCCAAAAAAATCGAAGTTGATTTCAAATAAATTTATTAAAATTTGACACTTCCACCTAAATTTTTTTTCACAATCCAACAAAATTGAAGTTATTTTCATCTAAATTTACTCAAATATAGACCCTACAACAAAAATACTCAACAAAATCCAAAAAAATCGCAGTTGATTTCAAATAAATTTATTAAAATTTGACACTTCCAACTAAAATTTTTTTCACAATCCAACAAAATTGAGGTTTTTTTCATCTAAATTTACTCAAATATAGATCCTACAACAAAAATACTCAACAAAATCCAGAAAAATCGAAGTTGATTTCAAATAAATTTATTAAAATTTGACCCTTCCAACTAAAATTTTTTTCACAATCCAAAAAATTGATGTTATTTTCATCTAAATTTACTCAAATATAGATCCTACAACAAAAATACTCAACAAAATCCAAAAAAATCGAAGTTGATTTCAAACAAATTTATTAAAATTATACCCTTCCAACTAAAACTTTTTTTCACAATCCAAAAAATTGAAGTTATTTTCATCTAAATCTACTCAAATATAGATCCTACAACCAAAATACGCAACAAAATCCAAAATAACCGAAGTTGATTTCAAATAAATTTAAAAATTCGACACTTCCAACTAAAATTTTTTTCACAATCCAAAAAATTGATGTTATTTTCATCTAAATTTACTCAAATATAGATCCTACAACCAAAATACTCATCAAAATCCAAAAAAATCGAAGTTGATTTCAAATAAATTTATTAAAATTTGACACTTCCAACTAAAATTTTGTTTCACAATCCAAAAAATTGAAGTTATTTTCATCTAAATTTACTCAAATATAGATCCTACAACAAAAATACTCAACAAAATCCAAAAAAATCGAAGTTGATTTCAAACAAATTTATTAAAATTATACCCTTCCAACTAAAACTTTTTTTCACAATCCAAAAAATTGAAGTTATTTTCATCTAAATCTACTCAAATATAGATCCTACAACCAAAATACGCAACAAAATCCAAAATAATCGAAGTTGATTTCAAATAAATTTAAAAATTCGACACTTCCAACTAAAATTTTTTTCACAATCCAAAAAATTGATGTTATTTTCATCTAAATTTACTCAAATATAGATCCTACAACCAAAATACTCATCAAAATCCAAAAAAATCGAAGTTGATTTCAAATAAATTTATTAAAATTTGACACTTCCAACTAAAATTTTGTTTCACAATCCAAAAAATTGAAGTTATTTTCATCTAAATCTACTCAAATATAGATCCTACAACAAAAATACTCAACAAAATCCAAAATAATCGAAGTTGATTTCAAATAAATTTAAAAATTCGACACTTCCAACTAAATTTTTTTTCACAATCCAACAAAATTGAAGTTATTTTCATCTAAATTTACTCAAATATAGATCCTACAACCAAAATACGCAACAAAATCCAAAATAATCGAAGTTGATTTCAAATAAATTTAAAAATTCGACACTTCCAACTAAAATTTTTTTCACAATCCAACAAAATTGAAGTTATTTTCATCTAAATTTACTCAAATATAGATCCTACAACCAAAATACGCAACAAAATCCAAAATAATCGAAGTTGATTTCAAATAAATTTAAAAATTCGACACTTCCAACTAAAATTTTTTTCACAATCCAAAAAATTGATGTTATTTTCATCTAAATTTACTCAAATATAGATCCTACAACAAAAATACTCAACAAAATCCAAAAAAATCGAAGTTGATTTCAAACAAATTTATTAAAATTATACCCTTCCAACTAAAACTTTTTTTCACAATCCAAAAAATTGAAGTTATTTTCATCTAAATCTACTCAAATATAGATCCTACAACAAAAATACTCAACAAAATCCAAAATAATCGAAGATGATTTCAAATAAATTTAAAAATTCGACACTTCCAACTAAAATTTTTTTCACAATCCAACAAAATTGAGGTTTTATTCATCTAAATTTACTCAAATATAGATCCTACAACAAAAATACTCAATAAAATCCATAAAAATCGAAGTTGGTTTCAAATAATATTATTAAAATTTGACACTTCCAAATAAGTTTTTTTCACAATCCAACAAAATTGAAGTTATTTTCATCTAAATTTAATCAAATATAGATCCTACAACAAGAATTCTCAACAAAATCCCGAAAAATCGAAGTTGGTTTCAAATAAATTTATTAAAATTTGACCCTTCCAACTAAAATTTTTTTTCACAATCCAAAAAATTGAAGTTATTTTCATCTAAATCTACTCAAATATAGATCCTACAACAAAAATACTCAACAAAATCCAAAATAATCGAAGTTGATTTCAAATAAATTTAAAAATTCGACACTTCCAACTAAATTTTTTTTCACAATCCAACAAAATTGAAGTTATTTTCATCTAAATTTACTCAAATATAGATCCTACAACCAAAATACGCAACAAAATCCAAAATAATCGAAGTTGATTTCAAATAAATTTAAAAATTCGACACTTCCAACTAAAATTTTTTTCACAATCCAAAAAATTGATGTTATTTTCATCTAAATTTACTCAAATATAGATCCTACAACAAAAATACTCAATAAAATCCAAAAAAATCGAAGTTGGTTTCAAATAATATTATTAAAATTTGACCCTTCCAACTAAAACTTTTTTTCACAATCCAAAAAATTGAAGTTATTTTCATCTAAATCTACTCAAATATAGATCCTACAACAAAAATACTCAACAAAATCCAAAATAATCGAAGATGATTTCAAATAAATTTAAAAATTCGACACTTCCAACTAAAATTTTTTTCACAATCCAACAAAATTGAGGTTTTATTCATCTAAATTTACTCAAATATAGATCCTACAACAAAAATACTCAATAAAATCCATAAAAATCGAAGTTGGTTTCAAATAATATTATTAAAATTTGACACTTCCAAATAAGTTTTTTTCACAATCCAACAAAATTGAAGTTATTTTCATCTAAATTTAATCAAATATAGATCCTACAACAAGAATTCTCAACAAAATCCAAAAAAATCGAAGTTGATTTCAAATGAATTTATTAAAATTTGACAAAAATCTTGTCTACATCCAAGAAAATTGAAGTTATTTTCATCTAAATTTATTCAAATATAGATCCTACAACCAAAATACTCATCAAAATCCAAAAAAATCGAAGTTGATTTCAAATAAATTTATTAAAATTTGACACTTCCACCTAAATTTTTTTTCACAATCCAACAAAATTGAAGTTATTTTCATCTAAATTTACTCAAATATAGACCCTACAACAAAAATACTCAACAAAATCCAAAAAAATCGCAGTTGATTTCAAATAAATTTATTAAAATTTGACACTTCCAACTAAAATTTTTTTCACAATCCAACAAAATTGAGGTTTTTTTCATCTAAATTTACTCAAATATAGATCCTACAACAAAAATACTCAACAAAATCCAGAAAAATCGAAGTTGATTTCAAATAAATTTATTAAAATTTGACCCTTCCAACTAAAACTTTTTTTCACAATCCAAAAAATTGAAGTTATTTTCATCTAAATTTACTCAAATATAGATCCTACAACAAAAATACTCAACAAAATCCAAAAAAATCGAAGTTGGTTTCAAATAAATTTATTAAAATTTGACACTTCCAAATAAATTTTTTTCACAATCCAACAAAATTGAAGTTATTTTCATCTAAATTTACTCAAATATAGATCCTACAACCAAAATACGCAACAAAATCCAAAATAATCGAAGTTGATTTCAAATAAATTTAAAAATTCGACACTTCCAACTAAAATTTTTTTCACAATCCAACAAAATTGAAGTTATTTTCATCTAAATCTACTCAAATATAGATCCTACAACAAAAATACTCAACAAAATCCAAAATAATCGAAGATGATTTCAAATAAATTTAAAAATTCGACACTTCCAACTAAAATTTTTTTCACAATCCAACAAAATTGAGGTTTTATTCATCTAAATTTACTCAAATATAGATCCTACAACAAAAATACTCAATAAAATCCATAAAAATCGAAGTTGGTTTCAAATAATATTATTAAAATTTGACACTTCCAAATAAGTTTTTTTCACAATCCAACAAAATTGAAGTTATTTTCATCTAAATTTAATCAAATATAGATCCTACAACAAGAATTCTCAACAAAATCCAAAAAAATCGAAGTTGATTTCAAATGAATTTATTAAAATTTGACAAAAATCTTGTCTACATCCAAGAAAATTGAAGTTATTTTCATCTAAATTTATTCAAATATAGATCCTACAACCAAAATACTCATCAAAATCCAAAAAAATCGAAGTTGATTTCAAATAAATTTATTAAAATTTGACACTTCCAACTAAATTTTTTTTCACAATCCAACAAAATTGAAGTTATTTTCATCTAAATTTACTCAAATATAGACCCTACAACCAAAATACTCAACAAAATCCAAAAAAATCGAAGTTGATTTCAAATAAATTTAAAAATTCGACACTTCCAACTAAAATTTTTTTCACAATCCAACAAAATTGAAGTTATTTTCATCTAAATCTACTCAAATATAGATCCTACAACAAAAATACTCAACAAAATCCAAAATAATCGAAGTTGATTTCAAATAAATTTAAAAATTCGACACTTCCAACTAAAATTTTTTTCACAATCCAACAAAATTGAGGTTTTATTCATCTAAATTTACTCAAATATAGATCCTACAACAAAAATACTCAATAAAATCCATAAAAATCGAAGTTGGTTTCAAATAATATTATTAAAATTTGACACTTCCAAATAAGTTTTTTTCACAATCCAACAAAATTGAAGTTATTTTCATCTAAATTTAATCAAATATAGATCCTACAACAAGAATTCTCAACAAAATCCAAAAAAATCGAAGTTGATTTCAAATGAATTTATTAAAATTTGACAAAAATCTTGTCTACATCCAAGAAAATTGAAGTTATTTTCATCTAAATTTAGTCAAATATAGATCCTACATCCAAAATACTCATCAAAATCCAAAAAAATCGAAGTTGATTTCAAATAAATTTATTAAAATTTGACATTTCCAACTAAATTTTTTTTCATAATCCAACAAAATTGAATTTATTTTCATCTAAATTTACTCAAATATAGACCCTACAACAAAGATACTCAACAAAATCCAAAAAATTCGAAGTTGATTTCAAATAAATTTATTAAAATTTGACACTTCGAACTAAAATTTTTTTCACAATCCAACAAAATTGAGGTTTTATTCATCTAAATTTACTCAAATATAGATCCTACAACAAAAATACTCAATAAAATCCAAAAAAATCGAAGTTGGTTTCAAATAATATTATTAAAATTTGACACTTCCAAATAAATTTTTTTCACAATCCAACAAAATTGAAGTTATTTTCATGTAAATTTAATCAAATATAGATCCTACAACAAGAATTCTCAACAAAATCCAAAAAAATCGAAGTTGATTTCAAATGAATTTATTAAAATTTGACAAAAATCTTGTCTACATCCAAGAAAATTGAAGTTATTTTCATCTAAATTTATTCAAATATAGATCCTACAACCAAAATACTCATCAAAATCCAAAAAAATCGAAGTTGATTTCAAATAAATTTATTAAAATTTGACACTTCCACCTAAATTTTTTTTCACAATCCAACAAAATTGAAGTTATTTTCATCTAAATTTACTCAAATATAGACCCTACAACAAAAATACTCAACAAAATCCAAAAAAATCGCAGTTGATTTCAAATAAATTTATTAAAATTTGACACTTCCAACTAAAATTTTTTTCACAATCCAACAAAATTGAGGTTTTTTTCATCTAAATTTACTCAAATATAGATCCTACAACAAAAATACTCAACAAAATCCAGAAAAATCGAAGTTGATTTCAAATAAATTTATTAAAATTTGACCCTTCCAACTAAAACTTTTTTTCACAATCCAAAAAATTGAAGTTATTTTCATCTAAATTTACTCAAATATAGATCCTACAACAAAAATACTCAACAAAATCCAAAAAAATCGAAGTTGGTTTCAAATAAATTTATTAAAATTTGACACTTCCAAATAAATTTTTTTCACAATCCAACAAAATTGAAGTTATTTTCATCTAAATTTACTCAAATATAGATCCTACAACAAAAATACTCAATAAAATAAAAAAAAATCGAAGTTGGTTTCAAATAATATTATTAAAATTTGACACTTCCAAATAAATTTTTTTCACAATCCAACAAAATTGAAGTTATTTTCATGTAAATTTAATCAAATATAGATCCTACAACCAGAATTCTCAACAAAATCCAAAAAAATCGAAGTTGATTTCAAATGAATTTATTAAAATTTGACAAAAATCTTGTCTACATCCAAGAAAATTGAAGTTATTTTCATCTAAATTTAGTCAAATATAGATCCTACAACCAAAATACTCATCAAAATCCAAAAAAATCGAAGTTGATTTCAAATAAATTTATTAAAATTTGACACTTCCAACTAAAATTTTTTTTCACAATCCAAAAAATTGAAGTTATTTTCATCTAAATCTACTCAAATATAGATCCTACAACAAAAATACTCAACAAAATCCAAAATAATCGAAGTTGATTTCAAATAAATTTAAAAATTCGACACTTCCAACTAAATTTTTTTTCACAATCCAACAAAATTGAAGTTATTTTCATCTAAATTTACTCAAATATAGATCCTACAACCAAAATACGCAACAAAATCCAAAATAATCGAAGTTGATTTCAAATAAATTTAAAAATTCGACACTTCCAACTAAAATTTTTTTCACAATCCAACAAAATTGAAGTTATTTTCATCTAAATCTACTCAAATATAGATCCTACAACAAAAATACTCAACAAAATCCAAAATAATCGAAGATGATTTCAAATAAATTTAAAAATTCGACACTTCCAACTAAAATTTTTTTCACAATCCAACAAAATTGAGGTTTTATTCATCTAAATTTACTCAAATATAGATCCTACAACAAAAATACTCAATAAAATCCATAAAAATCGAAGTTGGTTTCAAATAATATTATTAAAATTTGACACTTCCAAATAAGTTTTTTTCACAATCCAACAAAATTGAAGTTATTTTCATCTAAATTTAATCAAATATAGATCCTACAACAAGAATTCTCAACAAAATCCAAAAAAATCGAAGTTGATTTCAAATGAATTTATTAAAATTTGACAAAAATCTTGTCTACATCCAAGAAAATTGAAGTTATTTTCATCTAAATTTATTCAAATATAGATCCTACAACCAAAATACTCATCAAAATCCAAAAAAATCGAAGTTGATTTCAAATAAATTTATTAAAATTTGACACTTCCACCTAAATTTTTTTTCACAATCCAACAAAATTGAAGTTATTTTCATCTAAATTTACTCAAATATAGACCCTACAACAAAAATACTCAACAAAATCCAAAAAAATCGCAGTTGATTTCAAATAAATTTATTAAAATTTGACACTTCCAACTAAAATTTTTTTCACAATCCAACAAAATTGAGGTTTTTTTCATCTAAATTTACTCAAATATAGATCCTACAACAAAAATACTCAACAAAATCCAGAAAAATCGAAGTTGATTTCAAATAAATTTATTAAAATTTGACCCTTCCAACTAAAACTTTTTTTCACAATCCAAAAAATTGAAGTTATTTTCATCTAAATTTACTCAAATATAGATCCTACAACCAAAATACTCATCAAAATCCAAAAAAATCGAAGTTGATTTCAAATAAATTTATTAAAATTTGACACTTCCAACTAAAATTTTTTTTCACAATCCAAAAAATTGAAGTTATTTTCATCTAAATCTACTCAAATATAGATCCTACAACAAAAATACTCAACAAAATCCAAAATAATCGAAGTTGATTTCAAATAAATTTAAAAATTCGACACTTCCAACTAAATTTTTTTTCACAATCCAACAAAATTGAAGTTATTTTCATCTAAATTTACTCAAATATAGATCCTACAACCAAAATACGCAACAAAATCCAAAATAATCGAAGTTGATTTCAAATAAATTTAAAAATTCGACACTTCCAACTAAAATTTTTTTCACAATCCAAAAAATTGATGTTATTTTCATCTAAATTTACTCAAATATAGACCCTACAACAAAAATACTCAACAAAATCCAAAAAAATCGCAGTTGATTTCAAATAAATTTATTAAAATTTGACACTTCCAACTAAAATTTTTTTCACAATCCAACAAAATTGAGGTTTTTTTCATCTAAATTTACTCAAATATAGATCCTACAACAAAAATACTCAACAAAATCCAGAAAAATCGAAGTTGATTTCAAATAAATTTATTAAAATTTGACCCTTCCAACTAAAACTTTTTTTCACAATCCAAAAAATTGAAGTTATTTTCATCTAAATTTACTCAAATATAGATCCTACAACCAAAATACTCATCAAAATCCAAAAAAATCGAAGTTGATTTCAAATAAATTTATTAAAATTTGACACTTCCAACTAAAATTTTTTTTCACAATCCAAAAAATTGAAGTTATTTTCATCTAAATCTACTCAAATATAGATCCTACAACAAAAATACTCAACAAAATCCAAAATAATCGAAGTTGATTTCAAATAAATTTAAAAATTCGACACTTCCAACTAAATTTTTTTTCACAATCCAACAAAATTGAAGTTATTTTCATCTAAATTTACTCAAATATAGATCCTACAACCAAAATACGCAACAAAATCCAAAATAATCGAAGTTGATTTCAAATAAATTTAAAAATTCGACACTTCCAACTAAAATTTTTTTCACAATCCAAAAAATTGATGTTATTTTCATCTAAATTTACTCAAATATAGATCCTACAACAAAAATACTCAATAAAATCCAAAAAAATCGAAGTTGGTTTCAAATAATATTATTAAAATTTGACCCTTCCAACTAAAACTTTTTTTCACAATCCAAAAAATTGAAGTTATTTTCATCTAAATCTACTCAAATATAGATCCTACAACAAAAATACTCAACAAAATCCAAAATAATCGAAGATGATTTCAAATAAATTTAAAAATTCGACACTTCCAACTAAAATTTTTTTCACAATCCAACAAAATTGAGGTTTTATTCATCTAAATTTACTCAAATATAGATCCTACAAAAAAATACTCAATAAAATCCATAAAAATCGAAGTTGGTTTCAAATAATATTATTAAAATTTGACACTTCCAAATAAGTTTTTTTCACAATCCAACAAAATTGAAGTTATTTTCATCTAAATTTAATCAAATATAGATCCTACAACAAGAATTCTCAACAAAATCCAAAAAAATCGAAGTTGATTTCAAATGAATTTATTAAAATTTGACAAAAATCTTGTCTACATCCAAGAAAATTGAAGTTATTTTCATCTAAATTTATTCAAATATAGATCCTACAACCAAAATACTCATCAAAATCCAAAAAAATCGAAGTTGATTTCAAATAAATTTATTAAAATTTGACACTTCCACCTAAATTTTTTTTCACAATCCAACAAAATTGAAGTTATTTTCATCTAAATTTACTCAAATATAGACCCTACAACAAAAATACTCAACAAAATCCAAAAAAATCGCAGTTGATTTCAAATAAATTTATTAAAATTTGACACTTCCAACTAAAATTTTTTTCACAATCCAACAAAATTGAGGTTTTTTTCATCTAAATTTACTCAAATATAGATCCTACAACAAAAATACTCAACAAAATCCAGAAAAATCGAAGTTGATTTCAAATAAATTTATTAAAATTTGACCCTTCCAACTAAAACTTTTTTTCACAATCCAAAAAATTGAAGTTATTTTCATCTAAATTTACTCAAATATAGATCCTACAACAAAAATACTCAACAAAATCCAAAAAAATCGAAGTTGGTTTCAAATAAATTTATTAAAATTTGACACTTCCAAATAAATTTTTTTCA
This sequence comes from Andrena fulva, assembly GCA_946251845.1. Taxonomy (NCBI): domain Eukaryota; kingdom Metazoa; phylum Arthropoda; class Insecta; order Hymenoptera; family Andrenidae; genus Andrena; species Andrena fulva. The sequence continues at coordinate 3,265,952 of CAMITZ010000003.1, read as the reverse complement.
CAATCCAACAAAATTGAAGTTATTTTCATCTAAATTTACTCAAATATAGATCCTACAACAAAAATACTCAATAAAATAAAAAAAAATCGAAGTTGGTTTCAAATAATATTATTAAAATTTGACACTTCCAAATAAATTTTTTTCACAATCCAACAAAATTGAAGTTATTTTCATGTAAATTTAATCAAATATAGATCCTACAACCAGAATTCTCAACAAAATCCAAAAAAATCGAAGTTGATTTCAAATGAATTTATTAAAATTTGACAAAAATCTTGTCTACATCCAAGAAAATTGAAGTTATTTTCATCTAAATTTAGTCAAATATAGATCCTACAACCAAAATACTCATCAAAATCCAAAAAAATCGAAGTTGATTTCAAATAAATTTATTAAAATTTGACACTTCCAACTACAATTTTTTTTCACAATCCAAAAAATTGAAGTTATTTTCATCTAAATCTACTCAAATATAGATCCTACAACAAAAATACTCAACAAAATCCAAAATAATCGAAGTTGATTTCAAATAAATTTAAAAATTCGACACTTCCAACTAAATTTTTTTTCACAATCCAACAAAATTGAAGTTATTTTCATCTAAATTTACTCAAATATAGATCCTACAACCAAAATACGCAACAAAATCCAAAATAATCGAAGTTGATTTCAAATAAATTTAAAAATTCGACACTTCCAACTAAAATTTTTTTCACAATCCAACAAAATTGAAGTTATTTTCATCTAAATCTACTCAAATATAGATCCTACAACAAAAATACTCAACAAAATCCAAAATAATCGAAGATGATTTCAAATAAATTTAAAAATTCGACACTTCCAACTAAAATTTTTTTCACAATCCAACAAAATTGAGGTTTTATTCATCTAAATTTACTCAAATATAGATCCTACAACAAAAATACTCAATAAAATCCATAAAAATCGAAGTTGGTTTCAAATAATATTATTAAAATTTGACACTTCCAAATAAGTTTTTTTCACAATCCAACAAAATTGAAGTTATTTTCATCTAAATTTAATCAAATATAGATCCTACAACAAAAATACTCAACAAAATCCAAAAAAATCGAAGTTGGTTTCAAATAAATTTATTAAAATTTGACACTTCCAAATAAATTTTTTTCACAATCCAACAAAATTGAAGTTATTTTCATCTAAATTTACTCAAATATAGATCCTACAACAAAAATACTCAATAAAATAAAAAAAAATCGAAGTTGGTTTCAAATAATATTATTAAAATTTGACACTTCCAAATAAATTTTTTTCACAATCCAACAAAATTGAAGTTATTTTCATGTAAATTTAATCAAATATAGATCCTACAACCAGAATTCTCAACAAAATCCAAAAAAATCGAAGTTGATTTCAAATGAATTTATTAAAATTTGACAAAAATCTTGTCTACATCCAAGAAAATTGAAGTTATTTTCATCTAAATTTAGTCAAATATAGATCCTACAACCAAAATACTCATCAAAATCCAAAAAAATCGAAGTTGATTTCAAATAAATTTATTAAAATTTGACACTTCCAACTAAAATTTTTTTTCACAATCCAAAAAATTGAAGTTATTTTCATCTAAATCTACTCAAATATAGATCCTACAACAAAAATACTCAACAAAATCCAAAATAATCGAAGTTGATTTCAAATAAATTTAAAAATTCGACACTTCCAACTAAATTTTTTTTCACAATCCAACAAAATTGAAGTTATTTTCATCTAAATTTACTCAAATATAGATCCTACAACCAAAATACGCAACAAAATCCAAAATAATCGAAGTTGATTTCAAATAAATTTAAAAATTCGACACTTCCAACTAAAATTTTTTTCACAATCCAACAAAATTGAAGTTATTTTCATCTAAATCTACTCAAATATAGATCCTACAACAAAAATACTCAACAAAATCCAAAATAATCGAAGATGATTTCAAATAAATTTAAAAATTCGACACTTCCAACTAAAATTTTTTTCACAATCCAACAAAATTGAGGTTTTATTCATCTAAATTTACTCAAATATAGATCCTACAACAAAAATACTCAATAAAATCCATAAAAATCGAAGTTGGTTTCAAATAATATTATTAAAATTTGACACTTCCAAATAAGTTTTTTTCACAATCCAACAAAATTGAAGTTATTTTCATCTAAATTTAATCAAATATAGATCCTACAACAAGAATTCTCAACAAAATCCAAAAAAATCGAAGTTGATTTCAAATGAATTTATTAAAATTTGACAAAAATCTTGTCTACATCCAAGAAAATTGAAGTTATTTTCATCTAAATTTATTCAAATATAGATCCTACAACCAAAATACTCATCAAAATCCAAAAAAATCGAAGTTGATTTCAAATAAATTTATTAAAATTTGACACTTCCACCTAAATTTTTTTTCACAATCCAACAAAATTGAAGTTATTTTCATCTAAATTTACTCAAATATAGACCCTACAACAAAAATACTCAACAAAATTCAAAAAAATCGCAGTTGATTTCAAATAAATTTATTAAAATTTGACACTTCCAACTAAAATTTTTTTCACAATCCAACAAAATTGAGGTTTTTTTCATCTAAATTTACTCAAATATAGATCCTACAACAAAAATACTCAACAAAATCCAGAAAAATCGAAGTTGATTTCAAATAAATTTATTAAAATTTGACCCTTCCAACTAAAACTTTTTTTCACAATCCAAAAAATTGAAGTTATTTTCATCTAAATTTACTCAAATATAGATCCTACAACCAAAATACTCATCAAAATCCAAAAAAATCGAAGTTGATTTCAAATAAATTTATTAAAATTTGACACTTCCAACTAAAATTTTTTTTCACAATCCAAAAAATTGAAGTTATTTTCATCTAAATCTACTCAAATATAGATCCTACAACAAAAATACTCAACAAAATCCAAAATAATCGAAGTTGATTTCAAATAAATTTAAAAATTCGACACTTCCAACTAAATTTTTTTTCACAATCCAACAAAATTGAAGTTATTTTCATCTAAATTTACTCAAATATAGATCCTACAACCAAAATACGCAACAAAATCCAAAATAATCGAAGTTGATTTCAAATAAATTTAAAAATTCGACACTTCCAACTAAAATTTTTTTCACAATCCAAAAAATTGATGTTATTTTCATCTAAATTTACTCAAATATAGATCCTACAACAAAAATACTCAATAAAATCCAAAAAAATCGAAGTTGGTTTCAAATAATATTATTAAAATTTGACCCTTCCAACTAAAACTTTTTTTCACAATCCAAAAAATTGAAGTTATTTTCATCTAAATCTACTCAAATATAGATCCTACAACAAAAATACTCAACAAAATCCAAAATAATCGAAGATGATTTCAAATAAATTTAAAAATTCGACACTTCCAACTAAAATTTTTTTCACAATCCAACAAAATTGAGGTTTTATTCATCTAAATTTACTCAAATATAGATCCTACAACAAAAATACTCAATAAAATCCATAAAAATCGAAGTTGGTTTCAAATAATATTATTAAAATTTGACACTTCCAAATAAGTTTTTTTCACAATCCAACAAAATTGAAGTTATTTTCATCTAAATTTAATCAAATATAGATCCTACAACAAGAATTCTCAACAAAATCCAAAAAAATCGAAGTTGATTTCAAATGAATTTATTAAAATTTGACAAAAATCTTGTCTACATCCAAGAAAATTGAAGTTATTTTCATCTAAATTTATTCAAATATAGATCCTACAACCAAAATACTCATCAAAATCCAAAAAAATCGAAGTTGATTTCAAATAAATTTATTAAAATTTGACACTTCCACCTAAATTTTTTTTCACAATCCAACAAAATTGAAGTTATTTTCATCTAAATTTACTCAAATATAGACCCTACAACAAAAATACTCAACAAAATCCAAAAAAATCGCAGTTGATTTCAAATAAATTTATTAAAATTTGACACTTCCAACTAAAATTTTTTTCACAATCCAACAAAATTGAGGTTTTTTTCATCTAAATTTACTCAAATATAGATCCTACAACAAAAATACTCAACAAAATCCAGAAAAATCGAAGTTGATTTCAAATAAATTTATTAAAATTTGACCCTTCCAACTAAAACTTTTTTTCACAATCCAAAAAATTGAAGTTATTTTCATCTAAATTTACTCAAATATAGATCCTACAACAAAAATACTCAACAAAATCCAAAAAAATCGAAGTTGGTTTCAAATAAATTTATTAAAATTTGACACTTCCAAATAAATTTTTTTCACAATCCAACAAAATTGAAGTTATTTTCATCTAAATTTACTCAAATATAGATCCTACAACCAAAATACGCAACAAAATCCAAAATAATCGAAGTTGATTTCAAATAAATTTAAAAATTCGACACTTCCAACTAAAATTTTTTTCACAATCCAACAAAATTGAAGTTATTTTCATCTAAATCTACTCAAATATAGATCCTACAACAAAAATACTCAACAAAATCCAAAATAATCGAAGATGATTTCAAATAAATTTAAAAATTCGACACTTCCAACTAAAATTTTTTTCACAATCCAACAAAATTGAGGTTTTATTCATCTAAATTTACTCAAATATAGATCCTACAACAAAAATACTCAATAATATCCATAAAAATCGAAGTTGGTTTCAAATAATATTATTAAAATTTGACACTTCCAAATAAGTTTTTTTCACAATCCAACAAAATTGAAGTTATTTTCATCTAAATTTAATCAAATATAGATCCTACAACAAGAATTCTCAACAAAATCCAAAAAAATCGAAGTTGATTTCAAATGAATTTATTAAAATTTGACAAAAATCTTGTCTACATCCAAGAAAATTGAAGTTATTTTCATCTAAATTTATTCAAATATAGATCCTACAACCAAAATACTCATCAAAATCCAAAAAAATCGAAGTTGATTTCAAATAAATTTATTAAAATTTGACACTTCCAACTAAATTTTTTTTCACAATCCAACAAAATTGAAGTTATTTTCATCTAAATTTACTCAAATATAGACCCTACAACCAAAATACTCAACAAAATCCAAAAAAATCGAAGTTGATTTCAAATAAATTTAAAAATTCGACACTTCCAACTAAAATTTTTTTCACAATCCAACAAAATTGAAGTTATTTTCATCTAAATCTACTCAAATATAGATCCTACAACAAAAATACTCAACAAAATCCAAAATAATCGAAGATGATTTCAAATAAATTTAAAAATTCGACACTTCCAACTAAAATTTTTTTCACAATCCAACAAAATTGAGGTTTTATTCATCTAAATTTACTCAAATATAGATCCTACAACAAAAATACTCAATAAAATCCATAAAAATCGTAGTTGGTTTCAAATAATATTATTAAAATTTGACACTTCCAAATAAGTTTTTTTCACAATCCAACAAAATTGAAGTTATTTTCATCTAAATTTAATCAAATATAGATCCTACAACAAGAATTCTCAACAAAATCCAAAAAAATCGAAGTTGATTTCAAATGAATTTATTAAAATTTGACAAAAATCTTGTCTACATCCAAGAAAATTGAAGTTATTTTCATCTAAATTTAGTCAAATATAGATCCTACATCCAAAATACTCATCAAAATCCAAAAAAATCGAAGTTGATTTCAAATAAATTTATTAAAATTTGACATTTCCAACTAAATTTTTTTTCATAATCCAACAAAATTGAATTTATTTTCATCTAAATTTACTCAAATATAGACCCTACAACAAAGATACTCAACAAAATCCAAAAAATTCGAAGTTGATTTCAAATAAATTTATTAAAATTTGACACTTCGAACTAAAATTTTTTTCACAATCCAACAAAATTGAGGTTTTATTCATCTAAATTTACTCAAATATAGATCCTACAACAAAAATACTCAATAAAATCCAAAAAAATCGAAGTTGGTTTCAAATAATATTATTAAAATTTGACACTTCCAAATAAATTTTTTTCACAATCCAACAAAATTGAAGTTATTTTCATGTAAATTTAATCAAATATAGATCCTACAACAAGAATTCTCAACAAAATCCAAAAAAATCGAAGTTGATTTCAAATGAATTTATTAAAATTTGACAAAAATCTTGTCTACATCCAAGAAAATTGAAGTTATTTTCATCTAAATTTATTCAAATATAGATCCTACAACCAAAATACTCATCAAAATCCAAAAAAATCGAAGTTGATTTCAAATAAATTTAAAAATTCGACACTTCCAACTAAAATTTTTTTCACAATCCAACAAAATTGAGGTTTTATTCATCTAAATTTACTCAAATATAGATCCTACAACAAAAATACTCAATAAAATCCATAAAAATCGAAGTTGGTTTCAAATAATATTATTAAAATTTGACACTTCCAAATAAGTTTTTTTCACAATCCAACAAAATTGAAGTTATTTTCATCTAAATTTAATCAAATATAGATCCTACAACAAGAATTCTCAACAAAATCCAAAAAAATCGAAGTTGATTTCAAATGAATTTATTAAAATTTGACAAAAATCTTGTCTACATCCAAGAAAATTGAAGTTATTTTCATCTAAATTTATTCAAATATAGATCCTACAACCAAAATACTCATCAAAATCCAAAAAAATCGAAGTTGATTTCAAATAAATTTATTAAAATTTGACACTTCCACCTAAATTTTTTTTCACAATCCAACAAAATTGAAGTTATTTTCATCTAAATTTACTCAAATATAGACCCTACAACAAAAATACTCAACAAAATCCAAAAAAATCGCAGTTGATTTCAAATAAATTTATTAAAATTTGACACTTCCAACTAAAATTTTTTTCACAATCCAACAAAATTGAGGTTTTTTTCATCTAAATTTACTCAAATATAGATCCTACAACAAAAATACTCAACAAAATCCAGAAAAATCGAAGTTGATTTCAAATAAATTTATTAAAATTTGACCCTTCCAACTAAAACTTTTTTTCACAATCCAAAAAATTGAAGTTATTTTCATCTAAATTTACTCAAATATAGATCCTACAACAAAAATACTCAACAAAATCCAAAAAAATCGAAGTTGGTTTCAAATAAATTTATTAAAATTTGACACTTCCAAATAAATTTTTTTCACAATCCAACAAAATTGAAGTTATTTTCATCTAAATTTACTCAAATATAGATCCTACAACAAAAATACTCAATAAAATAAAAAAAAATCGAAGTTGGTTTCAAATAATATTATTAAAATTTGACACTTCCAAATAAATTTTTTTCACAATCCAACAAAATTGAAGTTATTTTCATGTAAATTTAATCAAATATAGATCCTACAACCAGAATTCTCAACAAAATCCAAAAAAATCGAAGTTGATTTCAAATGAATTTATTAAAATTTGACAAAAATCTTGTCTACATCCAAGAAAATTGAAGTTATTTTCATCTAAATTTAGTCAAATATAGATCCTACAACCAAAATACTCATCAAAATCCAAAAAAATCGAAGTTGATTTCAAATAAATTTATTAAAATTTGACACTTCCAACTACAATTTTTTTTCACAATCCAAAAAATTGAAGTTATTTTCATCTAAATCTACTCAAATATAGATCCTACAACAAAAATACTCAACAAAATCCAAAATAATCGAAGTTGATTTCAAATAAATTTAAAAATTCGACACTTCCAACTAAATTTTTTTTCACAATCCAACAAAATTGAAGTTATTTTCATCTAAATTTACTCAAATATAGATCCTACAACCAAAATACGCAACAAAATCCAAAATAATCGAAGTTGATTTCAAATAAATTTAAAAATTCGACACTTCCAACTAAAATTTTTTTCACAATCCAACAAAATTGAAGTTATTTTCATCTAAATCTACTCAAATATAGATCCTACAACAAAAATACTCAACCAAATCCAAAATAATCGAAGATGATTTCAAATAAATTTAAAAATTCGACACTTCCAACTAAAATTTTTTTCACAATCCAACAAAATTGAGGTTTTATTCATCTAAATTTACTCAAATATAGATCCTACAACAAAAATACTCAATAAAATCCATAAAAATCGAAGTTGGTTTCAAATAATATTATTAAAATTTGACACTTCCAAATAAGTTTTTTTCACAATCCAACAAAATTGAAGTTATTTTCATCTAAATTTAATCAAATATAGATCCTACAACAAAAATACTCAACAAAATCCAAAAAAATCGAAGTTGGTTTCAAATAAATTTATTAAAATTTGACACTTCCAAATAAATTTTTTTCACAATCCAACAAAATTGAAGTTATTTTCATCTAAATTTACTCAAATATAGATCCTACAACAAAAATACTCAATAAAATAAAAAAAAATCGAAGTTGGTTTCAAATAATATTATTAAAATTTGACACTTCCAAATAAATTTTTTTCACAATCCAACAAAATTGAAGTTATTTTCATGTAAATTTAATCAAATATAGATCCTACAACCAGAATTCTCAACAAAATCCAAAAAAATCGAAGTTGATTTCAAATGAATTTATTAAAATTTGACAAAAATCTTGTCTACATCCAAGAAAATTGAAGTTATTTTCATCTAAATTTAGTCAAATATAGATCCTACAACCAAAATACTCATCAAAATCCAAAAAAATCGAAGTTGATTTCAAATAAATTTATTAAAATTTGACACTTCCAACTAAAATTTTTTTTCACAATCCAAAAAATTGAAGTTATTTTCATCTAAATCTACTCAAATATAGATCCTACAACAAAAATACTCAACAAAATCCAAAATAATCGAAGTTGATTTCAAATAAATTTAAAAATTCGACACTTCCAACTAAATTTTTTTTCACAATCCAACAAAATTGAAGTTATTTTCATCTAAATTTACTCAAATATAGATCCTACAACCAAAATACGCAACAAAATCCAAAATAATCGAAGTTGATTTCAAATAAATTTAAAAATTCGACACTTCCAACTAAAATTTTTTTCACAATCCAACAAAATTGAAGTTATTTTCATCTAAATCTACTCAAATATAGATCCTACAACAAAAATACTCAACAAAATCCAAAATAATCGAAGATGATTTCAAATAAATTTAAAAATTCGACACTTCCAACTAAAATTTTTTTCACAATCCAACAAAATTGAGGTTTTATTCATCTAAATTTACTCAAATATAGATCCTACAACAAAAATACTCAATAAAATCCATAAAAATCGAAGTTGGTTTCAAATAATATTATTAAAATTTGACACTTCCAAATAAGTTTTTTTCACAATCCAACAAAATTGAAGTTATTTTCATCTAAATTTAATCAAATATAGATCCTACAACAAGAATTCTCAACAAAATCCAAAAAAATCGAAGTTGATTTCAAATGAATTTATTAAAATTTGACAAAAATCTTGTCTACATCCAAGAAAATTGAAGTTATTTTCATCTAAATTTATTCAAATATAGATCCTACAACCAAAATACTCATCAAAATCCAAAAAAATCGAAGTTGATTTCAAATAAATTTATTAAAATTTGACACTTCCACCTAAATTTTTTTTCACAATCCAACAAAATTGAAGTTATTTTCATCTAAATTTACTCAAATATAGACCCTACAACAAAAATACTCAACAAAATTCAAAAAAATCGCAGTTGATTTCAAATAAATTTATTAAAATTTGACACTTCCAACTAAAATTTTTTTCACAATCCAACAAAATTGAGGTTTTTTTCATCTAAATTTACTCAAATATAGATCCTACAACAAAAATACTCAACAAAATCCAGAAAAATCGAAGTTGATTTCAAATAAATTTATTAAAATTTGACCCTTCCAACTAAAACTTTTTTTCACAATCCAAAAAATTGAAGTTATTTTCATCTAAATTTACTCAAATATAGATCCTACAACCAAAATACTCATCAAAATCCAAAAAAATCGAAGTTGATTTCAAATAAATTTATTAAAATTTGACACTTCCAACTAAAATTTTTTTTCACAATCCAAAAAATTGAAGTTATTTTCATCTAAATCTACTCAAATATAGATCCTACAACAAAAATACTCAACAAAATCCAAAATAATCGAAGTTGATTTCAAATAAATTTAAAAATTCGACACTTCCAACTAAATTTTTTTTCACAATCCAACAAAATTGAAGTTATTTTCATCTAAATTTACTCAAATATAGATCCTACAACCAAAATACGCAACAAAATCCAAAATAATCGAAGTTGATTTCAAATAAATTTAAAAATTCGACACTTCCAACTAAAATTTTTTTCACAATCCAAAAAATTGATGTTATTTTCATCTAAATTTACTCAAATATAGATCCTACAACAAAAATACTCAATAAAATCCAAAAAAATCGAAGTTGGTTTCAAATAATATTATTAAAATTTGACCCTTCCAACTAAAACTTTTTTTCACAATCCAAAAAATTGAAGTTATTTTCATCTAAATCTACTCAAATATAGATCCTACAACAAAAATACTCAACAAAATCCAAAATAATCGAAGATGATTTCAAATAAATTTAAAAATTCGACACTTCCAACTAAAATTTTTTTCACAATCCAACAAAATTGAGGTTTTATTCATCTAAATTTACTCAAATATAGATCCTACAACAAAAATACTCAATAAAATCCATAAAAATCGAAGTTGGTTTCAAATAATATTATTAAAATTTGACACTTCCAAATAAGTTTTTTTCACAATCCAACAAAATTGAAGTTATTTTCATCTAAATTTAATCAAATATAGATCCTACAACAAGAATTCTCAACAAAATCCAAAAAAATCGAAGTTGATTTCAAATGAATTTATTAAAATTTGACAAAAATCTTGTCTACATCCAAGAAAATTGAAGTTATTTTCATCTAAATTTATTCAAATATAGATCCTACAACCAAAATACTCATCAAAATCCAAAAAAATCGAAGTTGATTTCAAATAAATTTATTAAAATTTGACACTTCCACCTAAATTTTTTTTCACAATCCAACAAAATTGAAGTTATTTTCATCTAAATTTACTCAAATATAGACCCTACAACAAAAATACTCAACAAAATCCAAAAAAATCGCAGTTGATTTCAAATAAATTTATTAAAATTTGACACTTCCAACTAAAATTTTTTTCACAATCCAACAAAATTGAGGTTTTTTTCATCTAAATTTACTCAAATATAGATCCTACAACAAAAATACTCAACAAAATCCAGAAAAATCGAAGTTGATTTCAAATAAATTTATTAAAATTTGACCCTTCCAACTAAAACTTTTTTTCACAATCCAAAAAATTGAAGTTATTTTCATCTAAATTTACTCAAATATAGATCCTACAACAAAAATACTCAACAAAATCCAAAAAAATCGAAGTTGGTTTCAAATAAATTTATTAAAATTTGACACTTCCAAATAAATTTTTTTCACAATCCAACAAAATTGAAGTTATTTTCATCTAAATTTACTCAAATATAGATCCTACAACCAAAATACGCAACAAAATCCAAAATAATCGAAGTTGATTTCAAATAAATTTAAAAATTCGACACTTCCAACTAAAATTTTTTTCACAATCCAACAAAATTGAAGTTATTTTCATCTAAATCTACTCAAATATAGATCCTACAACAAAAATACTCAACAAAATCCAAAATAATCGAAGATGATTTCAAATAAATTTAAAAATTCGACACTTCCAACTAAAATTTTTTTCACAATCCAACAAAATTGAGGTTTTATTCATCTAAATTTACTCAAATATAGATCCTACAACAAAAATACTCAATAATATCCATAAAAATCGAAGTTGGTTTCAAATAATATTATTAAAATTTGACACTTCCAAATAAGTTTTTTTCACAATCCAACAAAATTGAAGTTATTTTCATCTAAATTTAATCAAATATAGATCCTACAACAAGAATTCTCAACAAAATCCAAAAAAATCGAAGTTGATTTCAAATGAATTTATTAAAATTTGACAAAAATCTTGTCTACATCCAAGAAAATTGAAGTTATTTTCATCTAAATTTATTCAAATATAGATCCTACAACCAAAATACTCATCAAAATCCAAAAAAATCGAAGTTGATTTCAAATAAATTTATTAAAATTTGACACTTCCAACTAAATTTTTTTTCACAATCCAACAAAATTGAAGTTATTTTCATCTAAATTTACTCAAATATAGACCCTACAACCAAAATACTCAACAAAATCCAAAAAAATCGAAGTTGATTTCAAATAAATTTAAAAATTCGACACTTCCAACTAAAATTTTTTTCACAATCCAACAAAATTGAAGTTATTTTCATCTAAATCTACTCAAATATAGATCCTACAACAAAAATACTCAACAAAATCCAAAATAATCGAAGATGATTTCAAATAAATTTAAAAATTCGACACTTCCAACTAAAATTTTTTTCACAATCCAACAAAATTGAGGTTTGATTCATCTAAATTTACTCAAATATAGATCCTACAACAAAAATACTCAATAAAATCCATAAAAATCGTAGTTGGTTTCAAATAATATTATTAAAATTTGACACTTCCAAATAAGTTTTTTTCACAATCCAACAAAATTGAAGTTATTTTCATCTAAATTTAATCAAATATAGATCCTACAACAAGAATTCTCAACAAAATCCAAAAAAATCGAAGTTGATTTCAAATGAATTTATTAAAATTTGACAAAAATCTTGTCTACATCCAAGAAAATTGAAGTTATTTTCATCTAAATTTAGTCAAATATAGATCCTACATCCAAAATACTCATCAAAATCCAAAAAAATCGAAGTTGATTTCAAATAAATTTATTAAAATTTGACATTTCCAACTAAATTTTTTTTCATAATCCAACAAAATTGAATTTATTTTCATCTAAATTTACTCAAATATAGACCCTACAACAAAGATACTCAACAAAATCCAAAAAATTCGAAGTTGATTTCAAATAAATTTATTAAAATTTGACACTTCGAACTAAAATTTTTTTCACAATCCAACAAAATTGAGGTTTTATTCATCTAAATTTACTCAAATATAGATCCTACAACAAAAATACTCAATAAAATCCAAAAAAATCGAAGTTGGTTTCAAATAATATTATTAAAATTTGACACTTCCAAATAAATTTTTTTCACAATCCAACAAAATTGAAGTTATTTTCATGTAAATTTAATCAAATATAGATCCTACAACCAGAATTCTCAACAAAATCCAAAAAAATCGAAGTTGATTTCAAATGAATTTATTAAAATTTGACAAAAATCTTGTCTACATCCAAGAAAATTGAAGTTATTTTCATCTAAATTTAGTCAAATATAGATCCTACAACCAAAATACTCATCAAAATCCAAAAAAATCGAAGTTGATTTCAAATAAATTTATTAAAATTTGACACTTCCAACTAAAATTTTTTTTCACAATCCAAAAAATTGAAGTTATTTTCATCTAAATCTACTCAAATATAGATCCTACAACAAAAATACTCAACAAAATCCAAAATAATCGAAGTTGATTTCAAATAAATTTAAAAATTCGACACTTCCAACTAAATTTTTTTTCACAATCCAACAAAATTGAAGTTATTTTCATCTAAATTTACTCAAATATAGATCCTACAACCAAAATACGCAACAAAATCCAAAATAATCGAAGTTGATTTCAAATAAATTTAAAAATTCGACACTTCCAACTAAAATTTTTTTCACAATCCAACAAAATTGAAGTTATTTTCATCTAAATCTACTCAAATATAGATCCTACAACAAAAATACTCAACAAAATCCAAAATAATCGAAGATGATTTCAAATAAATTTAAAAATTCGACACTTCCAACTAAAATTTTTTTCACAATCCAACAAAATTGAGGTTTTATTCATCTAAATTTACTCAAATATAGATCCTACAACAAAAATACTCAATAAAATCCATAAAAATCGAAGTTGGTTTCAAATAATATTATTAAAATTTGACACTTCCAAATAAGTTTTTTTCACAATCCAACAAAATTGAAGTTATTTTCATCTAAATTTAATCAAATATAGATCCTACAACAAGAATTCTCAACAAAATCCAAAAAAATCGAAGTTGATTTCAAATGAATTTATTAAAATTTGACAAAAATCTTGTCTACATCCAAGAAAATTGAAGTTATTTTCATCTAAATTTATTCAAATATAGATCCTACAACCAAAATACTCATCAAAATCCAAAAAAATCGAAGTTGATTTCAAATAAATTTATTAAAATTTGACACTTCCACCTAAATTTTTTTTCACAATCCAACAAAATTGAAGTTATTTTCATCTAAATTTACTCAAATATAGACCCTACAACAAAAATACTCAACAAAATTCAAAAAAATCGCAGTTGATTTCAAATAAATTTATTAAAATTTGACACTTCCAACTAAAATTTTTTTCACAATCCAACAAAATTGAGGTTTTTTTCATCTAAATTTACTCAAATATAGATCCTACAACAAAAATACTCAACAAAATCCAGAAAAATCGAAGTTGATTTCAAATAAATTTATTAAAATTTGACCCTTCCAACTAAAACTTTTTTTCACAATCCAAAAAATTGAAGTTATTTTCATCTAAATTTACTCAAATATAGATCCTACAACCAAAATACTCATCAAAATCCAAAAAAATCGAAGTTGATTTCAAATAAATTTATTAAAATTTGACACTTCCAACTAAAATTTTTTTTCACAATCCAAAAAATTGAAGTTATTTTCATCTAAATCTACTCAAATATAGATCCTACAACAAAAATACTCAACAAAATCCAAAATAATCGAAGTTGATTTCAAATAAATTTAAAAATTCGACACTTCCAACTAAATTTTTTTTCACAATCCAACAAAATTGAAGTTATTTTCATCTAAATTTACTCAAATATAGATCCTACAACCAAAATACGCAACAAAATCCAAAATAATCGAAGTTGATTTCAAATAAATTTAAAAATTCGACACTTCCAACTAAAATTTTTTTCACAATCCAAAAAATTGATGTTATTTTCATCTAAATTTACTCAAATATAGATCCTACAACAAAAATACTCAATAAAATCCAAAAAAATCGAAGTTGGTTTCAAATAATATTATTAAAATTTGACCCTTCCAACTAAAACTTTTTTTCACAATCCAAAAAATTGAAGTTATTTTCATCTAAATCTACTCAAATATAGATCCTACAACAAAAATACTCAACAAAATCCAAAATAATCGAAGATGATTTCAAATAAATTTAAAAATTCGACACTTCCAACTAAAATTTTTTTCACAATCCAACAAAATTGAGGTTTTATTCATCTAAATTTACTCAAATATAGATCCTACAACAAAAATACTCAATAAAATCCATAAAAATCGAAGTTGGTTTCAAATAATATTATTAAAATTTGACACTTCCAAATAAGTTTTTTTCACAATCCAACAAAATTGAAGTTATTTTCATCTAAATTTAATCAAATATAGATCCTACAACAAGAATTCTCAACAAAATCCAAAAAAATCGAAGTTGATTTCAAATGAATTTATTAAAATTTGACAAAAATCTTGTCTACATCCAAGAAAATTGAAGTTATTTTCATCTAAATTTATTCAAATATAGATCCTACAACCAAAATACTCATCAAAATCCAAAAAAATCGAAGTTGATTTCAAATAAATTTATTAAAATTTGACACTTCCACCTAAATTTTTTTTCACAATCCAACAAAATTGAAGTTATTTTCATCTAAATTTACTCAAATATAGACCCTACAACAAAAATACTCAACAAAATCCAAAAAAATCGCAGTTGATTTCAAATAAATTTATTAAAATTTGACACTTCCAACTAAAATTTTTTTCACAATCCAACAAAATTGAGGTTTTTTTCATCTAAATTTACTCAAATATAGATCCTACAACAAAAATACTCAACAAAATCCAGAAAAATCGAAGTTGATTTCAAATAAATTTATTAAAATTTGACCCTTCCAACTAAAACTTTTTTTCACAATCCAAAAAATTGAAGTTATTTTCATCTAAATTTACTCAAATATAGATCCTACAACAAAAATACTCAACAAAATCCAAAAAAATCGAAGTTGGTTTCAAATAAATTTATTAAAATTTGACACTTCCAAATAAATTTTTTTCACAATCCAACAAAATTGAAGTTATTTTCATCTAAATTTACTCAAATATAGATCCTACAACCAAAATACGCAACAAAATCCAAAATAATCGAAGTTGATTTCAAATAAATTTAAAAATTCGACACTTCCAACTAAAATTTTTTTCACAATCCAACAAAATTGAAGTTATTTTCATCTAAATCTACTCAAATATAGATCCTACAACAAAAATACTCAACAAAATCCAAAATAATCGAAGATGATTTCAAATAAATTTAAAAATTCGACACTTCCAACTAAAATTTTTTTCACAATCCAACAAAATTGAGGTTTTATTCATCTAAATTTACTCAAATATAGATCCTACAACAAAAATACTCAATAATATCCATAAAAATCGAAGTTGGTTTCAAATAATATTATTAAAATTTGACACTTCCAAATAAGTTTTTTTCACAATCCAACAAAATTGAAGTTATTTTCATCTAAATTTAATCAAATATAGATCCTACAACAAGAATTCTCAACAAAATCCAAAAAAATCGAAGTTGATTTCAAATGAATTTATTAAAATTTGACAAAAATCTTGTCTACATCCAAGAAAATTGAAGTTATTTTCATCTAAATTTATTCAAATATAGATCCTACAACCAAAATACTCATCAAAATCCAAAAAAATCGAAGTTGATTTCAAATAAATTTATTAAAATTTGACACTTCCAACTAAATTTTTTTTCACAATCCAACAAAATTGAAGTTATTTTCATCTAAATTTACTCAAATATAGACCCTACAACCAAAATACTCAACAAAATCCAAAAAAATCGAAGTTGATTTCAAATAAATTTAAAAATTCGACACTTCCAACTAAAATTTTTTTCACAATCCAACAAAATTGAAGTTATTTTCATCTAAATCTACTCAAATATAGATCCTACAACAAAAATACTCAACAAAATCCAAAATAATCGAAGATGATTTCAAATAAATTTAAAAATTCGACACTTCCAACTAAAATTTTTTTCACAATCCAACAAAATTGAGGTTTTATTCATCTAAATTTACTCAAATATAGATCCTACAACAAAAATACTCAATAAAATCCATAAAAATCGTAGTTGGTTTCAAATAATATTATTAAAATTTGACACTTCCAAATAAGTTTTTTTCACAATCCAACAAAATTGAAGTTATTTTCATCTAAATTTAATCAAATATAGATCCTACAACAAGAATTCTCAACAAAATCCAAAAAAATCGAAGTTGATTTCAAATGAATTTATTAAAATTTGACAAAAATCTTGTCTACATCCAAGAAAATTGAAGTTATTTTCATCTAAATTTAGTCAAATATAGATCCTACATCCAAAATACTCATCAAAATCCAAAAAAATCGAAGTTGATTTCAAATAAATTTATTAAAATTTGACATTTCCAACTAAATTTTTTTTCATAATCCAACAAAATTGAATTTATTTTCATCTAAATTTACTCAAATATAGACCCTACAACAAAGATACTCAACAAAATCCAAAAAATTCGAAGTTGATTTCAAATAAATTTATTAAAATTTGACACTTCGAACTAAAATTTTTTTCACAATCCAACAAAATTGAGGTTTTATTCATCTAAATTTACTCAAATATAGATCCTACAACAAAAATACTCAATAAAATCCAAAAAAATCGAAGTTGGTTTCAAATAATATTATTAAAATTTGACACTTCCAAATAAATTTTTTTCACAATCCAACAAAATTGAAGTTATTTTCATGTAAATTTAATCAAATATAGATCCTACAACAAGAATTCTCAACAAAATCCAAAAAAATCGAAGTTGATTTCAAATGAATTTATTAAAATTTGACAAAAATCTTGTCTACATCCAAGAAAATTGAAGTTATTTTCATCTAAATTTATTCAAATATAGATCCTACAACCAAAATACTCATCAAAATCCAAAAAAATCGAAGTTGATTTCAAATAAATTTATTAAAATTTGACACTTCCACCTAAATTTTTTTTCACAATCCAACAAAATTGAAGTTATTTTCATCTAAATTTACTCAAATATAGACCCTACAACAAAAATACTCAACAAAATCCAAAAAAATCGCAGTTGATTTCAAATAAATTTATTAAAATTTGACACTTCCAACTAAAATTTTTTTCACAATCCAACAAAATTGAGGTTTTTTTCATCTAAATTTACTCAAATATAGATCCTACAACAAAAATACTCAACAAAATCCAGAAAAATCGAAGTTGATTTCAAATAAATTTATTAAAATTTGACCCTTCCAACTAAAACTTTTTTTCACAATCCAAAAAATTGAAGTTATTTTCATCTAAATTTACTCAAATATAGATCCTACAACAAAAATACTCAACAAAATCCAAAAAAATCGAAGTTGGTTTCAAATAAATTTATTAAAATTTGACACTTCCAAATAAATTTTTTTCACAATCCAACAAAATTGAAGTTATTTTCATCTAAATTTACTCAAATATAGATCCTACAACAAAAATACTCAATAAAATCAAAAAAAAATCGAAGTTGGTTTCAAATAATATTATTAAAATTTGACACTTCCAAATAAATTTTTTTCACAATCCAACAAAATTGAAGTTATTTTCATGTAAATTTAATCAAATATAGATCCTACAACAAGAATTCTCAACAAAATCCAAAAAAATCGAAGTTGATTTCAAATGAATTTATTAAAATTTGACAAAAATCTTGTCTACATCCAAGAAAATTGAAGTTATTTTCATCTAAATTTAGTCAAATATAGATCCTACAACCAAAATACTCATCAAAATCCAAAAAAATCGAAGTTGATTTCAAATAAATTTATTAAAATTTGACACTTCCAACTAAAATTTTTTTTCACAATCCAAAAAATTGAAGTTATTTTCATCTAAATCTACTCAAATATAGATCCTACAACAAAAATACTCAACAAAATCCAAAATAATCGAAGTTGATTTCAAATAAATTTAAAAATTCGACACTTCCAACTAAATTTTTTTTCACAATCCAACAAAATTGAAGTTATTTTCATCTAAATTTACTCAAATATAGATCCTACAACCAAAATACGCAACAAAATCCAAAATAATCGAAGTTGATTTCAAATAAATTTAAAAATTCGACACTTCCAACTAAAATTTTTTTCACAATCCAACAAAATTGAAGTTATTTTCATCTAAATCTACTCAAATATAGATCCTACAACAAAAATACTCAACAAAATCCAAAATAATCGAAGATGATTTCAAATAAATTTAAAAATTCGACACTTCCAACTAAAATTTTTTTCACAATCCAACAAAATTGAGGTTTTATTCATCTAAATTTACTCAAATATAGATCCTACAACAAAAATACTCAATAAAATCCATAAAAATCGAAGTTGGTTTCAAATAATATTATTAAAATTTGACACTTCCAAATAAGTTTTTTTCACAATCCAACAAAATTGAAGTTATTTTCATCTAAATTTAATCAAATATAGATCCTACAACAAGAATTCTCAACAAAATCCAAAAAAATCGAAGTTGATTTCAAATGAATTTATTAAAATTTGACAAAAATCTTGTCTACATCCAAGAAAATTGAAGTTATTTTCATCTAAATTTAGTCAAATATAGATCCTACATCCAAAATACTCATCAAAATCCAAAAAAATCGAAGTTGATTTCAAATAAATTTATTAAAATTTGACATTTCCAACTAAATTTTTTTTCATAATCCAACAAAATTGAATTTATTTTCATCTAAATTTACTCAAATATAGACCCTACAACAAAGATACTCAACAAAATCCAAAAAATTCGAAGTTGATTTCAAATAAATTTATTAAAATTTGACACTTCGAACTAAAATTTTTTTCACAATCCAACAAAATTGAGGTTTTATTCATCTAAATTTACTCAAATATAGATCCTACAACAAAAATACTCAATAAAATCCAAAAAAATCGAAGTTGGTTTCAAATAATATTATTAAAATTTGACACTTCCAAATAAATTTTTTTCACAATCCAACAAAATTGAAGTTATTTTCATGTAAATTTAATCAAATATAGATCCTACAACAAGAATTCTCAACAAAATCCAAAAAAATCGAAGTTGATTTCAAATGAATTTATTAAAATTTGACAAAAATCTTGTCTACATCCAAGAAAATTGAAGTTATTTTCATCTAAATTTATTCAAATATAGATCCTACAACCAAAATACTCATCAAAATCCAAAAAAATCGAAGTTGATTTCAAATAAATTTATTAAAATTTGACACTTCCACCTAAATTTTTTTTCACAATCCAACAAAATTGAAGTTATTTTCATCTAAATTTACTCAAATATAGACCCTACAACAAAAATACTCAACAAAATCCAAAAAAATCGCAGTTGATTTCAAATAAATTTATTAAAATTTGACACTTCCAACTAAAATTTTTTTCACAATCCAACAAAATTGAGGTTTTTTTCATCTAAATTTACTCAAATATAGATCCTACAACAAAAATACTCAACAAAATCCAGAAAAATCGAAGTTGATTTCAAATAAATTTATTAAAATTTGACCCTTCCAACTAAAACTTTTTTTCACAATCCAAAAAATTGAAGTTATTTTCATCTAAATTTACTCAAATATAGATCCTACAACAAAAATACTCAACAAAATCCAAAAAAATCGAAGTTGGTTTCAAATAAATTTAAAAATTCGACACTTCCAACTAAAATTTTTTTCACAATCCAACAAAATTGAAGTTATTTTCATCTAAATCTACTCAAATATAGATCCTACAACAAAAATACTCAACAAAATCCAAAATAATCGAAGATGATTTCAAATAAATTTAAAAATTCGACACTTCCAACTAAAATTTTTTTCACAATCCAACAAAATTGAGGTTTTATTCATCTAAATTTACTCAAATATAGATCCTACAACAAAAATACTCAATAAAATCCATAAAAATCGAAGTTGGTTTCAAATAATATTATTAAAATTTGACACTTCCAAATAAGTTTTTTTCACAATCCAACAAAATTGAAGTTATTTTCATCTAAATTTAATCAAATATAGATCCTACAACAAGAATTCTCAACAAAATCCAAAAAAATCGAAGTTGATTTCAAATGAATTTATTAAAATTTGACAAAAATCTTGTCTACATCCAAGAAAATTGAAGTTATTTTCATCTAAATTTATTCAAATATAGATCCTACAACCAAAATACTCATCAAAATCCAAAAAAATCGAAGTTGATTTCAAATAAATTTATTAAAATTTGACACTTCCACCTAAATTTTTTTTCACAATCCAACAAAATTGAAGTTATTTTCATCTAAATTTACTCAAATATAGACCCTACAACAAAAATACTCAACAAAATCCAAAAAAATCGCAGTTGATTTCAAATAAATTTATTAAAATTTGACACTTCCAACTAAAATTTTTTTCACAATCCAACAAAATTGAGGTTTTTTTCATCTAAATTTACTCAAATATAGATCCTACAACAAAAATACTCAACAAAATCCAGAAAAATCGAAGTTGATTTCAAATAAATTTATTAAAATTTGACCCTTCCAACTAAAACTTTTTTTCACAATCCAAAAAATTGAAGTTATTTTCATCTAAATTTACTCAAATATAGATCCTACAACAAAAATACTCAACAAAATCCAAAATAATCGAAGTTGATTTCAAATAAATTTAAAAATTCGACACTTCCAACTAAATTTTTTTTCACAATCCAACAAAATTGAAGTTATTTTCATCTAAATCTACTCAAATATAGATCCTACAACAAAAATACTCAACAAAATCCAAAATAATCGAAGATGATTTCAAATAAATTTAAAAATTCGACACTTCCAACTAAAATTTTTTTCACAATCCAACAAAATTGAGGTTTTATTCATCTAAATTTACTCAAATATAGATCCTACAACAAAAATACTCAATAAAATCCATAAAAATCGAAGTTGGTTTCAAATAATATTATTAAAATTTGACACTTCCAAATAAGTTTTTTTCACAATCCAACAAAATTGAAGTTATTTTCATCTAAATTTAATCAAATATAGATCCTACAACAAGAATTCTCAACAAAATCCAAAAAAATCGAAGTTGATTTCAAATGAATTTATTAAAATTTGACAAAAATCTTGTCTACATCCAAGAAAATTGAAGTTATTTTCATCTAAATTTAGTCAAATATAGATCCTACATCCAAAATACTCATCAAAATCCAAAAAAATCGAAGTTGATTTCAAATAAATTTATTAAAATTTGACATTTCCAACTAAATTTTTTTTCATAATCCAACAAAATTGAATTTATTTTCATCTAAATTTACTCAAATATAGACCCTACAACAAAGATACTCAACAAAATCCAAAAAATTCGAAGTTGATTTCAAATAAATTTATTAAAATTTGACACTTCGAACTAAAATTTTTTTCACAATCCAAAAAATTGATGTTATTTTCATCTAAATTTACTCAAATATAGATCCTACAACAAAAATACCCAATAAAATCCATAAAAATCGAAGTTGGTTTCAAATAATATTATTAAAATTTGACACTTCCAAATAAGTTTTTTTCACAATCCAACAAAATTGAAGTTATTTTCATCTAAATTTAATCAAATATAGATCCTACAACAAGAATTCTCAACAAAATCCAAAAAAATCGAAGTTGATTTCAAATAAATTTAAAAATTCGACACTTCCAACTAAATTTTTTTTCACAATCCAACAAAATTGAAGTTATTTTCATCTAAATTTACTCAAATATAGATCCTACAACCAAAATACGCAACAAAATCCAAAATAATCGAAGTTGATTTCAAATAAATTTAAAAATTCGACACTTCCAACTAAAATTTTTTTCACAATCCAACAAAATTGAAGTTATTTTCATCTAAATCTACTCAAATATAGATCCTACAACAAAAATACTCAACAAAATCCAAAATAATCGAAGATGATTTCAAATAAATTTAAAAATTCGACACTTCCAACTAAAATTTTTTTCACAATCCAAAAAATTGATGTTATTTTCATCTAAATTTACTCAAATATAGATCCTACAACAAAAATACTCAATAAAATCCAAAAAAATCGAAGTTGGTTTCAAATAATATTATTAAAATTTGACACTTCCAAATAAATTTTTTTCACAATCCAACAAAATTGAAGTTATTTTCATCTAAATTTACTCAAATATAGATCCTACAACAAAAATACTCATCAAAATCCCAAAAAATTGAAGTTGATTTCAAATAAATTTATTAAAATTTGACATTTCCAACTAAATTTTTTTTCATAATCCAACAAAATTGAATTTATTTTCATCTAAATTTACTCAAATATAGACCCTAAAACAAAGATACTCAACAAAATCCAAAAAATTCGAAGTTGATTTCAAATAAATTTATTAAAATTTGACACTTCGAACTAAAATTTTTTTCACAATCCAACAAAATTGAAGTTATTTTCATCTAAATTTACTCAAATATAGATCCTACAACAAAAATACTCAACAAAATCCAAAAAAATCGAAGTTGATTTCAAATAAATTTATTAAAATTTGACCCTTCCAACTAAAACTTTTTTTCACAATCCAAAAAATTGAAGTTATTTTCATCTAAATCTACTCAAATATAGATCCTACAACAAAAATACTCAACAAAATCCAAAATAATCGAAGATGATTTCAAATAAATTTAAAAATTCGACACTTCCAACTAAAATTTTTTTCACAATCCAACAAAATTGAGGTTTTATTCATCTAAATTTACTCAAATATAGATCCTACAACAAAAATACTCAATAAAATCCATAAAAATCGAAGTTGGTTTCAAATAATATTATTAAAATTTGACACTTCCAAATAAGTTTTTTTCACAATCCAACAAAATTGAAGTTATTTTCATCTAAATTTAATCAAATATAGATCCTACAACAAGAATTCTCAACAAAATCCAAAAAAATCGAAGTTGATTTCAAATGAATTTATTAAAATTTGACAAAAATCTTGTCTACATCCAAGAAAATTGAAGTTATTTTCATCTAAATTTAGTCAAATATAGATCCTACATCCAAAATACTCATCAAAATCCAAAAAAATCGAAGTTGATTTCAAATAAATTTATTAAAATTTGACACTTCCACCTAAATTTTTTTTCACAATCCAACAAAATTGAAGTTATTTTCATCTAAATTTACTCAAATATAGACCCTACAACAAAAATACTCAACAAAATCCAAAAAAATCGCAGTTGATTTCAAATAAATTTATTAAAATTTGACACTTCCAACTAAAATTTTTTTCACAATCCAACAAAATTGAGGTTTTTTTCATCTAAATTTACTCAAATATAGATCCTACAACAAAAATACTCAACAAAATCCAGAAAAATCGAAGTTGATTTCAAATAAATTTATTAAAATTTGACCCTTCCAACTAAAATTTTTTTCACAATCCAAAAAATTGATGTTATTTTCATCTAAATTTACTCAAATATAGATCCTACAACAAAAATACTCAACAAAATCCAAAAAAATCGAAGTTGATTTCAAACAAATTTATTAAAATTATACCCTTCCAACTAAAACTTTTTTTCACAATCCAAAAAATTGAAGTTATTTTCATCTAAATCTACTCAAATATAGATCCTACAACCAAAATACGCAACAAAATCCAAAATAATCGAAGTTGATTTCAAATAAATTTAAAAATTCGACACTTCCAACTAAAATTTTTTTCACAATCCAAAAAATTGATGTTATTTTCATCTAAATTTACTCAAATATAGATCCTACAACCAAAATACTCATCAAAATCCAAAAAAATCGAAGTTGATTTCAAATAAATTTATTAAAATTTGACACTTCCAACTAAAATTTTGTTTCACAATCCAAAAAATTGAAGTTATTTTCATCTAAATCTACTCAAATATAGATCCTACAACAAAAATACTCAACAAAATCCAAAATAATCGAAGTTGATTTCAAATAAATTTAAAAATTCGACACTTCCAACTAAATTTTTTTTCACAATCCAACAAAATTGAAGTTATTTTCATCTAAATTTACTCAAATATAGATCCTACAACCAAAATACGCAACAAAATCCAAAATAATCGAAGTTGATTTCAAATAAATTTAAAAATTCGACACTTCCAACTAAAATTTTTTTCACAATCCAACAAAATTGAAGTTATTTTCATCTAAATTTACTCAAATATAGATCCTACAACCAAAATACGCAACAAAATCCAAAATAATCGAAGTTGATTTCAAATAAATTTAAAAATTCGACACTTCCAACTAAAATTTTTTTCACAATCCAAAAAATTGATGTTATTTTCATCTAAATTTACTCAAATATAGATCCTACAACAAAAATACTCAATAAAATCCAAAAAAATCGAAGTTGGTTTCAAATAATATTATTAAAATTTGACCCTTCCAACTAAAACTTTTTTTCACAATCCAAAAAATTGAAGTTATTTTCATCTAAATCTACTCAAATATAGATCCTACAACAAAAATACTCAACAAAATCCAAAATAATCGAAGATGATTTCAAATAAATTTAAAAATTCGACACTTCCAACTAAAATTTTTTTCACAATCCAAAAAATTGATGTTATTTTCATCTAAATTTACTCAAATATAGATCCTACAACAAAAATACTCAATAAAATCCAAAAAAATCGAAGTTGGTTTCAAATAATATTATTAAAATTTGACACTTCCAAATAAATTTTTTTCACAATCCAACAAAATTGAAGTTATTTTCATCTAAATTTACTCAAATATAGATCCTACAACAAAAATACTCATCAAAATCCCAAAAAATTGAAGTTGATTTCAAATAAATTTATTAAAATTTGACATTTCCAACTAAATTTTTTTTCATAATCCAACAAAATTGAATTTATTTTCATCTAAATTTACTCAAATATAGACCCTACAACAAAGATACTCAACAAAATCCAAAAAATTCGAAGTTGATTTCAAATAAATTTATTAAAATTTGACACTTCGAACTAAAATTTTTTTCACAATCCAACAAAATTGAAGTTATTTTCATCTAAATTTACTCAAATATAGATCCTACAACAAAAATACTCAACAAAATCCAAAAAAATCGAAGTTGATTTCAAACAAATTTATTAAAATTATACCCTTCCAACTAAAACTTTTTTTCACAATCCAAAAAATTGATGTTATTTTCATCTAAATTTACTCAAATATAGATCCTACAACAAAAATACTCAACAAAATCCAAAAAAATCGAAGTTGATTTCAAATAAATTTATTAAAATTTGACCCTTCCAACTAAAACTTTTTTTCACAATCCAAAAAATTGAAGTTATTTTCATCTAAATCTACTCAAATATAGATCCTACAACAAAAATACTCAACAAAATCCAAAATAATCGAAGTTGATTTCAAATAAATTTAAAAATTCGACACTTCCAACTAAAATTTTTTTCACAATCCAAAAAATTGATGTTATTTTCATCTAAATTTACTCAAATATAGATCCTACAACAAAAATACTCAACAAAATCCAAAAAAATCGAAGTTGATTTCAAATAAATTTATTAAAATTTGACCCTTCCAACTAAAACTTTTTTTCACAATCCAAAAAATTGAAGTTATTTTCATCTAAATCTACTCAAATATAGACCCTACAACAAAAATACTCAACAAAATCCAGAAAAATCGAAGTTGATTTCAAATAAATTTATTAAAATTTGACCCTTCCAACTAAAACTTTTTTTCACAATCCAAAAAATTGAAGTTATTTTCATCTAAATTTAGTCAAATATAGATCCTACAACAAAAATACTCAACAAAATCCAAAAAAATCGAAGTTGGTTTCAAATAAATTTATTAAAATTTGACACTTCCAACTAAAATTTTTTTCACAATCCAAAAAATTGAAGTTATTTTCATCTAAATTTACTCAAATATAGATCCTACAACAAAAATACTCAATAAAATCCAAAAAAATCGAAGTTGGTTTCAAATAATATTATTAAAATTTGACACTTCCAAATAAATTTTTTTCACAATCCAACAAAATTGAAGTTATTTTCATGTAAATTTAATCAAATATAGATCCTACAACAAGAATTCTCAACAAAATCCAAAAAAATCGAAGTTGATTTCAAATGAATTTATTAAAATTTGACAAAAATCTTGTCTACATCCAAGAAAATTGAAGTTATTTTCATCTAAATTTATTCAAATATAGATCCTACAACCAAAATACTCATCAAAATCCAAAAAAATCGAAGTTGATTTCAAATAAATTTATTAAAATTTGACACTTCCACCTAAATTTTTTTTCACAATCCAACAAAATTGAAGTTATTTTCATCTAAATTTACTCAAATATAGATCCTACAACCAAAATACGCAACAAAATCCAAAATAATCGAAGTTGATTTCAAATAAATTTAAAAATTCGACACTTCCAACTAAAATTTTGTTCACAATCCAAAAAATTGATGTTATTTTCATCTAAATTTACTCAAATATAGATCCTACAACAAAAATACTCAATAAAATCCAAAAAAATCGAAGTTGGTTTCAAATAATATTATTAAAATTTGACACTTCCAAATAATTTTTTTTCACAATCCAACAAAATTGAAGTTATTTTCATCTAAATTTACTCAAATATAGATCCTACAACAAAAATACTCATCAAAATCCCAAAAAATCGAAGTTGATTTCAAATAAATTTATTAAAATTTGACATTTCCAACTAAATTTTTTTTCATAATCCAACAAAATTGAATTTATTTTCATCTAAATTTACTCAAATATAGACCCTACAACAAAGATACTCAACAAAATCCAAAAAATTCGAAGTTGATTTCAAATAAATTTATTAAAATTTGACACTTCGAACTAAAATTTTTTTCACAATCCAACAAAATTGAAGTTATTTTCATCTAAATTTACTCAAATATAGATCCTACAACAAAAATACTCAACAAAATCCAAAAAAATCGAAGTTGATTTCAAACAAATTTATTAAAATTATACCCTTCCAACTAAAACTTTTTTTCACAATCCAAAAAATTGATGTTATTTTCATCTAAATTTACTCAAATATAGATCCTACAACAAAAATACTCAATAAAATCCATAAAAATCGAAGTTGGTTTCAAATAATATTATTAAAATTTGACACTTCCAAATAAGTTTTTTTCACAATCCAACAAAATTGAAGTTATTTTCATCTAAATTTAATCAAATATAGATCCTACAACAAGAATTCTCAACAAAATCCAAAAAAATCGAAGTTGATTTCAAATGAATTTATTAAAATTTGACAAAAATCTTGTCTACATCCAAGAAAATTGAAGTTATTTTCATCTAAATTTATTCAAATATAGATCCTACAACCAAAATACTCATCAAAATCCAAAAAAATCGAAGTTGATTTCAAATAAATTTATTAAAATTTGACACTTCCACCTAAATTTTTTTTCACAATCCAACAAAATTGAAGTTATTTTCATCTAAATTTACTCAAATATAGATCCTACAACCAAAATACGCAACAAAATCCAAAATAATCGAAGTTGATTTCAAATAAATTTAAAAATTCGACACTTCCAACTAAAATTTTGTTCACAATCCAAAAAATTGATGTTATTTTCATCTAAATTTACTCAAATATAGATCCTACAACAAAAATACTCAATAAAATCCAAAAAAATCGAAGTTGGTTTCAAATAATATTATTAAAATTTGACACTTCCAAATAATTTTTTTTCACAATCCAACAAAATTGAAGTTATTTTCATCTAAATTTACTCAAATATAGATCCTACAACAAAAATACTCATCAAAATCCCAAAAAATCGAAGTTGATTTCAAATAAATTTATTAAAATTTGACATTTCCAACTAAATTTTTTTTCATAATCCAACAAAATTGAATTTATTTTCATCTAAATTTACTCAAATATAGACCCTACAACAAAGATACTCAACAAAATCCAAAAAATTCGAAGTTGATTTCAAATAAATTTATTAAAATTTGACACTTCGAACTAAAATTTTTTTCACAATCCAACAAAATTGAAGTTATTTTCATCTAAATTTACTCAAATATAGATCCTACAACAAAAATACTCAACAAAATCCAAAAAAATCGAAGTTGATTTCAAACAAATTTATTAAAATTATACCCTTCCAACTAAAACTTTTTTTCACAATCCAAAAAATTGATGTTATTTTCATCTAAATTTACTCAAATATAGATCCTACAACAAAAATACTCAATAAAATCCATAAAAATCGAAGTTGGTTTCAAATAATATTATTAAAATTTGACACTTCCAAATAAGTTTTTTTCACAATCCAACAAAATTGAAGTTATTTTCATCTAAATTTAATCAAATATAGATCCTACAACAAGAATTCTCAACAAAATCCAAAAAAATCGAAGTTGATTTCAAATGAATTTATTAAAATTTGACAAAAATCTTGTCTACATCCAAGAAAATTGAAGTAATTTTCATCTAAATTTAGTCAAATATAGATCCTACATCCAAAATACTCATCAAAATCCAAAAAAATCGAAGTTGATTTCAAATAAATTTATTAAAATTTGACACTTCCACCTAAAATTTTTTTTCACAATCCAAAAAATTGAAGTTATTTTCATCTAAATCTACTCAAATATAGATCCTACAACAAAAATACTCAACAAAATCCAAAATAATCGAAGTTGATTTCAAATAAATTTAAAAATTCGACACTTCCAACTAAATTTTTTTTCACAATCCAACAAAATTGAAGTTATTTTCATCTAAATTTACTCAAATATAGATCCTACAACAAAAATACTCAATAAAATCCAAAAAAATCGAAGTTGATTTCAAATAAATTTATTAAAATTTGACCCTTCCAACTAAAACTTTTTTTCACAATCCAAAAAATTGAAGTTATTTTCATCTAAATTTACTCAAATATAGATCCTACAACAAAAATACTCAACAAAATCCAAAAAAATCGAAGTTGGTTTCAAATAAATTTAAAAATTCGACACTTCCAACTAAAATTTTTTTCACAATCCAACAAAATTGAAGTTATTTTCATCTAAATCTACTCAAATATAGATCCTACAACAAAAATACTCAACAAAATCCAAAATAATCGAAGATGATTTCAAATAAATTTAAAAATTCGACACTTCCAACTAAAATTTTTTTCACAATCCAACAAAATTGAGGTTTTATTCATCTAAATTTACTCAAATATAGATCCTACAACAAAAATACTCAATAAAATCCATAAAAATCGAAGTTGGTTTCAAATAATATTATTAAAATTTGACACTTCCAAATAAGTTTTTTTCACAATCCAACAAAATTGAAGTTATTTTCATCTAAATTTAATCAAATATAGATCCTACAACAAGAATTCTCAACAAAATCCAAAAAAATCGAAGTTGATTTCAAATGAATTTATTAAAATTTGACAAAAATCTTGTCTACATCCAAGAAAATTGAAGTTATTTTCATCTAAATTTATTCAAATATAGATCCTACAACCAAAATACTCATCAAAATCCAAAAAAATCGAAGTTGATTTCAAATAAATTTATTAAAATTTGACACTTCCACCTAAATTTTTTTTCACAATCCAACAAAATTGAAGTTATTTTCATCTAAATTTACTCAAATATAGACCCTACAACAAAAATACTCAACAAAATCCAAAAAAATCGCAGTTGATTTCAAATAAATTTATTAAAATTTGACACTTCCAACTAAAATTTTTTTCACAATCCAACAAAATTGAGGTTTTTTTCATCTAAATTTACTCAAATATAGATCCTACAACAAAAATACTCAACAAAATCCAGAAAAATCGAAGTTGATTTCAAATAAATTTATTAAAATTTGACACTTCCAACTAAAATTTTTTTTCACAATCCAAAAAATTGAAGTTATTTTCATCTAAATCTACTCAAATATAGATCCTACAACAAAAATACTCAACAAAATCCAAAATAATCGAAGTTGATTTCAAATAAATTTAAAAATTCGACACTTCCAACTAAATTTTTTTTCACAATCCAACAAAATTGAAGTTATTTTCATCTAAATTTACTCAAATATAGATCCTACAACCAAAATACTCAACAAAATCCAAAAAAATCGAAGTTGATTTCAAATAAATTTAAAAATTCGACACTTCCAACTAAAATTTTTTTCACAATCCAACAAAATTGAAGTTATTTTCATCTAAATCTACTCAAATATAGATCCTACAACAAAAATACTCAACAAAATCCAAAATAATCGAAGATGATTTCAAATAAATTTAAAAATTCGACACTTCCAACTAAAATTTTTTTCACAATCCAACAAAATTGAGGTTTTATTCATCTAAATTTACTCAAATATAGATCCTACAACAAAAATACTCAATAAAATCCATAAAAATCGAAGTTGGTTTCAAATAATATTATTAAAATTTGACACTTCCAAATAAGTTTTTTTCACAATCCAACAAAATTGAAGTTATTTTCATCTAAATTTAATCAAATATAGATCCTACAACAAGAATTCTCAACAAAATCCAAAAAAATCGAAGTTGATTTCAAATGAATTTATTAAAATTTGACAAAAATCTTGTCTACATCCAAGAAAATTGAAGTTATTTTCATCTAAATTTAGTCAAATATAGATCCTACATCCAAAATACTCATCAAAATCCAAAAAAATCGAAGTTGATTTCAAATAAATTTATTAAAATTTGACATTTCCAACTAAATTTTTTTTCATAATCCAACAAAATTGAATTTATTTTCATCTAAATTTACTCAAATATAGACCCTACAACAAAGATACTCAACAAAATCCAAAAAATTCGAAGTTGATTTCAAATAAATTTATTAAAATTTGACACTTCGAACTAAAATTTTTTTCACAATCCAACAAAATTGAGGTTTTTTTCATCTAAATTTACTCAAATATAGATCCTACAACAAAAATACTCAATAAAATCCAAAAAAATCGAAGTTGGTTTCAAATAATATTATTAAAATTTGACACTTCCAAATAAATTTTTTTCACAATCCAACAAAATTGAAGTTATTTTCATATAAATTTAATCAAATATAGATCCTACAACAAGAATTCTCAACAAAATCCAAAAAAATCGAAGTTGATTTCAAATGAATTTATTAAAATTTGACAAAAATCTTGTCTACATCCAAGAAAATTGAAGTTATTTTCATCTAAATTTACTCAAATATAGATCCTACAACCAAAATACGCAACAAAATCCAAAATAATCGAAGTTGATTTCAAATAAATTTAAAAATTCGACACTTCCAACTAAAATTTTTTTCACAATCCAACAAAATTGAAGTTATTTTCATCTAAATCTACTCAAATATAGATCCTACAACAAAAATACTCAACAAAATCCAAAATAATCGAAGATGATTTCAAATAAATTTAAAAATTCGACACTTCCAACTAAAATTTTTTTCACAATCCAACAAAATTGAGGTTTTATTCATCTAAATTTACTCAAATATAGATCCTACAACAAAAATACTCAATAAAATCCATAAAAATCGAAGTTGGTTTCAAATAATATTATTAAAATTTGACACTTCCAAATAAGTTTTTTTCACAATCCAACAAAATTGAAGTTATTTTCATCTAAATTTAATCAAATATAGATCCTACAACA
Organism: Andrena fulva; assembly: GCA_946251845.1. Classification (NCBI taxonomy): domain Eukaryota; kingdom Metazoa; phylum Arthropoda; class Insecta; order Hymenoptera; family Andrenidae; genus Andrena; species Andrena fulva. The sequence goes on along the minus strand of CAMITZ010000003.1, from coordinate 3,232,965 downwards.
AGAATTCTCAACAAAATCCAAAAAAATCGAAGTTGATTTCAAATGAATTTATTAAAATTTGACAAAAATCTTGTCTACATCCAAGAAAATTGAAGTTATTTTCATCTAAATTTAGTCAAATATAGATCCTACAACCAAAATACTCATCAAAATCCAAAAAAATCGAAGTTGATTTCAAATAAATTTATTAAAATTTGACACTTCCAACTAAAATTTTTTTTCACAATCCAAAAAATTGAAGTTATTTTCATCTAAATCTACTCAAATATAGATCCTACAACAAAAATACTCAACAAAATCCAAAATAATCGAAGTTGATTTCAAATAAATTTAAAAATTCGACACTTCCAACTAAATTTTTTTTCACAATCCAACAAAATTGAAGTTATTTTCATCTAAATTTACTCAAATATAGATCCTACAACCAAAATACGCAACAAAATCCAAAATAATCGAAGTTGATTTCAAATAAATTTAAAAATTCGACACTTCCAACTAAAATTTTTTTCACAATCCAACAAAATTGAAGTTATTTTCATCTAAATCTACTCAAATATAGATCCTACAACAAAAATACTCATCAAAATCCAAAATAATCGAAGATGATTTCAAATAAATTTAAAAATTCGACACTTCCAACTAAAATTTTTTTCACAATCCAACAAAATTGAGGTTTTATTCATCTAAATTTACTCAAATATAGATCCTACAACAAAAATACTCAATAAAATCCATAAAAATCGAAGTTGGTTTCAAATAATATTATTAAAATTTGACACTTCCAAATAAGTTTTTTTCACAATCCAACAAAATTGAAGTTATTTTCATCTAAATTTAATCAAATATAGATCCTACAACAAGAATTCTCAACAAAATCCAAAAAAATCGAAGTTGATTTCAAATGAATTTATTAAAATTTGACAAAAATCTTGTCTACATCCAAGAAAATTGAAGTTATTTTCATCTAAATTTAGTCAAATATAGATCCTACATCCAAAATACTCATCAAAATCCAAAAAAATCGAAGTTGATTTCAAATAAATTTATTAAAATTTGACATTTCCAACTAAATTTTTTTTCATAATCCAACAAAATTGAATTTATTTTCATCTAAATTTACTCAAATATAGACCCTACAACAAAGATACTCAACAAAATCCAAAAAATTAGAAGTTGATTTCAAATAAATTTATTAAAATTTGACACTTCGAACTAAAATTTTTTTCACAATCCAACAAAATTGAGGTTTTATTCATCTAAATTTACTCAAATATAGATCCTACAACAAAAATACTCAATAAAATCCAAAAAAATCGAAGTTGGTTTCAAATAATATTATTAAAATTTGACACTTCCAAATAAATTTTTTTCACAATCCAACAAAATTGAAGTTATTTTCATGTAAATTTAATCAAATATAGATCCTACAACAAGAATTCTCAACAAAATCCAAAAAAATCGAAGTTGATTTCAAATGAATTTATTAAAATTTGACAAAAATCTTGTCTACATCCAAGAAAATTGAAGTTATTTTCATCTAAATTTATTCAAATATAGATCCTACAACCAAAATACTCATCAAAATCCAAAAAAATCGAAGTTGATTTCAAATAAATTTATTAAAATTTGACACTTCCACCTAAATTTTTTTTCACAATCCAACAAAATTGAAGTTATTTTCATCTAAATTTACTCAAATATAGATCCTACAACCAAAATACTCAACAAAATCCAAAATAATCGAAGTTGATTTCAAATAAATTTAAAAATTCGACACTTCCAACTAAATTTTTTTTCACAATCCAACAAAATTGAAGTTATTTTCATCTAAATTTACTCAAATATAGATCCTACAACCAAAATACTCAACAAAATCCAAAAAAATCGAAGTTGATTTCAAATAAATTTAAAAATTCGACACTTCCAACTAAAATTTTTTTCACAATCCAACAAAATTGAAGTTATTTTCATCTAAATCTACTCAAATATAGATCCTACAACAAAAATACTCAACAAAATCCAAAATAATCGAAGATGATTTCAAATAAATTTAAAAATTCGACACTTCCAACTAAAATTTTTTTCACAATCCAACAAAATTGAGGTTTTATTCATCTAAATTTACTCAAATATAGATCCTACAACAAAAATACTCAATAAAATCCATAAAAATCGAAGTTGGTTTCAAATAATATTATTAAAATTTGACACTTCCAAATAAGTTTTTTTCACAATCCAACAAAATTGAAGTTATTTTCATCTAAATTTAATCAAATATAGATCCTACAACAAGAATTCTCAACAAAATCCAAAAAAATCGAAGTTGATTTCAAATGAATTTATTAAAATTTGACAAAAATCTTGTCTACATCCAAGAAAATTGAAGTTATTTTCATCTAAATTTAGTCAAATATAGATCCTACATCCAAAATACTCATCAAAATCCAAAAAAATCGAAGTTGATTTCAAATAAATTTATTAAAATTTGACATTTCCAACTAAATTTTTTTTCATAATCCAACAAAATTGAATTTATTTTCATCTAAATTTACTCAAATATAGACCCTACAACAAAGATACTCAACAAAATCCAAAAAATTCGAAGTTGATTTCAAATAAATTTATTAAAATTTGACACTTCGAACTAAAATTTTTTTCACAATCCAACAAAATTGAGGTTTTTTTCATCTAAATTTACTCAAATATAGATCCTACAACAAAAATACTCAATAAAATCCAAAAAAATCGAAGTTGGTTTCAAATAATATTATTAAAATTTGACACTTCCAAATAAATTTTTTTCACAATCCAACAAAATTGAAGTTATTTTCATGTAAATTTAATCAAATATAGATCCTACAACAAGAATTCTCAACAAAATCCAAAAAAATCGAAGTTGATTTCAAATGAATTTATTAAAATTTGACACTTCCAAATAAATTTTTTTCACAATCCAACAAAATTGAAGTTATTTTCATCTAAATTTACTCAAATATAGATCCTACAACAAAAATACTCATCAAAATCCCAAAAAATTGAAGTTGCTTTCAAATAAATTTATTAAAATTTGACATTTCCAACTAAATTTTTTTTCATAATCCAACAAAATTGAATTTATTTTCATCTAAATTTACTCAAATATAGACCCTACAACAAAGATACTCAACAAAATCCAAAAAATTCGAAGTTGATTTCAAATAAATTTATTAAAATTTGACCCTTCCAACTAAAACTTTTTTTCACAATCCAAAAAATTGAAGTTATTTTCATCTAAATTTACTCAAATATAGATCCTACAACCAAAATACGCAACAAAATCCAAAATAATCGAAGTTGATTTCAAATAAATTTAAAAATTCGACACTTCCAACTAAAATTTTTTTCACAATCCAAAAAATTGATGTTATTTTCATCTAAATTTACTCAAATATAGATCCTACAACAAAAATACTCAATAAAATCCAAAAAAATCGAAGTTGGTTTCAAATAATATTATTAAAATTTGACACTTCCAAATAAATTTTTTTCACAATCCAACAAAATTGAAGTTATTTTCATCTAAAGTTACTCAAATATAGATCCTACAACAAAAATACTCATCAAAATCCCAAAAAATTGAAGTTGATTTCAAATAAATTTATTAAAATTTGACATTTCCAACTAAATTTTTTTTCATAATCCAACAAAATTGAATTTATTTTCATCTAAATTTACTCAAATATAGACCCTACAACAAAGATACTCAACAAAATCCAAAAAATTCGAAGTTGATTTCAAATAAATTTATTAAAATTTGACACTTCGAACTAAAATTTTTTTCACAATCCAAAAAATTGAAGTTATTTTCATCTAAATTTACTCAAATATAGATCCTACAACCAAAATACGCAACAAAATCCAAAATAATCGAAGTTGATTTCAAATAAATTTAAAAATTCGACACTTCCAACTAAAATTTTTTTCACAATCCAAAAAATTGATGTTATTTTCATCTAAATTTACTCAAATATAGATCCTACAACAAAAATACTCAATAAAATCCAAAAAAATCGAAGTTGGTTTCAAATAATATTATTAAAATTTGACACTTCCAAATAAATTTTTTTCACAATCCAACAAAATTGAAGTTATTTTCATCTAAAGTTACTCAAATATAGATCCTACAACAAAAATACTCATCAAAATCCCAAAAAATTGAAGTTGATTTCAAATAAATTTATTAAAATTTGACATTTCCAACTAAATTTTTTTTCATAATCCAACAAAATTGAATTTATTTTCATCTAAATTTACTCAAATATAGATCCTACAACAAAAATACTCAATAAAATCCATAAAAATCGAAGTTGGTTTCAAATAATATTATTAAAATTTGACACTTCCAAATAAGTTTTTTTCACAATCCAACAAAATTGAAGTTATTTTCATCTAAATTTAGTCAAATATAGATCCTACAACCAAAATACTCATCAAAATCCAAAAAAATCGAAGTTGATTTCAAATAAATTTATTAAAATTTGACACTTCCAACTAAATTTTTTTTCACAATCCAAAAAATTGAAGTTATTTTCATCTAAATCTACTCAAATATAGATCCTACAACAAAAATACTCAACAAAATCCAAAATAATCGAAGTTGATTTCAAATAAATTTAAAAATTCGACACTTCCAACTAAATTTTTTTTCACAATCCAACAAAATTGAAGTTATTTTCATCTAAATTTACTCAAATATAGATCCTACAACCAAAATACGCAACAAAATCCAAAATAATCGAAGTTGATTTCAAATAAATTTAAAAATTCGACACTTCCAACTAAAATTTTTTTCACAATCCAACAAAATTGAAGTTATTTTCATCTAAATCTACTCAAATATAGATCCTACAACAAAAATACTCAACAAAATCCAAAATAATCGAAGATGATTTCAAATAAATTTAAAAATTCGACACTTCCAACTAAAATTTTTTTCACAATCCAACAAAATTGAGGTTTTATTCATCTAAATTTACTCAAATATAGATCCTACAACAAAAATACTCAATAAAATCCATAAAAATCGAAGTTGGTTTCAAATAATATTATTAAAATTTGACACTTCCAAATAAGTTTTTTTCACAATCCAACAAAATTGAAGTTATTTTCATCTAAATTTAATCAAATATAGATCCTACAACAAGAATTCTCAACAAAATCCAAAAAAATCGAAGTTGATTTCAAATGAATTTATTAAAATTTGACAAAAATCTTGTCTACATCCAAGAAAATTGAAGTTATTTTCATCTAAATTTAGTCAAATATAGATCCTACATCCAAAATACTCATCAAAATCCAAAAAAATCGAAGTTGATTTCAAATAAATTTATTAAAATTTGACATTTCCAACTAAATTTTTTTTCATAATCCAACAAAATTGAATTTATTTTCATCTAAATTTACTCAAATATAGACCCTACAACAAAGATACTCAACAAAATCCAAAAAAATCGAAGTTGGTTTCAAATAATATTATTAAAATTTGACACTTCGAACTAAAATTTTTTTCACAATCCAACAAAATTGAGGTTTTATTCATCTAAATTTACTCAAATATAGATCCTACAACAAAAATACTCAATAAAATCCAAAAAAATCGAAGTTGGTTTCAAATAATATTATTAAAATTTGACACTTCCAAATAAATTTTTTTCACAATCCAACAAAATTGAAGTTATTTTCATGTAAATTTAATCAAATATAGATCCTACAACAAGAATTCTCAACAAAATCCAAAAAAATCGAAGTTGATTTCAAATGAATTTATTAAAATTTGACAAAAATCTTGTCTACATCCAAGAAAATTGAAGTTATTTTCATCTAAATTTATTCAAATATAGATCCTACAACCAAAATACTCATCAAAATCCAAAAAAATCGAAGTTGATTTCAAATAAATTTATTAAAATTTGACACTTCCACCTAAATTTTTTTTCACAATCCAACAAAATTGAAGTTATTTTCATCTAAATTTACTCAAATATAGACCCTACAACAAAAATACTCAACAAAATCCAAAAAAATCGCAGTTGATTTCAAATAAATTTATTAAAATTTGACACTTCCAACTAAAATTTTTTTCACAATCCAACAAAATTGAGGTTTTTTTCATCTAAATTTACTCAAATATAGATCCTACAACAAAAATACTCAACAAAATCCAGAAAAATCGAAGTTGATTTCAAATAAATTTATTAAAATTTGACCCTTCCAACTAAAACTTTTTTTCACAATCCAAAAAATTGAAGTTATTTTCATCTAAATTTACTCAAATATAGATCCTACAACCAAAATACTCAATAAAATAAAAAAAAATCGAAGTTGGTTTCAAATAATATTATTAAAATTTGACACTTCCAAATAAATTTTTTTCACAATCCAACAAAATTGAAGTTATTTTCATGTAAATTTAATCAAATATAGATCCTACAACAAGAATTCTCAACAAAATCCAAAAAAATCGAAGTTGATTTCAAATGAATTTATTAAAATTTGACAAAAATCTTGTCTACATCCAAGAAAATTGAAGTTATTTTCATCTAAATTTAGTCAAATATAGATCCTACAACCAAAATACTCATCAAAATCCAAAAAAATCGAAGTTGATTTCAAATAAATTTATTAAAATTTGACACTTCCAACTAAAATTTTTTTTCACAATCCAAAAAATTGAAGTTATTTTCATCTAAACCTACTCAAATATAGATCCTACAACAAAAATACTCAACAAAATCCAAAATAATCGAAGTTGATTTCAAATAAATTTAAAAATTCGACACTTCCAACTAAATTTTTTTTCACAATCCAACAAAATTGAAGTTATTTTCATCTAAATTTACTCAAATATAGATCCTACAACCAAAATACGCAACAAAATCCAAAATAATCGAAGTTGATTTCAAATAAATTTAAAAATTCGACACTTCCAACTAAAATTTTTTTCACAATCCAACAAAATTGAAGTTATTTTCATCTAAATCTACTCAAATATAGATCCTACAACAAAAATACTCAACAAAATCCAAAATAATCGAAGATGATTTCAAATAAATTTAAAAATTCGACACTTCCAACTAAAATTTTTTTCACAATCCAACAAAATTGAGGTTTTATTCATCTAAATTTACTCAAATATAGATCCTACAACAAAAATACTCAATAAAATCCATAAAAATCGAAGTTGGTTTCAAATAATATTATTAAAATTTGACACTTCCAAATAAGTTTTTTTCACAATCCAACAAAATTGAAGTTATTTTCATCTAAATTTAATCAAATATAGATCCTACAACAAGAATTCTCAACAAAATCCAAAAAAATCGAAGTTGATTTCAAATGAATTTATTAAAATTTGACAAAAATCTTGTCTACATCCAAGAAAATTGAAGTTATTTTCATCTAAATTTATTCAAATATAGATCCTACAACCAAAATACTCATCAAAATCCAAAAAAATCGAAGTTGATTTCAAATAAATTTATTAAAATTTGACACTTCCACCTAATTTTTTTTTCACAATCCAACAAAATTGAAGTTATTTTCATCTAAATTTACTCAAATATAGACCCTACAACAAAAATACTCAACAAAATCCAAAAAAATCGCAGTTGATTTCAAATAAATTTATTAAAATTTGACACTTCCAACTAAAATTTTTTTCACAATCCAACAAAATTGCGGTTTTTTTCATCTAAATTTACTCAAATATAGATCCTACAACAAAAATACTCAACAAAATCCAGAAAAATCGAAGTTGATTTCAAATAAATTTATTAAAATTTGACCCTTCCAACTAAAACTTTTTTTCACAATCCAAAAAATTGAAGTTATTTTCATCTAAATTTACTCAAATATAGATCCTACAACAAAAATACTCAACAAAATCCAAAAAAATCGAAGTTGGTTTCAAATAAATTTATTAAAATTTGACACTTCCAAATAAATTTTTTTCACAATCCAACAAAATTGAAGTTATTTTCATCTAAATTTACTCAAATATAGATCCTACAACAAAAATACTCAATAAAATCCATAAAAATCGATGTTGGTTTCAAATAATATTATTAAAATTTGACACTTCCAAATAAATTTTTTTCACAATCCAACAAAATTGAAGTTATTTTCATGTAAATTTAATCAAATATAGATCCTACAACAAGAATTCTCAACCAAATCCAAAAAAATCGAAGTTGATTTCAAATGAATTTATTAAAATTTGACAAAAATCTTGTCTACATCCAAGAAAATTGAAGTTATTTTCATCTAAATTTAGTCAAATATAGATCCTACAACCAAAATACTCATCAAAATCCAAAAAAATCGAAGTTGATTTCAAATAAATTTATTAAAATTTGACACTTCCAACTAAAATTTTTTTTCACAATCCAAAAAATTGAAGTTATTTTCATCTAAATCTACTCAAATATAGATCCTACAACAAAAATACTCAACAAAATCCAAAATAATCGAAGTTGATTTCAAATAAATTTAAAAATTCGACACTTCCAACTAAATTTTTTTTCACAATCCAACAAAATTGAAGTTATTTTCATCTAAATTTACTCAAATATAGATCCTACAACCAAAATACGCAACAAAATCCAAAATAATCGAAGTTGATTTCAAATAAATTTAAAAATTCGACACTTCCAACTAAAATTTTTTTCACAATCCAAAAAATTGATGTTATTTTCATCTAAATTTACTCAAATATAGATCCTACAACAAAAATACTCAATAAAATCCAAAAAAATCGAAGTTGGTTTCAAATAATATTATTAAAATTTGACCCTTCCAACTAAAACTTTTTTTCACAATCCAAAAAATTGAAGTTATTTTCATCTAAATCTACTCAAATATAGATCCTACAACAAAAATACTCAACAAAATCCAAAATAATCGAAGATGATTTCAAATAAATTTAAAAATTCGACACTTCCAACTAAAATTTTTTTCACAATCCAAAAAATTGATGTTATTTTCATCTAAATTTACTCAAATATAGATCCTACAACAAAAATACTCAATAAAATCCAAAAAAATCGAAGTTGGTTTCAAATAATATTATTAAAATTTGACACTTCCAAATAAATTTTTTTCACAATCCAACAAAATTGAAGTTATTTTCATCTAAATTTACTCAAATATAGATCCTACAACAAAAATACTCATCAAAATCCCAAAAAATTGAAGTTGATTTCAAATAAATTTATTAAAATTTGACATTTCCAACTAAATTTTTTATCATAATCCAACAAAATTGAATTTATTTTCATCTAAATTTACTCAAATATAGACCCTACAACAAAGATACTCAACAAAATCCAAAAAATTCGAAGTTGATTTCAAATAAATTTATTAAAATTTGACACTTCGAACTAAAATTTTTTTCACAATCCAACAAAATTGAAGTTATTTTCATCTAAATTTACTCAAATATAGATCCTACAACAAAAATACTCAACAAAATCCAAAAAAATCGAAGTTGATTTCAAACAAATTTATTAAAATTATACCCTTCCAACTAAAACTTTTTTTCACAATCCAAAAAATTGATGTTATTTTCATCTAAATTTACTCAAATATAGATCCTACAACAAAAATACTCAACAAAATCCAAAAAAATCGAAGTTGATTTCAAATAAATTTATTAAAATTTGACCCTTCCAACTAAAACTTTTTTTCACAATCCAAAAAATTGAAGTTATTTTCATCTAAATCTACTCAAATATAGATCCTACAACCAAAATACTCATCAAAATCCAAAAAAATCGAAGTTGATTTCAAATAAATTTATTAAAATTTGACACTTCCAACTAAAATTTTTTTCACAATCCAAAAAATTGATGTTATTTTCATCTAAATTTACTCAAATATAGATCCTACAACAAAAATACTCAATAAAATCCAAAAAAAATCGAAGTTGGTTTCAAATAATATTATTAAAATTTGACACTTCCAAATAAATTTTTTTCACAATCCAACAAAATTGAAGTTATTTTCATCTAAATTTACTCAAATATAGACCCTACAACAAAAATACTCAACAAAATCCAAAAAAATCGCAGTTGATTTCAAATGAATTTATTAAAATTTGACAAAAATCTTGTCTACATCCAAGAAAATTGAAGTTATTTTCATCTAAATTTAGTCAAATATAGATCCTACAACCAAAATACTCATCAAAATCCAAAAAAATCGAAGTTGATTTCAAATAAATTTATTAAAATTTGACACTTCCAACTAAAATTTTTTTTCACAATCCAAAAAATTGAAGTTATTTTCATCTAAATCTACTCAAATATAGATCCTACAACAAAAATACTCAACAAAATCCAAAATAATCGAAGTTGGTTTCAAATAAATTTAAAAATTCGACACTTCCAACTAAAATTTTTTTCACAATCCAACAAAATTGAAGTTATTTTCATCTAAATCTACTCAAATATAGATCCTACAACAAAAATACTCAACAAAATCCAAAATAATCGAAGATGATTTCAAATAAATTTAAAAATTCGACACTTCCAACTAAAATTTTTTTCACAATCCAACAAAATTGAGGTTTTATTCATCTAAATTTACTCAAATATAGATCCTACAACAAAAATACTCAATAAAATCCATAAAAATCGAAGTTGGTTTCAAATAATATTATTAAAATTTGACACTTCCAAATAAGTTTTTTTCACAATCCAACAAAATTGAAGTTATTTTCATCTAAATTTAATCAAATATAGATCCTACAACAAGAATTCTCAACAAAATCCAAAAAAATCGAAGTTGATTTCAAATGAATTTATTAAAATTTGACAAAAATCTTGTCTACATCCAAGAAAATTGAAGTTATTTTCATCTAAATTTATTCAAATATAGATCCTACAACCAAAATACTCATCAAAATCCAAAAAAATCGAAGTTGATTTCAAATAAATTTATTAAAATTTGACACTTCCAACTAAATTTTTTTTCACAATCCAACAAAATTGAAGTTATTTTCATCTAAATTTACTCAAATATAGACCCTACAACCAAAATACTCAACAAAATCCAAAAAAATCGAAGTTGATTTCAAATAAATTTAAAAATTCGACACTTCCAACTAAAATTTTTTTCACAATCCAACAAAATTGAAGTTATTTTCATCTAAATCTACTCAAATATAGATCCTACAACAAAAATACTCAACAAAATCCAAAATAATCGAAGATGATTTCAAATAAATTTAAAAATTCGACACTTCCAACTAAAATTTTTTTCACAATCCAACAAAATTGAGGTTTTATTCATCTAAATTTACTCAAATATAGATCCTACAACAAAAATACTCAATAAAATCCATAAAAATCGAAGTTGGTTTCAAATAATATTATTAAAATTTGACACTTCCAAATAAGTTTTTTTCACAATCCAACAAAATTGAAGTTATTTTCATCTAAATTTAATCAAATATAGATCCTACAACAAGAATTCTCAACAAAATCCAAAAAAATCGAAGTTGATTTCAAATGAATTTATTAAAATTTGACAAAAATCTTGTCTACATCCAAGAAAATTGAAGTTATTTTCATCTAAATTTAGTCAAATATAGATCCTACAACCAAAATACTCATCAAAATCCAAAAAAATCGAAGTTGATTTCAAATAAATTTATTAAAATTTGACACTTCCACCTAAATTTTTTTTCACAATCCAACAAAATTGAAGTTATTTTCATCTAAATTTACTCAAATATAGACCCTACAACAAAAATACTCAACAAAATCAAAAAAAATCGCAGTTGATTTCAAATAAATTTATTAAAATTTGACACTTCCAACTAAAATTTTTTTCACAATCCAACAAAATTGAGGTTTTTTTCATCTAAATTTACTCAAATATAGATCCTACAACAAAAATACTCAACAAAATCCAGAAAAATCGAAGTTGATTTCAAATAAATTTATTAAAATTTGACACTTCCAACTAAAATTTTTTTTCACAATCCAAAAAATTGAAGTTATTTTCATCTAAATCTACTCAAATATAGATCCTACAACAAAAATACTCAACAAAATCCAAAATAATCGAAGTTGATTTCAAATAAATTTAAAAATTCGACACTTCCAACTAAATTTTTTTTCACAATCCAACAAAATTGAAGTTATTTTCATCTAAATTTACTCAAATATAGATCCTACAACCAAAATACTCAACAAAATCCAAAAAAATCGAAGTTGATTTCAAATAAATTTAAAAATTCGACACTTCCAACTAAAATTTTTTTCACAATCCAACAAAATTGAAGTTATTTTCATCTAAATCTACTCAAATATAGATCCTACAACAAAAATACTCAACAAAATCCAAAATAATCGAAGATGATTTCAAATAAATTTAAAAATTCGACACTTCCAACTAAAATTTTTTTCACAATCCAACAAAATTGAGGTTTTATTCATCTAAATTTACTCAAATATAGATCCTACAACAAAAATACTCAATAAAATCCATAAAAATCGAAGTTGGTTTCAAATAATATTATTAAAATTTGACACTTCCAAATAAGTTTTTTTCACAATCCAACAAAATTGAAGTTATTTTCATCTAAATTTAATCAAATATAGATCCTACAACCAGAATTCTCAACAAAATCCAAAAAAATCGAAGTTGATTTCAAATGAATTTATTAAAATTTGACAAAAATCTTGTCTACATCCAAGAAAATTGAAGTTATTTTCATCTAAATTTAGTCAAATATAGATCCTACAACCAAAATACTCATCAAAATCCAAAAAAATCGAAGTTGATTTCAAATAAATTTATTAAAATTTGACACTTCCACCTAAATTTTTTTTCACAATCCAACAAAATTGAAGTTATTTTCATCTAAATTTACTCAAATATAGACCCTACAACAAAAATACTCAACAAAATCCAAAAAAATCGCAGTTGATTTCAAATAAATTTATTAAAATTTGACACTTCCAACTAAAATTTTTTTCACAATCCAACAAAATTGAGGTTTTTTTCATCTAAATTTACTCAAATATAGATCCTACAACAAAAATACTGAACAAAATCCAGAAAAATCGAAGTTGATTTCAAATAAATTTATTAAAATTTGACCCTTCCAACTAAAACTTTTTTTCACAATCCAAAAAATTGAAGTTATTTTCATCTAAATTTACTCAAATATAGATCCTACAACAAAAATACTCAACAAAATCCAAAAAAATCGAAGTTGGTTTCAAATAAATTTATTAAAATTTGACACTTCCAAATAAATTTTTTTCACAATCCAACAAAATTGAAGTTATTTTCATCTAAATTTACTCAAATATAGATCCTACAACAAAAATACTCAATAAAATCAAAAAAAATCGAAGTTGGTTTCAAATAAATTTAAAAATTCGACACTTCCAACTAAAATTTTTTTCACAATCCAACAAAATTGAAGTTATTTTCATCTAAATCTACTCAAATATAGATCCTACAACAAAAATACTCAACAAAATCCAAAATAATCGAAGATGATTTCAAATAAATTTAAAAATTCGACACTTCCAACTAAAATTTTTTTCACAATCCAACAAAATTGAGGTTTTATTCATCTAAATTTACTCAAATATAGATCCTACAACAAAAATACTCAATAAAATCCATAAAAATCGAAGTTGGTTTCAAATAATATTATTAAAATTTGACACTTCCAAATAAGTTTTTTTCACAATCCAACAAAATTGAAGTTATTTTCATCTAAATTTAATCAAATATAGATCCTACAACAAGAATTCTCAACAAAATCCAAAAAAATCGAAGTTGATTTCAAATGAATTTATTAAAATTTGACAAAAATCTTGTCTACATCCAAGAAAATTGAAGTTATTTTCATCTAAATTTATTCAAATATAGATCCTACAACCAAAATACTCATCAAAATCCAAAAAAATCGAAGTTGATTTCAAATAAATTTATTAAAATTTGACACTTCCAACTAAATTTTTTTTCACAATCCAACAAAATTGAAGTTATTTTCATCTAAATTTACTCAAATATAGACCCTACAACCAAAATACTCAACAAAATCCAAAAAAATCGAAGTTGATTTCAAATAAATTTAAAAATTCGACACTTCCAACTAAAATTTTTTTCACAATCCAACAAAATTGAAGTTATTTTCATCTAAATCTACTCAAATATAGATCCTACAACAAAAATACTCAACAAAATCCAAAATAATCGAAGATGATTTCAAATAAATTTAAAAATTCGACACTTCCAACTAAAATTTTTTTCACAATCCAACAAAATTGAGGTTTTATTCATCTAAATTTACTCAAATATAGATCCTACAACAAAAATACTCAATAAAATCCATAAAAATCGAAGTTGGTTTCAAATAATATTATTAAAATTTGACACTTCCAAATAAGTTTTTTTCACAATCCAACAAAATTGAAGTTATTTTCATCTAAATTTAATCAAATATAGATCCTACAACAAGAATTCTCAACAAAATCCAAAAAAATCGAAGTTGATTTCAAATGAATTTATTAAAATTTGACAAAAATCTTGTCTACATCCAAGAAAATTGAAGTTATTTTCATCTAAATTTAGTCAAATATAGATCCTACAACCAAAATACTCATCAAAATCCAAAAAAATCGAAGTTGATTTCAAATAAATTTATTAAAATTTGACACTTCCACCTAAATTTTTTTTCACAATCCAACAAAATTGAAGTTATTTTCATCTAAATTTACTCAAATATAGACCCTACAACAAAAATACTCAACAAAATCCAAAAAAATCGCAGTTGATTTCAAATAAATTTATTAAAATTTGACACTTCCAACTAAAATTTTTTTCACAATCCAACAAAATTGAGGTTTTTTTCATCTAAATTTACTCAAATATAGATCCTACAACAAAAATACTCAACAAAATCCAGAAAAATCGAAGTTGATTTCAAATAAATTTATTAAAATTTGACACTTCCAACTAAAATTTTTTTTCACAATCCAAAAAATTGAAGTTATTTTCATCTAAATCTACTCAAATATAGATCCTACAACAAAAATACTCAACAAAATCCAAAATAATCGAAGTTGATTTCTAATAAATTTAAAAATTCGACACTTCCAACTAAATTTTTTTTCACAATCCAACAAAATTGAAGTTATTTTCATCTAAATTTACTCAAATATAGATCCTACAACCAAAATACTCAACAAAATCCAAAAAAATCGAAGTTGATTTCAAATAAATTTAAAAATTCGACACTTCCAACTAAAATTTTTTTCACAATCCAACAAAATTGAAGTTATTTTCATCTAAATCTACTCAAATATAGATCCTACAACAAAAATACTCAACAAAATCCAAAATAATCGAAGATGATTTCAAATAAATTTAAAAATTCGACACTTCCAACTAAAATTTTTTTCACAATCCAACAAAATTGAGGTTTTATTCATCTAAATTTACTCAAATATAGATCCTACAACAAAAATACTCAATAAAATCCATAAAAATCGAAGTTGGTTTCAAATAATATTATTAAAATTTGACACTTCCAAATAAGTTTTTTTCACAATCCAACAAAATTGAAGTTATTTTCATCTAAATTTAATCAAATATAGATCCTACAACAAGAATTCTCAACAAAATCCAAAAAAATCGAAGTTGATTTCAAATGAATTTATTAAAATTTGACAAAAATCTTGTCTACATCCAAGAAAATTGAAGTTATTTTCATCTAAATTTAGTCAAATATAGATCCTACATCCAAAATACTCATCAAAATCCAAAAAAATCGAAGTTGATTTCAAATAAATTTATTAAAATTTGACATTTCCAACTAAATTTTTTTTCATAATCCAACAAAATTGAATTTATTTTCATCTAAATTTACTCAAATATAGACCCTACAACAAAGATACTCAACAAAATCCAAAAAATTCGAAGTTGATTTCAAATAAATTTATTAAAATTTGACACTTCGAACTAAAATTTTTTTCACAATCCAACAAAATTGAGGTTTTTTTCATCTAAATTTACTCAAATATAGATCCTACAACAAAAATACTCAATAAAATCCAAAAAAATCGAAGTTGGTTTCAAATAATATTATTAAAATTTGACACTTCCAAATAAATTTTTTTCACAATCCAACAAAATTGAAGTTATTTTCATGTAAATTTAATCAAATATAGATCCTACAACAAGAATTCTCAACAAAATCCAAAAAAATCGAAGTTGATTTCAAATGAATTTATTAAAATTTGACAAAAATCTTGTCTACATCCAAGAAAATTGAAGTTATTTTCATCTAAATTTATTCAAATATAGATCCTACAACCAAAATACTCATCAAAATCCAAAAAAATCGAAGTTGATTTCAAATAAATTTATTAAAATTTGACACTTCCACCTAAATTTTTTTTCACAATCCAACAAAATTGAAGTTATATTCATCTAAATTTACTCAAATATAGACCCTACAACAAAAATACTCAACAAAATCCAAAAAAATCGCAGTTGATTTCAAATAAATTTATTAAAATTTGACACTTCCAACTAAAATTTTTTTCACAATCCAACAAAATTGAGGTTTTTTTCATCTAAATTTACTCAAATATAGATCCTACAACAAAAATACTCAACAAAATCCAGAAAAATCGAAGTTGATTTCAAATAAATTTATTAAAATTTGACCCTTCAAACTAAAACTTTTTTTCACAATTTAAAAAAATTGAAGTTATTTTCATCTAAATTTACTCAAATATAGATCCTACAACAAAAATACTCAACAAAATCCAAAAAAATCGAAGTTGGTTTCAAATAAATTTATTAAAATTTGACACTTCCAAATAAATTTTTTTCACAATCCAACAAAATTGAAGTTATTTTCATCTAAATTTACTCAAATATAGATCCTACAACAAAAATACTCAATAAAATCAAAAAAAATCGAAGTTGGTTTCAAATAAATTTAAAAATTCGACACTTCCAACTAAAATTTTTTTCACAATCCAACAAAATTGAAGTTATTTTCATCTAAATCTACTCAAATATAGATCCTACAACAAAAATACTCAACAAAATCCAAAATAATCGAAGATGATTTCAAATAAATTTAAAAATTCGACACTTCCAACTAAAATTTTTTTCACAATCCAACAAAATTGAGGTTTTATTCATCTAAATTTACTCAAATATAGATCCTACAACAAAAATACTCAATAAAATCCATAAAAATCGAAGTTGGTTTCAAATAATATTATTAAAATTTGACACTTCCAAATAAGTTTTTTTCACAATCCAACAAAATTGAAGTTATTTTCATCTAAATTTAATCAAATATAGATCCTACAACAAGAATTCTCAACAAAATCCAAAAAAATCGAAGTTGATTTCAAATGAATTTATTAAAATTTGACAAAAATCTTGTCTACATCCAAGAAAATTGAAGTTATTTTCATCTAAATTTATTCAAATATAGATCCTACAACCAAAATACTCATCAAAATCCAAAAAAATCGAAGTTGATTTCAAATAAATTTATTAAAATTTGACACTTCCAACTAAATTTTTTTTCACAATCCAACAAAATTGAAGTTATTTTCATCTAAATTTACTCAAATATAGACCCTACAACCAAAATACTCAACAAAATCCAAAAAAATCGAAGTTGATTTCAAATAAATTTAAAAATTCGACACTTCCAACTAAAATTTTTTTCACAATCCAACAAAATTGAAGTTATTTTCATCTAAATCTACTCAAATATAGATCCTACAACAAAAATACTCAACAAAATCCAAAATAATCGAAGATGATTTCAAATAAATTTAAAAACTCGACACTTCCAACTAAAATTTTTTTCACAATCCAACAAAATTGAGGTTTTATTCATCTAAATTTACTCAAATATAGATCCTACAACAAAAATACTCAATAAAATCCATAAAAATCGAAGTTGGTTTCAAATAATATTATTAAAATTTGACACTTCCAAATAAGTTTTTCTCACAATCCAATAAAATTGAAGTTATTTTCATCTAAATTTAATCAAATATAGATCCTACAACAAGAATTCTCAACAAAATCCAAAAAAATCGAAGTTGATTTCAAATGAATTTATTAAAATTTGACAAAAATCTTGTCTACATCCAAGAAAATTGAAGTTATTTTCATCTAAATTTATTCAAATATAGATCCTACAACCAAAATACTCATCAAAATCCAAAAAAATCGAAGTTGATTTCAAATAAATTTATTAAAATTTGACACTTCCACCTAAATTTTTTTTCACAATCCAACAAAATTGAAGTTATTTTCATCTAAATTTACTCAAATATAGACCCTACAACAAAAATACTCAACAAAATCCAAAAAAATCGCAGTTGATTTCAAATAAATTTATTAAAATTTGACACTTCCAACTAAAATTTTTTTCACAATCCAACAAAATTGAGGTTTTTTTCATCTAAATTTACTCAAATATAGATCCTACAACAAAAATACTCAACAAAATCCAGAAAAATCGAAGTTGATTTCAAATAAATTTATTAAAATTTGACACTTCCAACTAAAATTTTTTTTCACAATCCAAAAAATTGAAGTTATTTTCATCTAAATCTACTCAAATATAGATCCTACAACAAAAATACTCAACAAAATCCAAAATAATCGAAGTTGATTTCAAATAAATTTAAAAATTCGACACTTCCAACTAAATTTTTTTTCACAATCCAACAAAATTGAAGTTATTTTCATCTAAATTTACTCAAATATAGATCCTACAACCAAAATACTCAACAAAATCCAAAAAAATCGAAGTTGATTTCAAATAAATTTAAAAATTCGACACTTCCAACTAAAATTTTTTTCACAATCCAACAAAATTGAAGTTATTTTCATCTAAATCTACTCAAATATAGATCCTACAACAAAAATACTCAACAAAATCCAAAATAATCGAAGATGATTTCAAATAAATTTAAAAATTCGACACTTCCAACTAAAATTTTTTTCACAATCCAACAAAATTGAGGTTTTATTAATCTAAATTTACTCAAATATAGATCCTACAACAAAAATACTCAATAAAATCCATAAAAATCGAAGTTGGTTTCAAATAATATTATTAAAATTTGACACTTCCAAATAAGTTTTTTTCACAATCCAACAAAATTGAAGTTATTTTCATCTAAATTTAATCAAATATAGATCCTACAACAAGAATTCTCAACAAAATCCAAAAAAATCGAAGTTGATTTCAAATGAATTTATTAAAATTTGACAAAAATCTTGTCTACATCCAAGAAAATTGAAGTTATTTTCATCTAAATTTAGTCAAATATAGATCCTACATCCAAAATACTCATCAAAATCCAAAAAAATCGAAGTTGATTTCAAATAAATTTATTAAAATTTGACATTTCCAACTAAATTTTTTTTCATAATCCAACAAAATTGAATTTATTTTCATCTAAATTTACTCAAATATAGACCCTACAACAAAGATACTCAACAAAATCCAAAAAATTCGAAGTTGATTTCAAATAAATTTATTAAAATTTGACACTTCGAACTAAAATTTTTTTCACAATCCAACAAAATTGAGGTTTTTTTCATCTAAATTTACTCAAATATAGATCCTACAACAAAAATACTCAATAAAATCCAAAAAAATCGAAGTTGGTTTCAAATAATATTATTAAAATTTGACACTTCCAAATAAATTTTTTTCACAATCCAACAAAATTGAAGTTATTTTCATGTAAATTTAATCAAATATAGATCCTACAACAAGAATTCTCAACAAAATCCAAAAAAATCGAAGTTGATTTCAAATGAATTTATTAAAATTTGACAAAAATCTTGTCTACATCCAAGAAAATTGAAGTTATTTTCATCTAAATTTATTCAAATATAGATCCTACAACCAAAATACTCATCAAAATCCAAAAAAATCGAAGTTGATTTCAAATAAATTTATTAAAATTTGACACTTCCACCTAAATTTTTTTTCACAATCCAACAAAATTGAAGTTATTTTCATCTAAATCTACTCAAATATAGATCCTACAACAAAAATACTCAACAAAATCCAAAATAATCGAAGATGATTTCAAATAAATTTAAAAATTCGACACTTCCAACTAAAATTTTTTTCACAATCCAACAAAATTGAGGTTTTATTCATCTAAATTTACTCAAATATAGATCCTACAACAAAAATACTCAATAAAATCCATAAAAATCGAAGTTGGTTTCAAATAATATTATTAAAATTTGACACTTCCAAATAAGTTTTTTTCACAATCCAACAAAATTGAAGTTATTTTCATCTAAATTTAATCAAATATAGATCCTACAACAAGAATTCTCAACAAAATCCAAAAAAATCGAAGTTGATTTCAAATGAATTTATTAAAATTTGACAAAAATCTTGTCTACATCCAAGAAAATTGAAGTTATTTTCATCTAAATTTAGTCAAATATAGATCCTACATCCAAAATACTCATCAAAATCCAAAAAAATCGAAGTTGATTTCAAATAAATTTATTAAAATTTGACATTTCCAACTAAATTTTTTTTCATAATCCAACAAAATTGAATTTATTTTCATCTAAATTTACTCAAATATAGACCCTACAACAAAGATACTCAACAAAATCCAAAAAAATCGAAGTTGGTTTCAAATAATATTATTAAAATTTGACACTTCGAACTAAAATTTTTTTCACAATCCAACAAAATTGAGGTTTTATTCATCTAAATTTACTCAAATATAGATCCTACAACAAAAATACTCAATAAAATCCAAAAAAATCGAAGTTGGTTTCAAATAATATTATTAAAATTTGACACTTCCAAATAAATTTTTTTCACAATCCAACAAAATTGAAGTTATTTTCATGTAAATTTAATCAAATATAGATCCTACAACAAGAATTCTCAACAAAATCCAAAAAAATCGAAGTTGATTTCAAATGAATTTATTAAAATTTGACAAAAATCTTGTCTACATCCAAGAAAATTGAAGTTATTTTCATCTAAATTTATTCAAATATAGATCCTACAACCAAAATACTCATCAAAATCCAAAAAAATCGAAGTTGATTTCAAATAAATTTATTAAAATTTGACACTTCCACCTAAATTTTTTTTCACAATCCAACAAAATTGAAGTTATTTTCATCTAAATTTACTCAAATATAGACCCTACAACAAAAATACTCAACAAAATCCAAAAAAATCGCAGTTGATTTCAAATAAATTTATTAAAATTTGACACTTCCAACTAAAATTTTTTTCACAATCCAACAAAATTGAGGTTTTTTTCATCTAAATTTACTCAAATATAGATCCTACAACAAAAATACTCAACAAAATCCAGAAAAATCGAAGTTGATTTCAAATAAATTTATTAAAATTTGACCCTTCCAACTAAAACTTTTTTTCACAATCCAAAAAATTGAAGTTATTTTCATCTAAATTTACTCAAATATAGATCCTACAACCAAAATACTCAATAAAATAAAAAAAAATCGAAGTTGGTTTCAAATAAT
This sequence comes from Andrena fulva, assembly GCA_946251845.1. Classification (NCBI taxonomy): domain Eukaryota; kingdom Metazoa; phylum Arthropoda; class Insecta; order Hymenoptera; family Andrenidae; genus Andrena; species Andrena fulva. The sequence continues at coordinate 3,211,362 of CAMITZ010000003.1, read as the reverse complement.
ATTATTAAAATTTGACACTTCCAAATAAATTTTTTTCACAATCCAACAAAATTGAAGTTATTTTCATGTAAATTTAATCAAATATAGATCCTACAACAAGAATTCTCAACAAAATCCAAAAAAATCGAAGTTGATTTCAAATGAATTTATTAAAATTTGACAAAAATCTTGTCTACATCCAAGAAAATTGAAGTTATTTTCATCTAAATTTAGTCAAATATAGATCCTACAACCAAAATACTCATCAAAATCCAAAAAAATCGAAGTTGATTTCAAATAAATTTATTAAAATTTGACACTTCCAACTAAAATTTTTTTTCACAATCCAAAAAATTGAAGTTATTTTCATCTAAACCTACTCAAATATAGATCCTACAACAAAAATACTCAACAAAATCCAAAATAATCGAAGTTGATTTCAAATAAATTTAAAAATTCGACACTTCCAACTAAATTTTTTTTCACAATCCAACAAAATTGAAGTTATTTTCATCTAAATTTACTCAAATATAGATCCTACAACCAAAATACGCAACAAAATCCAAAATAATCGAAGTTGATTTCAAATAAATTTAAAAATTCGACACTTCCAACTAAAATTTTTTTCACAATCCAACAAAATTGAAGTTATTTTCATCTAAATCTACTCAAATATAGATCCTACAACAAAAATACTCAACAAAATCCAAAATAATCGAAGATGATTTCAAATAAATTTAAAAATTCGACACTTCCAACTAAAATTTTTTTCACAATCCAACAAAATTGAGGTTTTATTCATCTAAATTTACTCAAATATAGATCCTACAACAAAAATACTCAATAAAATCCATAAAAATCGAAGTTGGTTTCAAATAATATTATTAAAATTTGACACTTCCAAATAAGTTTTTTTCACAATCCAACAAAATTGAAGTTATTTTCATCTAAATTTAATCAAATATAGATCCTACAACAAGAATTCTCAACAAAATCCAAAAAAATCGAAGTTGATTTCAAATGAATTTATTAAAATTTGACAAAAATCTTGTCTACATCCAAGAAAATTGAAGTTATTTTCATCTAAATTTATTCAAATATAGATCCTACAACCAAAATACTCATCAAAATCCAAAAAAATCGAAGTTGATTTCAAATAAATTTATTAAAATTTGACACTTCCACCTAATTTTTTTTTCACAATCCAACAAAATTGAAGTTATTTTCATCTAAATTTACTCAAATATAGACCCTACAACAAAAATACTCAACAAAATCCAAAAAAATCGCAGTTGATTTCAAATAAATTTATTAAAATTTGACACTTCCAACTAAAATTTTTTTCACAATCCAACAAAATTGCGGTTTTTTTCATCTAAATTTACTCAAATATAGATCCTACAACAAAAATACTCAACAAAATCCAGAAAAATCGAAGTTGATTTCAAATAAATTTATTAAAATTTGACCCTTCCAACTAAAACTTTTTTTCACAATCCAAAAAATTGAAGTTATTTTCATCTAAATTTACTCAAATATAGATCCTACAACAAAAATACTCAACAAAATCCAAAAAAATCGAAGTTGGTTTCAAATAAATTTATTAAAATTTGACACTTCCAAATAAATTTTTTTCACAATCCAACAAAATTGAAGTTATTTTCATCTAAATTTACTCAAATATAGATCCTACAACAAAAATACTCAATAAAATCCATAAAAATCGATGTTGGTTTCAAATAATATTATTAAAATTTGACACTTCCAAATAAATTTTTTTCACAATCCAACAAAATTGAAGTTATTTTCATGTAAATTTAATCAAATATAGATCCTACAACAAGAATTCTCAACCAAATCCAAAAAAATCGAAGTTGATTTCAAATGAATTTATTAAAATTTGACAAAAATCTTGTCTACATCCAAGAAAATTGAAGTTATTTTCATCTAAATTTAGTCAAATATAGATCCTACAACCAAAATACTCATCAAAATCCAAAAAAATCGAAGTTGATTTCAAATAAATTTATTAAAATTTGACACTTCCAACTAAAATTTTTTTTCACAATCCAAAAAATTGAAGTTATTTTCATCTAAATCTACTCAAATATAGATCCTACAACAAAAATACTCAACAAAATCCAAAATAATCGAAGTTGATTTCAAATAAATTTAAAAATTCGACACTTCCAACTAAATTTTTTTTCACAATCCAACAAAATTGAAGTTATTTTCATCTAAATTTACTCAAATATAGATCCTACAACCAAAATACGCAACAAAATCCAAAATAATCGAAGTTGATTTCAAATAAATTTAAAAATTCGACACTTCCAACTAAAATTTTTTTCACAATCCAAAAAATTGATGTTATTTTCATCTAAATTTACTCAAATATAGATCCTACAACAAAAATACTCAATAAAATCCAAAAAAATCGAAGTTGGTTTCAAATAATATTATTAAAATTTGACCCTTCCAACTAAAACTTTTTTTCACAATCCAAAAAATTGAAGTTATTTTCATCTAAATCTACTCAAATATAGATCCTACAACAAAAATACTCAACAAAATCCAAAATAATCGAAGATGATTTCAAATAAATTTAAAAATTCGACACTTCCAACTAAAATTTTTTTCACAATCCAAAAAATTGATGTTATTTTCATCTAAATTTACTCAAATATAGATCCTACAACAAAAATACTCAATAAAATCCAAAAAAATCGAAGTTGGTTTCAAATAATATTATTAAAATTTGACACTTCCAAATAAATTTTTTTCACAATCCAACAAAATTGAAGTTATTTTCATCTAAATTTACTCAAATATAGATCCTACAACAAAAATACTCATCAAAATCCCAAAAAATTGAAGTTGATTTCAAATAAATTTATTAAAATTTGACATTTCCAACTAAATTTTTTATCATAATCCAACAAAATTGAATTTATTTTCATCTAAATTTACTCAAATATAGACCCTACAACAAAGATACTCAACAAAATCCAAAAAATTCGAAGTTGATTTCAAATAAATTTATTAAAATTTGACACTTCGAACTAAAATTTTTTTCACAATCCAACAAAATTGAAGTTATTTTCATCTAAATTTACTCAAATATAGATCCTACAACAAAAATACTCAACAAAATCCAAAAAAATCGAAGTTGATTTCAAACAAATTTATTAAAATTATACCCTTCCAACTAAAACTTTTTTTCACAATCCAAAAAATTGATGTTATTTTCATCTAAATTTACTCAAATATAGATCCTACAACAAAAATACTCAACAAAATCCAAAAAAATCGAAGTTGATTTCAAATAAATTTATTAAAATTTGACCCTTCCAACTAAAACTTTTTTTCACAATCCAAAAAATTGAAGTTATTTTCATCTAAATCTACTCAAATATAGATCCTACAACCAAAATACTCATCAAAATCCAAAAAAATCGAAGTTGATTTCAAATAAATTTATTAAAATTTGACACTTCCAACTAAAATTTTTTTCACAATCCAAAAAATTGATGTTATTTTCATCTAAATTTACTCAAATATAGATCCTACAACAAAAATACTCAATAAAATCCAAAAAAAATCGAAGTTGGTTTCAAATAATATTATTAAAATTTGACACTTCCAAATAAATTTTTTTCACAATCCAACAAAATTGAAGTTATTTTCATCTAAATTTACTCAAATATAGACCCTACAACAAAAATACTCAACAAAATCCAAAAAAATCGCAGTTGATTTCAAATGAATTTATTAAAATTTGACAAAAATCTTGTCTACATCCAAGAAAATTGAAGTTATTTTCATCTAAATTTAGTCAAATATAGATCCTACAACCAAAATACTCATCAAAATCCAAAAAAATCGAAGTTGATTTCAAATAAATTTATTAAAATTTGACACTTCCAACTAAAATTTTTTTTCACAATCCAAAAAATTGAAGTTATTTTCATCTAAATCTACTCAAATATAGATCCTACAACAAAAATACTCAACAAAATCCAAAATAATCGAAGTTGGTTTCAAATAAATTTAAAAATTCGACACTTCCAACTAAAATTTTTTTCACAATCCAACAAAATTGAAGTTATTTTCATCTAAATCTACTCAAATATAGATCCTACAACAAAAATACTCAACAAAATCCAAAATAATCGAAGATGATTTCAAATAAATTTAAAAATTCGACACTTCCAACTAAAATTTTTTTCACAATCCAACAAAATTGAGGTTTTATTCATCTAAATTTACTCAAATATAGATCCTACAACAAAAATACTCAATAAAATCCATAAAAATCGAAGTTGGTTTCAAATAATATTATTAAAATTTGACACTTCCAAATAAGTTTTTTTCACAATCCAACAAAATTGAAGTTATTTTCATCTAAATTTAATCAAATATAGATCCTACAACAAGAATTCTCAACAAAATCCAAAAAAATCGAAGTTGATTTCAAATGAATTTATTAAAATTTGACAAAAATCTTGTCTACATCCAAGAAAATTGAAGTTATTTTCATCTAAATTTATTCAAATATAGATCCTACAACCAAAATACTCATCAAAATCCAAAAAAATCGAAGTTGATTTCAAATAAATTTATTAAAATTTGACACTTCCAACTAAATTTTTTTTCACAATCCAACAAAATTGAAGTTATTTTCATCTAAATTTACTCAAATATAGACCCTACAACCAAAATACTCAACAAAATCCAAAAAAATCGAAGTTGATTTCAAATAAATTTAAAAATTCGACACTTCCAACTAAAATTTTTTTCACAATCCAACAAAATTGAAGTTATTTTCATCTAAATCTACTCAAATATAGATCCTACAACAAAAATACTCAACAAAATCCAAAATAATCGAAGATGATTTCAAATAAATTTAAAAATTCGACACTTCCAACTAAAATTTTTTTCACAATCCAACAAAATTGAGGTTTTATTCATCTAAATTTACTCAAATATAGATCCTACAACAAAAATACTCAATAAAATCCATAAAAATCGAAGTTGGTTTCAAATAATATTATTAAAATTTGACACTTCCAAATAAGTTTTTTTCACAATCCAACAAAATTGAAGTTATTTTCATCTAAATTTAATCAAATATAGATCCTACAACAAGAATTCTCAACAAAATCCAAAAAAATCGAAGTTGATTTCAAATGAATTTATTAAAATTTGACAAAAATCTTGTCTACATCCAAGAAAATTGAAGTTATTTTCATCTAAATTTAGTCAAATATAGATCCTACAACCAAAATACTCATCAAAATCCAAAAAAATCGAAGTTGATTTCAAATAAATTTATTAAAATTTGACACTTCCACCTAAATTTTTTTTCACAATCCAACAAAATTGAAGTTATTTTCATCTAAATTTACTCAAATATAGACCCTACAACAAAAATACTCAACAAAATCAAAAAAAATCGCAGTTGATTTCAAATAAATTTATTAAAATTTGACACTTCCAACTAAAATTTTTTTCACAATCCAACAAAATTGAGGTTTTTTTCATCTAAATTTACTCAAATATAGATCCTACAACAAAAATACTCAACAAAATCCAGAAAAATCGAAGTTGATTTCAAATAAATTTATTAAAATTTGACACTTCCAACTAAAATTTTTTTTCACAATCCAAAAAATTGAAGTTATTTTCATCTAAATCTACTCAAATATAGATCCTACAACAAAAATACTCAACAAAATCCAAAATAATCGAAGTTGATTTCAAATAAATTTAAAAATTCGACACTTCCAACTAAATTTTTTTTCACAATCCAACAAAATTGAAGTTATTTTCATCTAAATTTACTCAAATATAGATCCTACAACCAAAATACTCAACAAAATCCAAAAAAATCGAAGTTGATTTCAAATAAATTTAAAAATTCGACACTTCCAACTAAAATTTTTTTCACAATCCAACAAAATTGAAGTTATTTTCATCTAAATCTACTCAAATATAGATCCTACAACAAAAATACTCAACAAAATCCAAAATAATCGAAGATGATTTCAAATAAATTTAAAAATTCGACACTTCCAACTAAAATTTTTTTCACAATCCAACAAAATTGAGGTTTTATTCATCTAAATTTACTCAAATATAGATCCTACAACAAAAATACTCAATAAAATCCATAAAAATCGAAGTTGGTTTCAAATAATATTATTAAAATTTGACACTTCCAAATAAGTTTTTTTCACAATCCAACAAAATTGAAGTTATTTTCATCTAAATTTAATCAAATATAGATCCTACAACCAGAATTCTCAACAAAATCCAAAAAAATCGAAGTTGATTTCAAATGAATTTATTAAAATTTGACAAAAATCTTGTCTACATCCAAGAAAATTGAAGTTATTTTCATCTAAATTTAGTCAAATATAGATCCTACAACCAAAATACTCATCAAAATCCAAAAAAATCGAAGTTGATTTCAAATAAATTTATTAAAATTTGACACTTCCACCTAAATTTTTTTTCACAATCCAACAAAATTGAAGTTATTTTCATCTAAATTTACTCAAATATAGACCCTACAACAAAAATACTCAACAAAATCCAAAAAAATCGCAGTTGATTTCAAATAAATTTATTAAAATTTGACACTTCCAACTAAAATTTTTTTCACAATCCAACAAAATTGAGGTTTTTTTCATCTAAATTTACTCAAATATAGATCCTACAACAAAAATACTGAACAAAATCCAGAAAAATCGAAGTTGATTTCAAATAAATTTATTAAAATTTGACCCTTCCAACTAAAACTTTTTTTCACAATCCAAAAAATTGAAGTTATTTTCATCTAAATTTACTCAAATATAGATCCTACAACAAAAATACTCAACAAAATCCAAAAAAATCGAAGTTGGTTTCAAATAAATTTATTAAAATTTGACACTTCCAAATAAATTTTTTTCACAATCCAACAAAATTGAAGTTATTTTCATCTAAATTTACTCAAATATAGATCCTACAACAAAAATACTCAATAAAATCAAAAAAAATCGAAGTTGGTTTCAAATAAATTTAAAAATTCGACACTTCCAACTAAAATTTTTTTCACAATCCAACAAAATTGAAGTTATTTTCATCTAAATCTACTCAAATATAGATCCTACAACAAAAATACTCAACAAAATCCAAAATAATCGAAGATGATTTCAAATAAATTTAAAAATTCGACACTTCCAACTAAAATTTTTTTCACAATCCAACAAAATTGAGGTTTTATTCATCTAAATTTACTCAAATATAGATCCTACAACAAAAATACTCAATAAAATCCATAAAAATCGAAGTTGGTTTCAAATAATATTATTAAAATTTGACACTTCCAAATAAGTTTTTTTCACAATCCAACAAAATTGAAGTTATTTTCATCTAAATTTAATCAAATATAGATCCTACAACAAGAATTCTCAACAAAATCCAAAAAAATCGAAGTTGATTTCAAATGAATTTATTAAAATTTGACAAAAATCTTGTCTACATCCAAGAAAATTGAAGTTATTTTCATCTAAATTTATTCAAATATAGATCCTACAACCAAAATACTCATCAAAATCCAAAAAAATCGAAGTTGATTTCAAATAAATTTATTAAAATTTGACACTTCCAACTAAATTTTTTTTCACAATCCAACAAAATTGAAGTTATTTTCATCTAAATTTACTCAAATATAGACCCTACAACCAAAATACTCAACAAAATCCAAAAAAATCGAAGTTGATTTCAAATAAATTTAAAAATTCGACACTTCCAACTAAAATTTTTTTCACAATCCAACAAAATTGAAGTTATTTTCATCTAAATCTACTCAAATATAGATCCTACAACAAAAATACTCAACAAAATCCAAAATAATCGAAGATGATTTCAAATAAATTTAAAAATTCGACACTTCCAACTAAAATTTTTTTCACAATCCAACAAAATTGAGGTTTTATTCATCTAAATTTACTCAAATATAGATCCTACAACAAAAATACTCAATAAAATCCATAAAAATCGAAGTTGGTTTCAAATAATATTATTAAAATTTGACACTTCCAAATAAGTTTTTTTCACAATCCAACAAAATTGAAGTTATTTTCATCTAAATTTAATCAAATATAGATCCTACAACAAGAATTCTCAACAAAATCCAAAAAAATCGAAGTTGATTTCAAATGAATTTATTAAAATTTGACAAAAATCTTGTCTACATCCAAGAAAATTGAAGTTATTTTCATCTAAATTTAGTCAAATATAGATCCTACAACCAAAATACTCATCAAAATCCAAAAAAATCGAAGTTGATTTCAAATAAATTTATTAAAATTTGACACTTCCACCTAAATTTTTTTTCACAATCCAACAAAATTGAAGTTATTTTCATCTAAATTTACTCAAATATAGACCCTACAACAAAAATACTCAACAAAATCCAAAAAAATCGCAGTTGATTTCAAATAAATTTATTAAAATTTGACACTTCCAACTAAAATTTTTTTCACAATCCAACAAAATTGAGGTTTTTTTCATCTAAATTTACTCAAATATAGATCCTACAACAAAAATACTCAACAAAATCCAGAAAAATCGAAGTTGATTTCAAATAAATTTATTAAAATTTGACACTTCCAACTAAAATTTTTTTTCACAATCCAAAAAATTGAAGTTATTTTCATCTAAATCTACTCAAATATAGATCCTACAACAAAAATACTCAACAAAATCCAAAATAATCGAAGTTGATTTCTAATAAATTTAAAAATTCGACACTTCCAACTAAATTTTTTTTCACAATCCAACAAAATTGAAGTTATTTTCATCTAAATTTACTCAAATATAGATCCTACAACCAAAATACTCAACAAAATCCAAAAAAATCGAAGTTGATTTCAAATAAATTTAAAAATTCGACACTTCCAACTAAAATTTTTTTCACAATCCAACAAAATTGAAGTTATTTTCATCTAAATCTACTCAAATATAGATCCTACAACAAAAATACTCAACAAAATCCAAAATAATCGAAGATGATTTCAAATAAATTTAAAAATTCGACACTTCCAACTAAAATTTTTTTCACAATCCAACAAAATTGAGGTTTTATTCATCTAAATTTACTCAAATATAGATCCTACAACAAAAATACTCAATAAAATCCATAAAAATCGAAGTTGGTTTCAAATAATATTATTAAAATTTGACACTTCCAAATAAGTTTTTTTCACAATCCAACAAAATTGAAGTTATTTTCATCTAAATTTAATCAAATATAGATCCTACAACAAGAATTCTCAACAAAATCCAAAAAAATCGAAGTTGATTTCAAATGAATTTATTAAAATTTGACAAAAATCTTGTCTACATCCAAGAAAATTGAAGTTATTTTCATCTAAATTTAGTCAAATATAGATCCTACATCCAAAATACTCATCAAAATCCAAAAAAATCGAAGTTGATTTCAAATAAATTTATTAAAATTTGACATTTCCAACTAAATTTTTTTTCATAATCCAACAAAATTGAATTTATTTTCATCTAAATTTACTCAAATATAGACCCTACAACAAAGATACTCAACAAAATCCAAAAAATTCGAAGTTGATTTCAAATAAATTTATTAAAATTTGACACTTCGAACTAAAATTTTTTTCACAATCCAACAAAATTGAGGTTTTTTTCATCTAAATTTACTCAAATATAGATCCTACAACAAAAATACTCAATAAAATCCAAAAAAATCGAAGTTGGTTTCAAATAATATTATTAAAATTTGACACTTCCAAATAAATTTTTTTCACAATCCAACAAAATTGAAGTTATTTTCATGTAAATTTAATCAAATATAGATCCTACAACAAGAATTCTCAACAAAATCCAAAAAAATCGAAGTTGATTTCAAATGAATTTATTAAAATTTGACAAAAATCTTGTCTACATCCAAGAAAATTGAAGTTATTTTCATCTAAATTTATTCAAATATAGATCCTACAACCAAAATACTCATCAAAATCCAAAAAAATCGAAGTTGATTTCAAATAAATTTATTAAAATTTGACACTTCCACCTAAATTTTTTTTCACAATCCAACAAAATTGAAGTTATATTCATCTAAATTTACTCAAATATAGACCCTACAACAAAAATACTCAACAAAATCCAAAAAAATCGCAGTTGATTTCAAATAAATTTATTAAAATTTGACACTTCCAACTAAAATTTTTTTCACAATCCAACAAAATTGAGGTTTTTTTCATCTAAATTTACTCAAATATAGATCCTACAACAAAAATACTCAACAAAATCCAGAAAAATCGAAGTTGATTTCAAATAAATTTATTAAAATTTGACCCTTCAAACTAAAACTTTTTTTCACAATTTAAAAAAATTGAAGTTATTTTCATCTAAATTTACTCAAATATAGATCCTACAACAAAAATACTCAACAAAATCCAAAAAAATCGAAGTTGGTTTCAAATAAATTTATTAAAATTTGACACTTCCAAATAAATTTTTTTCACAATCCAACAAAATTGAAGTTATTTTCATCTAAATTTACTCAAATATAGATCCTACAACAAAAATACTCAATAAAATCAAAAAAAATCGAAGTTGGTTTCAAATAAATTTAAAAATTCGACACTTCCAACTAAAATTTTTTTCACAATCCAACAAAATTGAAGTTATTTTCATCTAAATCTACTCAAATATAGATCCTACAACAAAAATACTCAACAAAATCCAAAATAATCGAAGATGATTTCAAATAAATTTAAAAATTCGACACTTCCAACTAAAATTTTTTTCACAATCCAACAAAATTGAGGTTTTATTCATCTAAATTTACTCAAATATAGATCCTACAACAAAAATACTCAATAAAATCCATAAAAATCGAAGTTGGTTTCAAATAATATTATTAAAATTTGACACTTCCAAATAAGTTTTTTTCACAATCCAACAAAATTGAAGTTATTTTCATCTAAATTTAATCAAATATAGATCCTACAACAAGAATTCTCAACAAAATCCAAAAAAATCGAAGTTGATTTCAAATGAATTTATTAAAATTTGACAAAAATCTTGTCTACATCCAAGAAAATTGAAGTTATTTTCATCTAAATTTATTCAAATATAGATCCTACAACCAAAATACTCATCAAAATCCAAAAAAATCGAAGTTGATTTCAAATAAATTTATTAAAATTTGACACTTCCAACTAAATTTTTTTTCACAATCCAACAAAATTGAAGTTATTTTCATCTAAATTTACTCAAATATAGACCCTACAACCAAAATACTCAACAAAATCCAAAAAAATCGAAGTTGATTTCAAATAAATTTAAAAATTCGACACTTCCAACTAAAATTTTTTTCACAATCCAACAAAATTGAAGTTATTTTCATCTAAATCTACTCAAATATAGATCCTACAACAAAAATACTCAACAAAATCCAAAATAATCGAAGATGATTTCAAATAAATTTAAAAACTCGACACTTCCAACTAAAATTTTTTTCACAATCCAACAAAATTGAGGTTTTATTCATCTAAATTTACTCAAATATAGATCCTACAACAAAAATACTCAATAAAATCCATAAAAATCGAAGTTGGTTTCAAATAATATTATTAAAATTTGACACTTCCAAATAAGTTTTTCTCACAATCCAATAAAATTGAAGTTATTTTCATCTAAATTTAATCAAATATAGATCCTACAACAAGAATTCTCAACAAAATCCAAAAAAATCGAAGTTGATTTCAAATGAATTTATTAAAATTTGACAAAAATCTTGTCTACATCCAAGAAAATTGAAGTTATTTTCATCTAAATTTATTCAAATATAGATCCTACAACCAAAATACTCATCAAAATCCAAAAAAATCGAAGTTGATTTCAAATAAATTTATTAAAATTTGACACTTCCACCTAAATTTTTTTTCACAATCCAACAAAATTGAAGTTATTTTCATCTAAATTTACTCAAATATAGACCCTACAACAAAAATACTCAACAAAATCCAAAAAAATCGCAGTTGATTTCAAATAAATTTATTAAAATTTGACACTTCCAACTAAAATTTTTTTCACAATCCAACAAAATTGAGGTTTTTTTCATCTAAATTTACTCAAATATAGATCCTACAACAAAAATACTCAACAAAATCCAGAAAAATCGAAGTTGATTTCAAATAAATTTATTAAAATTTGACACTTCCAACTAAAATTTTTTTTCACAATCCAAAAAATTGAAGTTATTTTCATCTAAATCTACTCAAATATAGATCCTACAACAAAAATACTCAACAAAATCCAAAATAATCGAAGTTGATTTCAAATAAATTTAAAAATTCGACACTTCCAACTAAATTTTTTTTCACAATCCAACAAAATTGAAGTTATTTTCATCTAAATTTACTCAAATATAGATCCTACAACCAAAATACTCAACAAAATCCAAAAAAATCGAAGTTGATTTCAAATAAATTTAAAAATTCGACACTTCCAACTAAAATTTTTTTCACAATCCAACAAAATTGAAGTTATTTTCATCTAAATCTACTCAAATATAGATCCTACAACAAAAATACTCAACAAAATCCAAAATAATCGAAGATGATTTCAAATAAATTTAAAAATTCGACACTTCCAACTAAAATTTTTTTCACAATCCAACAAAATTGAGGTTTTATTAATCTAAATTTACTCAAATATAGATCCTACAACAAAAATACTCAATAAAATCCATAAAAATCGAAGTTGGTTTCAAATAATATTATTAAAATTTGACACTTCCAAATAAGTTTTTTTCACAATCCAACAAAATTGAAGTTATTTTCATCTAAATTTAATCAAATATAGATCCTACAACAAGAATTCTCAACAAAATCCAAAAAAATCGAAGTTGATTTCAAATGAATTTATTAAAATTTGACAAAAATCTTGTCTACATCCAAGAAAATTGAAGTTATTTTCATCTAAATTTAGTCAAATATAGATCCTACATCCAAAATACTCATCAAAATCCAAAAAAATCGAAGTTGATTTCAAATAAATTTATTAAAATTTGACATTTCCAACTAAATTTTTTTTCATAATCCAACAAAATTGAATTTATTTTCATCTAAATTTACTCAAATATAGACCCTACAACAAAGATACTCAACAAAATCCAAAAAATTCGAAGTTGATTTCAAATAAATTTATTAAAATTTGACACTTCGAACTAAAATTTTTTTCACAATCCAACAAAATTGAGGTTTTTTTCATCTAAATTTACTCAAATATAGATCCTACAACAAAAATACTCAATAAAATCCAAAAAAATCGAAGTTGGTTTCAAATAATATTATTAAAATTTGACACTTCCAAATAAATTTTTTTCACAATCCAACAAAATTGAAGTTATTTTCATGTAAATTTAATCAAATATAGATCCTACAACAAGAATTCTCAACAAAATCCAAAAAAATCGAAGTTGATTTCAAATGAATTTATTAAAATTTGACAAAAATCTTGTCTACATCCAAGAAAATTGAAGTTATTTTCATCTAAATTTATTCAAATATAGATCCTACAACCAAAATACTCATCAAAATCCAAAAAAATCGAAGTTGATTTCAAATAAATTTATTAAAATTTGACACTTCCACCTAAATTTTTTTTCACAATCCAACAAAATTGAAGTTATTTTCATCTAAATCTACTCAAATATAGATCCTACAACAAAAATACTCAACAAAATCCAAAATAATCGAAGATGATTTCAAATAAATTTAAAAATTCGACACTTCCAACTAAAATTTTTTTCACAATCCAACAAAATTGAGGTTTTATTCATCTAAATTTACTCAAATATAGATCCTACAACAAAAATACTCAATAAAATCCATAAAAATCGAAGTTGGTTTCAAATAATATTATTAAAATTTGACACTTCCAAATAAGTTTTTTTCACAATCCAACAAAATTGAAGTTATTTTCATCTAAATTTAATCAAATATAGATCCTACAACAAGAATTCTCAACAAAATCCAAAAAAATCGAAGTTGATTTCAAATGAATTTATTAAAATTTGACAAAAATCTTGTCTACATCCAAGAAAATTGAAGTTATTTTCATCTAAATTTAGTCAAATATAGATCCTACATCCAAAATACTCATCAAAATCCAAAAAAATCGAAGTTGATTTCAAATAAATTTATTAAAATTTGACATTTCCAACTAAATTTTTTTTCATAATCCAACAAAATTGAATTTATTTTCATCTAAATTTACTCAAATATAGACCCTACAACAAAGATACTCAACAAAATCCAAAAAATTCGAAGTTGATTTCAAATAAATTTATTAAAATTTGACACTTCGAACTAAAATTTTTTTCACAATCCAACAAAATTGAGGTTTTTTTCATCTAAATTTACTCAAATATAGATCCTACAACAAAAATACTCAATAAAATCCAAAAAAATCGAAGTTGGTTTCAAATAATATTATTAAAATTTGACACTTCCAAATAAATTTTTTTCACAATCCAACAAAATTGAAGTTATTTTCATGTAAATTTAATCAAATATAGATCCTACAACAAGAATTCTCAACAAAATCCAAAAAAATCGAAGTTGATTTCAAATGAATTTATTAAAATTTGACAAAAATCTTGTCTACATCCAAGAAAATTGAAGTTATTTTCATCTAAATTTATTCAAATATAGATCCTACAACCAAAATACTCATCAAAATCCAAAAAAATCGAAGTTGATTTCAAATAAATTTATTAAAATTTGACACTTCCACCTAAATTTTTTTTCACAATCCAACAAAATTGAAGTTATTTTCATCTAAATTTACTCAAATATAGACCCTACAACAAAAATACTCAACAAAATCCAAAAAAATCGCAGTTGATTTCAAATAAATTTATTAAAATTTGACACTTCCAACTAAAATTTTTTTCACAATCCAACAAAATTGAGGTTTTTTTCATCTAAATTTACTCAAATATAGATCCTACAACAAAAATACTCAACAAAATCCAGAAAAATCGAAGTTGATTTCAAATAAATTTATTAAAATTTGACCCTTCCAACTAAAACTTTTTTTCACAATCCAAAAAATTGAAGTTATTTTCATCTAAATTTACTCAAATATAGATCCTACAACAAAAATACTCAACAAAATCCAAAAAAATCGAAGTTGGTTTCAAATAAATTTATTAAAATTTGACACTTCCAAATAAATTTTTTTCACAATCCAACAAAATTGAAGTTATTTTCATCTAAATTTACTCAAATATAGATCCTACAACAAAAATACTCAATAAAATCAAAAAAAATCGAAGTTGGTTTCAAATAAATTTAAAAATTCGACACTTCCAACTAAAATTTTTTTCACAATCCAACAAAATTGAAGTTATTTTCATCTAAATCTACTCAAATATAGATCCTACAACAAAAATACTCAACAAAATCCAAAATAATCGAAGATGATTTCAAATAAATTTAAAAATTCGACACTTCCAACTAAAATTTTTTTCACAATCCAACAAAATTGAGGTTTTATTCATCTAAATTTACTCAAATATAGATCCTACAACAAAAATACTCAATAAAATCCATAAAAATCGAAGTTGGTTTCAAATAATATTATTAAAATTTGACACTTCCAAATAAGTTTTTTTCACAATCCAACAAAATTGAAGTTATTTTCATCTAAATTTAATCAAATATAGATCCTACAACAAGAATTCTCAACAAAATCCAAAAAAATCGAAGTTGATTTCAAATGAATTTATTAAAATTTGACAAAAATCTTGTCTACATCCAAGAAAATTGAAGTTATTTTCATCTAAATTTATTCAAATATAGATCCTACAACCAAAATACTCATCAAAATCCAAAAAAATCGAAGTTGATTTCAAATAAATTTATTAAAATTTGACACTTCCACCTAAATTTTTTTTCACAATCCAACAAAATTGAGGTTTTATTCATCTAAATTTACTCAAATATAGATCCTACAACAAAAATACTCAATAAAATCCATAAAAATCGAAGTTGGTTTCAAATAATATTATTAAAATTTGACACTTCCAAATAAGTTTTTTTCACAATCCAACAAAATTGAAGTTATTTTCATCTAAATTTAATCAAATATAGATCCTACAACAAGAATTCTCAACAAAATCCAAAAAAATCGAAGTTGATTTCAAATGAATTTATTAAAATTTGACAAAAATCTTGTCTACATCCAAGAAAATTGAAGTTATTTTCATCTAAATTTAGTCAAATATAGATCCTACATCCAAAATACTCATCAAAATCCAAAAAAATCGAAGTTGATTTCAAATAAATTTATTAAAATTTGACATTTCCAACTAAATTTTTTTTCATAATCCAACAAAATTGAATTTATTTTCATCTAAATTTACTCAAATATAGACCCTACAACAAAGATACTCAACAAAATCCAAAAAATTCGAAGTTGATTTCAAATAAATTTATTAAAATTTGACACTTCGAACTAAAATTTTTTTCACAATCCAACAAAATTGAGGTTTTTTTCATCTAAATTTACTCAAATATAGATCCTACAACAAAAATACTCAATAAAATCCAAAAAAATCGAAGTTGGTTTCAAATAATATTATTAAAATTTGACACTTCCAAATAAATTTTTTTCACAATCCAACAAAATTGAAGTTATTTTCATGTAAATTTAATCAAATATAGATCCTACAACAAGAATTCTCAACAAAATCCAAAAAAATCGAAGTTGATTTCAAATGAATTTATTAAAATTTGACAAAAATCTTGTCTACATCCAAGAAAATTGAAGTTATTTTCATCTAAATTTATTCAAATATAGATCCTACAACCAAAATACTCATCAAAATCCAAAAAAATCGAAGTTGATTTCAAATAAATTTATTAAAATTTGACACTTCCACCTAAATTTTTTTTCACAATCCAACAAAATTGAAGTTATTTTCATCTAAATTTACTCAAATATAGACCCTACAACAAAAATACTCAACAAAATCCAAAAAAATCGCAGTTGATTTCAAATAAATTTATTAAAATTTGACACTTCCAACTAAAATTTTTTTCACAATCCAACAAAATTGAGGTTTTTTTCATCTAAATTTACTCAAATATAGATCCTACAACAAAAATACTCAACAAAATCCAGAAAAATCGAAGTTGATTTCAAATAAATTTATTAAAATTTGACCCTTCCAACTAAAACTTTTTTTCACAATCCAAAAAATTGAAGTTATTTTCATCTAAATTTACTCAAATATAGATCCTACAACAAAAATACTCAACAAAATCCAAAAAAATCGAAGTTGGTTTCAAATAAATTTATTAAAATTTGACACTTCCAAATAAATTTTTTTCACAATCCAACAAAATTGAAGTTATTTTCATCTAAATTTACTCAAATATAGATCCTACAACAAAAATACTCAATAAAATCAAAAAAAATCGAAGTTGGTTTCAAATAAATTTAAAAATTCGACACTTCCAACTAAAATTTTTTTCACAATCCAACAAAATTGAAGTTATTTTCATCTAAATCTACTCAAATATAGATCCTACAACAAAAATACTCAACAAAATCCAAAATAATCGAAGATGATTTCAAATAAATTTAAAAATTCGACACTTCCAACTAAAATTTTTTTCACAATCCAACAAAATTGAGGTTTTATTCATCTAAATTTACTCAAATATAGATCCTACAACAAAAATACTCAATAAAATCCATAAAAATCGAAGTTGGTTTCAAATAATATTATTAAAATTTGACACTTCCAAATAAGTTTTTTTCACAATCCAACAAAATTGAAGTTATTTTCATCTAAATTTAATCAAATATAGATCCTACAACAAGAATTCTCAACAAAATCCAAAAAAATCGAAGTTGATTTCAAATGAATTTATTAAAATTTGACAAAAATCTTGTCTACATCCAAGAAAATTGAAGTTATTTTCATCTAAATTTATTCAAATATAGATCCTACAACCAAAATACTCATCAAAATCCAAAAAAATCGAAGTTGATTTCAAATAAATTTATTAAAATTTGACACTTCCACCTAATTTTTTTTTCACAATCCAACAAAATTGAAGTTATTTTCATCTAAATTTACTCAAATATAGACCCTACAACAAAAATACTCAACAAAATCCAAAAAAATCGCAGTTGATTTCAAATAAATTTATTAAAATTTGACACTTCCAACTAAAATTTTTTTCACAATCCAACAAAATTGAGGTTTTTTTCATCTAAATTTACTCAAATATAGATCCTACAACAAAAATACTCAACAAAATCCAGAAAAATCGAAGTTGATTTCAAATAAATTTATTAAAATTTGACCCTTCCAACTAAAACTTTTTTTCACAATCCAAAAAATTGAAGTTATTTTCATCTAAATTTACTCAAATATAGATCCTACAACAAAAATACTCAACAAAATCCAAAAAAATCGAAGTTGGTTTCAAATAAATTTATTAAAATTTGACACTTCCAAATAAATTTTTTTCACAATCCAACAAAATTGAAGTTATTTTCATCTAAATTTACTCAAATATAGATCCTACAACAAAAATACTCAATAAAATCAAAAAAAATCGAAGTTGGTTTCAAATAAATTTAAAAATTCGACACTTCCAACTAAAATTTTTTTCACAATCCAACAAAATTGAAGTTATTTTCATCTAAATCTACTCAAATATAGATCCTACAACAAAAATACTCAACAAAATCCAAAATAATCGAAGATGATTTCAAATAAATTTAAAAATTCGACACTTCCAACTAAAATTTTTTTCACAATCCAACAAAATTGAGGTTTTATTCATCTAAATTTACTCAAATATAGATCCTACAACAAAAATACTCAATAAAATCCATAAAAATCGAAGTTGGTTTCAAATAATATTATTAAAATTTGACACTTCCAAATAAGTTTTTTTCACAATCCAACAAAATTGAAGTTATTTTCATCTAAATTTAATCAAATATAGATCCTACAACAAGAATTCTCAACAAAATCCAAAAAAATCGAAGTTGATTTCAAATGAATTTATTAAAATTTGACAAAAATCTTGTCTACATCCAAGAAAATTGAAGTTATTTTCATCTAAATTTATTCAAATATAGATCCTACAACCAAAATACTCATCAAAATCCAAAAAAATCGAAGTTGATTTCAAATAAATTTATTAAAATTTGACACTTCCAACTAAATTTTTTTTCACAATCCAACAAAATTGAAGTTATTTTCATCTAAATTTACTCAAATATAGACCCTACAACCAAAATACTCAACAAAATCCAAAAAAATCGAAGTTGATTTCAAATAAATTTAAAAATTCGACACTTCCAACTAAAATTTTTTTCACAATCCAACAAAATTGAAGTTATTTTCATCTAAATCTACTCAAATATAGATTCTACAACAAAAATACTCAACAAAATCCAAAATAATCGAAGATGATTTCAAATAAATTTAAAAACTCGACACTTCCAACTAAAATTTTTTTCACAATCCAACAAAATTGAGGTTTTATTCATCTAAATTTACTCAAATATAGATCCTACAACAAAAATACTCAATAAAATCCATAAAAATCGAAGTTGGTTTCAAATAATATTATTAAAATTTGACACTTCCAAATAAGTTTTTCTCACAATCCAACAAAATTGAAGTTATTTTCATCTAAATTTAATCAAATATAGATCCTACAACAAGAATTCTCAACAAAATCCAAAAAAATCGAAGTTGATTTCAAATGAATTTATTAAAATTTGACAAAAATCTTGTCTACATCCAAGAAAATTGAAGTTATTTTCATCTAAATTTATTCAAATATAGATCCTACAACCAAAATACTCATCAAAATCCAAAAAAATCGAAGTTGATTTCAAATAAATTTATTAAAATTTGACACTTCCACCTAAATTTTTTTTCACAATCCAACAAAATTGAAGTTATTTTCATCTAAATTTACTCAAATATAGACCCTACAACAAAAATACTCAACAAAATCCAAAAAAATCGCAGTTGATTTCAAATAAATTTATTAAAATTTGACACTTCCAACTAAAATTTTTTTCACAATCCAACAAAATTGAGGTTTTTTTCATCTAAATTTACTCAAATATAGATCCTACAACAAAAATACTCAACAAAATCCAGAAAAATCGAAGTTGATTTCAAATAAATTTATTAAAATTTGACACTTCCAACTAAAATTTTTTTTCACAATCCAAAAAATTGAAGTTATTTTCATCTAAATCTACTCAAATATAGATCCTACAACAAAAATACTCAACAAAATCCAAAATAATCGAAGTTGATTTCAAATAAATTTAAAAATTCGACACTTCCAACTAAATTTTTTTTCACAATCCAACAAAATTGAAGTTATTTTCATCTAAATTTACTCAAATATAGATCCTACAACCAAAATACTCAACAAAATCCAAAAAAATCGAAGTTGATTTCAAATAAATTTAAAAATTCGACACTTCCAACTAAAATTTTTTTCACAATCCAACAAAATTGAAGTTATTTTCATCTAAATCTACTCAAATATAGATCCTACAACAAAAATACTCAACAAAATCCAAAATAATCGAAGATGATTTCAAATAAATTTAAAAATTCGACACTTCCAACTAAAATTTTTTTCACAATCCAACAAAATTGAGGTTTTATTAATCTAAATTTACTCAAATATAGATCCTACAACAAAAATACTCAATAAAATCCATAAAAATCGAAGTTGGTTTCAAATAATATTATTAAAATTTGACACTTCCAAATAAGTTTTTTTCACAATCCAACAAAATTGAAGTTATTTTCATCTAAATTTAATCAAATATAGATCCTACAACAAGAATTCTCAACAAAATCCAAAAAAATCGAAGTTGATTTCAAATGAATTTATTAAAATTTGACAAAAATCTTGTCTACATCCAAGAAAATTGAAGTTATTTTCATCTAAATTTAGTCAAATATAGATCCTACATCCAAAATACTCATCAAAATCCAAAAAAATCGAAGTTGATTTCAAATAAATTTATTAAAATTTGACATTTCCAACTAAATTTTTTTTCATAATCCAACAAAATTGAATTTATTTTCATCTAAATTTACTCAAATATAGACCCTACAACAAAGATACTCAACAAAATCCAAAAAATTCGAAGTTGATTTCAAATAAATTTATTAAAATTTGACACTTCCACCTAAATTTTTTTTCACAATCCAACAAAATTGAAGTTATTTTCATCTAAATCTACTCAAATATAGATCCTACAACAAAAATACTCAACAAAATCCAAAATAATCGAAGATGATTTCAAATAAATTTAAAAATTCGACACTTCGAACTAAAATTTTTTTCACAATCCAACAAAATTGAGGTTTTATTCATCTAAATTTACTCAAATATAGATCCTACAACAAAAATACTCAATAAAATCCATAAAAATCGAAGTTGGTTTCAAATAATATTATTAAAATTTGACACTTCCAAATAAGTTTTTCTCACAATCCAACAAAATTGAAGTTATTTTCATCTAAATTTAATCAAATATAGATCCTACAACAAGAATTCTCAACAAAATCCAAAAAAATCGAAGTTGATTTCAAATGAATTTATTAAAATTTGACAAAAATCTTGTCTACATCCAAGAAAATTGAAGTTATTTTCATCTAAATTTATTCAAATATAGATCCTACAACCAAAATACTCATCAAAATCCAAAAAAATCGAAGTTGATTTCAAATAAATTTATTAAAATTTGACACTTCCACCTAAATTTTTTTTCACAATCCAACAAAATTGAAGTTATTTCCATGTAAATTTAATCAAATATAGATCCTACAACAAGAATTCTCAACAAAATCCAAAAAAATCGAAGTTGATTTCAAATGAATTTATTAAAATTTGACAAAAATCTTGTCTACATCCAAGAAAATTGAAGTTATTTTCATCTAAATTTATTCAAATATAGATCCTACAACCAAAATACTCATCAAAATCCAAAAAAATCGAAGTTGATTTCAAATAAATTTATTAAAATTTGACACTTCCACCTAAATTTTTTTTCACAATCCAACAAAATTGAAGTTATTTTCATCTAAATCTACTCAAATATAGATCCTACAACAAAAATACTCAACAAAATCCAAAATAATCGAAGATGATTTCAAATAAATTTAAAAATTCGACACTTCCAACTAAAATTTTTTTCACAATCCAACAAAATTGAGGTTTTATTCATCTAAATTTACTCAAATATAGATCCTACAACAAAAATACTCAATAAAATCCATAAAAATCGAAGTTGGTTTCAAATAATATTATTAAAATTTGACACTTCCAAATAAGTTTTTTTCACAATCCAACAAAATTGAAGTTATTTTCATCTAAATTTAATCAAATATAGATCCTACAACAAGAATTCTCAACAAAATCCAAAAAAATCGAAGTTGATTTCAAATGAATTTATTAAAATTTGACAAAAATCTTGTCTACATCCAAGAAAATTGAAGTTATTTTCATCTAAATTTAGTCAAATATAGATCCTACATCCAAAATACTCATCAAAATCCAAAAAAATCGAAGTTGATTTCAAATAAATTTATTAAAATTTGACACTTCCACCTAAATTTTTTTTCACAATCCAACAAAATTGAAGTTATTTTCATCTAAATTTACTCAAATATAGACCCTACAACAAAAATACTCAACAAAATCCAAAAAAATCGAAGTTGGTTTCAAATAAATTTATTAAAATTTGACACTTCCAAATAAATTTTTTTCACAATCCAACAAAATTGAAGTTATTTTCATCTAAATTTACTCAAATATAGATCCTACAACAAAAATACTCAATAAAATCAAAAAAAATCGAAGTTGGTTTCAAATAAATTTAAAAATTCGACACTTCCAACTAAAATTTTTTTCACAATCCAACAAAATTGAAGTTATTTTCATCTAAATCTACTCAAATATAGATCCTACAACAAAAATACTCAACAAAATCCAAAATAATCGAAGATGATTTCAAATAAATTTAAAAATTCGACACTTCCAACTAAAATTTTTTTCACAATCCAACAAAATTGAGGTTTTATTCATCTAAATTTACTCAAATATAGATCCTACAACAAAAATACTCAATAAAATCCATAAAAATCGAAGTTGGTTTCAAATAATATTATTAAAATTTGACACTTCCAAATAGGTTTTTTTCACAATCCAACAAAATTGAAGTTATTTTCATCTAAATTTAATCAAATATAGATCCTACAACAAGAATTCTCAACAAAATCCAAAAAAATCGAAGTTGATTTCAAATGAATTTATTAAAATTTGACAAAAATCTTGTCTACATCCAAGAAAATTGAAGTTATTTTCATCTAAATTTATTCAAATATAGATCCTACAACCAAAATACTCATCAAAATCCAAAAAAATCGAAGTTGATTTCAAATAAATTTATTAAAATTTGACACTTCCAACTAAATTTTTTTTCACAATCCAACAAAATTGAAGTTATTTTCATCTAAATTTACTCAAATATAGACCCTACAACCAAAATACTCAACAAAATCCAAAAAAATCGAAGTTGATTTCAAATAAATTTAAAAATTCGACACTTCCAACTAAAATTTTTTTCACAATCCAACAAAATTGAAGTTATTTTCATCTAAATCTACTCAAATATAGATCCTACAACAAAAATACTCAACAAAATCCAAAATAATCGAAGATGATTTCAAATAAATTTAAAAACTCGACACTTCCAACTAAAATTTTTTTCACAATCCAACAAAATTGAGGTTTTATTCATCTAAATTTACTCAAATATAGATCCTACAACAAAAATACTCAATAAAATCCATAAAAATCGAAGTTGGTTTCAAATAATATTATTAAAATTTGACACTTCCAAATAAGTTTTTCTCACAATCCAACAAAATTGAAGTTATTTTCATCTAAATTTAATCAAATATAGATCCTACAACAAGAATTCTCAACAAAATCCAAAAAAATCGAAGTTGATTTCAAATGAATTTATTAAAATTTGACAAAAATCTTGTCTACATCCAAGAAAATTGAAGTTATTTTCATCTAAATTTATTCAAATATAGATCCTACAACCAAAATACTCATCAAAATCCAAAAAAATCGAAGTTGATTTCAAATAAATTTATTAAAATTTGACACTTCCACCTAAATTTTTTTTCACAATCCAACAAAATTGAAGTTATTTTCATCTAAATTTACTCAAATATAGACCCTACAACAAAAATACTCAACAAAATCCAAAAAAATCGCAGTTGATTTCAAATAAATTTATTAAAATTTGACACTTCCAACTAAAATTTTTTTCACAATCCAACAAAATTGAGGTTTTTTTCATCTAAATTTACTCAAATATAGATCCTACAACAAAAATACTCAACAAAATCCAGAAAAATCGAAGTTGATTTCAAATAAATTTATTAAAATTTGACACTTCCAACTAAAATTTTTTTTCACAATCCAAAAAATTGAAGTTATTTTCATCTAAATCTACTCAAATATAGATCCTACAACAAAAATACTCAACAAAATCCAAAATAATCGAAGTTGATTTCAAATAAATTTAAAAATTCGACACTTCCAACTAAATTTTTTTTCACAATCCAACAAAATTGAAGTTATTTTCATCTAAATTTACTCAAATATAGATCCTACAACCAAAATACTCAACAAAATCCAAAAAAATCGAAGTTGATTTCAAATAAATTTAAAAATTCGACACTTCCAACTAAAATTTTTTTCACAATCCAACAAAATTGAAGTTATTTTCATCTAAATCTACTCAAATATAGATCCTACAACAAAAATACTCAACAAAATCCAAAATAATCGAAGATGATTTCAAATAAATTTAAAAATTCGACACTTCCAACTAAAATTTTTTTCACAATCCAACAAAATTGAGGTTTTATTCATCTAAATTTACTCAAATATAGATCCTACAACAAAAATACTCAATAAAATCCATAAAAATCGAAGTTGGTTTCAAATAATATTATTAAAATTTGACACTTCCAAATAAGTTTTTTTCACAATCCAACAAAATTGAAGTTATTTTCATCTAAATTTAATCAAATATAGATCCTACAACAAGAATTCTCAACAAAATCCAAAAAAATCGAAGTTGATTTCAAATGAATTTATTAAAATTTGACAAAAATCTTGTCTACATCCAAGAAAATTGAAGTTATTTTCATCTAAATTTAGTCAAATATAGATCCTACATCCAAAATACTCATCAAAATCCAAAAAAATCGAAGTTGATTTCAAATAAATTTATTAAAATTTGACATTTCCAACTAAATTTTTTTTCATAATCCAACAAAATTGAATTTATTTTCATCTAAATTTACTCAAATATAGACCCTACAACAAAGATACTCAACAAAATCCAAAAAATTCGAAGTTGATTTCAAATAAATTTATTAAAATTTGACACTTCGAACTAAAATTTTTTTCACAATCCAACAAAATTGAGGTTTTTTTCATCTAAATTTACTCAAATATAGATCCTACAACAAAAATACTCAATAAAATCCAAAAAAATCGAAGTTGGTTTCAAATAATATTATTAAAATTTGACACTTCCAAATAAATTTTTTTCACAATCCAACAAAATTGAAGTTATTTTCATGTAAATTTAATCAAATATAGATCCTACAACAAGAATTCTCAACAAAATCAAAAAAAATCGAAGTTGATTTCAAATGAATTTATTAAAATTTGACAAAAATCTTGTCTACATCCAAGAAAATTGAAGTTATTTTCATCTAAATTTATTCAAATATAGATCCTACAACCAAAATACTCATCAAAATCCAAAAAAATCGAAGTTGATTTCAAATAAATTTATTAAAATTTGACACTTCCACCTAAATTTTTTTTCACAATCCAACAAAATTGAAGTTATTTTCATCTAAATTTACTCAAATATAGACCCTACAACAAAAATACTCAACAAAATCCAAAAAAATCGCAGTTGATTTCAAATAAATTTATTAAAATTTGACACTTCCAACTAAAATTTTTTTCACAATCCAACAAAATTGAGGTTTTTTTCATCTAAATTTACTCAAATATAGATCCTACAACAAAAATACTCAACAAAATCCAGAAAAATCGAAGTTGATTTCAAATAAATTTATTAAAATTTGACCCTTCCAACTAAAACTTTTTTTCACAATCCAAAAAATTGAAGTTATTTTCATCTAAATTTACTCAAATATAGATCCTACAACAAAAATACTCAACAAAATCCAAAAAAATCGAAGTTGGTTTCAAATAAATTTATTAAAATTTGACACTTCCAAATAAATTTTTTTCACAATCCAACAAAATTGAAGTTATTTTCATCTAAATTTACTCAAATATAGATCCTACAACAAAAATACTCAATAAAATCAAAAAAAATCGAAGTTGGTTTCAAATAATATTATTAAAATTTGACACTTCCAAATAAATTTTTTTCACAATCCAACAAAATTGAAGTTATTTTCATGTAAATTTAATCAAATATAGATCCTACAACAAGAATTCTCAACAAAATCCAAAAAAATCGAAGTTGATTTCAAATGAATTTATTAAAATTTGACAAAAATCTTGTCTACATCCAAGAAAATTGAAGTTATTTTCATCTAAATTTAGTCAAATATAGATCCTACAACCAAAATACTCATCAAAATCCAAAAAAATCGAAGTTGATTTCAAATAAATTTATTAAAATTTGACCCTTCCAACTAAAATTTTTTTTCACAATCCAAAAAATTGAAGTTATTTTCATCTAAATCTACTCAAATATAGATCCTACAACAAAAATACTCAACAAAATCCAAAATAATCGAAGTTGATTTCAAATAAATTTAAAAATTCGACACTTCCAACTAAATTTTTTTTCACAATCCAACAAAATTGAAGTTATTTTCATCTAAATTTACTCAAATATAGATCCTACAACCAAAATACGCAACAAAATCCAAAATAATCGAAGTTGATTTCAAATAAATTTAAAAATTCGACACTTCCAACTAAAATTTTTTTCACAATCCAAAAAATTGATGTTATTTTCATCTAAATTTACTCAAATATAGATCCTACAACAAAAATACTCAATAAAATCCAAAAAAATCGAAGTTGGTTTCAAATAATATTATTAAAATTTGACCCTTCCAACTAAAACTTTTTTTCACAATCCAAAAAATTGAAGTTATTTTCATCTAAATCTACTCAAATATAGATCCTACAACAAAAATACTCAACAAAATCCAAAATAATCGAAGATGATTTCAAATAAATTTAAAAATTCGACACTTCCAACTAAAATTTTTTTCACAATCCAAAAAATTGATGTTATTTTCATCTAAATTTACTCAAATATAGATCCTACAACAAAAATACTCAACAAAATCCAAAAAAATCGAAGTTGATTTCAAATAAATTTATTAAAATTTGACCCTTCCAACTAAAACTTTTTTTCACAATCCAAAAAATTGAGGTTTTTTTCATCTAAATTTACTCAAATATAGATCCTACAACAAAAATACTCAACAAAATCCAGAAAAATCGAAGTTGATTTCAAATAAATTTATTAAAATTTGACCCTTCCAACTAAAACTTTTTTTCACAATCCAAAAAATTGAAGTTATTTTCATCTAAATTTACTCAAATATAGATACTACAACAAAAATACTCAACAAAATCCAAAAAAATCGAAGTTGGTTTCAAATAAATTTATTAAAATTTGACACTTCCAAATAAATTTTTTTCACAATCCAACAAAATTGAAGTTATTTTCATCTAAATTTACTCAAATATAGATCCTACAACCAAAATACGCAACAAAATCCAAAATAATCGAAGTTGATTTCAAATAAATTTAAAAATTCGACACTTCCAACTAAAATTTTTTTCACAATCCAACAAAATTGAAGTTATTTTCATCTAAATCTACTCAAATATAGATCCTACAACAAAAATACTCAACAAAATCCAAAATAATCGAAGATGATTTCAAATAAATTTAAAAATTCGACACTTCCAACTAAAATTTTTTTCACAATCCAACAAAATTGAGGTTTTATTCATCTAAATTTACTCAAATATAGATCCTACAACAAAAATACTCAATAAAATCCATAAAAATCGAAGTTGGTTTCAAATAATATTATTAAAATTTGACACTTCCAAATAAGTTTTTTTCACAATCCAACAAAATTGAAGTTATTTTCATCTAAATTTAATCAAATATAGATCCTACAACAAGAATTCTCAACAAAATCCAAAAAAATCGAAGTTGATTTCAAATGAATTTATTAAAATTTGACAAAAATCTTGTCTACATCCAAGAAAATTGAAGTTATTTTCATCTAAATTTATTCAAATATAGATCCTACAACCAAAATACTCATCAAAATCCAAAAAAATCGAAGTTGATTTCAAATAAATTTATTAAAATTTGACACTTCCAACTAAATTTTTTTTCACAATCCAACAAAATTGAAGTTATTTTCATCTAAATTTACTCAAATATAGACCCTACAACCAAAATACTCAACAAAATCCAAAAAAATCGAAGTTGATTTCAAATAAATTTAAAAATTCGACACTTCCAACTAAAATTTTTTTCACAATCCAACAAAATTGAAGTTATTTTCATCTAAATCTACTCAAATATAGATCCTACAACAAAAATACTCAACAAAATCCAAAATAATCGAAGATGATTTCAAATAAATTTAAAAATTCGACACTTCCAACTAAAATTTTTTTCACAATCCAACAAAATTGAGGTTTTATTCATCTAAATTTACTCAAATATAGATCCTACAACAAAAATACTCAATAAAATCCATAAAAATCGAAGTTGGTTTCAAATAATATTATTAAAATTTGACACTTCCAAATAAGTTTTTTTCACAATCCAACAAAATTGAAGTTATTTTCATCTAAATTTAATCAAATATAGATCCTACAACAAGAATTCTCAACAAAATCCAAAAAAATCGAAGTTGATTTCAAATGAATTTATTAAAATTTGACAAAAATCTTGTCTACATCCAAGAAAATTGAAGTTATTTTCATCTAAATTTAGTCAAATATAGATCCTACATCCAAAATACTCATCAAAATCCAAAAAAATCGAAGTTGATTTCAAATAAATTTATTAAAATTTGACATTTCCAACTAAATTTTTTTTCATAATCCAACAAAATTGAATTTATTTTCATCTAAATTTACTCAAATGTAGACCCTACAACAAAGATACTCAACAAAATCCAAAAAATTCGAAGTTGATTTCAAATAAATTTATTAAAATTTGACACTTCGAACTAAAATTTTTTTCACAATCCAACAAAATTGAGGTTTTTTTCATCTAAATTTACTCAAATATAGATCCTACAACAAAAATACTCAATAAAATCCAAAAAAATCGAAGTTGGTTTCAAATAATATTATTAAAATTTGACACTTCCAAATAAATTTTTTTCACAATCCAACAAAATTGAAGTTATTTTCATGTAAATTTAATCAAATATAGATCCTACAACAAGAATTCTCAACAAAATCCAAAAAAATCGAAGTTGATTTCAAATGAATTTATTAAAATTTGACAAAAATCTTGTCTACATCCAAGAAAATTGAAGTTATTTTCATCTAAATTTATTCAAATATAGATCCTACAACCAAAATACTCATCAAAATCCAAAAAAATCGAAGTTGATTTCAAATAAATTTATTAAAATTTGACACTTCCACCTAAATTTTTTTTCACAATCCAACAAAATTGAAGTTATTTTCATCTAAATTTACTCAAATATAGACCCTACAACAAAAATACTCAACAAAATCCAAAAAAATCGCAGTTGATTTCAAATAAATTTATTAAAATTTGACACTTCCAACTAAAATTTTTTTCACAATCCAACAAAATTGAGGTTTTTTTCATCTAAATTTACTCAAATATAGATCCTACAACAAAAATACTCAACAAAATCCAGAAAAATCGAAGTTGATTTCAAATAAATTTATTAAAATTTGACCCTTCCAACTAAAACTTTTTTTCACAATCCAAAAAATTGAAGTTATTTTCATCTAAATTTACTCAAATATAGATCCTACAACAAAAATACTCAACAAAATCCAAAAAAATCGAAGTTGGTTTCAAATAAATTTATTAAAATTTGACACTTCCAAATAAATTTTTTTCACAATCCAACAAAATTGAAGTTATTTTCATCTAAATTTACTCAAATATAGATCCTACAACAAAAATACTCAATAAAATAAAAAAAAATCGAAGTTGGTTTCAAATAATATTATTAAAATTTGACACTTCCAAATAAATTTTTTTCACAATCCAACAAAATTGAAGTTATTTTCATGTAAATTTAATCAAATATAGATCCTACAACAAGAATTCTCAACAAAATCCAAAAAAATCGAAGTTGATTTCAAATGAATTTATTAAAATTTGACAAAAATCTTGTCTACATCCAAGAAAATTGAAGTTATTTTCATCTAAATTTAGTCAAATATAGATCCTACAACCAAAATACTCATCAAAATCCAAAAAAATCGAAGTTGATTTCAAATAAATTTATTAAAATTTGACCCTTCCAACTAAAATTTTTTTTCACAATCCAAAAAATTGAAGTTATTTTCATCTAAATCTACTCAAATATAGATCCTACAACAAAAATACTCAACAAAATCCAAAATAATCGAAGATGATTTCAAATAAATTTAAAAATTCGACACTTCCAACTAAAATT
The DNA here is from genome assembly GCA_946251845.1 of Andrena fulva. NCBI lineage: Eukaryota > Metazoa > Arthropoda > Insecta > Hymenoptera > Andrenidae > Andrena > Andrena fulva. The sequence continues at coordinate 3,180,461 of CAMITZ010000003.1, read as the reverse complement.
TTTTTCACAATCCAAAAAATTGATGTTATTTTCATCTAAATTTACTCAAATATAGATCCTACAACAAAAATACTCAATAAAATCCAAAAAAATCGAAGTTGGTTTCAAATAATATTATTAAAATTTGACACTTCCAAATAAGTTTTTTTCACAATCCAACAAAATTGAAGTTATTTTCATCTAAATTTAATCAAATATAGATCCTACAACAAGAATTCTCAACAAAATCCAAAAAAATCGAAGTTGATTTCAAATGAATTTATTAAAATTTGACAAAAATCTTGTCTACATCCAAGAAAATTGAAGTTATTTTCATCTAAATTTAGTCAAATATAGATCCTACATCCAAAATACTCATCAAAATCCAAAAAAATCGAAGTTGATTTCAAATAAATTTATTAAAATTTGACATTTCCAACTAAATTTTTTTTCATAATCCAACAAAATTGAATTTATTTTCATCTAAATTTACTCAAATATAGACCCTACAACAAAGATACTCAACAAAATCCAAAAAATTCGAAGTTGATTTCAAATAAATTTATTAAAATTTGACACTTCGAACTAAAATTTTTTTCACAATCCAACAAAATTGAGGTTTTTTTCATCTAAATTTACTCAAATATAGATCCTACAACAAAAATACTCAATAAAATCCAAAAAAATCGAAGTTGGTTTCAAATAATATTATTAAAATTTGACACTTCCAAATAAATTTTTTTCACAATCCAACAAAATTGAAGTTATTTTCATCTAAATTTACTCAAATATAGACCCTACAACAAAAATACTCAACAAAATCCAAAAAAATCGCAGTTGATTTCAAATAAATTTATTAAAATTTGACACTTCCAACTAAAATTTTTTTCACAATCCAACAAAATTGAGGTTTTTTTCATCTAAATTTACTCAAATATAGATCCTACAACAAAAATACTCAACAAAATCCAGAAAAATCGAAGTTGATTTCAAATAAATTTATTAAAATTTGACCCTTCCAACTAAAACTTTTTTACACAATCCAAAAAATTGAAGTTATTTTCATCTAAATTTACTCAAATATAGATCCTACAACAAAAATACTCAACAAAATCCAAAAAAATCGAAGTTGGTTTCAAATAAATTTTTTAAAATTTGACACTTCCAAATAAATTTTTTTCACAATCCAACAAAATTGAAGTTATTTTCATCTAAATTTACTCAAATATAGATCCTACAACAAAAATACTCAATAAAATAAAAAAAAATCGAAGTTGGTTTCAAATAATATTATTAAAATTTGACACTTCCAAATAAATTTTTTTCACAATCCAACAAAATTGAAGTTATTTTCATGTAAATTTAATCAAATATAGATCCTACAACAAGAATTCTCAACAAAATCCAAAAAAATCGAAGTTGATTTCAAATGAATTTATTAAAATTTGACAAAAATCTTGTCTACATCCAAGAAAATTGAAGTTATTTTCATCTAAATTTAGTCAAATATAGATCCTACAACCAAAATACTCATCAAAATCCAAAAAAATCGAAGTTGATTTCAAATAAATTTATTAAAATTTGACACTTCCAACTAAAATTTTTTTTCACAATCCAAAAAATTGAAGTTATTTTCATCTAAATCTACTCAAATATAGATCCTACAACAAAAATACTCAACAAAATCCAAAATAATCGAAGATGATTTCAAATAAATTTAAAAATTCGACACTTCCAACTAAAATTTTTTTCACAATCCAACAAAATTGAGGTTTTATTCATCTAAATTTACTCAAATATAGATCCTACAACAAAAATACTAAATAAAATCCATAAAAATCGAAGTTGGTTTCAAATAATATTATTAAAATTTGACACTTCCAAATAAGTTTTTTTCACAATCCAACAAAATTGAAGTTATTTTCATCTAAATTTAATCAAATATAGATCCTACAACAAGAATTCTCAACAAAATCCAAAAAAATCGAAGTTGATTTCAAATGAATTTATTAAAATTTGACAAAAATCTTGTCTACATCCAAGAAAATTGAAGTTATTTTCATCTAAATTTATTCAAATATAGATCCTACAACCAAAATACTCATCAAAATCCAAAAAAATCGAAGTTGATTTCAAATAAATTTATTAAAATTTGACACTTCCACCTAAATTTTTTTTCACAATCCAACAAAATTGAAGTTATTTTCATCTAAATTTACTCAAATATAGACCCTACAACAAAAATACTCAACAAAATCCAAAAAAATCGCAGTTGATTTCAAATAAATTTATTAAAATTTGACACTTCCAACTAAAATTTTTTTCACAATCCAACAAAATTGAGGTTTTTTTCATCTAAATTTACTCAAATATAGATCCTACAACAAAAATACTCAACAAAATCCAGAAAAATCGAAGTTGATTTCAAATAAATTTATTAAAATTTGACCCTTCCAACTAAAACTTTTTTTCACAATCCAAAAAATTGAAGTTATTTTCATCTAAATTTACTCAAATATAGATCCTACAACAAAAATACTCAACAAAATCCAAAAAAATCGAAGTTGGTTTCAAATAAATTTATTAAAATTTGACACTTCCAAATAAATTTTTTTCACAATCCAACAAAATTGAAGTTATTTTCATCTAAATTTACTCAAATATAGATCCTACAACCAAAATACGCAACAAAATCCAAAATAATCGAAGTTGATTTCAAATAAATTTAAAAATTCGACACTTCCAACTAAAATTTTTTTCACAATCCAACAAAATTGAGGTTTTATTCATCTAAATTTACTCAAATATAGATCCTACAACAAAAATACTCAATAAAATCCATAAAAATCGAAGTTGGTTTCAAATAATATTATTAAAATTTGACACTTCCAAATAAGTTTTTTTCACAATCCAACAAAATTGAAGTTATTTTCATCTAAATTTAATCAAATATAGATCCTACAACAAGAATTCTCAACAAAATCCAAAAAAATCGAAGTTGATTTCAAATGAATTTATTAAAATTTGACAAAAATCTTGTCTACATCCAAGAAAATTGAAGTTATTTTCATCTAAATTTATTCAAATATAGATCCTACAACCAAAATACTCATCAAAATCCAAAAAAATCGAAGTTGATTTCAAATAAATTTATTAAAATTTGACACTTCCACCTAAATTTTTTTTCACAATCCAACAAAATTGAAGTTATTTTCATCTAAATTTACTCAAATATAGACCCTACAACAAAAATACTCAACAAAATCCAAAAAAATCGCAGTTGATTTCAAATAAATTTATTAAAATTTGACACTTCCAACTAAAATTTTTTTCACAATCCAACAAAATTGAGGTTTTTTTCATCTAAATTTACTCAAATATAGATCCTACAACAAAAATACTCAACAAAATCCAGAAAAATCGAAGTTGATTTCAAATAAATTTATTAAAATTTGACCCTTCCAACTAAAACTTTTTTTCACAATCCAAAAAATTGAAGTTATTTTCATCTAAATTTACTCAAATATAGATCCTACAACAAAAATACTCAACAAAATCCAAAAAAATCGAAGTTGGTTTCAAATAAATTTATTAAAATTTGACACTTCCAAATAAATTTTTTTCACAATCCAACAAAATTGAAGTTATTTTCATCTAAATTTACTCAAATATAGATCCTACAACCAAAATACGCAACAAAATCCAAAATAATCGAAGTTGATTTCAAATAAATTTAAAAATTCGACACTTCCAACTAAAATTTTTTTCACAATCCAACAAAATTGAGGTTTTATTCATCTAAATTTACTCAAATATAGATCCTACAACAAAAATACTCAATAAAATCCATAAAAATCGAAGTTGGTTTCAAATAATATTATTAAAATTTGACACTTCCAAATAAGTTTTTTTCACAATCCAACAAAATTGAAGTTATTTTCATCTAAATTTAATCAAATATAGATCCTACAACAAGAATTCTCAACAAAATCCAAAAAAATCGAAGTTGATTTCAAATGAATTTATTAAAATTTGACAAAAATCTTGTCTACATCCAAGAAAATTGAAGTTATTTTCATCTAAATTTATTCAAATATAGATCCTACAACCAAAATACTCATCAAAATCCAAAAAAATCGAAGTTGATTTCAAATAAATTTATTAAAATTTGACACTTCCAACTAAATTTTTTTTCACAATCCAACAAAATTGAAGTTATTTTCATCTAAATTTACTCAAATATAGACCCTACAAACCAAAATACTCAACAAAATCCAAAAAAATCGAAGTTGATTTCAAATAAATTTAAAAATTCGACACTTCCAACTAAAATTTTTTTCACAATCCAACAAAATTGAAGTTATTTTCATCTAAATCTACTCAAATATAGATCCTACAACAAAAATACTCAACAAAATCCAAAATAATCGAAGATGATTTCAAATAAATTTAAAAATTCGACACTTCCAACTAAAATTTTTTTCACAATCCAACAAAATTGAGGTTTTATTCATCTAAATTTACTCAAATATAGATCCTACAACAAAAATACTCAATAAAATCCATAAAAATCGAAGTTGGTTTCAAATAATATTATTAAAATTTGACACTTCCAAATAAGTTTTTTTCACAATCCAACAAAATTGAAGTTATTTTCATCTAAATTTAATCAAATATAGATCCTACAACAAGAATTCTCAACAAAATCCAAAAAAATCGAAGTTGATTTCAAATGAATTTATTAAAATTTGACAAAAATCTTGTCTACATCCAAGAAAATTGAAGTTATTTTCATCTAAATTTAGTCAAATATAGATCCTACATCCAAAATACTCATCAAAATCCAAAAAAATCGAAGTTGATTTCAAATAAATTTATTAAAATTTGACATTTCCAACTAAATTTTTTTTCATAATCCAACAAAATTGAATTTATTTTCATCTAAATTTACTCAAATATAGACCCTACAACAAAGATACTCAACAAAATCCAAAAAATTCGAAGTTGATTTCAAATAAATTTATTAAAATTTGACACTTCGAACTAAAATTTTTTTCACAATCCAACAAAATTGAGGTTTTTTTCATCTAAATTTACTCAAATATAGATCCTACAACAAAAATACTCAATAAAATCCAAAAAAATCGCAGTTGATTTCAAATAAATTTATTAAAATTTGACACTTCCAAATAAATTTTTTTCACAATCCAACAAAATTGAAGTTATTTTCATGTAAATTTAATCAAATATAGATCCTACAACAAGAATTCTCAACAAAATCCAAAAAAATCGAAGTTGATTTCAAATGAATTTATTAAAATTTGACAAAAATCTTGTCTACATCCAAGAAAATTGAAGTTATTTTCATCTAAATTTACTCAAATATAGACCCTACAACAAAAATACTCAACAAAATCCAAAAAAATCGCAGTTGATTTCAAATAAATTTATTAAAATTTGACACTTCCAACTAAAATTTTTTTCACAATCCAACAAAATTGAGGTTTTTTTCATCTAAATTTACTCAAATATAGATCCTACAACAAAAATACTCAACAAAATCCAGAAAAATCGAAGTTGATTTCAAATAAATTTATTAAAATTTGACCCTTCCAACTAAAACTTTTTTTCACAATCCAAAAAATTGAAGTTATTTTCATCTAAATTTACTCAAATATAGATCCTACAACAAAAATACTCAACAAAATCCAAAAAAATCGAAGTTGGTTTCAAATAAATTTATTAAAATTTGACACTTCCAAATAAATTTTTTTCACAATCCAACAAAATTGAAGTTATTTTCATCTAAATTTACTCAAATATAGATCCTACAACCAAAATACGCAACAAAATCCAAAATAATCGAAGTTGATTTCAAATAAATTTAAAAATTCGACACTTCCAACTAAAATTTTTTTCACAATCCAAAAAATTGATGTTATTTTCATCTAAATTTACTCAAATATAGATCCTACAACAAAAATACTCAATAAAATCCAAAAAATTCGAAGTTGGTTTCAAATAATATTATTAAAATTTGACCCTTCCAACTAAAACTTTTTTTCACAATCCAAAAAATTGAAGTTATTTTCATCTAAATTTAGTCAAATATAGATCCTACATCCAAAATACTCATCAAAATCCAAAAAAATCGAAGTTGATTTCAAATAAATTTATTAAAATTTGACATTTCCAACTAAATTTTTTTTCATAATCCAACAAAATTGAATTTATTTTCATCTAAATTTACTCAAATATAGACCCTACAACAAAGATACTCAACAAAATCCAAAAAATTCGAAGTTGATTTCAAATAAATTTATTAAAATTTGACACTTCGAACTAAAATTTTTTTCACAATCCAACAAAATTGAGGTTTTTTTCATCTAAATTTACTCAAATATAGATCCTACAACAAAAATACTCAATAAAATCCAAAAAAATCGCAGTTGATTTCAAATAAATTTATTAAAATTTGACACTTCCAAATAAATTTTTTTCACAATCCAACAAAATTGAAGTTATTTTCATGTAAATTTAATCAAATATAGATCCTACAACAAGAATTCTCAACAAAATCCAAAAAAATCGAAGTTGATTTCAAATGAATTTATTAAAATTTGACAAAAATCTTGTCTACATCCAAGAAAATTGAAGTTATTTTCATCTAAATTTACTCAAATATAGACCCTACAACAAAAATACTCAACAAAATCCAAAAAAATCGCAGTTGATTTCAAATAAATTTATTAAAATTTGACACTTCCAACTAAAATTTTTTTCACAATCCAACAAAATTGAGGTTTTTTTCATCTAAATTTACTCAAATATAGATCCTACAACAAAAATACTCAACAAAATCCAGAAAAATCGAAGTTGATTTCAAATAAATTTATTAAAATTTGACCCTTCCAACTAAAACTTTTTTTCACAATCCAAAAAATTGAAGTTATTTTCATCTAAATTTACTCAAATATAGATCCTACAACAAAAATACTCAACAAAATCCAAAAAAATCGAAGTTGGTTTCAAATAAATTTATTAAAATTTGACACTTCCAAATAAATTTTTTTCACAATCCAACAAAATTGAAGTTATTTTCATCTAAATTTACTCAAATATAGATCCTACAACCAAAATACGCAACAAAATCCAAAATAATCGAAGTTGATTTCAAATAAATTTAAAAATTCGACACTTCCAACTAAAATTTTTTTCACAATCCAAAAAATTGATGTTATTTTCATCTAAATTTACTCAAATATAGATCCTACAACAAAAATACTCAATAAAATCCAAAAAATTCGAAGTTGGTTTCAAATAATATTATTAAAATTTGACCCTTCCAACTAAAACTTTTTTTCACAATCCAAAAAATTGAAGTTATTTTCATCTAAATCTACTCAAATATAGATCCTACAACAAAAATACTCAACAAAATCCAAAATAATCGAAGATGATTTCAAATAAATTTAAAAATTCGACACTTCCAACTAAAATTTTTTTCACAATCCAAAAAATTGATGTTATTTTCATCTAAATTTACTCAAATATAGATCCTACAACAAAAATACTCAATAAAATCCAAAAAAATCGAAGTTGGTTTCAAATAATATTATTAAAATTTGACACTTCCAAATAAGTTTTTTTCACAATCCAACAAAATTGAAGTTATTTTCATCTAAATTTAATCAAATATAGATCCTACAACAAGAATTCTCAACAAAATCCAAAAAAATCGAAGTTGATTTCAAATGAATTTATTAAAATTTGACAAAAATCTTGTCTACATCCAAGAAAATTGAAGTTATTTTCATCTAAATTTAGTCAAATATAGATCCTACATCCAAAATACTCATCAAAATCCAAAAAAATCGAAGTTGATTTCAAATAAATTTATTAAAATTTGACATTTCCAACTAAATTTTTTTTCATAATCCAACAAAATTGAATTTATTTTCATCTAAATTTACTCAAATGTAGACCCTACAACAAAGATACTCAACAAAATCCAAAAAATTCGAAGTTGATTTCAAATAAATTTATTAAAATTTGACACTTCGAACTAAAATTTTTTTCACAATCCAACAAAATTGAGGTTTTTTTCATCTAAATTTACTCAAATATAGATCCTACAACAAAAATACTCAATAAAATCCAAAAAAATCGAAGTTGGTTTCAAATAATATTATTAAAATTTGACACTTCCAAATAAATTTTTTTCACAATCCAACAAAATTGAAGTTATTTTCATGTAAATTTAATCAAATATAGATCCTACAACAAGAATTCTCAACAAAATCCAAAAAAATCGAAGTTGATTTCAAATGAATTTATTAAAATTTGACAAAAATCTTGTCTACATCCAAGAAAATTGAAGTTATTTTCATCTAAATTTATTCAAATATAGATCCTACAACCAAAATACTCATCAAAATCCAAAAAAATCGAAGTTGATTTCAAATAAATTTATTAAAATTTGACACTTCCACCTAAATTTTTTTTCACAATCCAACAAAATTGAAGTTATTTTCATCTAAATTTACTCAAATATAGACCCTACAACAAAAATACTCAACAAAATCCAAAAAAATCGCAGTTGATTTCAAATAAATTTATTAAAATTTGACACTTCCAACTAAAATTTTTTTCACAATCCAACAAAATTGAGGTTTTTTTCATCTAAATTTACTCAAATATAGATCCTACAACAAAAATACTCAACAAAATCCAGAAAAATCGAAGTTGATTTCAAATAAATTTATTAAAATTTGACCCTTCCAACTAAAACTTTTTTTCACAATCCAAAAAATTGAAGTTATTTTCATCTAAATTTACTCAAATATAGATCCTACAACAAAAATACTCAACAAAATCCAAAAAAATCGAAGTTGGTTTCAAATAAATTTATTAAAATTTGACACTTCCAAATAAATTTTTTTCACAATCCAACAAAATTGAAGTTATTTTCATCTAAATTTACTCAAATATAGATCCTACAACCAAAATACGCAACAAAATCCAAAATAATCGAAGTTGATTTCAAATAAATTTAAAAATTCGACACTTCCAACTAAAATTTTTTTCACAATCCAACAAAATTGAGGTTTTATTCATCTAAATTTACTCAAATATAGATCCTACAACAAAAATACTCAATAAAATCCATAAAAATCGAAGTTGGTTTCAAATAATATTATTAAAATTTGACACTTCCAAATAAGTTTTTTTCACAATCCAACAAAATTGAAGTTATTTTCATCTAAATTTAATCAAATATAGATCCTACAACAAGAATTCTCAACAAAATCCAAAAAAATCGAAGTTGATTTCAAATGAATTTATTAAAATTTGACAAAAATCTTGTCTACATCCAAGAAAATTGAAGTTATTTTCATCTAAATTTATTCAAATATAGATCCTACAACCAAAATACTCATCAAAATCCAAAAAAATCGAAGTTGATTTCAAATAAATTTATTAAAATTTGACACTTCCACCTAAATTTTTTTTCACAATCCAACAAAATTGAAGTTATTTTCATCTAAATTTACTCAAATATAGACCCTACAACAAAAATACTCAACAAAATCCAAAAAAATCGCAGTTGATTTCAAATAAATTTATTAAAATTTGACACTTCCAACTAAAATTTTTTTCACAATCCAACAAAATTGAGGTTTTTTTCATCTAAATTTACTCAAATATAGATCCTACAACAAAAATACTCAACAAAATCCAGAAAAATCGAAGTTGATTTCAAATAAATTTATTAAAATTTGACCCTTCCAACTAAAACTTTTTTTCACAATCCAAAAAATTGAAGTTATTTTCATCTAAATTTACTCAAATATAGATCCTACAACAAAAATACTCAACAAAATCCAAAAAAATCGAAGTTGGTTTCAAATAAATTTATTAAAATTTGACACTTCCAAATAAATTTTTTTCACAATCCAACAAAATTGAAGTTATTTTCATCTAAATTTACTCAAATATAGATCCTACAACCAAAATACGCAACAAAATCCAAAATAATCGAAGTTGATTTCAAATAAATTTAAAAATTCGACACTTCCAACTAAAATTTTTTTCACAATCCAACAAAATTGAGGTTTTATTCATCTAAATTTACTCAAATATAGATCCTACAACAAAAATACTCAATAAAATCCATAAAAATCGAAGTTGGTTTCAAATAATATTATTAAAATTTGACACTTCCAAATAAGTTTTTTTCACAATCCAACAAAATTGAAGTTATTTTCATCTAAATTTAATCAAATATAGATCCTACAACAAGAATTCTCAACAAAATCCAAAAAAATCGAAGTTGATTTCAAATGAATTTATTAAAATTTGACAAAAATCTTGTCTACATCCAAGAAAATTGAAGTTATTTTCATCTAAATTTATTCAAATATAGATCCTACAACCAAAATACTCATCAAAATCCAAAAAAATCGAAGTTGATTTCAAATAAATTTATTAAAATTTGACACTTCCAACTAAATTTTTTTTCACAATCCAACAAAATTGAAGTTATTTTCATCTAAATTTACTCAAATATAGACCCTACAAACCAAAATACTCAACAAAATCCAAAAAAATCGAAGTTGATTTCAAATAAATTTAAAAATTCGACACTTCCAACTAAAATTTTTTTCACAATCCAACAAAATTGAAGTTATTTTCATCTAAATCTACTCAAATATAGATCCTACAACAAAAATACTCAACAAAATCCAAAATAATCGAAGATGATTTCAAATAAATTTAAAAATTCGACACTTCCAACTAAAATTTTTTTCACAATCCAACAAAATTGAGGTTTTATTCATCTAAATTTACTCAAATATAGATCCTACAACAAAAATACTCAATAAAATCCATAAAAATCGAAGTTGGTTTCAAATAATATTATTAAAATTTGACACTTCCAAATAAGTTTTTTTCACAATCCAACAAAATTGAAGTTATTTTCATCTAAATTTAATCAAATATAGATCCTACAACAAGAATTCTCAACAAAATCCAAAAAAATCGAAGTTGATTTCAAATGAATTTATTAAAATTTGACAAAAATCTTGTCTACATCCAAGAAAATTGAAGTTATTTTCATCTAAATTTAGTCAAATATAGATCCTACATCCAAAATACTCATCAAAATCCAAAAAAATCGAAGTTGATTTCAAATAAATTTATTAAAATTTGACATTTCCAACTAAATTTTTTTTCATAATCCAACAAAATTGAATTTATTTTCATCTAAATTTACTCAAATATAGACCCTACAACAAAGATACTCAACAAAATCCAAAAAATTCGAAGTTGATTTCAAATAAATTTATTAAAATTTGACACTTCGAACTAAAATTTTTTTCACAATCCAACAAAATTGAGGTTTTTTTCATCTAAATTTACTCAAATATAGATCCTACAACAAAAATACTCAATAAAATCCAAAAAAATCGCAGTTGATTTCAAATAAATTTATTAAAATTTGACACTTCCAAATAAATTTTTTTCACAATCCAACAAAATTGAAGTTATTTTCATGTAAATTTAATCAAATATAGATCCTACAACAAGAATTCTCAACAAAATCCAAAAAAATCGAAGTTGATTTCAAATGAATTTATTAAAATTTGACAAAAATCTTGTCTACATCCAAGAAAATTGAAGTTATTTTCATCTAAATTTACTCAAATATAGACCCTACAACAAAAATACTCAACAAAATCCAAAAAAATCGCAGTTGATTTCAAATAAATTTATTAAAATTTGACACTTCCAACTAAAATTTTTTTCACAATCCAACAAAATTGAGGTTTTTTTCATCTAAATTTACTCAAATATAGATCCTACAACAAAAATACTCAACAAAATCCAGAAAAATCGAAGTTGATTTCAAATAAATTTATTAAAATTTGACCCTTCCAACTAAAACTTTTTTTCACAATCCAAAAAATTGAAGTTATTTTCATCTAAATTTACTCAAATATAGATCCTACAACAAAAATACTCAACAAAATCCAAAAAAATCGAAGTTGGTTTCAAATAAATTTATTAAAATTTGACACTTCCAAATAAATTTTTTTCACAATCCAACAAAATTGAAGTTATTTTCATCTAAATTTACTCAAATATAGATCCTACAACCAAAATACGCAACAAAATCCAAAATAATCGAAGTTGATTTCAAATAAATTTAAAAATTCGACACTTCCAACTAAAATTTTTTTCACAATCCAAAAAATTGATGTTATTTTCATCTAAATTTACTCAAATATAGATCCTACAACAAAAATACTCAATAAAATCCAAAAAATTCGAAGTTGGTTTCAAATAATATTATTAAAATTTGACCCTTCCAACTAAAACTTTTTTTCACAATCCAAAAAATTGAAGTTATTTTCATCTAAATTTAGTCAAATATAGATCCTACATCCAAAATACTCATCAAAATCCAAAAAAATCGAAGTTGATTTCAAATAAATTTATTAAAATTTGACATTTCCAACTAAATTTTTTTTCATAATCCAACAAAATTGAATTTATTTTCATCTAAATTTACTCAAATATAGACCCTACAACAAAGATACTCAACAAAATCCAAAAAATTCGAAGTTGATTTCAAATAAATTTATTAAAATTTGACACTTCGAACTAAAATTTTTTTCACAATCCAACAAAATTGAGGTTTTTTTCATCTAAATTTACTCAAATATAGATCCTACAACAAAAATACTCAATAAAATCCAAAAAAATCGCAGTTGATTTCAAATAAATTTATTAAAATTTGACACTTCCAAATAAATTTTTTTCACAATCCAACAAAATTGAAGTTATTTTCATGTAAATTTAATCAAATATAGATCCTACAACAAGAATTCTCAACAAAATCCAAAAAAATCGAAGTTGATTTCAAATGAATTTATTAAAATTTGACAAAAATCTTGTCTACATCCAAGAAAATTGAAGTTATTTTCATCTAAATTTACTCAAATATAGACCCTACAACAAAAATACTCAACAAAATCCAAAAAAATCGCAGTTGATTTCAAATAAATTTATTAAAATTTGACACTTCCAACTAAAATTTTTTTCACAATCCAACAAAATTGAGGTTTTTTTCATCTAAATTTACTCAAATATAGATCCTACAACAAAAATACTCAACAAAATCCAGAAAAATCGAAGTTGATTTCAAATAAATTTATTAAAATTTGACCCTTCCAACTAAAACTTTTTTTCACAATCCAAAAAATTGAAGTTATTTTCATCTAAATTTACTCAAATATAGATCCTACAACAAAAATACTCAACAAAATCCAAAAAAATCGAAGTTGGTTTCAAATAAATTTATTAAAATTTGACACTTCCAAATAAATTTTTTTCACAATCCAACAAAATTGAAGTTATTTTCATCTAAATTTACTCAAATATAGATCCTACAACCAAAATACGCAACAAAATCCAAAATAATCGAAGTTGATTTCAAATAAATTTAAAAATTCGACACTTCCAACTAAAATTTTTTTCACAATCCAAAAAATTGATGTTATTTTCATCTAAATTTACTCAAATATAGATCCTACAACAAAAATACTCAATAAAATCCAAAAAATTCGAAGTTGGTTTCAAATAATATTATTAAAATTTGACCCTTCCAACTAAAACTTTTTTTCACAATCCAAAAAATTGAAGTTATTTTCATCTAAATCTACTCAAATATAGATCCTACAACAAAAATACTCAACAAAATCCAAAATAATCGAAGATGATTTCAAATAAATTTAAAAATTCGACACTTCCAACTAAAATTTTTTTCACAATCCAAAAAATTGATGTTATTTTCATCTAAATTTACTCAAATATAGATCCTACAACAAAAATACTCAATAAAATCCAAAAAAATCGAAGTTGGTTTCAAATAATATTATTAAAATTTGACACTTCCAAATAAGTTTTTTTCACAATCCAACAAAATTGAAGTTATTTTCATCTAAATTTAATCAAATATAGATCCTACAACAAGAATTCTCAACAAAATCCAAAAAAATCGAAGTTGATTTCAAATGAATTTATTAAAATTTGACAAAAATCTTGTCTACATCCAAGAAAATTGAAGTTATTTTCATCTAAATTTAGTCAAATATAGATCCTACATCCAAAATACTCATCAAAATCCAAAAAAATCGAAGTTGATTTCAAATAAATTTATTAAAATTTGACATTTCCAACTAAATTTTTTTTCATAATCCAACAAAATTGAATTTATTTTCATCTAAATTTACTCAAATGTAGACCCTACAACAAAGATACTCAACAAAATCCAAAAAATTCGAAGTTGATTTCAAATAAATTTATTAAAATTTGACACTTCGAACTAAAATTTTTTTCACAATCCAACAAAATTGAGGTTTTTTTCATCTAAATTTACTCAAATATAGATCCTACAACAAAAATACTCAATAAAATCCAAAAAAATCGAAGTTGGTTTCAAATAATATTATTAAAATTTGACACTTCCAAATAAATTTTTTTCACAATCCAACAAAATTGAAGTTATTTTCATGTAAATTTAATCAAATATAGATCCTACAACAAGAATTCTCAACAAAATCCAAAAAAATCGAAGTTGATTTCAAATGAATTTATTAAAATTTGACAAAAATCTTGTCTACATCCAAGAAAATTGAAGTTATTTTCATCTAAATTTATTCAAATATAGATCCTACAACCAAAATACTCATCAAAATCCAAAAAAATCGAAGTTGATTTCAAATAAATTTATTAAAATTTGACACTTCCACCTAAATTTTTTTTCACAATCCAACAAAATTGAAGTTATTTTCATCTAAATTTACTCAAATATAGACCCTACAACAAAAATACTCAACAAAATCCAAAAAAATCGCAGTTGATTTCAAATAAATTTATTAAAATTTGACACTTCCAACTAAAATTTTTTTCACAATCCAACAAAATTGAGGTTTTTTTCATCTTAAGCGGCCTACAGACGGTCCATTTTATTGCGCAATATTGAATATTGCACAATATATTGACCGTCTGTGGATCATATTGGAAGATTGTACAATAATAGTGAAGGGTTGCACGATAATATTGAAAAGTTGTACAATATATTGTGAGAATGAAGAAGAAAATCTGCCCCTAGACGCTCAATATATTGTTCAATATTCATATTGCACAATAATATTGACCGTCTGTGGATCATATTGGAAGATTGTACAATATATTGTGAGAATCAAAACGGTTTGGATATTTCTTGTGCAATATTGAATATTGCACAATAATATCGACCGTCTGTGGATCATATTGAAAGGTTGCACAATATATTGTGTGAATCAAAACGGTTTGGATATTTATTGTACAAAATGGAATAGACAGCATCGTGTGTGGTCAGTACTGCGCAATATCAGTTCAGTTTTGACCAGAGTTGTCAGGCAATTGATTAAGTGATTGCTTTTTCCGACATATATTTTATATTTTATTTCATTACACAGGGTGTTCGAGGGAAGAGTAAACACCTTGATATTTCCTAACGTATTGGAGATAAAAAAAATTGTTTATATGCAATTGCATGGTTCGAGGGGGCAAATTTATTATCGCAGACGATTCTTTTCTTCTATTATTATTTTAAGAGATAGGATGGTTAAGTTCGGGTTTTTAAATGGAACAATGTTTTTTGGAGATCTTTTGATAGTGCGTTTCAAGACAAATTCAATAACCTATAATGTATACACCTTATTTCAACTGGTTTTCCAAATATCGCGGTTGAAAATTTACTGATTAAAACTGAAAGAAAACCCGCTCGAATAGGAAGCACCGGGGGTGGTGTTGTTCGCGCCAAGAACGTGAGGCCCACCTTCTCTCCCATGGAATACGTCAACGCGTGCTTTTGTTTTGAAATTCGACCGCGTCTTTATACTCCAGAGATAAGGGATCCGTCTTTAATTTGAAGGGACCACGCGCAGTCAGCGAACTACCCCTTTTCTGCCTGTGTTTCTCCACGAGGTGTATTGATGGTGGAGAATACTTTTTAATTACTATATGCCATCGGGACAAAGGCGGGCTCAGAGCGAGGCGACAATTCATTCGTTCTTTACGATCCATAATTTATTATTTTTTCCAATAACGTTTCGACAACATCTGTATGCCAAATTTCTAAAGGCCAATAAAAAACGTGGTGACATTATTCAGTCTGAGTTAATCCGTACGGACAAATAGGGTTGGACGAGACCACCACCGTTTGTCATGTGACTCGTTGCAGGGCCCGGTGTATAATTTATAATCCTGTGCTGCATTAAATAACATTATGTTACACCTTGTTTATTTCTTCTGAACAAATGATATCGTATTATGAATACCCCTGAAAACACACATTGGAAACACTCAGGGATCGGAGGGCGCCGGCTGACGCTGATGGAGAGGGAAACACGTACAGGAGCGGTGGTTATGTGTGCATGAACTGCGCCTGCGTCAGTCACGCACACATTACCACCGCTCCTGTACGTGTTCCCCCTCAATCAGCGTCAGCCGGCGCCCTCCGATCCCTGGAAACACCGTTCCTCGAAGAGGGGGGACCTTTCCTCTATGAATTCGTCGGCGGAGGAGGACCCCTCTCCTTGTTGACGAAGTAGAGGTAGAAAATGCCACATCTGGTTCCCAAAAACTGACCAGGCTGATCGGTCGGAGCGTCTTGGCAGGGTCGCGGTTTATGGCCGTATTGTCCGTGAGTCGGCGGTAGACAACGGTACATACGGGTCCGAAGTTACCGTATGCACTACCCACCGACAGAGCAATATACGGATTAACTTAGACCGAACAATGTCACCACGTTTTTTATTGGCCTTTAGAAATTTGGCAAACAGATGTTGTCGAAACGTTATTGGAAAAAATAATAAATTATGGATCGTAAAGAACGAATGAATTGTCGCCTCGCTCTGAGCCCGCTTTTGTCCCGATGCCATGTAGTAATTAAAAAGTATTCTCCACCATCAATACACCTCGTGGAGAAATACAGGCAGAAAAGGGGTAGTTCGCTGACTGCGCGTGATTCCGCCTGCGTCGTCCCCTCTTCAAATTATAGACGGATCCCTTATCTCTCGAGTATCACCACACGCTCGAATTTCAAAACAGCAACTCGACGGGTGCAAGAAAAGGTGGGCCATAGGGAGGAGATATTAGTATGAAGAGGTGTAAACTTCGCGTCTGCAAGGAATGCAGGTCCGATTGGTCATAATATAATCTCCTTCTTACGGCTTACCTTCTCCCACAGCGCAGTACGCCAGCGCGTGCTTTTCGTCTCATATTCGGGAGCGTGTAGGGTAGATGTCCCAATTACCGTGCCCTGTACCTATTACCGTACCTTTATACTTAAAGAAGCCGTACAAAAAAACTCACATACATAAACAAGGAAATAAATTTTTTTAATTAAGTTAAACTATTAATGTATGTGTTGCAAACGAGTAGGATGCATTTTTAAACAATTAAAGCTTCTTTAAGTATAAAGGCACGGTTATAGGGACAGGGCACGGTAATTGGGACATCTACCCTATATACTCCAGGGATATCTTCAAAATGAAAAGACTGTTGTACTTTAAATTATTTTTTCCGTGTGAGTTGATCACGCCACTCTGTCGCTCATTTTAATAGCGGTCGCGACAGCGAATCGTATGGTTGTAAGCAAGGACCTATTAGACGCGTACCAGATGAGTAAATATTTTTCTATGTTTATTTTTTGGTCTATTTTGATTATTTAACGTCGATATTATTGATTGATTCATTCGTATGGATCAAATGACATTTAAGAACATGGTGTAATAGTGTTTATCGTTTCAATTGTAGGGGAGTTACGGGACAAAAGGAAACGATAGGGAAATAAAAGGATGTTTAATGAAATACTCTGATCGTTCGTCGAGACAATTCCGCGATTCCGCACGTTCACACGTTCACACCGCACGCGATCCGCGAGAAGAAGGACGCCTCGCCGGGCACGCATGCTGGTCAAGCTGCCCGTTGACTCGTCTCTACGCGACGATTGTCCTTTGTTTTAGGCCACGGCGGCAAAATCTCCTACACAATATACCTACCTATGTATAAGCAAAATAGTCTCTCAAATTTATTTGTGTGTATTACTATAGACGGAGAAGCCGTTTTGTAAATTGTTTTAGGGCTGGCAAGAGTACAATAAACCTCACTTGGTCGTCAGCTGCGTACCTGATGACCGCGGACCAGGTTTGGGGCAAATTTTTACCGTTCGGCACCGTACGCGGTTTTCTGATTCACCGGAACCGCGGCCCGGGAAAAACCCTAATTTTTCCCTTTCCTTCTGCGATTGACAGTTCTTCCGTCCTCATCCCCTCTGTTCGGACATGACTAATCAGAAAACTCATTTCAACCCCCGTTTTTCGGTATGCAAACCAATAGCGACGTTTTAGTGTCCACTTGCGAAGAAAGCTTGCAGGGCAAGATCAGTTCATAGCAATCACAGCAAGCGATCAAGTAGTAGTAAATAGTGAAATACCTTCGGTGTGTGCATACATTATTCGGCTCCAGGAGTGGAAAAACTTGGATATTTTGTGCTACCAGTGCGTTCGACTTCAATCGTAAGTATTGAAAGTTATTAATGGTTTTTTAAATGCTACTTCTATGTATTTACAGTGTCGGAACAAAATATTGGGGCGCTTTTAAAACAGAATAACGTGTTTAAAATTGGTCGGAACGACTTGAGTGTTCTTGAGAAGCTGCAAGGATTAGTTTTGAAAAAATGCAATTTGTCGGAATAGTGAAGGTCGCGTTTTCAACTTCTTTATCTCAGCCTGTAATGAAAATTTAAAAATCCCGTTTGTAGATTCAAATAAGTTGTTTACCTACATGCTGAAGAGTTCATCGAAATCGGTTGATGCGGAAGCAAGCGACAGGCATCGAAATACCTATGTAAAATCTTTAGGTTTATTGCATTTATAGGCCGAAAACCGTATTTTCCATTACTTTTATTTGTTTCTGGCTCATAGCTACGTTACCGGGTAACGCCTTCCTGAGACGCTCAAAATAACACCAAATTTCACGTTTCTTTTTTATGATACTATGATGTTGAAAATTATTTCTATACATCGTATTGTTGCGTCGTCGTGTCAATTCGGCGCACATTATACCACATTCACTTAGGTATACGGAACGTAAACAGAAATGGATAACTCAAAACGATATAACGATATTTAATCAATAAGGAACTATAAGTTGGGGAACAGTTATTCTGGGTTGTATCCGTCTACGCGCAGTGGTGGCTGGACTCAGGGTGCGTTCCGATTTTCGCAGTGAGTGCAGAAATCGCAGCGGTTCATGCGGTCTTGAAATTTAAAAATGCTACTATGGAAAAAGAGACGTTGTTTACAATAACCTCGATACTATTAAATAATAGTGATAATAAAATCAGCAGCTGTGATTCGTCTGATGAAAGCGAAAATGAAGATGATATTAACTTGCCATTTAGAATCAGAATTAATATACATATCATTAATTGTGAACAAAACACTCGGACAGATTATGTTTGCCTAAAAATGACAGATTATGGAGAACATTGTGGAGGTTATTCCGGGATATTCGATAATAAGTATGTAATTATACATTTCTATTAAAAAAAAACATCACATGAAGTTTCTTCGGAATAATAACGTAAAAAAGTGGCATTGTAATCACGAGAGAATTTATTGTTTTTATTACTTTTCATTAAATTGTATCAGCTATTTCCAGTAGAGAAATTCAAATAATCAAAGATTGGAAAAACAAATACGCATGCGCGCGCGCAGTGACTGCTTCACCTCTGAAATTCTGCGTTTGCTGCACGCTCGCTGCACCGAAAGTAGCATCGTATTGGTGGAAAGTGAGAGAAATTCTAGGGAATCGTACGATGCCACCAATACGATGCCACCAATTTCATGCACTCACTGCGAAAATCGGAACGCACCCTCAGAATCACAGCTTGACAGGCGATCGTTCCGATCGCCTTCTTCTCGCTTGTCCTCTGTCAATGTCGCGTGCACCGGCGGGCCATGGATTCTCACCCATAGGGTGTTGCAACAGTATGTTCAAAGCATTCATTAATGAATATA
The DNA here is from genome assembly GCA_946251845.1 of Andrena fulva. Lineage (NCBI taxonomy): Eukaryota > Metazoa > Arthropoda > Insecta > Hymenoptera > Andrenidae > Andrena > Andrena fulva. The sequence goes on along the minus strand of CAMITZ010000003.1, from coordinate 3,160,341 downwards.
TTGTATAAATATTGTACGGAAATATTAAAAGTGGCCGAGTTATATGTTGGCCCGCGTATTACATCCGCGTGAGCGGTGTATCAAATTATGACGCCCAGGTTCGTCTCAAATTGGAAAGACCATAACTCTATTGTTCATTGATAAAATATCTAAATTGTAGCATACCAATTTGAGGGAAAAAAATTATTGCACAAATGAGAGCAAGATGAAAATTAATATTAATTGTTCACATAACAAAGCGAAGGTAAAACATTCATTACAAACAAATAGGTTGTCGCAACAACAAAATCATAAAAAAGAAACGTGAAATTTGGTGTTATTTTGAGCGTCTCAGGAAGGCGTTACCCGGTAACGTAGCTATGAGCCAGAAACAAATAAAAGTAATGGAAAATACGGGTTTCGGCCTATAAATGCAATAAACCTAAAGATTTTACATAGGTATTTCGATGCCTGTCGCTTGCTTCCGCATCAACCGATTTCGATGAACTCTTCAGCATGTAGGTAAACAACTTATTTGAATCTACAAACGGGATTTTTAAATTTTCATTACAGGCTGAGATAAAGAAGTTGAAAACGCGACCTTCACTATTCCGACAAATTGCATTTTTTCAAAACTAATCCTTGCAGCTTCTCAAGAACACTCAAGTCGTTCCGACCAATTTTAAACACGTTATTCTGTTTTAAAAGCGCCCCAATACTTTCCTCCAACACTGTATGTATATTTGTATGTGTTACCCAACAAATTAAATAATATTTTGAACATTAACATCCCTATTTATTTTATTAACTGTTATTAACATAGATATTATGTGTTTCATTATGGAAGATGTGTACGAGAACAAAAGAGGAGGAAAGAAAATTTTTACTCGAGGTAATAGAGATGTACCGTTCCCTACCCGCATTGTGGAAGATCAGGAGCAAAATTTACAGCGACAAGGACGCGAGGACGAAACAATACGCGCAGCTGCTGCAGAAATATAGGGAAAAATATCCGACGGCGGATAAAGAGGATTTAGTTAAACGAATAAATTCATTAAGGACTAATTTTCGAAAGGAGGTGAAGCGGTTGAAGCACTGCACCAGAAGTGGTGCAGGAACAGAGGAGGCCATTGAACCCACATTGTGGTATTTTAACGAAATCAAATTTTTATTACCTGAAGAGGAGCCATGCGAATCACAAAATACAATAGAAATCGCAGAATGCGATGAGGATGGTGAGGAAGAGATAGAGGTTACTGAACCAATTAATGCCACCTGTGTAAGTAGTTATTTATTTATTCATTCATTTCATGGTAGTTATCATTCATCCATATTAGTTATTTATTTATTCCGTTTTTATTATACAAAGTTATCTTGCCATGGAACGTGGCCCTCATTATTAAAGAAATCGCGGTATTTATCTCTGATGGCTTTTGCATTTGTGGATGAATTTCTGGAGTGAGAAATTTGCAGTGCTGTTGGCTGATCATTTGTTCTCCATGTTCCTTCCCTGATATGTCCTGACTCCAAGTCTTCAGTATCTACAGAGCCCCTTGAAATGTACGCTTGCGCCCGGTTTCTACTTAAATAATTGTGTAGATAGCAACATGCTAAGACAATTATTCGAGTTTTCTCAGGAGATAGCGCAATAGGTCGCTGAAAAACACCGAATCTGGCAACTAAAATCCCAAACGCATTTTCTACCACACGGCGGGCACGACTCAGTCGATAATTAAAGATTCGTTCTTCCAAAGTTAATCCTGTTTGGCTGTAAGGTTTCATGAAATTCTCTGTCAGTGCAAAAGCATCGTCACCAAGAAAAACAAATGGTAATTTGTTTCCGCTATTTGCCAATGTAGTAGGTTCTGGGATTTTAAGTAACTTGTCTGACAATGCTTTTCCAAATGCCGTGTATCCCAAAACGCCTCCGTCCGATATTCGCCCATTTATACCGGCATCCGCCATAATAAATTCATAATTGGAATTCACTACTGCCATTAGTACAATACTAAAAAATTTTTTATAATTGTAGTATAAAGACCCCGTATGTGGTGGTTTCTTTATTGCCACATGCTTTCCATCAACTGCTCCCAAACAATTTGGGAAATTCCATTTATCACTAAATCCATTCGCGATAATTTTCCATTCACTTTCTGATTTTGGGATCTGCAATTTTAAAATACAGTTATTAGTCACACAAAGGTGCAATATCTTTATTAAAAACTACTTATTTATTCACAGCATGAAAATGAACCTCCAAAAAAGAAAAGCAAAAAAGATGACGCTCAGGAGCTAATTTCGTTGGCAAGGAAACGCCTTGAAAGAAAGGAAAGCGAGTTCGATAAGATTGCTGCAGCATGGGCCATAGACCTGGCCAAAATGGCGCCGGACCAACAATTATTTGCTAAGAAGGCCATAAACGATATTTTGTTTGAAGGCCAAATGGGCACTTTACATCGGGATTCCGTACATATTAACAAAGTTAATCGTACGTCCACCCCATACAGTGCCACTAGTATGGAATCCAGCCCCATTATTACCCGTATAGACTATAATTATGATGCACAACACGAGTCCATGCCGCAGCCATCAACTAGTCAATCTCCTTTTTTTTACCCATTTATAACGCAATAAATATTAAATAATTTTGAATCACTAATATTTTTTTCTTACCTTTATGTAATCCTTCAGGCTGTGTATTAAAGCTGTGCAAGTTTCCATAACAATTATACCTATTGATTGTGGAGATATGGCACTAATAAATTTTAAGTCCTCAAAAGTATTCCCAGTAGCAAGGTACCGTAGTGTGATTGACAATCGCTGGCTTGGAGGAATACAAGCTCGCATAGTAGTATTTCTTTTCTCAATTCGAGGCGTAATCATTTTTAGCAGGTCATCAAATAATGCACCGTCTAGTCGCAGAAAGTTTCGAAAATCGTTTGGTTCACTTAGTCTTAGGTCGTTTAATAAGTTTTCATGAGTGTACTCAGTTCTTCTTTTGTACCACTCCTTCATCCATTTGCGCTTTTTCTTCGACTTCTTCATTTCCAAGCTCACAGCCAGGGCAATGGCCACACAACCAGCTTCCGTGTCACTCAACATGTTCACTCCACAAGAATCAAACGTTAACTGAACGCGGGCCGTTTTACCGTCAGCAGCCCCTAGACGCTCAATATATTGTGCAATATTGAATATTGCACAATATTATTGACCGTGTGGGGCACCCACCATAAATATTGTGCAATATATTGCGCAGTAAAATGGACCGTCTATAGGCCGCTTTATGTGGATTTTGACAAGATTTTGGTCAAATTTTAATAAATTCATTTGAAAGCAACTTCGATTTTTTTGGATTTTGTTGAGTATTCTTGTTGTGGGATCTATATTTGATTAAATTTAGATGAAAATAACTTCAATTTTGTTGGATTGTGAAAAAAACTTATTTGGAAGTATCAAATTTTAATAATATTATTTGAAACCAACTTCGATTTTTTTGGATTTTGTTGAGAATTCTTGTTGTAGGATCTATATTTGATTAAATTTACATGAAAATAACTTCAATTTTGTTGGATTGTGAAAAAAATTTATTTGGAAGTGTCAAATTTTAATAATATTATTTGAAACCAACTTCGATTTTGTTGGATTTTATTGAGTATTTTTGTTGTAGGATCTATATTTGAGTAAATTTAGATGAAAATAACTTATATTATGTGGATTTTGAAAAGATTTTGGTCAAATTTTAATAAATTCATTTGAAAGCAACTTCGATTTTTTTGGATTTTGTTGAGTATTCTTGTTGTGGGATCTATATTTGATTAAATTTAGATGAAAATAACTTCAATTTTGTTGGATTGTGAAAAAAACTTATTTGGAAGTGTCAAATTTTAATAATATTATTTGAAACCAACTTCGATTTTTTTGGATTTAATTGAGTATTTTTGTTGTGGGATCTATATTTGAGTAAATTTAGATGAAAATAACATCAATTTTTTGGATTGTGAAAAAAATTTTAGTTGGAAGTGTCGAATTTTTAAATTTATTTGAAATCAACTTCGATTATTTTGGATTTTGTTGAGTATTTTTGTTGTAGGATCTATATTTGATTAAATTTAGATGAAAATAACTTCAATTTTCTTGGATGTAGACAAGATTTTTGTCAAATTTTAATAAATTCATTTGAAATCAACTTCGATTTTTTTGGATTTTGTTGAGAATTCTTGTTGTAGGATCTATATTTGATTAAATTTACATGAAAATAACTTCAATTTTGTTGGATTGTGAAAAAAATTTATTTGGAAGTGTCAAATTTTAATAATATTATTTGAAACCAACTTCGATTTTGTTGGATTTTATTGAGTATTTTTGTTGTAGGATCTATATTTGAGTAAATTTAGATGAAAATAACTTCAATTTTGTTGGATTGTGAAAAAAATTTTAGTTGGAAGTGTCAAATTTTAATAAATTTATTTGAAATCAACTTCGATTTTTTTGGATTTTGTTGAGTATTTTTGTTGTAGGATCTATATTTGATTAAATTTAGATGAAAATAACTTCAATTTTCTTGGATGTAGACAAGATTTTTGTCAAATTTTAATAAATTCATTTGAAATCAACTTCGATTTTTTTGGATTTTGTTGAGAATTCTTGTTGTAGGATCTATATTTGATTAAATTTACATGAAAATAACTTCAATTTTGTTGGATTGTGAAAAAAATTTATTTGGAAGTGTCAAATTTTAATAATATTATTTGAAACCAACTTCGATTTTGTTGGATTTTATTGAGTATTTTTGTTGTAGGATCTATATTTGAGTAAATTTAGATGAAAATAACTTCAATTTTGTTGGATTGTGAAAAAAATTTTAGTTGGAAGTGTCAAATTTTAATAAATTTATTTGAAACCAACTTCGATTTTTTTGGATTTTGTTGAGTATTTTTGTTGTAGGATCTATATTTGAGTAAATTTAGATGAAAATAACTTCAATTTTGTTGGATTGTGAAAAAAATTTTAGTTGGAAGTGTCAAATTTTAAAAAATTTATTTGAAATCAACTTCGATTTTTTTGGATTTTGTTGAATATTTTTGTTGTAGGATCTATATTTGAGTAAATTTAGATGAAAATAACTTCAATTTTGTTGGATTTTGAAAAAAAATTTAGTTGGTAGTGTCAAATTTTAATAAATTTATTTGAAATTAACTTCGATTTTTTTGGATTTTGTTGGGTATTTTTGTTGTAGGATCTATATTTGGGTAAATTTAGATGAAAATAACTTATATTATGTGGATTTTGACAAGATTTTGGTCAAATTTTAATTAATTCATTTGAAATCAACTTCGATTTTTTTGGATTTTGTTGAGTATTTTGGATGTAGGATCTATATTTGAGTAAATTTAGATGAAAATAACTTCAATTTTGTTGGATTATGAAAAAAAATTTAGTTGGAAGTGTCAAATTTTAATAAATTTATTTGAAATCAACTTCGATTTTTTTGGATTTTGTTGAGTATTTTTGTTGTAGGATCTATATTTGAGTAAATTTAGATGAAAATAACTTCAATTTTGTTGGATTGTGAAAAAAAATTTAGTTGGAAGTGTCATATTTTAATAAATTTATTTGAAATCAACTTCGATTTTTTTGGATTTTGTTGAGTATTTTTGTTGTAGGATCTATATTTGAGTAAATTTAGATGAAAATAACTTCAATTTTGTTGGTTTATGAAAAAATTTTAGTTGGAAGTGTCTAATTTTAAGAAATTCATATGAAATCAACTTCGATTTTTTTGGATTTTGTCGAGTATTTTTGTTGTAGGATCTATATTTGATTATATTTAGATGAAAATAACTTCAATTTTCTTGGATGTAGACAAGATTTTTGTCAAATTTTAATAAATTCATTTGAAATCAACTTCGATTTTTTTGGATTTTGTTGAGAATTCTTGTTGTAGGATCTATATTTGATTAAATTTACATGAAAATAACTTCAATTTTGATGGATTGTGAAAAAAATTTATTTGGAAGTGTCAAATTTTAATAATATTATTTGAAACCAACTTCGATTTTGTTGGATTTTGTTGAGTATTTTTGTTGTACGATCTATATTTGAGTAAATTTAGATGAAAATAACTTCAATTTTGTTGGATTGTGAAAAAAATTTTAGTTCGAAGTGTCAAATTTTAATAAATTTATTTGAAATCAACTTCGAATTTTTTGGATTTTGTTGAATATCTTTGTTGAAGGGTCTATATTTGAGTAAATTTAGATGAAAATAAATTCAATTTTGTTGGATTATGAAAAAAAATTTAGTTGGAAATGTCAAATTTTAATAAATTTATTTGAAATCAACTTCGATTTTTTTGGATTTTGATGAGTATTTTTGTTGTAGGATCTATATTTGATTAAATTTAGATGAAAATAACTTCAATTTTCTTGGATGTAGACAAGATTTTTGTCAAATTTTAATAAATTCATTTGAAATCAACTTCGATTTTTTTGGATTTTGTTGAGAATTCTTGTTGTAGGATCTATATTTGATTAAATTTACATGAAAATAACTTCAATTTTGATGGATTGTGAAAAAAATTTATTTGGAAGTGTCAAATTTTAATAATATTATTTGAAACCAACTTCGATTTTGTTGGATTTTGTTGAGTATTTTTGTTGTAGGATCTATATTTGAGTAAATTTAGATGAAAATAACTTCAATTTTGTTGGATTGTGAAAAAAATTTTAGTTCGAAGTGTCAAATTTTAATAAATTTATTTGAAATCAACTTCGAATTTTTTGGATTTTGTTGAATATCTTTGTTGTAGGGTCTATATTTGAGTAAATTTAGATGAAAATAAATTCAATTTTGTTGGATTATGAAAAAAAATTTAGTTGGAAATGTCAAATTTTAATAAATTTATTTGAAATCAACTTCGATTTTTTTGGATTTTGATGAGTATTTTTGTTGTAGGATCTATATTTGATTAAATTTAGATGAAAATAACTTCAATTTTCTTGGATGTAGACAAGATTTTTGTCAAATTTTAATAAATTCATTTGAAATCAACTTCGATTTTTTTGGATTTTGTTGAGAATTCTTGTTGTAGGATCTATATTTGATTAAATTTACATGAAAATAACTTCAGTTTTGTTGGATTGTGAAAAAAATTTTAGTTGGAAGTGTCAAATTTTAATAAATTTATTTGAAATCAACTTCGATTTTTTGGGATTTTGTTGAGTATTTTGGTTGTAGGATCTATATTTGAGTAAATTTAGATGAAAATAACTTATATTATGTGGATTTTGACAAGATTTTGGTCAAATTTTAATAAATTCATTTAAAGCAACTTCGATTTTTTTGGATTTTGTTGAGTATTCTTGTTGTGGGATCTATATTTGATTAAATTTAGATGAAAATAACTTCAATTTTGTTGGATTGTGAAAAAAACTTATTTGGAAGTATCAAATTTTAATAATATTATTTGAAACCAACTTCGATTTTTTTGGATTTTGTTGAGAATTCTTGTTGTAGGATCTATATTTGATTAAATTTACATGAAAATAACTTCAATTTTGTTGGATTGTGAAAAAAATTTATTTGGAAGTGTCAAATTTTAATAATATTATTTGAAACCAACTTCGATTTTGTTGGATTTTATTGAGTATTTTTGTTGTAGGATCTATATTTGAGTAAATTTAGATGAAAATAACTTATATTATGTGGATTTTGAAAAGATTTTGGTCAAATTTTAATAAATTCATTTGAAAGCAACTTCGATTTTTTTGGATTTTGTTGAGTATTCTTGTTGTGGGATCTATATTTGATTAAATTTAGATGAAAATAACTTCAATTTTGTTGGATTGTGAAAAAAACTTATTTGGAAGTGTCAAATTTTAATAATATTATTTGAAACCAACTTCGATTTTTTTGGATTTAATTGAGTATTTTTGTTGTGGGATCTATATTTGAGTAAATTTAGATGAATATAACATCAATTTTTTGGATTGTGAAAAAAATTTTAGTTGGAAGTGTCGAATTTTTAAATTTATTTGAAATCAACTTCGATTATTTTGGATTTTGTTGAGTATTTTTGTTGTAGGATCTATATTTGATTAAATTTAGATGAAAATAACTTCAATTTTCTTGGATGTAGACAAGATTTTTGTCAAATTTTAATAAATTCATTTGAAATCAACTTCGATTTTTTTGGATTTTGTTGAGAATTCTTGTTGTAGGATCTATATTTGATTAAATTTACATGAAAATAACTTCAATTTTGTTGGATTGTGAAAAAAATTTATTTGGAAGTGTCAAATTTTAATAATATTATTTGAAACCAACTTCGATTTTGTTGGATTTTATTGAGTATTTTTGTTGTAGGATCTATATTTGAGTAAATTTAGATGAAAATAACTTCAATTTTGTTGGATTGTGAAAAAAATTTTAGTTGGAAGTGTCAAATTTTAATAAATTTATTTGAAATCAACTTCGATTTTTTTGGATTTTGTTGAGTATTTTTGTTGTAGGATCTATATTTGATTAAATTTAGATGAAAATAACTTCAATTTTCTTGGATGTAGACAAGATTTTTGTCAAATTTTAATAAATTCATTTGAAATCAACTTCGATTTTTTTGGATTTTGTTGAGAATTCTTGTTGTAGGATCTATATTTGATTAAATTTACATGAAAATAACTTCAATTTTGTTGGATTGTGAAAAAAATTTATTTGGAAGTGTCAAATTTTAATAATATTATTTGAAACCAACTTCGATTTTGTTGGATTTTATTGAGTATTTTTGTTGTAGGATCTATATTTGAGTAAATTTAGATGAAAATAACTTCAATTTTGTTGGATTGTGAAAAAAATTTTAGTTGGAAGTGTCAAATTTTAATAAATTTATTTGAAACCAACTTCGATTTTTTTGGATTTTGTTGAGTATTTTTGTTGTAGGATCTATATTTGAGTAAATTTAGATGAAAATAACTTCAATTTTGTTGGATTGTGAAAAAAATTTTAGTTGGAAGTGTCAAATTTTAAAAAATTTATTTGAAAGCAACTTCGATTTTTTTGGATTTTGTTGAATATTTTTGTTGTAGGATCTATATTTGAGTAAATTTAGATGAAAATAACTTCAATTTTGTTGGATTTTGAAAAAAAATTTAGTTGGTAGTGTCAAATTTTAATAAATTTATTTGAAATTAACTTCGATTTTTTTGGATTTTGTTGGGTATTTTTGTTGTAGGATCTATATTTGGGTAAATTTAGATGAAAATAACTTATATTATGTGGATTTTGACAAGATTTTGGTCAAATTTTAATTAATTCATTTGAAATCAACTTCGATTTTTTTGGATTTTGTTGAGTATTTTGGATGTAGGATCTATATTTGAGTAAATTTAGATGAAAATAACTTCAATTTTGTTGGATTATGAAAAAAAATTTAGTTGGAAGTGTCAAATTTTAATAAATTTATTTGAAATCAACTTCGATTTTTTTGGATTTTGTTGAGTATTTTTGTTGTAGGATCTATATTTGAGTAAATTTAGATGAAAATAACTTCAATTTTGTTGGATTGTGAAAAAAAATTTAGTTGGAAGTGTCATATTTTAATAAATTTATTTGAAATCAACTTCGATTTTTTTGGATTTTGTTGAGTATTTTTGTTGTAGGATCTATATTTGAGTAAATTTAGATGAAAATAACTTCAATTTTGTTGGTTTATGAAAAAATTTTAGTTGGAAGTGTCTAATTTTAAGAAATTCATATGAAATCAACTTCGATTTTTTTGGATTTTGTCGAGTATTTTTGTTGTAGGATCTATATTTGAGTAAATTTAGATGAAAATAACTTCAATTTTGTTGGATTGTGAAAAAAATTTATTTGGAAGTGTCAAATTTTAATAATATTATTTGAAACCAACTTCGATTTTTTTGGATTTTATTGAGTATTTTTGTTGTAGGATCCATATTTGAGTAAATTTAGATGAAAATAACATCAATTTTTTGGATTGTGAAAAAAATTTTAGTTGGAAGTGTCGAATTTTTAAATTTATTTGAAATCAACTTCGATTATTTTGGATTTTGTTGAGTATTTTTGTTGTAGGATCTATATTTGACTAAATTTAGATGAAAATAACTTCAATTTTCTTGGATGTAGACAAGATTTTTGTCAAATATAATAAATTCATTTGAAATCAACTTCGATTTTTTTGGATTTTGTTGAGAATTCTTGTTGTAGGATCTATATTTGATTAAATTTAGATGAAAATAACTTCAATTTTGTTGGATTGTGAAAAAAATTTTAGTTGGAAGTGTCAAATTTTAATAAATTTATTTGAAATCAACTTCGATTTTTTTGGATTTTGATGAGTATTTTGGTTGTAGGATCTATATTTGACTAAATTTAGATGAAAATAACTTCAATTTTCTTGGATGTAGACAAGATTTTTGTCAAATTTTAATAAATTCATTTGAAATCAACTTCGATTTTTTTTTAATTTTGTTGCGTATTTTGGTTGTAGGATCTATATTTGAGTAAATTTAGATGAAAATAACTTCAATTTTGTTGGATTGTGAAAAAAATTTTAGTTGGAAGTGTCACATTTTTATAAATTTATTTGAAATCAACTTCGATTTTTTTGGATTTTGATGAGTATTTTGGTTGTAGGATCTATATTTGACTAAATTTAGATGAAAATAACTTCAATTTTCTTGGATGTAGACAAGATTTTTGTCAAATTTTAATAAATTCATTTGAAATCAACTTCGATTTTTTTGGATTTTGTTGAGAATTCTTGTTGTAGGATCTATATTTGATTAAATTTACATGAAAATAACTTCAATTTTGTTGGATTGTGAAAAAAATTTATTTGGAAGTGTCAAATTTTAATAATATTATTTGAAACCAACTTCGATTTTTTTGGATTTTATTGTGTATTTTTGTTGTAGGATCTATATTTGAGTAAATTTAGATGAAAATAATTTCAATTTTGTTGGATTGTGAAAAAAATTTTAGTTGGAAGTGTCAAATTTTAATAAATTTATTTGAAATCAACTTCGATTTTTTTGGATTTTGTTCAGTATTTTTGTTGTAGGATCTATATTTGAGTAGATTTAGATGAAAATAACTTCAATTTTTTGGATTGTGAAAAAAAGTTTTAGTTGGAAGGGTCAAATTTTAATAAATTTATTTGAAATCAACTTCGATTTTTTTGGATTTTGTTGAGTATTTTTGTTGTAGGATCTATATTTGAGTAAATTTAGATGAAAATAACTTCAATTTTGTTGGATTGTGAAAAAAATTTTAGTTGGAAGTGTCAAATTTTAATAATATTATTTGAAACCAACTTGGATTTTGTTGGATTTTATTGAGTATTTTTGTTGTAGGATCTATATTTGAGTAAATTTAGATGAAAATAACTTCAATTTTGTTGGATTGTGAAAAAAATTTAGTTGGAAGTGTCAAATTTTAATAATATTATTTGAAACCAACTTCGATTTTGTTGGATTTTATTGAGTATTTTTGTTGTAGGATCTATATTTGAGTAAATTTAGATGAAAATAACTTCAATTTTGTTGGATTGTGAAAAAAATTTTAGTTGGAAGTGTCAAATTTTAATAAATTTATTTGAAACCAACTTCGATTTTTTTGGATTTTGTTGAGTATTTTTGTTGTAGGATCTATATTTGAGTAAATTTAGATGAAAATAACTTCAATTTTGTTGGTTTATGAAAAAAAATTTAGTTGGAAGTGTCAAATTTTAATAAATTTATTTGAAATCAACTTCGATTTTTTTGGATTTTGTTGAGTATTTTTGTTGTAGGATCTATATTTGAGTAAATTTAGATGAAAATAACTTCAATTTTGTTGGATTTTGAAAAAAAATTTAGTTGGTAGTGTCAAATTTTAATAAATTTATTTGAAATTAACTTCGATTTTTTTTGGATTTTGTTGGGTATTTTTGTTGTAGGATCTATATTTGAGTAAATTTAGATGAAAATAACTTATATTATGTGGATTTTGACAAGATTTTGGTCAAATTTTAATAAATTCATTTGAAATCAACTTCCATTTTTTTGGATTTTGTTGAGTATTTTGGATGTAGGATCTATATTTGAGTAAATTTAGATGAAAATAACTTCAATTTTGTTGGATTATGAAAAAAAATTTAGTTGGAAGTGTCAAATTTTAATAAATTTATTTGAAATTAACTTCGATTTTTTTGGATTTTGTTGGGTATTTTTGTTGTAGGATCTATATTTGGGTAAATTTAGATGAAAATAACTTATATTATGTGGATTTTGACAAGATTTTGGTCAAATTTTAATTAATTCATTTGAAATCAACTTCGATTTTTTTTGATTTTGTTGAGTATTTTGGATGTAGGATCTATATTTGAGTAAATTTAGATGAAAATAACTTCAATTTTGTTGGATTATGAAAAAAAATTTAGTTGGAAGTGTCAAATTTTAATAAATTTATTTGAAATCAACTTCGATTTTTTTGGATTTTGTTGAGTATTTTTGTTGTAGGATCTATATTTGAGTAAATTTAGATGAAAATAACTTCAATTTTGTTGGATTGTGAAAAAAAATTTAGTTGGAAGTGTCATATTTTAATAAATTTATTTGAAATCAACTTCGATTTTTTTGGATTTTGTTGAGTATTTTTGTTGTAGGATCTATATTTGAGTAAATTTAGATGAAAATAACTTCAATTTTGTTGGATTTTGAAAAAAAATTTAGTTGGTAGTGTCAAATTTTAATAAATTTATTTGAAATTAACTTCGATTTTTTTTGGATTTTGTTGGGTATTTTTGTTGTAGGATCTATATTTGAGTAAATTTAGATGAAAATAACTTCAATTTTGTTGGATTGTGAAAAAAATTTTAGTTGGAAGTGTCAAATTTTAATAATATTATTTGAAACCAACTTGGATTTTGTTGGATTTTATTGAGTATTTTTGTTGTAGGATCTATATTTGAGTAAATTTAGATGAAAATAACTTCAATTTTGTTGGATTGTGAAAAAAATTTAGTTGGAAGTGTCAAATTTTAATAATATTATTTGAAACCAACTTCGATTTTGTTGGATTTTATTGAGTATTTTTGTTGTAGGATCTATATTTGAGTAAATTTAGATGAAAATAACTTCAATTTTGTTGGATTGTGAAAAAAATTTTAGTTGGAAGTGTCAAATTTTAATAAATTTATTTGAAACCAACTTCGATTTTTTTGGATTTTGTTGAGTATTTTTGTTGTAGGATCTATATTTGAGTAAATTTAGATGAAAATAACTTCAATTTTGTTGGTTTATGAAAAAAAATTTAGTTGGAAGTGTCAAATTTTAATAAATTTATTTGAAATCAACTTCGATTTTTTTGGATTTTGTTGAGTATTTTTGTTGTAGGATCTATATTTGAGTAAATTTAGATGAAAATAACTTCAATTTTGTTGGATTTTGAAAAAAAATTTAGTTGGTAGTGTCAAATTTTAATAAATTTATTTGAAATTAACTTCGATTTTTTTTGGATTTTGTTGGGTATTTTTGTTGTAGGATCTATATTTGAGTAAATTTAGATGAAAATAACTTATATTATGTGGATCTTGACAAGATTTTGGTCAAATTTTAATAAATTCATTTGAAATCAACTTCCATTTTTTTGGATTTTGTTGAGTATTTTGGATGTAGGATCTATATTTGAGTAAATTTAGATGAAAATAACTTCAATTTTGTTGGATTATGAAAAAAAATTTAGTTGGAAGTGTCAAATTTTAATAAATTTATTTGAAATCAACTTCGATTTTTTTGGATTTTGTTGAGTATTTTTGTTGTAGGATCTATATTTGAGTAAATTTAGATGAAAATAACTTCAATTTTGTTGGATTTTGAAAAAAAATTTAGTTGGTAGTGTCAAATTTTAATAAATTTATTTGAAATTAACTTCGATTTTTTTGGATTTTGTTGGGTATTTTTGTTGTAGGATCTATATTTGGGTAAATTTAGATGAAAATAACTTATATTATGTGGATTTTGACAAGATTTTGGTCAAATTTTAATTAATTCATTTGAAATCAACTTCGATTTTTTTGGATTTTGTTGAGTATTTTGGATGTAGGATCTATATTTGAGTAAATTTAGATGAAAATAACTTCAATTTTGTTGGATTATGAAAAAAAATTTAGTTGGAAGTGTCAAATTTTAATAAATTTATTTGAAATCAACTTCGATTTTTTTGGATTTTGTTGAGTATTTTTGTTGTAGGATCTATATTTGAGTAAATTTAGATGAAAATAACTTCAATTTTGTTGGATTGTGAAAAAAAATTTAGTTGGAAGTGTCATATTTTAATAAATTTATTTGAAATCAACTTCGATTTTTTTGGATTTTGTTGAGTATTTTTGTTGTAGGATCTATATTTGAGTAAATTTAGATGAAAATAACTTCAATTTTGTTGGTTTATGAAAAAATTTAAGTTGGAAGTGTCTAATTTTAAGAAATTCATATGAAATCAACTTCGATTTTTTTGGATTTTGTCGAGTATTTTTGTTGTAGGATCTATATTTGAGTAAATTTAGATGAAAATAACTTCAATTTTGTTGGATTGTGAAAAAAATTTATTTGGAAGTGTCAAATTTTAATAATATTATTTGAAACCAACTTCGATTTTTTTGGATTTTATTGAGTATTTTTGTTGTAGGATCTATATTTGAGTAAATTTAGATGAAAATAACATCAATTTTTTGGATTGTGAAAAAAATTTTAGTTGGAAGTGTCGAATTTTTAAATTTATTTGAAATCAACTTCGATTATTTTGGATTTTGTTGAGTATTTTTGTTGTAGGATCTATATTTGACTAAATTTAGATGAAAATAACTTCAATTTTCTTGGATGTAGACAAGATTTTTGTCAAATATAATAAATTCATTTGAAATCAACTTCGATTTTTTTGGATTTTGTTGAGAATTCTTGTTGTAGGATCTATATTTGATTAAATTTAGATGAAAATAACTTCAATTTTGTTGGATTGTGAAAAAAATTTTAGTTGGAAGTGTCAAATTTTAATAAATTTATTTGAAATCAACTTCGATTTTTTTGGATTTTGATGAGTATTTTGGTTGTAGGATCTATATTTGACTAAATTTAGATGAAAATAACTTCAATTTTCTTGGATGTAGACAAGATTTTTGTCAAATTTTAATAAATTCATTTGAAATCAACTTCGATTTTTTTTTAATTTTGTTGCGTATTTTGGTTGTAGGATCTATATTTGAGTAAATTTAGATGAAAATAACTTCAATTTTGTTGGATTGTGAAAAAAATTTTAGTTGGAAGTGTCAAATTTTTATAAATTTATTTGAAATCAACTTCGATTTTT
The DNA here is from genome assembly GCA_946251845.1 of Andrena fulva. Classification (NCBI taxonomy): domain Eukaryota; kingdom Metazoa; phylum Arthropoda; class Insecta; order Hymenoptera; family Andrenidae; genus Andrena; species Andrena fulva. The sequence continues at coordinate 3,144,999 of CAMITZ010000003.1, read as the reverse complement.
TTGGATTTTGATGAGTATTTTGGTTGTAGGATCTATATTTGACTAAATTTAGATGAAAATAACTTCAATTTTCTTGGATGTAGACAAGATTTTTGTCAAATTTTAATAAATTCATTTGAAATCAACTTCGATTTTTTTGGATTTTGTTGAGAATTCTTGTTGTAGGATCTATATTTGATTAAATTTACATGAAAATAACTTCAATTTTGTTGGATTGTGAAAAAAATTTATTTGGAAGTGTCAAATTTTAATAATATTATTTGAAACCAACTTCGATTTTTTTGGATTTTATTGTGTATTTTTGTTGTAGGATCTATATTTGAGTAAATTTAGATGAAAATAATTTCAATTTTGTTGGATTGTGAAAAAAATTTTAGTTGGAAGTGTCAAATTTTAATAAATTTATTTGAAATCAACTTCGATTTTTTTGGATTTTGTTCAGTATTTTTGTTGTAGGATCTATATTTGAGTAGATTTAGATGAAAATAACTTCAATTTTTTGGATTGTGAAAAAAAGTTTTAGTTGGAAGGGTCAAATTTTAATAAATTTATTTGAAATCAACTTCGATTTTTTTGGATTTTGTTGAGTATTTTTGTTGTAGGATCTATATTTGAGTAAATTTAGATGAAAATAACTTCAATTTTGTTGGATTGTGAAAAAAATTTTAGTTGGAAGTGTCAAATTTTAATAATATTATTTGAAACCAACTTGGATTTTGTTGGATTTTATTGAGTATTTTTGTTGTAGGATCTATATTTGAGTAAATTTAGATGAAAATAACTTCAATTTTGTTGGATTGTGAAAAAAATTTAGTTGGAAGTGTCAAATTTTAATAATATTATTTGAAACCAACTTCGATTTTGTTGGATTTTATTGAGTATTTTTGTTGTAGGATCTATATTTGAGTAAATTTAGATGAAAATAACTTCAATTTTGTTGGATTGTGAAAAAAATTTTAGTTGGAAGTGTCAAATTTTAATAAATTTATTTGAAACCAACTTCGATTTTTTTGGATTTTGTTGAGTATTTTTGTTGTAGGATCTATATTTGAGTAAATTTAGATGAAAATAACTTCAATTTTGTTGGTTTATGAAAAAAAATTTAGTTGGAAGTGTCAAATTTTAATAAATTTATTTGAAATCAACTTCGATTTTTTTGGATTTTGTTGAGTATTTTTGTTGTAGGATCTATATTTGAGTAAATTTAGATGAAAATAACTTCAATTTTGTTGGATTTTGAAAAAAAATTTAGTTGGTAGTGTCAAATTTTAATAAATTTATTTGAAATTAACTTCGATTTTTTTTGGATTTTGTTGGGTATTTTTGTTGTAGGATCTATATTTGAGTAAATTTAGATGAAAATAACTTATATTATGTGGATTTTGACAAGATTTTGGTCAAATTTTAATAAATTCATTTGAAATCAACTTCCATTTTTTTGGATTTTGTTGAGTATTTTGGATGTAGGATCTATATTTGAGTAAATTTAGATGAAAATAACTTCAATTTTGTTGGATTATGAAAAAAAATTTAGTTGGAAGTGTCAAATTTTAATAAATTTATTTGAAATCAACTTCGATTTTTTTGGATTTTGTTGAGTATTTTTGTTGTAGGATCTATATTTGAGTAAATTTAGATGAAAATAACTTCAATTTTGTTGGATTGTGAAAAAAAATTTAGTTGGAAGTGTCAAATTTTAATAAATTTATTTGAAATCAACTTCGATTTTTTTGGATTTTGTTGAGTATTTTTGTTGTAGGATCTATATTTGAGTAAATTTAGATGAAAATAACTTCAATTTTGTTGGTTTATGAAAAAATTTTAGTTGGAAGTGTCAAATTTTAATAAATTTATTTGAAATCAACTTCGATTTTTTTGGATTTTGTTGAGTATTTTTGTTGTAGGATCTATATTTGTGTAAATTTAGATAAAAATAACTTCAATTTTGTTGGATGTAGACAAGATTTTTGTCAAATTTTAATAAATTCATTTGAAATCAACTTCGATTTTTTTGGATTTTGTTGAGAATTCTTGTTGTAGGATCTATATTTGATTAAATTTACATGAAAATAACTTCAATTTTGTTGGATTGTGAAAAAAAATTATTTGGAAGTGTCAAATTTTAATAATATTATTTGAAACCAACTTCGATTTTGTTGGATTTTGTTGAGTATTTTTGTTGTAGGATCTATATTTGAGTAAATTTAGATGAAAATAACTTCAATTTTGTTGGATTGTGAAAAAAATTTTAGTTCGAAGTGTCAAATTTTAATAAATTTATTTGAAATCAACTTCGAATTTTTTGGATTTTGTTGAGTATCTTTGTTGTAGGGTCTATATTTGAGTAAATTTAGATGAAAATAAATTCAATTTTGTTGGATTATGAAAAAAAATTTAGTTGGAAATGTCAAATTTTAATAAATTTATTTGAAATCAACTTCGATTTTTTTGGATTTTGATGAGTATTTTTGTTGTAGGATCTATATTTGAGTAAATTTAGATGAAAATAACTTCAATTTTGTTGGATTGTGAAAAAAACTTATTTGGAAGTGTCAAATTTTAATAATATTATTTGAAACCAACTTCGATTTTTTTTTATTTTATTGAGTATTTTTGTTGTAGGATCTATATTTGAGTAAATTTAGATGAAAATAACATCAATTTTTTGGATTGTAAAAAAAATTTTAGTTGGAAGTGTCGAATTTTTAAATTTATTTGAAATCAACTTCGATTATTTTGGATTTTGTTGAGTATTTTTGTTGTAGGATCTATATTTGAGTAGATTTAGATGAAAATAACTTCAATTTTTTGGATTGTGAAAAAAAGTTTTAGTTGGGAGGGTCAAATTTTAATAAATTTATTTGAAATCAACTTCGATTTTTTGGATTTTGTTGAGTATTTTGGTTGTAGGATCTATATTTGACTAAATTTAGATGAAAATAACTTCAATTTTCTTGGATGTAGACAAGATTTTTGTCAAATATAATAAATTCATTTGAAATCAACTTCGATTTTTTTGGATTTTGTTGAGAATTCTTGTTGTAGGATCTATATTTGATTAAATTTAGATGAAAATAACTTCAATTTTGTTGGATTGTGAAAAAAACTTATTTGGAAGTGTCAAATTTTAATAATATTATTTGAAATCAACTTCGATTTTTTTGGATTTTGTTGAGTATTTTTGTTGTAGGATCTATATTTGAGTAAATTTAGATGAAAATAACTTCAATTTTTTGGATTTTGACAAGATTTTGGTCAAATTTTAATAAATTCATTTGAAATCAACTTCGATTTTTTTTTAATTTTGTTGCGTATTTTGGTTGTAGGATCTATATTTGAGTAAATTTAGATGAAAATAACTTCAATTTTGTTGGATTGTGAAAAAAATTTTAGTTGGAAGTGTCAAATTTTAATAAATTTATTTGAAACCAACTTCGATTTTTTTGGATTTTGTTGAGTATTTTTGTTGTAGGATCTATATTTGAGTAAATTTAGATGAAAATAATTTCAATTTTGTTGGATTGTGAAAAAAATTTTAGTTGGAAGTGTCAAATTTTAATAAATTTATTTGAAATCAACTTCGATTTTTTTGGATTTTGCTGAGTATTTTTGTTGTAGGATCTATATTTGAGTAAATTTAGATGAAAATAACTTCAATTTTGTTGGATTGTGAAAAAAATTTTAGTTGGAAGTGTCAAATTTTAATAATATTATTTGAAACCAACTTGGATTTTGTTGGATTTTATTGAGTATTTTTGTTGTAGGATCTATATTTGAGTAAATTTAGATGAAAATAACTTCAATTTTGTTGGATTGTGAAAAAAATTTAGTTGGAAGTGTCAAATTTTAATAATATTATTTGAAACCAACTTCGATTTTGTTGGATTTTATTGAGTATTTTTGTTGTAGGATCTATATTTGAGTAAATTTAGATGAAAATAACTTCAATTTTGTTGGATTGTGAAAAAAATTTTAGTTGGAAGTGTCAAATTTTAATAAATTTATTTGAAACCAACTTCGATTTTTTTGGATTTTGTTGAGTATTTTTGTTGTAGGATCTATATTTGAGTAAATTTAGATGAAAATAACTTCAATTTTGTTGGTTTATGAAAAAAAATTTAGTTGGAAGTGTCAAATTTTAATAAATTTATTTGAAATCAACTTCGATTTTTTTGGATTTTGTTGAGTATTTTTGTTGTAGGATCTATATTTGAGTAAATTTAGATGAAAATAACTTCAATTTTGTTGGATTTTGAAAAAAAATTTAGTTGGTAGTGTCAAATTTTAATAAATTTATTTGAAATTAACTTCGATTTTTTTTGGATTTTGTTGGGTATTTTTGTTGTAGGATCTATATTTGAGTAAATTTAGATGAAAATAACTTATATTATGTGGATTTTGACAAGATTTTGGTCAAATTTTAATAAATTCATTTGAAATCAACTTCCATTTTTTTGGATTTTGTTGAGTATTTTGGATGTAGGATCTATATTTGAGTAAATTTAGATGAAAATAACTTCAATTTTGTTGGATTATGAAAAAAAATTTAGTTGGAAGTGTCAAATTTTAATAAATTTATTTGAAATCAACTTCGATTTTTTTGGATTTTGTTGAGTATTTTTGTTGTAGGATCTATATTTGAGTAAATTTAGATGAAAATAACTTCAATTTTGTTGGATTTTGAAAAAAAATTTAGTTGGTAGTGTCAAATTTTAATAAATTTATTTGAAATTAACTTCGATTTTTTTGGATTTTGTTGGGTATTTTTGTTGTAGGATCTATATTTGGGTAAATTTAGATGAAAATAACTTATATTATGTGGATTTTGACAAGATTTTGGTCAAATTTTAATTAATTCATTTGAAATCAACTTCGATTTTTTTGGATTTTGTTGAGTATTTTGGATGTAGGATCTATATTTGAGTAAATTTAGATGAAAATAACTTCAATTTTGTTGGATTATGAAAAAAAATTTAGTTGGAAGTGTCAAATTTTAATAAATTTATTTGAAATCAACTTCGATTTTTTTGGATTTTGTTGAGTATTTTTGTTGTAGGATCTATATTTGAGTAAATTTAGATGAAAATAACTTCAATTTTGTTGGATTGTGAAAAAAAATTTAGTTGGAAGTGTCATATTTTAATAAATTTATTTGAAATCAACTTCGATTTTTTTGGATTTTGTTGAGTATTTTTGTTGTAGGATCTATATTTGAGTAAATTTAGATGAAAATAACTTCAATTTTGTTGGTTTATGAAAAAATTTTAGTTGGAAGTGTCTAATTTTAAGAAATTCATATGAAATCAACTTCGATTTTTTTGGATTTTGTCGAGTATTTTTGTTGTAGGATCTATATTTGAGTAAATTTAGATGAAAATAACTTCAATTTTGTTGGATTGTGAAAAAAATTTATTTGGAAGTGTCAAATTTTAATAATATTATTTGAAACCAACTTCGATTTTTTTGGATTTTATTGAGTATTTTTGTTGTAGGATCTATATTTGAGTAAATTTAGATGAAAATAACATCAATTTTTTGGATTGTGAAAAAAATTTTAGTTGGAAGTGTCGAATTTTTAAATTTATTTGAAATCAACTTCGATTATTTTGGATTTTGTTGAGTATTTTTGTTGTAGGATCTATATTTGACTAAATTTAGATGAAAATAACTTCAATTTTCTTGGATGTAGACAAGATTTTTGTCAAATATAATAAATTCATTTGAAATCAACTTCGATTTTTTTGGATTTTGTTGAGAATTCTTGTTGTAGGATCTATATTTGATTAAATTTAGATGAAAATAACTTCAATTTTGTTGGATTGTGAAAAAAATTTTAGTTGGAAGTGTCAAATTTTAATAAATTTATTTGAAATCAACTTCGATTTTTTTGGATTTTGATGAGTATTTTGGTTGTAGGATCTATATTTGACTAAATTTAGATGAAAATAACTTCAATTTTCTTGGATGTAGACAAGATTTTTGTCAACTTTTTATAAATTCATTTGAAATCAACTTCGATTTTTTTTTAATTTTGTTGCGTATTTTGGTTGTAGGATCTATATTTGAGTAAATTTAGATGAAAATAACTTCAATTTTGTTGGATTGTGAAAAAAATTTTAGTTGGAAGTGTCAAATTTTTATAAATTTATTTGAAATCAACTTCGATTTTTTTGGATTTTGATGAGTATTTTGGTTGTAGGATCTATATTTGAGTAAATTTAGATGAAAATAACTTCAATTTTGTTGGATTGTGAAAAAAATTTTAGTTGGAAGTGTCAAATTTTAATAATATTATTTGAAACCAACTTGGATTTTGTTGGATTTTATTGAGTATTTTTGTTGTAGGATCTATATTTGAGTAAATTTAGATGAAAATAACTTCAATTTTGTTGGATTGTGAAAAAAATTTAGTTGGAAGTGTCAAATTTTAATAATATTATTTGAAACCAACTTCGATTTTGTTGGATTTTATTGAGTATTTTTGTTGTAGGATCTATATTTGAGTAAATTTAGATGAAAATAACTTCAATTTTGTTGGATTGTGAAAAAAATTTTAGTTGGAAGTGTCAAATTTTAATAAATTTATTTGAAACCAACTTCGATTTTTTTGGATTTTGTTGAGTATTTTTGTTGTAGGATCTATATTTGAGTAAATTTAGATGAAAATAACTTCAATTTTGTTGGTTTATGAAAAAAAATTTAGTTGGAAGTGTCAAATTTTAATAAATTTATTTGAAATCAACTTCGATTTTTTTGGATTTTGTTGAGTATTTTTGTTGTAGGATCTATATTTGAGTAAATTTAGATGAAAATAACTTCAATTTTGTTGGATTTTGAAAAAAAATTTAGTTGGTAGTGTCAAATTTTAATAAATTTATTTGAAATTAACTTCGATTTTTTTTGGATTTTGTTGGGTATTTTTGTTGTAGGATCTATATTTGAGTAAATTTAGATGAAAATAACTTATATTATGTGGATTTTGACAAGATTTTGGTCAAATTTTAATAAATTCATTTGAAATCAACTTCCATTTTTTTGGATTTTGTTGAGTATTTTGGATGTAGGATCTATATTTGAGTAAATTTAGATGAAAATAACTTCAATTTTGTTGGATTATGAAAAAAAATTTAGTTGGAAGTGTCAAATTTTAATAAATTTATTTGAAATCAACTTCGATTTTTTTGGATTTTGTTGAGTATTTTTGTTGTAGGATCTATATTTGAGTAAATTTAGATGAAAATAACTTCAATTTTGTTGGATTGTGAAAAAAAATTTAGTTGGAAGTGTCAAATTTTAATAAATTTATTTGAAATCAACTTCGATTTTTTTGGATTTTGTTGAGTATTTTTGTTGTAGGATCTATATTTGAGTAAATTTAGATGAAAATAACTTCAATTTTGTTGGTTTATGAAAAAATTTTAGTTGGAAGTGTCAAATTTTAATAAATTTATTTGAAATCAACTTCGATTTTTTTGGATTTTGTTGAGTATTTTTGTTGTAGGATCTATATTTGAGTAAATTTAGATAAAAATAACTTCAATTTTGTTGGATGTAGACAAGATTTTTGTCAAATTTTAATAAATTCATTTGAAATCAACTTCGATTTTTTTGGATTTTGTTGAGAATTCTTGTTGTAGGATCTATATTTGATTAAATTTACATGAAAATAACTTCAATTTTGTTGGATTGTGAAAAAAAATTATTTGGAAGTGTCAAATTTTAATAATATTATTTGAAACCAACTTCGATTTTGTTGGATTTTGTTGAGTATTTTTGTTGTAGGATCTATATTTGAGTAAATTTAGATGAAAATAACTTCAATTTTGTTGGATTGTGAAAAAAATTTTAGTTCGAAGTGTCAAATTTTAATAAATTTATTTGAAATCAACTTCGAATTTTTTGGATTTTGTTGAGTATCTTTGTTGTAGGGTCTATATTTGAGTAAATTTAGATGAAAATAAATTCAATTTTGTTGGATTATGAAAAATAATTTAGTTGGAAATGTCAAATTTTAATAAATTTATTTGAAATCAACTTCGATTTTTTTGGATTTTGATGAGTATTTTTGTTGTAGGATCTATATTTGAGTAAATTTAGATGAAAATAACTTCAATTTTGTTGGATTGTGAAAAAAACTTATTTGGAAGTGTCAAATTTTAATAATATTATTTGAAACCAACTTCGATTTTTTTTTTATTTTATTGAGTATTTTTGTTGTAGGATCTATATTTGAGTAAATTTAGATGAAAATAACATCAATTTTCTGGATTGTAAAAAAAATTTTAGTTGGAAGTGTCGAATTTTTAAATTTATTTGAAATCAACTTCGATTATTTTGGATTTTGTTGAGTATTTTTGTTGTAGGATCTATATTTGAGTAGATTTAGATGAAAATAACTTCAATTTTTTGGATTGTGAAAAAAAGTTTTAGTTGGGAGGGTCAAATTTTAATAAATTTATTTGAAATCAACTTCGATTTTTTGGATTTTGTTGAGTATTTTGGTTGTAGGATCTATATTTGACTAAATTTAGATGAAAATAACTTCAATTTTGTTGGATTGTGAAAAAAAATTATTTGGAAGTGTCAAATTTTAATAATATTATTTGAAACCAACTTCGATTTTGTTGGATTTTGTTGAGTATTTTTGTTGTAGGATCTATATTTGAGTAAATTTAGATGAAAATAAATTCAATTTTGTTGGATTATGAAAAAAAATTTAGTTGGAAATGTCAAATTTTAATAAATTTATTTGAAATCAACTTCGATTTTTTTGGATTTTGATGAGTATTTTTGTTGTAGGATCTATATTTGAGTAAATTTAGATGAAAATAACTTCAATTTTGTTGGATTGTGAAAAAAAATTTAGTTGGAAGTGTCAAATTTTAATAAATTTATTTGAAATCAACTTCGATTTTTTTGGATTTTGTTGAGTATTTTTGTTGTAGGATCTATATTTGAGTAAATTTAGATGAAAATAACTTCAATTTTGTTGGTTTATGAAAAAATTTTAGTTGGAAGTGTCAAATTTTAATAAATTTATTTGAATCAACTTCGATTTTTTTGGATTTTGTTGAGTATTTTTGTTGTAGGATCTATATTTGAGTAAATTTAGATAAAAATAACTTCAATTTTGTTGGATGTAGACAAGATTTTTGTCAAATTTTAATAAATTCATTTGAAATCAACTTCGATTTTTTTGGATTTTGTTGAGAATTCTTGTTGTAGGATCTATATTTGATTAAATTTACATGAAAATAACTTCAATTTTGTTGGATTGTGAAAAAAAATTATTTGGAAGTGTCAAATTTTAATAATATTATTTGAAACCAACTTCGATTTTGTTGGATTTTGTTGAGTATTTTTGTTGTAGGATCTATATTTGAGTAGATTTAGATGAAAATAACTTCAATTTTTTGGATTGTGAAAAAAAGTTTTAGTTGGGAGGGTCAAATTTTAATAAATTTATTTGAAATCAACTTCGATTTTTTGGATTTTGTTGAGTATTTTGGTTGTAGGATCTATATTTGACTAAATTAAGATGAAAATAACTTCAATTTTCTTGGATGTAGACAAGATTTTTGTCAAATATAATAAATTCATTTGAAATCAACTTCGATTTTTTTGGATTTTGTTGAGAATTCTTGTTGTAGGATCTATATTTGATTAAATTTAGATGAAAATAACTTCAATTTTGTTGGATTGTGAAAAAAACTTATTTGGAAGTGTCAAATTTTAATAATATTATTTGAAATCAACTTCGATTTTTTTGGATTTTTTGAGTATTTTTGTTGTAGGATCTATATTTGAGTAAATTTAGATGAAAATAACTTCAATTTTTTGGATTTTGACAAGATTTTGGTCAAATTTTAATAAATTCATTTGAAATCAACTTCGATTTTTTTTTAATTTTGTTGCGTATTTTGGTTGTAGGATCTATATTTGAGTAAATTTAGATGAAAATAACTTCAATTTTGTTGGATTGTGAAAAAAATTTTAGTTGGAAGTGTCAAATTTTAATAAATTTATTTGAAACCAACTTCGATTTTTTTGGATTTTGTTGAGTATTTTTGTTGTAGGATCTATATTTGAGTAAATTTAGATGAAAATAACTTCAATTTTTTGGATTGTGAAAAAAAGTTTTAGTTGGAAGGGTCAAATTTTAATAAATTTATTTGAAATCAACTTCGATTTTTTTGGATTTTGTTGAGTATTTTTGTTGTAGGATCTATATTTGAGTAAATTTAGATGAAAATAACTTCAATTTTGTTGGATTGTGAAAAAAATTTTAGTTGGAAGTGTCAAATTTTAATAAATTTATTTGAAATCAACTTCGATTTTTTTGGATTTTGTTGAGTATTTTTGTTGTAGGGTCTATATTTGAGTAAATTTAGATGAAAATAACTTCAATTTTGTTGGATTGTGAAAAAAAATTTAGTTGGAAGTGTCAAATTTTAATAAATTTATTTGAAATCAACTTCGATTTTTTTGGATTTTGTTGAGTATTTTTGTTGTAGGGCCTATATTTGAGTAAATTTAGATGAAAATAACTTCAATTTTGTTGGATTGTGAAAAAAAATTTAGTTGGAAGTGTCAAATTTTAATAAATTTATTTGAAATCAACTTCGATTTTTTTTGATTTTGTTGAGTATTTTTGTTGTAGGATCTATATTTGAGTAAATTTAGATGAAAATAACTTCAATTTTGTTGGTTTATGAAAAAAAATTTAGTTGGAAGTGTCAAATTTTAATAAATTTATTTGAAATCAACCTCGATTTTTTTGGATTTTGTTGAGTATTTTTGTGGTAGGATCTATATTTGAGTAAATTTAGATGAAAATAACTTCAATTATGTTGCATTATGAAAAAAATTTTAGTTGGAAGTGTCCAATTTTAATAAATTTATTTGAAATCAACTTCGATTTTTTGGGATTTTGTTGAGTATTTTTGTTGTAGGATCTATATTTGATTAAATTTAGATGAAAATAACTTCAATTTTCTTGTATGTAGACAAGATTTTTGTCAAATTTTAATAAATTCATTTGAAATCAACTTCGATTTTTTTGGATTTTGTTGAGAATTCTTGTTGTAGGATCTATATTTGATTAAATTTACATGAAAATAACTTCAATTTTGTTGGATTATGAAAAAAATTTTAGTTGGAAGTGTCCAATTTTAATAAATTTATTTGAAATCAACTTCGATTTTTTTGGATTTTGTTGAGTATTTTTGTTGTAGGATCTATATTTGAGTAAATTTAGATGAAAATAACTTCAATTTTTTGGATTGTGAAAAAAATTTTAGTTGGAAATGACAAATTTTAATAAATTTATTTGAAATCAACTTCGATTTTTTTGGATTTTGTTGAGTATTTTTGTTGTAGGATCTATATTTGAGTAAATTTAGATGAAAATAACTTATATTATGTGGATTTTGACAAGATTTTGGTCAAATTTTAATAAATTCATTTGAAATCAACTTCGATTTTTTTGGATTTTGTTGAGTATTTTGGATGTAGGATCTATATTTGAGTAAATTTAGATGAAAATAACTTCAATTTTGTTGGATTATGAAAAAAATTTTAGTTGGAAGTGCCAAATTTTAATAAATTTATTTGAAATCATCTTCGATTTTTTTGGATTTTGTTGAGTATTTTTGTTGTAGGATCTATATTTGAGTAAATTTAGATGAAAATAACTTCAATTTTGTTGGATTGTGAAAAAAAATTTAGTTGGTAGTGTCAAATTTTAATAAATTTATTTGAAATTAACTTTGATTTTTTTGGATTTTGTTGAGTATTTTTGTTGTAGGATCTATATTTGAGTAAATTTAGATGAAAATAACTTATATTATGTGGATTTTGACAAGATTTTGGTCAAATTTTAATAAATTCATTTGAAATCAACTTCGATTTTTTTGGATTTTGTTGAGTATTTTTGTTGTAGGATCTATATTTGAGTAAATTTAGATGAAAATAACTTCAAATTTGTTGGATTGTGAAAAAAATTTTAGTTGGAAGTGTCAAATTTTAATAAATTTATTTGAAATCAACTTCGATTTTTTTTGATTTTGTTGAGTATTTTTGTTGTAGGATCTATATTTGAGTAAATTTAGATGAAAATAACTTCAATTTTGTTGGTTTATGAAAAAAAATTTAGTTGGAAGTGTCAAATTTTAATAAATTTATTTGAAATCAACTTCGATTTTTTTGGATTTTGTTGAGTATTTTTGTTGTAGGATCTATATTTGAGTAAATTTAGATGAAAATAACTTCAATTTTGTTGGATTATGAAAAAAATTTTAGTTGGAAGTGTCCAATTTTAATAAATTTATTTGAAATCAACTTCGATTTTTTGGGATTTTGTTGAGTATTTTTGTTGTAGGATCTATTTTTGATTAAATTTAGATGAAAATAACTTCAATTTTCTTGGATGTAGACAAGATTTTGGTCAAATTTTAATAAATTCATTTGAAATCAACTTCGATTTTTTTGGATTTTGTTGAGAATTCTTGTTGTAGGATCTATATTTGATTAAATTTACATGAAAATAACTTCAATATTGTTGGATTGTGAAAAAAAATTATTTGGAAGTGTCAAATTTTAATAATATTATTTGAAACCAACTTCGATTTTTTTTGGATTTTATTGAGTATTTTGGATGTAGGATATATATTTGAGTAAATTTAGATGAAAATAACTTCAATTTTGTTGGATTATGAAAAAAATTTTAGTTGGAAGTGCCAAATTTTAATAAATTTATTTGAAATCATCTTCGATTTTTTTGGATTTTGTTGAGTATTTTTGTTGTAGGATCTATATTTGAGTAAATTTAGATGAAAATAACTTCAATTTTGTTGGATTGTGAAAAAAAATTTAGTTGGTAGTGTCAAATTTTAATAAATTTATTTGAAATTAACTTCGATTTTTTTGGATTTTGTTGAGTATTTTTGTTGTAGGATCTATATTTGAGTAAATTTAGATGAAAATAACTTATATTATGTGGATTTTGACAAGATTTTGGTCAAATTTTAATAAATTCATTTGAAATCAACTTCGATTTTTTTGGATTTTGTTGAGTATTTTTGTTGTAGGATCTATATTTGAGTAAATTTAGATGAAAATAACTTCAAATTTGTTGGATTGTGAAAAAAATTTTAGTTGGAAGTGTCAAATTTTAATAAATTTATTTGAAATCAACTTCGATTTTTTTGGATTTTGTTGAGTATTTTTGTTCTAGGATCTATATTTGAGTAAATTTAGATGAAAATAACTTCAATTTTGTTGGATTTTGAAAAAAAATTTAGTTGGTAGTGTCAAATTTTAATAAATTTATTTGAAATCAACTTCGATTTTTTTGGATTTTGATGAGTATTTTTGTTGTAGGATCTATATTTGAATAAATTTAGATGAAAATAACTTCAATTTTGTTGGATTGTGAAAAAAACTTATTTGGAAGTGTCAAATTTTAATAATATAATTTGAAACCAACTTCGATTTTTTTTTATTTTATTGAGTATTTTTGTTGTAGGATCTATATTTGAGTAAATTTAGATGAAAATAACATCAATTTTTTGGATTGTAAAAAAAATTTTAGTTGGAAGTGTCGAATTTTTAAATTTATTTGAAATCAACTTCGATTATTTTGGATTTTGTTGAGTATTTTTGTTGTAGGATCTATATTTGAGTAGATTTAGATGAAAATAACTTCAATTTTTTGGATTGTGAAAAAAAGTTTTAGTTGGGAGGGTCAAATTTTAATAAATTTATTTGAAATCAACTTCGATTTTTTGGATTTTGTTGAGTATTTTGGTTGTAGGATCTATATTTGACTAAATTAAGATGAAAATAACTTCAATTTTCTTGGATGTAGACAAGATTTTTGTCAAATATAATAAATTCATTTGAAATCAACTTCGATTTTTTTGGATTTTGTTGAGAATTCTTGTTGTAGGATCTATATTTGATTAAATTTAGATGAAAATAACTTCAATTTTGTTGGATTGTGAAAAAAACTTATTTGGAAGTGTCAAATTTTAATAATATTATTTGAAATCAACTTCGATTTTTTTGGATTTTGTTGAGTATTTTTGTTGTAGGATCTATATTTGAGTAAATTTAGATGAAAATAACTTCAATTTTTTGGATTTTGACAAGATTTTGGTCAAATTTTAATAAATTCATTTGAAATCAACTTCGATTTTTTTTTAATTTTGTTGCGTATTTTGGTTGTAGGATCTATATTTGAGTAAATTTAGATGAAAATAACTTCAATTTTGTTGGATTGTGAAAAAAATTTTAGTTGGAAGTGTCAAATTTTAATAAATTTATTTGAAACCAACTTCGATTTTTTTGGATTTTGTTGAGTATTTTTGTTGTAGGATCTATATTTGAGTAAATTTAGATGAAAATAACTTCAATTTTTTGGATTGTGAAAAAAAGTTTTAGTTGGAAGGGTCAAATTTTAATAAATTTATTTGAAATCAACTTCGATTTTTTTGGATTTTGTTGAGTATTTTTGTTGTAGGATCTATATTTGAGTAAATTTAGATGAAAATAACTTCAATTTTGTTGGATTGTGAAAAAAATTTTAGTTGGAAGTGTCAAATTTTAATAAATTTATTTGAAATCAACTTCGATTTTTTTGGATTTTGTTGAGTATTTTTGTTGTAGGGTCTATATTTGAGTAAATTTAGATGAAAATAACTTCAATTTTGTTGGATTGTGAAAAAAAATTTAGTTGGAAGTGTCAAATTTTAATAAATTTATTTGAAATCAACTTCGATTTTTTTGGATTTTGTTGAGTATTTTTGTTGTAGGGCCTATATTTGAGTAAATTTAGATGAAAATAACTTCAATTTTGTTGGATTGTGAAAAAAAATTTAGTTGGAAGTGTCAAATTTTAATAAATTTATTTGAAATCAACTTCGATTTTTTTTGATTTTGTTGAGTATTTTTGTTGTAGGATCTATATTTGAGTAAATTTAGATGAAAATAACTTCAATTTTGTTGGTTTATGAAAAAAAATTTAGTTGGAAGTGTCAAATTTTAATAAATTTATTTGAAATCAACCTCGATTTTTTTGGATTTTGTTGAGTATTTTTGTGGTAGGATCTATATTTGAGTAAATTTAGATGAAAATAACTTCAATTATGTTGCATTATGAAAAAAATTTTAGTTGGAAGTGTCCAATTTTAATAAATTTATTTGAAATCAACTTCGATTTTTTGGGATTTTGTTGAGTATTTTTGTTGTAGGATCTATATTTGATTAAATTTAGATGAAAATAACTTCAATTTTCTTGTATGTAGACAAGATTTTTGTCAAATTTTAATAAATTCATTTGAAATCAACTTCGATTTTTTTGGATTTTGTTGAGAATTCTTGTTGTAGGATCTATATTTGATTAAATTTACATGAAAATAACTTCAATTTTGTTGGATTATGAAAAAAATTTTAGTTGGAAGTGTCCAATTTTAATAAATTTATTTGAAATCAACTTCGATTTTTTTGGATTTTGTTGAGTATTTTTGTTGTAGGATCTATATTTGAGTAAATTTAGATGAAAATAACTTCAATTTTTTGGATTGTGAAAAAAATTTTAGTTGGAAATGACAAATTTTAATAAATTTATTTGAAATCAACTTCGATTTTTTTGGATTTTGTTGAGTATTTTTGTTGTAGGATCTATATTTGAGTAAATTTAGATGAAAATAACTTATATTATGTGGATTTTGACAAGATTTTGGTCAAATTTTAATAAATTCATTTGAAATCAACTTCGATTTTTTTGGATTTTGTTGAGTATTTTTGTTGTAGGATCTATATTTGAGTAAATTTAGATGAAAATAACTTCAAATTTGTTGGATTGTGAAAAAAATTTTAGTTGGAAGTGTCAAATTTTAATAAATTTATTTGAAATCAACTTCGATTTTTTTGGATTTTGTTGAGTATTTTTGTTGTAGGATCTATATTTGAGTAAATTTAGATGAAAATAACTTCAATTTTTTGGATTGTGAAAAAAAGTTTTAGTTGGAAGGGTCAAATTTTAATAAATTTATTTGAAATCAACTTCGATTTTTTTGGATTTTGTTGAGTATTTTTGTTGTAGGATCTATATTTGAGTAAATTTAGATGAAAATAACTTCAATTTTGTTGGATTGTGAAAAAAATTTTAGTTGGAAGTGTCAAATTTTAATAAATTTATTTGAAATCAACTTCGATTTTTTTGGATTTTGTTGAGTATTTTTGTTGTAGGGTCTATATTTGAGTAAATTTAGATGAAAATAACTTCAATTTTGTTGGATTGTGAAAAAAAATTTAGTTGGAAGTGTCAAATTTTAATAAATTTATTTGAAATCAACTTCGATTTTTTTGGATTTTGTTGAGTATTTTTGTTGTAGGATCTATATTTGAGTAAATTTAAATGAAAATAACTTCAATTTTGTTGGTTTATGAAAAAAAATTTAGTTGGAAGTGTCAAATTTTAATAAATTTATTTGAAATCAACTTCGATTTTTTTGGATTTTGTTGAGTATTTTTGTTGTAGGGTCTATATTTGAGTAAATTTAGATGAAAATAACTTCAATTTTGTTGGATTATGAAAAAAAATTTAGTTGGAAGTGTCCAATTTTAATAATTTTATTTGAAATCAACTTCGATTTTTTGGGATTTTGTTGAGTATTTTTGTTGTAGGATCTATATTTGATTAAATTTAGATGAAAATAACTTCAATTTTGTTGGATTGTGAAAAAAATTTTAGTTGGAAGTGTCATATTTTAATAAATTTATTTGAAATCAACTTCGATTTTTTTGGATTTTGTTGAGTATTTTTGTTGTAGGGCCTATATTTGAGTAAATTTAGATGAAAATAACTTCAATTTTGTTGGATTGTGAAAAAAAATTTAGTTGGAAGTGTCAAATTTTAATAAATTTATTTGAAATCAACTTCGATTTTTTTTGATTTTGTTGAGTATTTTTGTTGTAGGATCTATATTTGAGTAAATTTAGATGAAAATAACTTCAATTTTGTTGGTTTATGAAAAAAAATTTAGTTGGAAGTGTCAAATTTTAATAAATTTATTTGAAATCAACCTCGATTTTTTTGGATTTTGTTGAGTATTTTTGTGGTAGGATCTATATTTGAGTAAATTTAGATGAAAATAACTTCAATTATGTTGCATTATGAAAAAAATTTTAGTTGGAAGTGTCCAATTTTAATAAATTTATTTGAAATCAACTTCGATTTTTTGGGATTTTGTTGAGTATTTTTGTTGTAGGATCTATATTTGATTAAATTTAGATGAAAATAACTTCAATTTTCTTGTATGTAGACAAGATTTTTGTCAAATTTTAATAAATTCATTTGAAATCAACTTCGATTTTTTTGGATTTTGTTGAGAATTCTTGTTGTAGGATCTATATTTGATTAAATTTACATGAAAATAACTTCAATTTTGTTGGATTATGAAAAAAATTTTAGTTGGAAGTGTCCAATTTTAATAAATTTATTTGAAATCAACTTCGATTTTTTTGGATTTTGTTGAGTATTTTTGTTGTAGGATCTATATTTGAGTAAATTTAGATGAAAATAACTTCAATTTTTTGGATTGTGAAAAAAATTTTAGTTGGAAATGACAAATTTTAATAAATTTATTTGAAATCAACTTCGATTTTTTTGGATTTTGTTGAGTATTTTTGTTGTAGGATCTATATTTGAGTAAATTTAGATGAAAATAACTTATATTATGTGGATTTTGACAAGATTTTGGTCAAATTTTAATAAATTCATTTGAAATCAACTTCGATTTTTTTGGATTTTGTTGAGTATTTTTGTTGTAGGATCTATATTTGAGTAAATTTAGATGAAAATAACTTCAAATTTGTTGGATTGTGAAAAAAATTTTAGTTGGAAGTGTCAAATTTTAATAAATTTATTTGAAATCAACTTCGATTTTTTTGGATTTTGTTGAGTATTTTTGTTGTAGGATCTATATTTGAGTAAATTTAGATGAAAATAACTTCAATTTTTTGGATTGTGAAAAAAAGTTTTAGTTGGAAGGGTCAAATTTTAATAAATTTATTTGAAATCAACTTCGATTTTTTTGGATTTTGTTGAGTATTTTTGTTGTAGGATCTATATTTGAGTAAATTTAGATGAAAATAACTTCAATTTTGTTGGATTGTGAAAAAAATTTTAGTTGGAAGTGTCAAATTTTAATAAATTTATTTGAAATCAACTTCGATTTTTTTGGATTTTGTTGAGTATTTTTGTTGTAGGGTCTATATTTGAGTAAATTTAGATGAAAATAACTTCAATTTTGTTGGATTGTGAAAAAAAATTTAGTTGGAAGTGTCAAATTTTAATAAATTTATTTGAAATCAACTTCGATTTTTTTGGATTTTGTTGAGTATTTTTGTTGTAGGATCTATATTTGAGTAAATTTAAATGAAAATAACTTCAATTTTGTTGGTTTATGAAAAAAAATTTAGTTGGAAGTGTCAAATTTTAATAAATTTATTTGAAATCAACTTCGATTTTTTTGGATTTTGTTGAGTATTTTTGTTGTAGGGTCTATATTTGAGTAAATTTAGATGAAAATAACTTCAATTTTGTTGGATTATGAAAAAAATTTTAGTTGGAAGTGTCCAATTTTAATAATTTTATTTGAAATCAACTTCGATTTTTTGGGATTTTGTTGAGTATTTTTGTTGTAGGATCTATATTTGATTAAATTTAGATGAAAATAACTTCAATTTTGTTGGATTGTGAAAAAAATTTTAGTTGGAAGTGTCATATTTTAATAAATTTATTTGAAATCAACTTCGATTTTTTTGGATTTTGTTGAGTATTTTTGTTGTAGGGCCTATATTTGAGTAAATTTAGATGAAAATAACTTCAATTTTGTTGGATTGTGAAAAAAAATTTAGTTGGAAGTGTCAAATTTTAATAAATTTATTTGAAATCAACTTCGATTTTTTTTGATTTTGTTGAGTATTTTTGTTGTAGGATCTATATTTGAGTAAATTTAGATGAAAATAACTTCAATTTTGTTGGTTTATGAAAAAAAATTTAGTTGGAAGTGTCAAATTTTAATAAATTTATTTGAAATCAACCTCGATTTTTTTGGATTTTGTTGAGTATTTTTGTGGTAGGATCTATATTTGAGTAAATTTAGATGAAAATAACTTCAATTATGTTGCATTATGAAAAAAATTTTAGTTGGAAGTGTCCAATTTTAATAAATTTATTTGAAATCAACTTCGATTTTTTGGGATTTTGTTGAGTATTTTTGTTGTAGGATCTATATTTGATTAAATTTAGATGAAAATAACTTCAATTTTCTTGTATGTAGACAAGATTTTTGTCAAATTTTAATAAATTCATTTGAAATCAACTTCGATTTTTTTGGATTTTGTTGAGAATTCTTGTTGTAGGATCTATATTTGATTAAATTTACATGAAAATAACTTCAATTTTGTTGGATTATGAAAAAAATTTTAGTTGGAAGTGTCCAATTTTAATAAATTTATTTGAAATCAACTTCGATTTTTTTGGATTTTGTTGAGTATTTTTGTTGTAGGATCTATATTTGAGTAAATTTAGATGAAAATAACTTCAATTTTTTGGATTGTGAAAAAAATTTTAGTTGGAAATGACAAATTTTAATAAATTTATTTGAAATCAACTTCGATTTTTTTGGATTTTGTTGAGTATTTTTGTTGTAGGATCTATATTTGAGTAAATTTAGATGAAAATAACTTATATTATGTGGATTTTGACAAGATTTTGGTCAAATTTTAATAAATTCATTTGAAATCAACTTCGATTTTTTTGGATTTTGTTGAGTATTTTGGATGTAGGATCTATATTTGAGTAAATTTAGATGAAAATAACTTCAATTTTGTTGGATTGTGAAAAAAATTTTAGTTGGAAGTGTCATATTTTAATAAATTTATTTGAAATCAACTTCGATTTTTTTGGATTTTGTTGAGTATTTTTGTTGTAGGGCCTATATTTGAGTAAATTTAGATGAAAATAACTTCAATTTTGTTGGATTGTGAAAAAAAATTTAGTTGGAAGTGTCAAATTTTAATAAATTTATTTGAAATCAACTTCGATTTTTTTTGATTTTGTTGAGTATTTTTGTTGTAGGATCTATATTTGAGTAAATTTAGATGAAAATAACTTCAATTTTGTTGGTTTATGAAAAAAAATTTAGTTGGAAGTGTCAAATTTTAATAAATTTATTTGAAATCAACCTCGATTTTTTTGGATTTTGTTGAGTATTTTTGTGGTAGGATCTATATTTGAGTAAATTTAGATGAAAATAACTTCAATTATGTTGGATTATGAAAAAAATTTTAGTTGGAAGTGTCCAATTTTAATAAATTTATTTGAAATCAACTTCGATTTTTTTGGATTTTGTTGAGTATTTTTGTTGTAGGATCTATATTTGAGTAAATTTAGATGAAAATAACTTCAATTTTTTGGATTGTGAAAAAAATTTTAGTTGGAAATGACAAATTTTAATAAATTTATTTGAAATCAACTTCGATTTTTTTGGATTTTGTTGAGTATTTTTGTTGTAGGATCTATATTTGAGTAAATTTAGATGAAAATAACTTATATTATGTGGATTTTGACAAGATTTTGGTCAAATTTTAATAAATTCATTTGAAATCAACTTCGATTTTTTTGGATTTTGTTGAGTATTTTGGATGTAGGATCTATATTTGAGTAAATTTAGATGAAAATAACTTCAATTTTGTTGGATTATGAAAAAAATTTTAGTTGGAAGTGCCAAATTTTAATAAATTTATTTGAAATCAACTTCGATTTTTTTGGATTTTGTTGAGTATTTTTGTTGTAGGATCTATATTTGAGTAAATTTAGATGAAAATAACTTATATTATGTGGATTTTGACAAGATTTTGGTCAAATTTTAATAAATTCATTTGAAATCAACTTCGATTTTTTTGGATTTTGTTGAGTATTTTGGATGTAGGATCTATATTTGAGTAAATTTAGATGAAAATAACTTCAATTTTGTTGGATTATGAAAAAAATTTTAGTTGGAAGTGTCCAATTTTAATAAATTTATTTGAAATCAACTTCGATTTTTTTGGATTTTGTTGAGTATTTTTGTTGTAGGATCTATATTTGAGTAAATTTAGATGAAAATAACTTCAATTTTTTGGATTGTGAAAAAAATTTTAGTTGGAAATGACAAATTTTAATAAATTTATTTGAAATCAACTTCGATTTTTTTGGATTTTGTTGAGTATTTTTGTTGTAGGATCTATATTTGAGTAAATTTAGATGAAAATAACTTATATTATGTGGATTTTGACAAGATTTTGGTCAAATTTTAATAAATTCATTTGAAATCAACTTCGATTTTTTTGGATTTTGTTGAGTATTTTGGATGTAGGATCTATATTTGAGTAAATTTAGATGAAAATAACTTCAATTTTGTTGGATTGTGAAAAAAATTTTAGTTGGAAGTGTCATATTTTAATAAATTTATTTGAAATCAACTTCGATTTTTTTGGATTTTGTTGAGTATTTTTGTTGTAGGGCCTATATTTGAGTAAATTTAGATGAAAATAACTTCAATTTTGTTGGATTGTGAAAAAAAATTTAGTTGGAAGTGTCAAATTTTAATAAATTTATTTGAAATCAACTTCGATTTTTTTTGATTTTGTTGAGTATTTTTGTTGTAGGATCTATATTTGAGTAAATTTAGATGAAAATAACTTCAATTTTGTTGGTTTATGAAAAAAAATTTAGTTGGAAGTGTCAAATTTTAATAAATTTATTTGAAATCAACCTCGATTTTTTTGGATTTTGTTGAGTATTTTTGTGGTAGGATCTATATTTGAGTAAATTTAGATGAAAATAACTTCAATTATGTTGGATTATGAAAAAAATTTTAGTTGGAAGTGTCCAATTTTAATAAATTTATTTGAAATCAACTTCGATTTTTTTGGATTTTGTTGAGTATTTTTGTTGTAGGATCTATATTTGAGTAAATTTAGATGAAAATAACTTCAATTTTTTGGATTGTGAAAAAAATTTTAGTTGGAAATGACAAATTTTAATAAATTTATTTGAAATCAACTTCGATTTTTTTGGATTTTGTTGAGTATTTTTGTTGTAGGATCTATATTTGAGTAAATTTAGATGAAAATAACTTATATTATGTGGATTTTGACAAGATTTTGGTCAAATTTTAATAAATTCATTTGAAATCAACTTCGATTTTTTTGGATTTTGTTGAGTATTTTGGATGTAGGATCTATATTTGAGTAAATTTAGATGAAAATAACTTCAATTTTGTTGGATTATGAAAAAAATTTTAGTTGGAAGTGCCAAATTTTAATAAATTTATTTGAAATCATCTTCGATTTTTTTGGATTTTGTTGAGTATTTTTGTTGTAGGATCTATATTTGAGTAAATTTAGATGAAAATAACTTCAATTTTGTTGGATTGTGAAAAAAAATTTAGTTGGTAGTGTCAAATTTTAATAAATTTATTTGAAATTAACTTCGATTTTTTTGGATTTTGTTGAGTATTTTTGTTGTAGGATCTATATTTGAGTAAATTTAGATGAAAATAACTTATATTATGTGGATTTTGACAAGATTTTGGTCAAATTTTAATAAATTCATTTGAAATCAACTTCGATTTTTTTGGATTTTGTTGAGTATTTTTGTTGTAGGATCTATATTTGAGTAAATTTAGATGAAAATAACTTCAAATTTGTTGGATTGTGAAAAAAATTTTAGTTGGAAGTGTCAAATTTTAATAAATTTATTTGAAATCAACTTCGATTTTTTTTGATTTTGTTGAGTATTTTTGTTGTAGGATCTATATTTGAGTAAATTTAGATGAAAATAACTTCAATTTTGTTGGTTTATGAAAAAAAATTTAGTTGGAAGTGTCAAATTTTAATAAATTTATTTGAAATCAACTTCGATTTTTTTGGATTTTGTTGAGTATTTTTGTTGTAGGATCTATATTTGAGTAAATTTAGATGAAAATAACTTCAATTTTGTTGGATTATGAAAAAAATTTTAGTTGGAAGTGTCCAATTTTAATAAATTTATTTGAAATCAACTTCGATTTTTTGGGATTTTGTTGAGTATTTTTGTTGTAGGATCTATTTTTGATTAAATTTAGATGAAAATAACTTCAATTTTCTTGGATGTAGACAAGATTTTTGTCAAATTTTAATAAATTCATTTGAAATCAACTTCGATTTTTTTGGATTTTGTTGAGAATTCTTGTTGTAGGATCTATATTTGATTAAATTTACATGAAAATAACTTCAATTTTGTTGGATTGTGAAAAAAAATTATTTGGAAGTGTCAAATTTTAATAATATTATTTGAAACCAACTTCGATTTTTTTTGGATTTTATTGAGTATTTTGGATGTAGGATCTATATTTGAGTAAATTTAGATGAAAATAACTTCAATTTTGTTGGATTATGAAAAAAATTTTAGTTGGAAGTGCCAAATTTTAATAAATTTATTTGAAATCATCTTCGATTTTTTTGGATTTTGTTGAGTATTTTTGTTGTAGGATCTATATTTGAGTAAATTTAGATGAAAATAACTTCAATTTTGTTGGATTGTGAAAAAAAATTTAGTTGGTAGTGTCAAATTTTAATAAATTTATTTGAAATTAACTTCGATTTTTTTGGATTTTGTTGAGTATTTTTGTTGTAGGATCTATATTTGAGTAAATTTAGATGAATATAACTTATATTATGTGGATTTTGACAAGATTTTGGTCAAATTTTAATAAATTCATTTGAAATCAACTTCGATTTTTTTGGATTTTGTTGAGTATTTTTGTTGTAGGATCTATATTTGAGTAAATTTAGATGAAAATAACTTCAAATTTGTTGGATTGTGAAAAAAATTTTAGTTGGAAGTGTCAAATTTTAATAAATTTATTTGAAATCAACTTCGATTTTTTTGGATTTTGTTGAGTATTTTTGTTCTAGGATCTATATTTGAGTAAATTTAGATGAAAATAACTTCAATTTTGTTGGATTTTGAAAAAAAATTTAGTTGGTAGTGTCAAATTTTAATAAATTTATTTGAAATTAACTTCGATTTTTTTGGATTTTGTTGTGTATTTTTGTTGTAGGATCTATATTTGAGTAAATTTAGATGAAAATAACTTATATTATGTGGATTTTGACAAGATTTTGGTCAAATTTTAATAAATTCATTTGAAATCAACTTCGATTTTTTTGGATTTTGTTGAGTATTTTGGATGTAGGATCTATATTTGAGTAAATTTAGATGAAAATAACTTCAATTTTGTTGGATTATGAAAAAAAATTTAGTTGGAAGTGTCAAATTTTAATAAATTTATTTGAAATCAACTTCGATTTTTTTGGATTTTGTTGAGTATTTTTGTTGTAGGATCTATATTTGAGTAAATTTAGATGAAAATAACTTCAATTTTGTTGGTTTATGAAAAAAAATTTAGTTGGAAGTGTCAAATTTTAATAAATTTATTTGAAATCAACTTCGATTTTTTTTTATTTTGTTGAGTATTTTTGTTGTAGGATCTATATTTGAGTAAATTTAGATGAAAATAACTTCAATTTTGTTGGTTTATGAAAAAAAATTTAGTTGGAAGTGTCAAATTTTAATAAATTTATTTGAAATCAACTTCGATTTTTTTGGATTTTGTTGAGTATTTTTGTTGTAGGATCTATATTTGAGTAAATTTAGATGAAAATAACTTCAATTTTTTGGATTGTGAAAAAAAGTTTTAGTTGGAAGGGTCAAATTTTAATAAATTTATTTGAAATCAACTTCGATTTTTTTGGATTTTGTTGAGTATTTTTGTTGTAGGATCTATATTTGAGTAAATTTAGATGAAAATAACTTCAATTTTGTTGGATTGTGAAAAAAATTTTAGTTGGAAGTGTCAAATTTTAATAAATTTATTTGAAATCAACTTCGATTTTTTTGGATTTTGTTGAGTATTTTTGTTGTAGGGTCTATATTTGAGTAAATTTAGATGAAAATAACTTCAATTTTGTTGGATTGTGAAAAAAAATTTAGTTGGAAGTGTCAAATTTTAATAAATTTATTTGAAATCAACTTCGATTTTTTTGGATTTTGTTGAGTATTTTTGTTGTAGGATCTATATTTGAGTAAATTTAAATGAAAATAACTTCAATTTTGTTGGTTTATGAAAAAAAATTTAGTTGGAAGTGTCAAATTTTAATAAATTTATTTGAAATCAACTTCGATTTTTTTGGATTTTGTTGAGTATTTTTGTTGTAGGGTCTATATTTGAGTAAATTTAGATGAAAATAACTTCAATTTTGTTGGATTATGAAAAAAATTTTAGTTGGAAGTGTCCAATTTTAATAATTTTATTTGAAATCAACTTCGATTTTTTGGGATTTTGTTGAGTATTTTTGTTGTAGGATCTATATTTGATTAAATTTAGATGAAAATAACTTCAATTTTGTTGGATTGTGAAAAAAATTTTAGTTGGAAGTGTCAAATTTTAATAAATTTATTTGAAATCAACTTCGATTTTTTTGGATTTTGTTGACTATTTTTGTTGTAGGGCCTATATTTGAGTAAATTTAGATGAAAATAACTTCAATTTTGTTGGATTGTGAAAAAAAATTTAGTTGGAAGTGTCAAATTTTAATAAATTTATTTGAAATCAACTTCGATTTTTTTTTATTTTGTTGAGTATTTTTGTTGTAGGATCTATATTTGAGTAAATTTAGATGAAAATAACTTCAATTTTGTTGGTTTATGAAAAAAAATTTAGTTGGAAGTGTCAAATTTTAATAAATTTATTTGAAATCAACCTCGATTTTTTTTGGATTTTGTTGAGTATTTTTGTGGTAGGATCTATATTTGAGTAAATTTAGATGAAAATAACTTCAATTATGTTGCATTATGAAAAAAATTTTAGTTGGAAGTGTCCAATTTTAATAAATTTATTTGAAATCAACTTCGATTTTTTGGGATTTTGTTGAGTATTTTTGTTGTAGGATCTATATTTGATTAAATTTAGATGAAAATAACTTCAATTTTCTTGTATGTAGACAAGATTTTTGTCAAATTTTAATAAATTCATTTGAAATCAACTTCGATTTTTTTGGATTTTGTTGAGAATTCTTGTTGTAGGATCTATATTTGATTAAATTTACATGAAAATAACTTCAATTTTGTTGGATTATGAAAAAAATTTTAGTTGGAAGTGTCCAATTTTAATAAATATATTTGAAATCAACTTCGATTTTTTTGGATTTTGTTGAGTATTTTTGTTGTAGGATCTATATTTGAGTAAATTTAGATGAAAATAACTTCAATTTTTTGGATTGTGAAAAAAATTTTAGTTGGAAATGACAAATTTTAATAAATTTATTTGAAATCAACTTCGATTTTTTTGGATTTTGTTGAGTATTTTTGTTGTAGGATCTATATTTGAGTAAATTTAGATGAAAATAACTTATATTATGTGGATTTTGACAAGATTTTGGTCAAATTTTAATAAATTCATTTGAAATCAACTTCGATTTTTTTGGATTTTGTTGAGTATTTTGGATGTAGGATCTATATTTGAGTAAATTTAGATGAAAATAACTTCAATTTTGTTGGATTATGAAAAAAATTTTAGTTGGAAGTGCCAAATTTTAATAAATTTATTTGAAATCATCTTCGATTTTTTTGGATTTTGTTGAGTATTTTTGTTGTAGGATCTATATTTGAGTAAATTTAGATGAAAATAACTTCAATTTTGTTGGATTATGAAAAAAATTTTAGTTGGAAGTGTCCAATTTTAATAAATTTATTTGAAATCAACTTCGATTTTTTGGGATTTTGTTGAGTATTTTTGTTGTAGGATCTATATTTGATTAAATTTAGATGAAAATAACTTCAATTTTCTTGTATGTAGACAAGATTTTTGTCAAATTTTAATAAATTCATTTGAAATCAACTTCGATTTTTTTGGATTTTGTTGAGAATTCTTGTTGTAGGATCTATATTTGATTAAATTTACATGAAAATAACTTCAATTTTGTTGGATTATGAAAAAAATTTTAGTTGGAAGTGTCCAATTTTAATAAATTTATTTGAAATCAACTTCGATTTTTTTGGATTTTGTTGAGTATTTTTGTTGTAGGATCTATATTTGAGTAAATTTAGATGAAAATATCTTCAATTTTTTGGATTGTGAAAAAAATTTTAGTTGGAAATGACAAATTTTAATAAATTTATTTGAAATCAACTTCGATTTTTTTGGATTTTGTTGAGTATTTTTGTTGTAGGATCTATATTTGAGTAAATTTAGATGAAAATAACTTATATTATGTGGATTTTGACAAGATTTTGGTCAAATTTTAATAAATTCATTTGAAATCAACTTCGATTTTTTTGGATTTTGTTGAGTATTTTGGATGTAGGATCTATATTTGAGTAAATTTAGATGAAAATAACTTCAATTTTGTTGGATTATGAAAAAAATTTTAGTTGGAAGTGCCAAATTTTAATAAATTTATTTGAAATCATCTTCGATTTTTTTGGATTTTGTTGAGTATTTTTGTTGTAGGATCTATATTTGAGTAAATTTAGATGAAAATAACTTCAATTTTGTTGGATTGTGAAAAAAAATTAAGTTGGTAGTGTCAAATTTTAATAAATTTATTTGAAATTAACTTCGATTTTTTTGGATTTTGTTGAGTATTTTTGTTGTAGGATCTATATTTGAGTAAATTTAGATGAAAATAACTTATATTATGTGGATTTTGACAAGATTTTGGTCAAATTTTAATAAATTCATTTGAAATCAACTTCGATTTTTTTGGATTTTGTTGAGTATTTTTGTTGTAGGATCTATATTTGAGTAAATTTAGATGAAAATAACTTCAAATTTGTTGGATTGTGAAAAAAATTTTAGTTGGAAGTGTCAAATTTTAATAAATTTATTTGAAATCAACTTCTATTTTTTTTTATTTTGTTGAGTATTTTTGTTGTAGGATCTATATTTGAGTAAATTTAGATGAAAATAACTTCAATTTTGTTGGTTTATGAAAAAAAATTTAGTTGGAAGTGTCAAATTTTAATAAATTTATTTGAAATCAACTTCGATTTTTTTGGATTTTGTTGAGTATTTTTGTTGTAGGATCTATATTTGAGTAAATTTAGATGAAAATAACTTCAATTTTGTTGGATTATGAAAAAAATTTTAGTTGGAAGTGTCCAATTTTAATAAATTTATTTGAAATCAACTTCGATTTTTTCGGATTTTGTTGAGTATTTTTGTTGTAGGATCTATTTTTGATTAAATTTAGATGAAAATAACTTCAATTTTCTTGGATGTAGACAAGATTTTTGTCAAATTTTAATAAATTCATTTGAAATCAACTTCGATTTTTTTGGATTTTGTTGAGAATTCTTGTTGTAGGATCTATATTTGATTAAATTTACATGAAAATAACTTCAATTTTGTTGGATTGTGAAAAAAAATTATTTGGAAGTGTCAAATTTTAATAATATTATTTGAAACCAACTTCGATTTTTTTTGGATTTTATTGAGTATTTTGGATGTAGGATCTATATTTGAGTAAATTTAGATGAAAATAACTTCAATTTTGTTGGATTATGAAAAAAATTTTAGTTGGAAGTGCCAAATTTTAATAAATTTATTTGAAATCATCTTCGATTTTTTTGGATTTTGTTGAGTATTTTTGTTGTAGGATCTATATTTGAGTAAATTTAGATGAAAATAACTTCAATTTTGTTGGATTGTGAAAAAAAATTTAGTTGGTAGTGTCAAATTTTAATAAATTTATTTGAAATTAACTTCGATTTTTTTGGATTTTGTTGAGTATTTTTGTTGTAGGATCTATATTTGAGTAAATTTAGATGAAAATAACTTATATTATGTGGATTTTGACAAGATTTTGGTCAAATTTTAATAAATTCATTTGAAATCAACTTCGATTTTTTTGGATTTTGTTGAGTATTTTTGTTGTAGGATCTATATTTGAGTAAATTTAGATGAAAATAACTTCAAATTTGTTGGATTGTGAAAAAAATTTTAGTTGGAAGTGTCAAATTTTAATAAATTTATTTGAAATCAACTTCGATTTTTTTGGATTTTGTTGAGTATTTTTGTTCTAGGATCTATATTTGAGTAAATTTAGATGAAAATAACTTCAATTTTGTTGGATTTTGAAAAAAAATTTAGTTGGTAGTGTCAAATTTTAATAAATTTATTTGAAATTAACTTCGATTTTTTTGGATTTTGTTGTGTATTTTTGTTGTAGGATCTATATTTGAGTAAATTTAGATGAAAATAACTTATATTATGTGGATTTTGACAAGATTTTGGTCAAATTTTAATAAATTCATTTGAAATCAACTTCGATTTTTTTGGATTTTGTTGAGTATTTTGGATGTAGGATCTATATTTGAGTAAATTTAGATGAAAATAACTTCAATTTTGTTGGATTATGAAAAAAAATTTAGTTGGAAGTGTCAAATTTTAATAAATTTATTTGAAATCAACTTCGATTTTTTTTTATTTTGTTGAGTATTTATGTTGTAGGATCTATATTTGAGTAAATTTAGATGAAAATAACTTCAATTTTGTTGGTTTATGAAAAAAAATTTAGTTGGAAGTGTCCAATTTTAATAAATTTATTTGAAATCAACTTCGATTTTTTTGGATTTTGTTGAGTATTTTTGTTGTAGGATCTATATTTGAGTAAATTTAGATGAAAATAACTTCAATTTTTTGGATTGTGAAAAAAATTTTAGTTGGAAATGACAAATTTTAATAAATTTATTTGAAATCAACTTCGATTTTTTTGGATTTTGTTGAGTATTTTTGTTGTAGGATCTATATTTGAGTAAATTTAGATGAAAATAACTTATATTATGTGGATTTTGACAAGATTTTGGTCAAATTTTAATAAATTCATTTGAAATCAACTTCGATTTTTTTGGATTTTGTTGAGTATTTTGGATGTAGGATCTATATTTGAGTAAATTTAGATGAAAATAACTTCAATTTTGTTGGATTATGAAAAAAATTTTAGTTGGAAGTGCCAAATTTTAATAAATTTATTTGAAATCATCTTCGATTTTTTTGGATTTTGTTGAGTATTTTTGTTGTAGGATCTATATTTGAGTAAATTTAGATGAAAATAACTTCAATTTTGTTGGATTGTGAAAAAAAATTAAGTTGGTAGTGTCAAATTTTAATAAATTTATTTGAAATTAACTTCGATTTTTTTGGATTTTGTTGAGTATTTTTGTTGTAGGATCTATATTTGAGTAAATTTAGATGAAAATAACTTATATTATGTGGATTTTGACAAGATTTTGGTCAAATTTTAATAAATTCATTTGAAATCAACTTCGATTTTTTTGGATTTTGTTGAGTATTTTTGTTGTAGGATCTATATTTGAGTAAATTTAGATGAAAATAACTTCAAATTTGTTGGATTGTGAAAAAAATTTTAGTTGGAAGTGTCAAATTTTAATAAATTTATTTGAAATCAACTTCTATTTTTTTTTATTTTGTTGAGTATTTTTGTTGTAGGATCTATATTTGAGTAAATTTAGATGAAAATAACTTCAATTTTGTTGGTTTATGAAAAAAAATTTAGTTGGAAGTGTCAAATTTTAATAAATTTATTTGAAATCAACTTCGATTTTTTTGGATTTTGTTGAGTATTTTTGTTGTAGGATCTATATTTGAGTAAATTTAGATGAAAATAACTTCAATTTTGTTGGATTATGAAAAAAATTTTAGTTGGAAGTGTCCAATTTTAATAAATTTATTTGAAATCAACTTCGATTTTTTGGGATTTTGTTGAGTATTTTTGTTGTAGGATCTATTTTTGATTAAATTTAGATGAAAATAACTTCAATTTTCTTGGATGTAGACAAGATTTTTGTCAAATTTTAATAAATTCATTTGAAATCAACTTCGATTTTTTTGGATTTTGTTGAGAATTCTTGTTGTAGGATCTATATTTGATTAAATTTACATGAAAATAACTTCAATTTTGTTGGATTGTGAAAAAAAATTATTTGGAAGTGTCAAATTTTAATAATATTATTTGAAACCAACTTCGATTTTTTTTGGATTTTATTGAGTATTTTGGATGTAGGATCTATATTTGAGTAAATTTAGATGAAAATAACTTCAATTTTGTTGGATTATGAAAAAAATTTTAGTTGGAAGTGCCAAATTTTAATAAATTTATTTGAAATCATCTTCGATTTTTTTGGATTTTGTTGAGTATTTTTGTTGTAGGATCTATATTTGAGTAAATTTAGATGAAAATAACTTCAATTTTGTTGGATTGTGAAAAAAAATTTAGTTGGTAGTGTCAAATTTTAATAAATTTATTTGAAATTAACTTCGATTTTTTTGGATTTTGTTGAGTATTTTTGTTGTAGGATCTATATTTGAGTAAATTTAGATGAAAATAACTTATATTATGTGGATTTTGACAAGATTTTGGTCAAATTTTAATAAATTCATTTGAAATCAACTTCGATTTTTTTGGATTTTGTTGAGTATTTTTGTTGTAGGATCTATATTTGAGTAAATTTAGATGAAAATAACTTCAAATTTGTTGGATTGTGAAAAAAATTTTAGTTGGAAGTGTCAAATTTTAATTAATTTATTTGAAATCAACTTCGATTTTTTTGGATTTTGTTGAGTATTTTTGTTCTAGGATCTATATTTGAGTAAATTTAGATGAAAATAACTTCAATTTTGTTGGATTTTGAAAAAAAATTTAGTTGGTAGTGTCAAATTTTAATAAATTTATTTGAAATTAACTTCGATTTTTTTGGATTTTGTTGTGTATTTTTGTTGTAGGATCTATATTTGAGTAAATTTAGATGAAAATAACTTATATCATGTGGATTTTGACAGGATTTTGGTCAAATTTTAATAAATTCATTTGAAATCAACTTCGATTTTTTTGGATTTTGTTGAGTATTTTGGATGTAGGATCTATATTTGAGTAAATTTAGATGAAAATAACTTCAAATTTGTTGGATTGTGAAAAAAATTTTAGTTGGAAGTGTCAAATTTTAATAAATTTATTTGAAATCAACTTCGATTTTTTTTTATTTTGTTGAGTATTTTTGTTGTAGGATCTATATTTGAGTAAATTTAGATGAAAATAACTTCAATTTTGTTGGTTTATGAAAAAAAATTTAGTTGGAAGTGTCAAATTTTAATAAATTTATTTGAAATCAACTTCGATTTTTTTGGATTTTGTTGAGTATTTTTGTTGTAGGATCTATATTTGAGTAAATTTAGATGAAAATAACTTCAATTTTGTTGGATTATGAAAAAAATTTTAGTTGGAAGTGTCCAATTTTAATAAATTTATTTGAAATCAACTTCGATTTTTTCGGATTTTGTTGAGTATTTTTGTTGTAGGATCTATTTTTGATTAAATTTAGATGAAAATAACTTCAATTTTCTTGGATGTAGACAAGATTTTTGTCAAATTTTAATAAATTCATTTGAAATCAACTTCGATTTTTTTGGATTTTGTTGAGAATTCTTGTTGTAGGATCTATATTTGATTAAATTTACATGAAAATAACTTCAATTTTGTTGGATTGTGAAAAAAAATTATTTGGAAGTGTCAAATTTTAATAATATTATTTGAAACCAACTTCGATTTTTTTTGGATTTTATTGAGTATTTTGGATGTAGGATCTATATTTGAGTAAATTTAGATGAAAATAACTTCAATTTTGTTGGATTATGAAAAAAATTTTAGTTGGAAGTGCCAAATTTTAATAAATTTATTTGAAATCATCTTCGATTTTTTTGGATTTTGTTGAGTATTTTTGTTGTAGGATCTATATTTGAGTAAATTTAGATGAAAATAACTTCAATTTTGTTGGATTGTGAAAAAAAATTTAGTTGGTAGTGTCAAATTTTAATAAATTTATTTGAAATTAACTTCGATTTTTTTGGATTTTGTTGAGTATTTTTGTTGTAGGATCTATATTTGAGTAAATTTAGATGAATATAACTTATATTATGTGGATTTTGACAAGATTTTGGTCAAATTTTAATAAATTCATTTGAAATCAACTTCGATTTTTTTGGATTTTGTTGAGTATTTTTGTTGTAGGATCTATATTTGAGTAAATTTAGATGAAAATAACTTCAAATTTGTTGGATTGTGAAAAAAATTTTAGTTGGAAGTGTCAAATTTTAATAAATTTATTTGAAATCAACTTCGATTTTTTTGGATTTTGTTGAGTATTTTTGTTCTAGGATCTATATTTGAGTAAATTTAGATGAAAATAACTTCAATTTTGTTGGATTTTGAAAAAAAATTTAGTTGGTAGTGTCAAATTTTAATAAATTTATTTGAAATTAACTTCGATTTTTTTGGATTTTGTTGTGTATTTTTGTTGTAGGATCTATATTTGAGTAAATTTAGATGAAAATAACTTATATTATGTGGATTTTGACAAGATTTTGGTCAAATTTTAATAAATTCATTTGAAATCAACTTCGATTTTTTTGGATTTTGTTGAGTATTTTGGATGTAGGATCTATATTTGAGTAAATTTAGATGAAAATAACTTCAATTTTGTTGGATTATGAAAAAAAATTTAGTTGGAAGTGTCAAATTTTAATAAATTTATTTGAAATCAACTTCGATTTTTTTGGATTTTGTTGAGTATTTTTGTTGTAGGATCTATATTTGAGTAAATTTAGATGAAAATAACTTATATCATGTGGATTTTGACAGGATTTTGGTCAAATTTTAATAAATTCATTTGAAATCAACTTCGATTTTTTTGGATTTTGTTGAGTATTTTGGATGTAGGATCTATATTTGAGTAAATTTAGATGAAAATAACTTCAAATTTGTTGGATTGTGAAAAAAATTTTAGTTGGAAGTGTCAAATTTTAATAAATTTATTTGAAATCAACTTCGATTTTTTTTTATTTTGTTGAGTATTTTTGTTGTAGGATCTATATTTGAGTAAATTTAGATGAAAATAACTTCAAATTTGTTGGATTGTGAAAAAAATTTTAGTTGGAAGTGTCAAATTTTAATAAATTTATTTGAAATCAACTTCGATTTTTTTGGATTTTGTTGAGTATTTTTGTTCTAGGATCTATATTTGAGTAAATTTAGATGAAAATAACTTCAATTTTGTTGGATTATGAAAAAAATTTTAGTTGGAAGTGTCCAATTTTAATAATTTTATTTGAAATCAACTTCGATTTTTTGGGATTTTGTTGAGTATTTTTGTTGTAGGATCTATATTTGATTAAATTTAGATGAAAATAACTTCAATTTTGTTGGATTGTGAAAAAAATTTTAGTTGGAAGTGTCAAATTTTAATAAATTTATTTGAAATCAACTTCGATTTTTTTGGATTTTGTTGAGTATTTTTGTTGTAGGGCCTATATTTGAGTAAATTTAGATGAAAATAACTTCAATTTTGTTGGATTGTGAAAAAAAATTTAGTTGGAAGTGTCAAATTTTAATAAATTTATTTGAAATCAACTTCGATTTTTTTTTATTTTGTTGAGTATTTTTGTTGTAGGATCTATATTTGAGTAAATTTAGATGAAAATAACTTCAATTTTGTTGGTTTATGAAAAAAAATTTAGTTGGAAGTGTCAAATTTTAATAAATTTATTTGAAATCAACCTCGATTTTTTTTGGATTTTGTTGAGTATTTTTGTGGTAGGATCTATATTTGAGTAAATTTAGATGAAAATAACTTCAATTATGTTGCATTATGAAAAAAATTTTAGTTGGAAGTGTCCAATTTTAATAAATTTATTTGAAATCAACTTCGATTTTTTGGGATTTTGTTGAGTATTTTTGTTGTAGGATCTATATTTGATTAAATTTAGATGAAAATAACTTCAATTTTCTTGTATGTAGACAAGATTTTTGTCAAATTTTAATAAATTCATTTGAAATCAACTTCGATTTTTTTGGATTTTGTTGAGAATTCTTGTTGTAGGATCTATATTTGATTAAATTTACATGAAAATAACTTCAATTTTGTTGGATTATGAAAAAAATTTTAGTTGGAAGTGTCCAATTTTAATAAATATATTTGAAATCAACTTCGATTTTTTTGGATTTTGTTGAGTATTTTTGTTGTAGGATCTATATTTGAGTAAATTTAGATGAAAATAACTTATATTATGTGGATTTTGACAAGATTTTGGTCAAATTTTAATAAATTCATTTGAAATCAACTTCGATTTTTTTGGATTTTGTTGAGTATTTTGGATGTAGGATCTATATTTGAGTAAATTTAGATGAAAATAACTTCAATTTTGTTGGATTATGAAAAAAATTTTAGTTGGAAGTGCCAAATTTTAATAAATTTATTTGAAATCATCTTCGATTTTTTTGGATTTTGTTGAGTATTTTTGTTGTAGGATCTATATTTGAGTAAATTTAGATGAAAATAACTTCAATTTTGTTGGATTATGAAAAAAATTTTAGTTGGAAGTGTCCAATTTTAATAAATTTATTTGAAATCAACTTCGATTTTTTGGGATTTTGTTGAGTATTTTTGTTGTAGGATCTATATTTGATTAAATTTAGATGAAAATAACTTCAATTTTCTTGTATGTAGACAAGATTTTTGTCAAATTTTAATAAATTCATTTGAAATCAACTTCGATTTTTTTGGATTTTGTTGAGAATTCTTGTTGTAGGATCTATATTTGATTAAATTTACATGAAAATAACTTCAATTTTGTTGGATTATGAAAAAAATTTTAGTTGGAAGTGTCCAATTTTAATAAATTTATTTGAAATCAACTTCGATTTTTTTGGATTTTGTTGAGTATTTTTGTTGTAGGATCTATATTTGAGTAAATTTAGATGAAAATAACTTCAATTTTTTGGATTGTGAAAAAAATTTTAGTTGGAAATGACAAATTTTAATAAATTTATTTGAAATCAACTTCGATTTTTTTGGATTTTGTTGAGTATTTTTGTTGTAGGATCTATATTTGAGTAAATTTAGATGAAAATAACTTATATTATGTGGATTTTGACAAGATTTTGGTCAAATTTTAATAAATTCATTTGAAATCAACTTCGATTTTTTTGGATTTTGTTGAGTATTTTGGATGTAGGATCTATATTTGAGTAAATTTAGATGAAAATAACTTCAAATTTGTTGGATTGTGAAAAAAATTTTAGTTGGAAGTGTCAAATTTTAATAAATTTATTTGAAATCAACTTCTATTTTTTTTTATTTTGTTGAGTATTTTTGTTGTAGGATCTATATTTGAGTAAATTTAGATGAAAATAACTTCAATTTTGTTGGTTTATGAAAAAAAATTTAGTTGGAAGTGTCAAATTTTAATAAATTTATTTGAAATCAACTTCGATTTTTTTGGATTTTGTTGAGTATTTTTGTTGTAGGATCTATATTTGAGTAAATTTAGATGAAAATAACTTCAATTTTGTTGGATTATGAAAAAAATTTTAGTTGGAAGTGTCCAATTTTAATAAATTTATTTGAAATCAACTTCGATTTTTTGGGATTTTGTTGAGTATTTTTGTTGTAGGATCTATTTTTGATTAAATTTAGATGAAAATAACTTCAATTTTCTTGGATGTAGACAAGATTTTTGTCAAATTTTAATAAATTCATTTGAAATCAACTTCGATTTTTTTGGATTTTGTTGAGAATTCTTGTTGTAGGATCTATATTTGATTAAATTTACATGAAAATAACTTCAATTTTGTTGGATTGTGAAAAAAAATTATTTGGAAGTGTCAAATTTTAATAATATTATTTGAAACCAACTTCGATTTTTTTTGGATTTTATTGAGTATTTTGGATGTAGGATCTATATTTGAGTAAATTTAGATGAAAATAACTTCAATTTTGTTGGATTATGAAAAAAATTTTAGTTGGAAGTGCCAAATTTTAATAAATTTATTTGAAATCATCTTCGATTTTTTTGGATTTTGTTGAGTATTTTTGTTGTAGGATCTATATTTGAGTAAATTTAGATGAAAATAACTTCAATTTTGTTGGATTGTGAAAAAAAATTTAGTTGGTAGTGTCAAATTTTAATAAATTTATTTGAAATTAACTTCGATTTTTTTGGATTTTGTTGAGTATTTTTGTTGTAGGATCTATATTTGAGTAAATTTAGATGAAAATAACTTATATTATGTGGATTTTGACAAGATTTTGGTCAAATTTTAATAAATTCATTTGAAATCAACTTCGATTTTTTTGGATTTTGTTGAGTATTTTTGTTGTAGGATCTATATTTGAGTAAATTTAGATGAAAATAACTTCAAATTTGTTGGATTGTGAAAAAAATTTTAGTTGGAAGTGTCAAATTTTAATTAATTTATTTGAAATCAACTTCGATTTTTTTGGATTTTGTTGAGTATTTTTGTTGTAGGATCTATATTTGATTAAATTTAGATGAAAATAACTTCAATTTTGTTGGATTGTGAAAAAAATTTTAGTTGGAAGTGTCAAATTTTAATAAATTTATTTGAAATCAACTTCGATTTTTTTGGATTTTGTTGAGTATTTTTGTTGTAGGGCCTATATTTGAGTAAATTTAGATGAAAATAACTTCAATTTTGTTGGATTGTGAAAAAAAATTTAGTTGGAAGTGTCAAATTTTAATAAATTTATTTGAAATCAACTTCGATTTTTTTTTATTTTGTTGAGTATTTTTGTTGTAGGATCTATATTTGAGTAAATTTAGATGAAAATAACTTCAATTTTGTTGGTTTATGAAAAAAAATTTAGTTGGAAGTGTCAAATTTTAATAAATTTATTTGAAATCAACCTCGATTTTTTTTGGATTTTGTTGAGTATTTTTGTGGTAGGATCTATATTTGAGTAAATTTAGATGAAAATAACTTCAATTATGTTGCATTATGAAAAAAATTTTAGTTGGAAGTGTCCAATTTTAATAAATTTATTTGAAATCAACTTCGATTTTTTGGGATTTTGTTGAGTATTTTTGTTGTAGGATCTATATTTGATTAAATTTAGATGAAAATAACTTCAATTTTCTTGTATGTAGACAAGATTTTTGTCAAATTTTAATAAATTCATTTGAAATCAACTTCGATTTTTTTGGATTTTGTTGAGAATTCTTGTTGTAGGATCTATATTTGATTAAATTTACATGAAAATAACTTCAATTTTGTTGGATTATGAAAAAAATTTTAGTTGGAAGTGTCCAATTTTAATAAATATATTTGAAATCAACTTCGATTTTTTTGGATTTTGTTGAGTATTTTTGTTGTAGGATCTATATTTGAGTAAATTTAGATGAAAATAACTTCAATTTTTTGGATTGTGAAAAAAATTTTAGTTGGAAATGACAAATTTTAATAAATTTATTTGAAATCAACTTCGATTTTTTTGGATTTTGTTGAGTATTTTTGTTGTAGGATCTATATTTGAGTAAATTTAGATGAAAATAACTTATATTATGTGGATTTTGACAAGATTTTGGTCAAATTTTAATAAATTCATTTGAAATCAACTTCGATTTTTTTGGATTTTGTTGAGTATTTTGGATGTAGGATCTATATTTGAGTAAATTTAGATGAAAATAACTTCAATTTTGTTGGATTATGAAAAAAATTTTAGTTGGAAGTGCCAAATTTTAATAAATTTATTTGAAATCATCTTCGATTTTTTTGGATTTTGTTGAGTATTTTTGTTGTAGGATCTATATTTGAGTAAATTTAGATGAAAATAACTTCAATTTTGTTGGATTATGAAAAAAATTTTAGTTGGAAGTGTCCAATTTTAATAAATTTATTTGAAATCAACTTCGATTTTTTGGGATTTTGTTGAGTATTTTTGTTGTAGGATCTATATTTGATTAAATTTAGATGAAAATAACTTCAATTTTCTTGTATGTAGACAAGATTTTTGTCAAATTTTAATAAATTCATTTGAAATCAACTTCGATTTTTTTGGATTTTGTTGAGAATTCTTGTTGTAGGATCTATATTTGATTAAATTTACATGAAAATAACTTCAATTTTGTTGGATTATGAAAAAAATTTTAGTTGGAAGTGTCCAATTTTAATAAATTTATTTGAAATCAACTTCGATTTTTTTGGATTTTGTTGAGTATTTTTGTTGTAGGATCTATATTTGAGTAAATTTAGATGAAAATAACTTCAATTTTTTGGATTGTGAAAAAAATTTTAGTTGGAAATGACAAATTTTAATAAATTTATTTGAAATCAACTTCGATTTTTTTGGATTTTGTTGAGTATTTTTGTTGTAGGATCTATATTTGAGTAAATTTAGATGAAAATAACTTATATTATGTGGATTTTGACAAGATTTTGGTCAAATTTTAATAAATTCATTTGAAATCAACTTCGATTTTTTTGGATTTTGTTGAGTATTTTGGATGTAGGATCTATATTTGAGTAAATTTAGATGAAAATAACTTCAATTTTGTTGGATTATGAAAAAAATTTTAGTTGG
Source organism: Andrena fulva (assembly GCA_946251845.1). Taxonomy (NCBI): domain Eukaryota; kingdom Metazoa; phylum Arthropoda; class Insecta; order Hymenoptera; family Andrenidae; genus Andrena; species Andrena fulva. Next base: position 3,105,449 of record CAMITZ010000003.1, on the reverse strand, counting down.
AAGTGCCAAATTTTAATAAATTTATTTGAAATCATCTTCGATTTTTTTGGATTTTGTTGAGTATTTTTGTTGTAGGATCTATATTTGAGTAAATTTAGATGAAAATAACTTCAATTTTGTTGGATTGTGAAAAAAAATTAAGTTGGTAGTGTCAAATTTTAATAAATTTATTTGAAATTAACTTCGATTTTTTTGGATTTTGTTGAGTATTTTTGTTGTAGGATCTATATTTGAGTAAATTTAGATGAAAATAACTTATATTATGTGGATTTTGACAAGATTTTGGTCAAATTTTAATAAATTCATTTGAAATCAACTTCGATTTTTTTGGATTTTGTTGAGTATTTTTGTTGTAGGATCTATATTTGAGTAAATTTAGATGAAAATAACTTCAAATTTGTTGGATTGTGAAAAAAATTTTAGTTGGAAGTGTCAAATTTTAATAAATTTATTTGAAATCAACTTCTATTTTTTTTTATTTTGTTGAGTATTTTTGTTGTAGGATCTATATTTGAGTAAATTTAGATGAAAATAACTTCAATTTTGTTGGTTTATGAAAAAAAATTTAGTTGGAAGTGTCAAATTTTAATAAATTTATTTGAAATCAACTTCGATTTTTTTGGATTTTGTTGAGTATTTTTGTTGTAGGATCTATATTTGAGTAAATTTAGATGAAAATAACTTCAATTTTGTTGGATTATGAAAAAAATTTTAGTTGGAAGTGTCCAATTTTAATAAATTTATTTGAAATCAACTTCGATTTTTTGGGATTTTGTTGAGTATTTTTGTTGTAGGATCTATTTTTGATTAAATTTAGATGAAAATAACTTCAATTTTCTTGGATGTAGACAAGATTTTTGTCAAATTTTAATAAATTCATTTGAAATCAAATTCGATTTTTTTGGATTTTGTTGAGAATTCTTGTTGTAGGATCTATATTTGATTAAATTTACATGAAAATAACTTCAATTTTGTTGGATTGTGAAAAAAAATTATTTGGAAGTGTCAAATTTTAATAATATTATTTGAAACCAACTTCGATTTTTTTGGATTTTATTGAGTATTTTGGATGTAGGATCTATATTTGAGTAAATTTAGATGAAAATAACTTCAATTTTGTTGGATTATGAAAAAAATTTTAGTTGGAAGTGCCAAATTTTAATAAATTTATTTGAAATCATCTTCGATTTTTTTGGATTTTGTTGAGTATTTTTGTTGTAGGATCTATATTTGAGTAAATTTAGATGAAAATAACTTCAATTTTGTTGGATTGTGAAAAAAAATTTAGTTGGTAGTGTCAAATTTTAATAAATTTATTTGAAATTAACTTCGATTGTTTTGGATTTTGTTGAGTATTTTTGTTGTAGGATCTATATTTGAGTAAATTTAGATGAAAATAACTTATATTATGTGGATTTTGACAAGATTTTGGTCAAATTTTAATAAATTCATTTGAAATCAACTTCGATTTTTTTGGATTTTGTTGAGTATTTTTGTTGTAGGATCTATATTTGAGTAAATTTAGATGAAAATAACTTCAAATTTGTTGGATTGTGAAAAAAATTTTAGTTGGAAGTGTCAAATTTTAATTAATTTATTTGAAATCAACTTCGATTTTTTTGGATTTTGTTGAGTATTTTTGTTCTAGGATCTATATTTGAGTAAATTTAGATGAAAATAACTTCAATTTTGTTGGATTTTGAAAAAAAATTTAGTTGGTAGTGTCAAATTTTAATAAATTTATTTGAAATTAACTTCGATTTTTTTGGATTTTGTTGTGTATTTTTGTTGTAGGATCTATATTTGAGTAAATTTAGATGAAAATAACTTATATCATGTGGATTTTGACAGGATTTTGGTCAAATTTTAATAAATTCATTTGAAATCAACTTCGATTTTTTTGGATTTTGTTGAGTATTTTGGATGTAGGATCTATATTTGAGTAAATTTAGATGAAAATAACTTCAAATTTGTTGGATTGTGAAAAAAATTTTAGTTGGAAGTGTCAAATTTTAATAAATTTATTTGAAATCAACTTCGATTTTTTTTGATTTTGTTGAGTATTTTTGTTGTAGGATCTATATTTGAGTAAATTTAGATGAAAATAACTTCAATTTTGTTGGTTTATGAAAAAAAATTTAGTTGGAAGTGTCAAATTTTAATAAATTTATTTGAAATCAACTTCGATTTTTTTGGATTTTGTTGAGTATTTTTGTTGTAGGATCTATATTTGAGTAAATTTAGATGAAAATAACTTCAATTTTGTTGGATTATGAAAAAAATTTTAGTTGGAAGTGTCCAATTTTAATAAATTTATTTGAAATCAACTTCGATTTTTTCGGATTTTGTTGAGTATTTTTGTTGTAGGATCTATTTTTGATTAAATTTAGATGAAAATAACTTCAATTTTCTTGGATGTAGACAAGATTTTTGTCAAATTTTAATAAATTCATTTGAAATCAACTTCGATTTTTTTGGATTTTGTTGAGAATTCTTGTTGTAGGATCTATATTTGATTAAATTTACATGAAAATAACTTCAATTTTGTTGGATTGTGAAAAAAAATTATTTGGAAGTGTCAAATTTTAATAATATTATTTGAAACCAACTTCGATTTTTTTTGGATTTTATTGAGTATTTTGGATGTAGGATCTATATGTGAGTAAATTTAGATGAAAATAACTTCAATTTTGTTGGATTATGAAAAAAATTTTAGTTGGAAGTGCCAAATTTTAATAAATTTATTTGAAATCATCTTCGATTTTTTTGGATTTTGTTGAGTATTTTTGTTGTAGGATCTATATGTGAGTAAATTTAGATGAAAATAACTTCAATTTTGTTGGATTGTGAAAAAAAATTTAGTTGGTAGTGTCAAATTTTAATAAATTTATTTGAAATTAACTTCGATTTTTTTGGATTTTGTTGAGTATTTTTGTTGTAGGATCTATATTTGAGTAAATTTAGATGAAAATAACTTATATTATGTGGATTTTGACAAGATTTTGGTCAAATTTTAATAAATTCATTTGAAATCAACTTCGATTTTTTTGGATTTTGTTGAGTATTTTTGTTGTAGGATCTATATTTGAGTAAATTTAGATGAAAATAACTTCAAATTTGTTGGATTGTGAAAAAAATTTTAGTTGGAAGTGTCAAATTTTAATAAATTTATTTGAAATCAACTTCGATTTTTTTGGATTTTGTTGAGTATTTTTGTTCTAGGATCTATATTTGAGTAAATTTAGATGAAAATAACTTCAATTTTGTTGGATTTTGAAAAAAAATTTAGTTGGTAGTGTCAAATTTTAATAAATTTATTTGAAATTAACTTCGATTTTTTTGGATTTTGTTGTGTATTTTTGTTGTAGGATCTATATTTGAGTAAATTTAGATGAAAATAACTTATATTATGTGGATTTTGACAAGATTTTGGTCAAATTTTAATAAATTCATTTGAAATCAACTTCGATTTTTTTGGATTTTGTTGAGTATTTTGGATGTAGGATCTATATTTGAGTAAATTTAGATGAAAATAACTTCAATTTTGTTGGATTATGAAAAAAAATTTAGTTGGAAGTGTCAAATTTTAATAAATTTATTTGAAATCAACTTCGATTTTTTTGGATTTTGTTGAGTATTTTTGTTGTAGGATCTATATTTGAGTAAATTTAGATGAAAATAACTTCAATTTTGTTGGATTGTGAAAAAAAATTTAGTTGGAAGTGTCAAATTTTAATAAATTTATTTGAAATCAACTTCGATTTTTTTGGATTTTGTTGAGTATCTTTGTTGTAGGATCTATATTTGAGTAAATTTAGATGAAAATAACTTCAATTTTGTTGGTTTATGAAAAAATTTTAGTTGGAAGTGTCTAATTTTAAGAAATTCATATGAAATCAACTTCGATTTTTTTGGATTTTGTCGAGTATTTTTGTTGTAAGATCTATATTTGATTAAATTTAGATGAAAATAACTTCAATTTTCTTGGATGTAGACAAGATTCTTGTCAAATTTTAATAAATTCATTTGAAATCAACTTCGATTTTTTTGGATTTTGTTGAGAATTCTTGTTGTAGGATCTATATTTGATTAAATTTACATGAAAATAACTTCAATTTTGTTGGATTGTGAAAAAAATTTATTTGGAAGTGTCAAATTTTAATAATATTATTTGAAACCAACTTCGATTTTGTTGGATTTTATTGAGTATTTTTGTTGTAGGATCTATATTTGAGTAAATTTAGATGAAAATAACTTCAATTTTGTTGGATTGTGAAAAAAATTTTAGTTGGAAGTGTCAAATTTTAATAAATTTATTTGAAACCAACTTCGATTTTTTTGGATTTTGTTGAGTATTTTTGTTGTAGGATCTATATTTGAGTAAATTTAGATGAAAATAACTTCAATTTTGTTGGATTGTGAAAAAAATTTTAGTTGGAAGTGTCAAATTTTAATAAATTTATTTGAAACCAACTTCGATTTTTTTGGATTTTGTTGAGTATTTTTGTTGTAGGATCTATATTTGAGTAAATTTAGATGAAAATAACTTCTATTTTGTTGGATTGTGAAAAAAATTTTAGTTGGAAGTGTCAAATTTTAATAAATTTATTTGAAATCAACTTCGATTTTTTTGGATTTTGTTGAGTATTTTTGTTGTAGGATCTATATTTGAGTAAATTTAGATGAAAATAACTTATATTATGTGGATTTTGACAAGATTTTGGTCAAATTTTAATAAATTCATTTGAAATCAACTTCGATTTTTTTGGATTTTGTTGAGTATTTTTGTTGTAGGATCTATATTTGAGTAAATTTAGATGAAAATAACTTCAATTTTGTTGGATTGTGAAAAAAATTTTAGTTGGAAGTGTCAAATTTTAATAAATTTATTTGAAATCAACTTCGATTTTTTTGGATTTTGTTGAGTATTTTTGTTGTAGGATCTATATTTGAGTAAATTTAGATGAAAATAACTTCAATTTTGTTGGATTGTGAAAAAAAATTTAGTTGGAAGTGTCAAATTTTAATAAATTTATTTGAAATCAACTTCGATTTTTTTGGATTTTGTTGAGTATTTTTGTTGTAGGATCTATATTTGAGTAAATTTAGATGAAAATAACTTCAATTTTGTTGGTTTATGAAAAAATTTTAGTTGGAAGTGTCTAATTTTAAGAAATTCATATGAAATCAACTTCGATTTTTTTGGATTTTGTCGAGTATTTTTGTTGTAGGATCTATATTTGAGTAGATTTAGATGAAAATAACTTCAATTTTTTGGATTGTGAAAAAAAGTTTTAGTTGGGAGGGTCAAATTTTAATAAATTTATTTGAAATCAACTTCGATTTTTTTGGATTTTGTTGAGTATTTTTGTTGTAGTGTCTATATTTGAGTAAATATAGATGAAAATAACGTCAATTTTGTTGGATTATGAAAAAAAATTTAGTTGGAAATGTCAAATTTTAATAAATTTATTTGAAATCAACTTCGATTTTTTTGGATTTTGTTGAGTATTTTTGTTGTAGGATCTATATTTGAGTAAATTTAGATGAAAATAACTTCAATTTTTTGGATTTTGACAAGATTTTGGTCAAATTTTAATAAATTCATTTGAAATCAACTTCGATTTTTTTTTAATTTTGTTGCGTATTTTGGTTGTAGGATCTATATTTGAGTAAATTTAGATGAAAATAACTTCAATTTTGTTGGATTGTGAAAAAAATTTTAGTTGGAAGTGTCAAATTTTAATAAATTTATTTGAAACCAACTTCGATTTTTTTGGATTTTGTTGAGTATTTTTGTTGTAGGATCTATATTTGAGTAAATTTAGATGAAAATAACTTCAATTTTTTGGATTGTGAAAAAAAGTTTTAGTTGGAAGGGTCAAATTTTAATAAATTTATTTGAAATCAACTTCGATTTTTTTGGATTTTGTTGAGTATTTTTGTTGTAGGATCTATATTTGAGTAAATTTAGATGAAAATAACTTCAATTTTTTGGATTGTGAAAAAAATTTTAGTTGGAAGTGTCAAATTTTAATAAATTTATTTGAAATCAACTTCGATTTTTTTGGATTTTGTTCAGTATTTTTGTTGTAGGATCTATATTTGAGTAGATTTAGATGAAAATAACTTCAATTTTTTGGATTGTGAAAAAAAGTTTTAGTTGGAAGTGTCAAATTTTAATAAATTTATTTGAAATCAACTTCGATTTTTTTTTATTTTGTTGAGTATTTTTGTTGTAGGGTCTATATTTGAGTAAATTTAGATGAAAATAACTTCAATTTTGTTGGATTGTGAAAAAAAGTTTTAGTTGGAAGGGTCAAATTTTAATAAATTTATTTGAAATCCACTTCGATTTTTTTTTATTTTGTTGATTATTTTTGTTGTAGGGTCTATATTTGAGTAAATTTAGAAGAAAATAACTTCAATTTTGTTGGATTGTGAAAAAAATTTTAGTTGGAAGTGTCAAATTTTAATAAATTTATTTGAAATCAACTTCGATTTTTTTGGATTTTGTTGAGTATTTTTGTTGTAGGGTCTATATTTGAGTAAATTTAGATGAAAATAACTTCAATTTTGTTGGATTGTGAAAAAAAATTTAGTTGGAAGTGTCAAATTTTAATAAATTTATTTGAAATCAACTTCGATTTTTTTGGATTTTGTTAGTATTTTTGTTGTAGGATCTATATTTGAGTAAATTTAAATGAAAATAACTTCAATTTTGTTGGATTGTGAAAAAAATTTTAGTTGGAAGTGTCAAATTTTAATAAATTTATTTGAAATCAACTTCGATTTTTTTGGATTTTGTTGAGTATTTTTGTTGTAGGGCCTATATTTGAGTAAATTTAGATGAAAATAACTTCAATTTTGTTGGATTGTGAAAAAAAATTTAGTTGGAAGTGTCAAATTTTAATAAATTTATTTGAAATCAACTTCGATTTTTTTTGATTTTGTTGAGTATTTTTGTTGTAGGATCTATATTTGAGTAAATTTAGATGAAAATAACTTCAATTTTGTTGGTTTATGAAAAAAAATTTAGTTGGAAGTGTCAAATTTTAATAAATTTATTTGAAATCAACTTCGATTTTTTTGGATTTTGTTGAGTATTTTTGTTGTAGGATCTATATTTGAGTAAATTTAGATGAAAATAACTTCAATTATGATGGATTATGAAAAAAATTTTAGTTGGAAGTGTCCAATTTTAATAAATTTATTTGAAATCAACTTCGATTTTTTGGGATTTTGTTGAGTATTTTTGTTGTAGGATCTATACTTGATTAAATTTAGATGAAAATAACTTCAATTTTCTTGGATGTAGACAAGATATTTGTCAAATTTTAATAAATTCATTTGAAATCAACTTCGATTTTTTTGGATTTTGTTGAGAATTCTTGATGTAGGATCTATATTTGATTAAATTTACATGAAAATAACTTCAATTTTGTTGGATTATGAAAAAAATTTTAGTTGGAAGTGTCCAATTTTAATAAATTTATTTGAAATCAACTTCGATTTTTTTGGATTTTGTTGAGTATTTTTGTTGTAGGATCTATATTTGAGTAAATTTAGATGAAAATAACTTCAATTTTTTGGATTGTGAAAAAAATTTTAGTTGGAAATGACAAATTTTAATAAATTTATTTGAAATCAACTTCGATTTTTTTGGATTTTGTTGAGTATTTTTGTTGTAGGATCTATATTTGAGTAAATTTAGATGAAAATAACTTATATTATGTGGATTTTTACAAGATTTTGGTCAAATTTTAATAAATTCATTTGAAATCAACTTCGATTTTTTTGGATTTTGTTGAGTATTTTGGATGTAGGATCTATATTTGAGTAAATTTAGATGAAAATAACTTCAATTTTGTTGGATTATGAAAAAAATTTTAGTTGGAAGTGCCAAATTTTAATAAATTTATTTGAAATCATCTTCGATTTTTTTGGATTTTGTTGAGTATTTTTGTTGTAGGATCTATATTTGAGTAAATTTAGATGAAAATAACTTCAATTTTGTTGGATTGTGAAAAAAAATTTAGTTGGTAGTGTCAAATTTTAATAAATTTATTTGAAATTAACTTCGATTTTTTTGGATTTTGTTGAGTATTTTTGTTGTAGGATCTATATTTGAGTAAATTTAGATGAAAATAACTTCAATTTTGTTGGATTGTGAAAAAAATTTTAGTTGGAAGTGTCAAATTTTAATAAATTTATTTGAAATCAACTTCGATTTTTTTTTATTTTGTTGAGTATTTTTGTTGTAGGATCTATATTTGAGTAAATTTAGATGAAAATAACTTCAATTTTGTTGGTTTATGAAAAAAAATTTAGTTGGAAGTGACAAATTTTAATAAATTTATTTGAAATCAACTTCGATTTTTTTGGATTTTGTTGAGTATTTTTGTTGTAGGATCTATATTTGAGTAAATTTAGTTGAAAATAACTTCAATTTTGTTGGATTATGAAAAAAATTTTAGTTGGAAGTGTCCAATTTTAATAAATTTATTGAAATCAACTTCGATTTTTTGGGATTTTGTTGAGTATTTTTGTTGTAGGATCTATTTTTGATTAAATTTAGATGAAAATAACTTCAATTTTCTTGGATGTAGACAAGATTTTTGTCAAATTTTAATAAATTCATTTGAAATCAACTTCGATTTTTTTGGATTTTGTTGAGTATTTTTGTTGTAGGATCTATATTTGAGTAAATTTAGATGAAAATAACTTCAAATTTGTTGGATTGTGAAAAAAATTTTAGTTGGATGTGTCAAATTTTAATAAATTTATTTGAAATCAACTTCGATTTTTTTTGATTTTGTTGAGTATTTTTGTTGTAGGATCTATATTTGAGTAAATTTAGATGAAAATAACTTCAATTTTGTTGGTTTATGAAAAAAAATTTAGTTGGAAGTGTCAAATTTTAATAAATTTATTTGAAATCAACTTCGATTTTTTTGGATTTTGTTGAGTATTTTTGTTGTAGGATCTATATTTGAGTAAATTTAGATGAAAATAACTTCAATTTTGTTGGTTTATGAAAAAATTTTAGTTGGAAGTGTCTAATTTTAAGAAATTCATATGAAATCAACTTCGATTTTTTTGGATTTTGTCGAGTATTTTTTTGTAGGATCTATATTTGATTAAATTTAGATGAAAATAACTTCAATTTTCTTGGATGTAGACAAGATTTTTGTCAAATTTTAATAAATTTATTTGAAACCAACTTCGATTTTTTTGGATTTTGTTGAGTATTTTTGTTGTAGGATCTATATTTGAGTAAATTTAGATGAAAATAACTTCAATTTTTTGGATTGTGAAAAAAATTTTAGTTGGAAGTGTCAAATTTTAATAAATTTATTTGAAATCAACTTCGATTTTTTTGGATTTTGTTCAGTATTTTTGTTGTAGGATCTATATTTGAGTAGATTTAGATGAAAATAACTTCAATTTTTTGGATTGTGAAAAAAAGTTTTAGTTGGAAGTGTCAAATTTTAATAAATTTATTTGAAATCAACTTCGATTTTTTTGGATTTTGTCGAGTATTTTTTTGTAGGATCTATATTTGATTAAATTTAGATGAAAATAACTTCAATTTTCTTGGATGTAGACAAGATTTTTGTCAAATTTTAATAAATTTATTTGAAACCAACTTCGATTTTTTTGGATTTTGTTGAGTATTTTTGTTGTAGGATCTATATTTGAGTAAATTTAGATGAAAATAACTTCAATTTTGTTGGTTTATGAAAAAAAATTTAGTTGGAAGTGTCAAATTTTAATAAATTTATTTGAAATCAACTTCGATTTTTTTTTAATTTTGTTGCGTATTTTGGTTGTAGGATCTATATTTGAGTAAATTTAGATGAAAATAACTTCAATTTTGTTGGATTGTGAAAAAAATTTTAGTTGGAAGTGTCAAATTTTAATAAATTTATTTGAAACCAACTTCGATTTTTTTGGATTTTGTTGAGTATTTTTGTTGTAGGATCTATATTTGAGTAAATTTAGATGAAAATAACTTCAATTTTTTGGATTGTGAAAAAAAGTTTTAGTTGGAAGGGTCAAATTTTAATAAATTTATTTGAAATCAACTTCGATTTTTTTGGATTTTGTTGAGTATTTTTGTTGTAGGATCTATATTTGAGTAAATTTAGATGAAAATAACTTCAATTTTTTGGATTGTGAAAAAAATTTTAGTTGGAAGTGTCAAATTTTAATAAATTTATTTGAAATCAACTTCGATTTTTTTGGATTTTGTTCAGTATTTTTGTTGTAGGATCTATATTTGAGTAGATTTAGATGAAAATAACTTCAATTTTTTGGATTGTGAAAAAAAGTTTTAGTTGGAAGTGTCAAATTTTAATAAATTTATTTGAAATCAACTTCGATTTTTTTTTATTTTGTTGAGTATTTTTGTTGTAGGGTCTATATTTGAGTAAATTTAGATGAAAATAACTTCAATTTTGTTGGATTGTGAAAAAAAGTTTTAGTTGGAAGGGTCAAATTTTAATAAATTTATTTGAAATCCACTTCGATTTTTTTTTATTTTGTTGAGTATTTTTGTTGTAGGGTCTATATTTGAGTAAATTTAGATGAAAATAACTTCAATTTTGTTGGATTGTGAAAAAAATTTTAGTTGGAAGTGTCAAATTTTAATAAATTTATTTGAAATCAACTTCGATTTTTTTGGATTTTGTTGAGTATTTTTGTTGTAGGGTCTATATTTGAGTAAATTTAGATGAAAATAACTTCAATTTTGTTGGATTGTGAAAAAAAATTTAGTTGGAAGTGTCAAATTTTAATAAATTTATTTGAAATCAACTTCGATTTTTTTGGATTTTGTTGAGTATTTTTGTTGTAGGATCTATATTTGAGTAAATTTAAATGAAAATAACTTCAATTTTGTTGGATTGTGAAAAAAATTTTAGTTGGAAGTGTCAAATTTTAATAAATTTATTTGAAATCAACTTCGATTTTTTTGGATTTTGTTGAGTATTTTTGTTGTAGGGCCTATATTTGAGTAAATTTAGATGAAAATAACTTCAATTTTGTTGGATTGTGAAAAAAAATTTAGTTGGAAGTGTCAAATTTTAATAAATTTATTTGAAATCAACTTCGATTTTTTTTTATTTTGTTGAGTATTTTTGTTGTAGGATCTATATTTGAGTAAATTTAGATGAAAATAACTTCAATTTTGTTGGTTTATGAAAAAAAATTTAGTTGGAAGTGTCAAATTTTAATAAATTTATTTGAAATCAACTTCGATTTTTTTGGATTTTGTTGAGTATTTTTGTTGTAGGATCTATATTTGAGTAAATTTAGATGAAAATAACTTCAATTTTTTGGATTGTGAAAAAAAATTTTAGTTGGAAGTGCCAAATTTTAATAAATTTATTTGAAATCATCTTCGATTTTTTTGGATTTTGTTGAGTATTTTTGTTGTAGGATCTATATTTGAGTAAATTTAGATGAAAATAACTTCAATTTTGTTGGATTGTGAAAAAAAATTTAGTTGGTAGTGTCAAATTTTAATAAATTTATTTGAAATTAACTTCGATTTTTTTGGATTTTGTTGAGTATTTTTGTTGTAGGATCTATATTTGAGTAAATTTAGATGAAAATAACTTCAATTTTGTTGGATTGTGAAAAAAAATTTAGTTGGTAGTGTCAAATTTTAATAAATTTATTTGAAATCAACTTCGATTTTTTTGGATTTTGTTGAGTATTTTTGTTGTAGGATCTATATTTGAGTAAATTTAGATGAAAATAACTTCAAATTTGTTGGATTGTGAAAAAAATTTTAGTTGGAAGTGTCAAATTTTAATAAATTTATTTGAAATCAACTTCGATTTTTTTTGATTTTGTTGAGTATTTTTGTTGTAGGATCTATATTTGAGTAAATTTAGATGAAAATAACTTCAATTTTGTTGGTTTATGAAAAAAAATTTAGTTGGAAGTGTCAAATTTTAATAAATTTATTTGAAATCAACTTCGATTTTTTTGGATTTTGTTGAGTATTTTTGTTGTAGGATCTATATTTGAGTAAATTTAGATGAAAATAACTTCAATTTTGTTGGATTATGAAAAAAATTTTAGTTGGAAGTGTCCAATTTTAATAAATTTATTGAAATCAACTTCGATTTTTTGGGATTTTGTTGAGTATTTTTGTTGTAGGATCTATTTTTGATTAAATTTAGATGAAAATAACTTCAATTTTCTTGGATGTAGACAAGATTTTTGTCAAATTTTAATAAATTCATTTGAAATCAACTTCGATTTTTTTGGATTTTGTTGAGTATTTTTGTTGTAGGATCTATATTTGAGTAAATTTAGATGAAAATAACTTCAAATTTGTTGGATTGTGAAAAAAATTTTAGTTGGAAGTGTCAAATTTTAATAAATTTATTTGAAATCAACTTCGATTTTTTTTGATTTTGTTGAGTATTTTTGTTGTAGGATCTATATTTGAGTAAATTTAGATGAAAATAACTTCAATTTTGTTGGTTTATGAAAAAAAATTTAGTTGGAAGTGTCAAATTTTAATAAATTTATTTGAAATCAACTTCGATTTTTTTGGATTTTGTTGAGTATTTTTGTTGTAGGATCTATATTTGAGTAAATTTAGATGAAAATAACTTCAATTTTGTTGGTTTATGAAAAAATTTTAGTTGGAAGTGTCTAATTTTAAGAAATTCATATGAAATCAACTTCGATTTTTTTGGATTTTGTCGAGTATTTTTTTGTAGGATCTATACTTGATTAAATTTAGATGAAAATAACTTCAATTTTCTTGGATGTAGACAAGATTTTTGTCAAATTTTAATAAATTCATTTGAAATCAACTTCGATTTTTTTGGATTTTGTTGAGAATTCTTGTTGTAGGATCTATATTTGATTAAATTTACATGAAAATAACTTCAATTTTGTTGGATTGTGAAAAAAATTTAGTTGGAAGTGTCAAATTTTAATAATATTATTTGAAACCAACTTCGATTTTGTTGGATTTTATTGAGTATTTTTGTTGTAGGATCTATATTTGAGTAAATTTAGATGAAAATAACTTCAATTTTGTTGGATTGTGAACAAAATTTTAGTTGGAAGTGTCAAATTTTAATAAATTTATTTGAAACCAACTTCGATTTTTTTGGATTTTGTTGAGTATTTTTGTTGTAGAATCTATATTTGAGTAAATTTAGATGAAAATAACTTCAATTTTGTTGGATTGTGAAAAAAATTTTAGTTCGAAGTGTCAAATTTTAATAAATTTATTTGAAATCAACTTCGATTTTTCTGGATTTTGTTGAGTATTTTTGTTGTAGGATCTATATTTGAGTAAATTTAGATAAAAATAACTTCAATTTTGTTGGATGTAGACAAGATTTTTGTCAAATTTTAATAAATTCATTTGAAATCAACTTCGATTTTTTTGGATTTTGTTGAGAATTCTTGTTGTAGGATCTATATTTGATTAAATTTACATGAAAATAACTTCAATTTTGTTGGATTGTGAAAAAAACTTATTTGGAAGTGTCAAATTTTAATAATATTATTTGAAACCAACTTCGATTTTTTTTATTTTATTGAGTATTTTTGTTGTAGGATCTATATTTGAGTAAATTTAGATGAAAATAACATCAATTTTTTGGATTGTAAAAAAAATTTTAGTTGGAAGTGTCGAATTTTTAAATTTATTTGAAATCAACTTCGATTATTTTGGATTTTGTTGAGTATTTTTGTTGTAGGATCTATATTTGAGTAGATTTAGATGAAAATAACTTCAATTTTTTGGATTGTGAAAAAAAGTTTTAGTTGGGAGGGTCAAATTTTAATAAATTTATTTGAAATCAACTTCGATTTTTTGGATTTTGTTGAGTATTTTGGTTGTAGGATCTATATTTGACTAAATTTAGATGAAAATAACTTCAATTTTGTTGGATTGTGAAAAAAACTTATTTGGAAGTGTCAAATTTTAATAATATTATTTGAAACCAACTTCGATTTTTTTGGATTTTATTGAGTATTTTTGTTGTAGGATCTATATTTGAGTAAATTTAGATGAAAATAACATCAATTTTTTGGATTGTAAAAAAAATTTTAGTTGGAAGTGTCAAATTTTAATAAATTTATTTGAAATCAACTTCGATTTTTTTGGATTTTGTTGAGTATTTTTGTTGTAGGGTCTATATTTGAGTAAATTTAGATGAAAATAACTTCAATTTTGTTGGATTGTGAAAAAAAATTTAGTTGGAAGTGTCAAATTTTAATAAATTTATTTGAAATCAACTTCGATTTTTTTGGATTTTGTTGAGTATTTTTGTTGTAGGATCTATATTTGAGTAAATTTAAATGAAAATAACTTCAATTTTGTTGGATTGTGAAAAAAATTTTAGTTGGAAGTGTCAAATTTTAATAAATTTATTTGAAATCAACTTCGATTTTTTTGGATTTTGTTGAGTATTTTTGTTGTAGGGCCTATATTTGAGTAAATTTAGATGAAAATAACTTCAATTTTGTTGGATTGTGAAAAAAAATTTAGTTGGAAGTGTCAAATTTTAATAAATTTATTTGAAATCAACTTCGATTTTTTTTTATTTTGTTGAGTATTTTTGTTGTAGGATCTATATTTGAGTAAATTTAGATGAAAATAACTTCAATTTTGTTGGTTTATGAAAAAAAATTTAGTTGGAAGTGTCAAATTTTAATAAATTTATTTGAAATCAACTTCGATTTTTTTGGATTTTGTTGAGTATTTTTGTTGTAGGATCTATATTTGAGTAAATTTAGATGAAAATAACTTCAATTTTTTGGATTGTGAAAAAAAATTTTAGTTGGAAGTGCCAAATTTTAATAAATTTATTTGAAATCATCTTCGATTTTTTTGGATTTTGTTGAGTATTTTTGTTGTAGGATCTATATTTGAGTAAATTTAGATGAAAATAACTTCAATTTTGTTGGATTGTGAAAAAAAATTTAGTTGGTAGTGTCAAATTTTAATAAATTTATTTGAAATTAACTTCGATTTTTTTGGATTTTGTTGAGTATTTTTGTTGTAGGATCTATATTTGAGTAAATTTAGATGAAAATAACTTCAATTTTGTTGGATTGTGAAAAAAAATTTAGTTGGTAGTGTCAAATTTTAATAAATTTATTTGAAATCAACTTCGATTTTTTTGGATTTTGTTGAGTATTTTTGTTGTAGGATCTATATTTGAGTAAATTTAGATGAAAATAACTTCAAATTTGTTGGATTGTGAAAAAAATTTTAGTTGGAAGTGTCAAATTTTAATAAATTTATTTGAAATCAACTTCGATTTTTTTTGATTTTGTTGAGTATTTTTGTTGTAGGATCTATATTTGAGTAAATTTAGATGAAAATAACTTCAATTTTGTTGGTTTATGAAAAAAAATTTAGTTGGAAGTGTCAAATTTTAATAAATTTATTTGAAATCAACTTCGATTTTTTTGGATTTTGTTGAGTATTTTTGTTGTAGGATCTATATTTGAGTAAATTTAGATGAAAATAACTTCAATTTTGTTGGATTATGAAAAAAATTTTAGTTGGAAGTGTCCAATTTTAATAAATTTATTGAAATCAACTTCGATTTTTTGGGATTTTGTTGAGTATTTTTGTTGTAGGATCTATTTTTGATTAAATTTAGATGAAAATAACTTCAATTTTCTTGGATGTAGACAAGATTTTTGTCAAATTTTAATAAATTCATTTGAAATCAACTTCGATTTTTTTGGATTTTGTTGAGTATTTTTGTTGTAGGATCTATATTTGAGTAAATTTAGATGAAAATAACTTCAAATTTGTTGGATTGTGAAAAAAATTTTAGTTGGAAGTGTCAAATTTTAATAAATTTATTTGAAATCAACTTCGATTTTTTTTGATTTTGTTGAGTATTTTTGTTGTAGGATCTATATTTGAGTAAATTTAGATGAAAATAACTTCAATTTTGTTGGTTTATGAAAAAAAATTTAGTTGGAAGTGTCAAATTTTAATAAATTTATTTGAAATCAACTTCGATTTTTTTGGATTTTGTTGAGTATTTTTGTTGTAGGATCTATATTTGAGTAAATTTAGATGAAAATAACTTCAATTTTGTTGGTTTATGAAAAAATTTTAGTTGGAAGTGTCTAATTTTAAGAAATTCATATGAAATCAACTTCGATTTTTTTGGATTTTGTCGAGTATTTTTTTGTAGGATCTATACTTGATTAAATTTAGATGAAAATAACTTCAATTTTCTTGGATGTAGACAAGATTTTTGTCAAATTTTAATAAATTCATTTGAAATCAACTTCGATTTTTTTGGATTTTGTTGAGAATTCTTGTTGTAGGATCTATATTTGATTAAATTTACATGAAAATAACTTCAATTTTGTTGGATTGTGAAAAAAATTTAGTTGGAAGTGTCAAATTTTAATAATATTATTTGAAACCAACTTCGATTTTGTTGGATTTTATTGAGTATTTTTGTTGTAGGATCTATATTTGAGTAAATTTAGATGAAAATAACTTCAATTTTGTTGGATTGTGAACAAAATTTTAGTTGGAAGTGTCAAATTTTAATAAATTTATTTGAAACCAACTTCGATTTTTTTGGATTTTGTTGAGTATTTTTGTTGTAGAATCTATATTTGAGTAAATTTAGATGAAAATAACTTCAATTTTGTTGGATTGTGAAAAAAATTTTAGTTCGAAGTGTCAAATTTTAATAAATTTATTTGAAATCAACTTCGATTTTTCTGGATTTTGTTGAGTATTTTTGTTGTAGGATCTATATTTGAGTAAATTTAGATAAAAATAACTTCAATTTTGTTGGATGTAGACAAGATTTTTGTCAAATTTTAATAAATTCATTTGAAATCAACTTCGATTTTTTTGGATTTTGTTGAGAATTCTTGTTGTAGGATCTATATTTGATTAAATTTACATGAAAATAACTTCAATTTTGTTGGATTGTGAAAAAAACTTATTTGGAAGTGTCAAATTTTAATAATATTATTTGAAACCAACTTCGATTTTTTTTATTTTATTGAGTATTTTTGTTGTAGGATCTATATTTGAGTAAATTTAGATGAAAATAACATCAATTTTTTGGATTGTAAAAAAAATTTTAGTTGGAAGTGTCGAATTTTTAAATTTATTTGAAATCAACTTCGATTATTTTGGATTTTGTTGAGTATTTTTGTTGTAGGATCTATATTTGAGTAGATTTAGATGAAAATAACTTCAATTTTTTGGATTGTGAAAAAAAGTTTTAGTTGGGAGGGTCAAATTTTAATAAATTTATTTGAAATCAACTTCGATTTTTTGGATTTTGTTGAGTATTTTGGTTGTAGGATCTATATTTGACTAAATTTAGATGAAAATAACTTCAATTTTGTTGGATTGTGAAAAAAACTTATTTGGAAGTGTCAAATTTTAATAATATTATTTGAAACCAACTTCGATTTTTTTGGATTTTATTGAGTATTTTTGTTGTAGGATCTATATTTGAGTAAATTTAGATGAAAATAACATCAATTTTTTGGATTGTAAAAAAAATTTTAGTTGGAAGTGTCGAATTTTTAAATTTATTTGAAATCAACTTCGATTATTTTGGATTTTGTTGAGTATTTTTGTTGTAGGATCTATATTTGAGTAGATTTAGATGAAAATAACTTCAATTTTTTGGATTGTGAAAAAAAGTTTTAGTTGGGAGGGTCAAATTTTAATAAATTTATTTGAAATCAACTTCGATTTTTTTGGATTTTGTTGAGTATTTTTGTTGTAGTGTCTATATTTGAGTAAATATAGATGAAAATAACGTCAATTTTGTTGGATTATGAAAAAAAATTTAGTTGGAAATGTCAAATTTTAATAAATTTATTTGAAATCAACTTCGATTTTTTTGGATTTTGTTGAGTATTTTTGTTGTAGGATCTATATTTGAGTAAATTTAGATGAAAATAACTTCAATTTTTTGGATTTTGACAAGATTTTGGTCAAATTTTAATAAATTCATTTGAAATCAACTTCGATTTTTTTTTAATTTTGTTGCGTATTTTGGTTGTAGGATCTATATTTGAGTAAATTTAGATGAAAATAACTTCAATTTTGTTGGATTGTGAAAAAAATTTTAGTTGGAAGTGTCAAATTTTAATAAATTTATTTGAAACCAACTTCGATTTTTTTGGATTTTGTTGAGTATTTTTGTTGTAGGATCTATATTTGAGTAAATTTAGATGAAAATAACTTCAATTTTTTGGATTGTGAAAAAAAGTTTTAGTTGGAAGGGTCAAATTTTAATAAATTTATTTGAAATCAACTTCGATTTTTTTGGATTTTGTTGAGTATTTTTGTTGTAGGATCTATATTTGAGTAAATTTAGATGAAAATAACTTCAATTTTTTGGATTGTGAAAAAAATTTTAGTTGGAAGTGTCAAATTTTAATAAATTTATTTGAAATCAACTTCGATTTTTTTGGATTTTGTTCAGTATTTTTGTTGTAGGATCTATATTTGAGTAGATTTAGATGAAAATAACTTCAATTTTTTGGATTGTGAAAAAAAGTTTTAGTTGGAAGTGTCAAATTTTAATAAATTTATTTGAAATCAACTTCGATTTTTTTTTATTTTGTTGAGTATTTTTGTTGTAGGGTCTATATTTGAGTAAATTTAGATGAAAATAACTTCAATTTTGTTGGATTATGAAAAAAATTTTAGTTGGAAGTGTCCAATTTTAATAAATTTATTTGAAATCAACTTCGATTTTTTGGGATTTTGTTGAGTATTTTTGTTGTAGGATCTATTTTTGATTAAATTTAGATGAAAATAACTTCAATTTTCTTGGATGTAGACAAGATTTTTGTCAAATTTTAATAAATTCATTTGAAGTCAACTTCGATTTTTTTGGATTTTGTTGAGAATTCTTGTTGTAGGATCTATATTTGATTAAATTTACATGAAAATAACTTCAATTTTGTTGGATTGTGAAAAAAAATTATTTGGAAGTGTCAAATTTTAATAATATTATTTGAAACCAACTTCGATTTTTTTTGGATTTTATTGAGTATTTTGGATGTAGGATCTATATTTGAGTAAATTTAGATGAAAATAACTTCAATTTTGTTGGATTATGAAAAAAATTTTAGTTGGAAGTGCCAAATTTTAATAAATTTATTTGAAATCATCTTCGATTTTTTTGGATTTTGTTGAGTATTTTTGTTGTAGGATCTATATTTGAGTAAATTTAGATGAAAATAACTTCAATTTTGTTGGATTGTGAAAAAAAATTTAGTTGGTAGTGTCAAATTTTAATAAATTTATTTGAAATTTACTTCGATTTTTTGGATTTTGTTGAGTATTTTTGTTGTAGGATCTATATTTGAGTAAATTTAGATGAAAATAACTTATATTATGTGGATTTTGACAAGATTTTGGTCAAATTTTAATAAATTCATTTGAAATCAACTTCGATTTTTTTGGATTTTGTTGAGTATTTTTGTTGTAGGATCTATATTTGAGTAAATTTAGATGAAAATAACTTCAAATTTGTTGGATTGTGAAAAAAATTTTAGTTGGAAGTGTCAAATTTTAATAAATTTATTTGAAATCAACTTCGATTTTTTTGGATTTTGTTGAGTATTTTTGTTCTAGGATCTATATTTGAGTAAATTTAGATGAAAATAACTTCAATTTTGTTGGATTGTGAAAAAAAATTATTTGGAAGTGTCAAATTTTAATAATATTATTTGAAACCAACTTCGATTTTTTTTGGATTTTATTGAGTATTTTGGATGTAGGATCTATATTTGAGTAAATTTAGATGAAAATAACTTCAATTTTGTTGGATTGTGAAAAAAAATTTAGTTGGTAGTGTCAAATTTTAATAAATTTATTTGAAATTAACTTCGATTTTTTTGGATTTTGTTGAGTATTTTTGTTGTAGGATCTATATTTGAGTAAATTTAGATGAAAATAACTTATATTATGTGGATTTTGACAAGATTTTGGTCAAATTTTAATAAATTCATTTGAAATCAACTTCGATTTTTTTGGATTTTGTTGAGTATTTTTGTTGTAGGATCTATTTTTGATTAAATTTAGATGAAAATAACTTCAATTTTCTTGGATGTAGACAAGATTTTTGTCAAATTTTAATAAATTAATTTGAAGTCAACTTCGATTTTTTTGGATTTTGTTGAGAATTCTTGTTGTAGGATCTATATTTGATTAAATTTACATGAAAATAACTTCAATTTTGTTGGATTGTGAAAAAAAATTATTTGGAAGTGTCAAATTTTAATAATATTATTTGAAACCAACTTCGATTTTTTTTGGATTTTATTGAGTATTTTGGATGTAGGATCTATATTTGAGTAAATTTAGATGAAAATAACTTCAATTTTGTTGGATTATGAAAAAAATTTTAGTTGGAAGTGCCAAATTTTAATAAATTTATTTGAAATCATCTTCGATTTTTTTGGATTTTGTTGAGTATTTTTGTTGTAGGATCTATATTTGAGTAAATTTGGATGAAAATAACTTCAATTTTGTTGGATTGTGAAAAAAAATTTAGTTGGTAGTGTCAAATTTTAATAAATTTATTTGAAATTAACTTCGATTTTTTGAATTTTGTTGAGTATTTTTGTTGTAGGATCTATATTTGAGTAAATTTAGATGAAAATAACTTATATTATGTGGATTTTGACAAGATTTTGGTCAAATTTTAATAAATTCATTTGAAATCAACTTCGATTTTTTTGGATTTTGTTGAGTATTTTTGTTGTAGGATCTATATTTGAGTAAATTTAGATGAAAATAACTTCAAATTTGTTGGATTGTGAAAAAAATTTTAGTTGGAAGTGTCAAATTTTAATAAATTTATTTGAAATCAACTTCGATTTTTTTGGATTTTGTTGAGTATTTTTGTTCTAGGATCTATATTTGAGTAAATTTAGATGAAAATAACTTCAATTTTGTTGGATTTTGAAAAAAAATTTAGTTGGTAGTGTCAAATTTTAATAAATTTATTTGAAATTAACTTCGATTTTTTTGGATTTTGTTGTGTATTTTTGTTGTAGGATCTATATTTGAGTAAATTTAGATGAAAATAACTTATATTATGTGGATTTTGACAGGATTTTGGTCAAATTTTAATAAATTCATTTGAAATCAACTTCGATTTTTTTGGATTTTGTTGAGTATTTTGGATGTAGGATCTATATTTGAGTAAATTTAGATGAAAATAACTTCAAATTTGTTGGATTGTGAAAAAAATTTTAGTTGGAAGTGTCAAATTTTAATAAATTTATTTGAAACCAACTTCGATTTTTTTGGATTTTGTTGAGTATTTTTGTTGTAGGATCTATATTTGAGTAAATTTAGATGAAAATAACTTCAATTTTTTGGATTGTGAAAAAAAGTTTTAGTTGGAAGGGTCAAATTTTAATAAATTTATTTGAAATCAACTTCGATTTTTTTGGATTTTGTTGAGTATTTTTGTTGTAGGATCTATATTTGAGTAAATTTAGATGAAAATAACTTCAATTTTTTGGATTGTGAAAAAAATTTTAGTTGGAAGTGTCAAATTTTAATAAATTTATTTGAAATCAACTTCGATTTTTTTGGATTTTGTTCAGTATTTTTGTTGTAGGATCTATATTTGAGTAGATTTAGATGAAAATAACTTCAATTTTTTGGATTGTGAAAAAAAGTTTTAGTTGGAAGTGTCAAATTTTAATAAATTTATTTGAAATCAACTTCGATTTTTTTTTATTTTGTTGAGTATTTTTGTTGTAGGGTCTATATTTGAGTAAATTTAGATGAAAATAACTTCAATTTTGTTGGATTGTGAAAAAAAGTTTTAGTTGGAAGGGTCAAATTTTAATAAATTTATTTGAAATCCACTTCGATTTTTTTTTATTTTGTTGAGTATTTTTGTTGTAGGGTCTATATTTGAGTAAATTTAGATGAAAATAACTTCAATTTTGTTGGATTGTGAAAAAAATTTTAGTTGGAAGTGTCAAATTTTAATAAATTTATTTGAAATCAACTTCGATTTTTTTGGATTTTGTTGAGTATTTTTGTTGTAGGGTCTATATTTGAGTAAATTTAGATGAAAATAACTTCAATTTTGTTGGATTGTGAAAAAAAATTTAGTTGGAAGTGTCAAATTTTAATAAATTTATTTGAAATCAACTTCGATTTTTTTGGATTTTGTTGAGTATTTTTGTTGTAGGATCTATATTTGAGTAAATTTAAATGAAAATAACTTCAATTTTGTTGGTTTATGAAAAAAAATTTAGTTGGAAGTGTCAAATTTTAATAAATTTATTTGAAATCAACTTCGATTTTTTTGGATTTTGTTGAGTATTTTTGTTGTAGGGTCTATATTTGAGTAAATTTAGATGAAAATAACTTCAATTTTGTTGGATTATGAAAAAAATTTTAGTTGGAAGTGTCCAATTTTAATAATTTTATTTGAAATCAACTTCGATTTTTTGGGATTTTGTTGAGTATTTTTGTTGTAGGATCTATATTTGATTAAATTTAGATGAAAATAACTTCAATTTTGTTGGATTGTGAAAAAAATTTTAGTTGGAAGTGTCAAATTTTAATAAATTTATTTGAAATCAACTTCGATTTTTTTGGATTTTGTTGAGTATTTTTGTTGTAGGGTCTATATTTGAGTAAATTTAGATGAAAATAACTTCAATTTTGTTGGATTGTGAAAAAAAATTTAGTTGGAAGTGTCAAATTTTAATAAATTTATTTGAAATCAACTTCGATTTTTTTGGATTTTGTTGAGTATTTTTGTTGTAGGATCTATATTTGAGTAAATTTAAATGAAAATAACTTCAATTTTGTTGGATTGTGAAAAAAATTTTAGTTGGAAGTGTCAAATTTTAATAAATTTATTTGAAATCAACTTCGATTTTTTTGGATTTTGTTGAGTATTTTTGTTGTAGGGCCTATATTTGAGTAAATTTAGATGAAAATAACTTCAATTTTGTTGGATTGTGAAAAAAAATTTAGTTGGAAGTGTCAAATTTTAATAAATTTATTTGAAATCAACTTCGATTTTTTTTTATTTTGTTGAGTATTTTTGTTGTAGGATCTATATTTGAGTAAATTTAGATGAAAATAACTTCAATTTTGTTGGTTTATGAAAAAAAATTTAGTTGGAAGTGTCAAATTTTAATAAATTTATTTGAAATCAACTTCGATTTTTTTGGATTTTGTTGAGTATTTTTGTTGTAGGATCTATATTTGAGTAAATTTAGATGAAAATAACTTCAATTTTTTGGATTGTGAAAAAAAATTTTAGTTGGAAGTGCCAAATTTTAATAAATTTATTTGAAATCATCTTCGATTTTTTTGGATTTTGTTGAGTATTTTTGTTGTAGGATCTATATTTGAGTAAATTTAGATGAAAATAACTTCAATTTTGTTGGATTGTGAAAAAAAATTTAGTTGGTAGTGTCAAATTTTAATAAATTTATTTGAAATTAACTTCGATTTTTTTGGATTTTGTTGAGTATTTTTGTTGTAGGATCTATATTTGAGTAAATTTAGATGAAAATAACTTCAATTTTGTTGGATTGTGAAAAA
The DNA here is from genome assembly GCA_946251845.1 of Andrena fulva. Classification (NCBI taxonomy): domain Eukaryota; kingdom Metazoa; phylum Arthropoda; class Insecta; order Hymenoptera; family Andrenidae; genus Andrena; species Andrena fulva. Next base: position 3,081,847 of record CAMITZ010000003.1, on the reverse strand, counting down.
AAATTTAGTTGGTAGTGTCAAATTTTAATAAATTTATTTGAAATCAACTTCGATTTTTTTGGATTTTGTTGAGTATTTTTGTTGTAGGATCTATATTTGAGTAAATTTAGATGAAAATAACTTCAAATTTGTTGGATTGTGAAAAAAATTTTAGTTGGAAGTGTCAAATTTTAATAAATTTATTTGAAATCAACTTCGATTTTTTTTGATTTTGTTGAGTATTTTTGTTGTAGGATCTATATTTGAGTAAATTTAGATGAAAATAACTTCAATTTTGTTGGTTTATGAAAAAAAATTTAGTTGGAAGTGTCAAATTTTAATAAATTTATTTGAAATCAACTTCGATTTTTTTGGATTTTGTTGAGTATTTTTGTTGTAGGATCTATATTTGAGTAAATTTAGATGAAAATAACTTCAATTTTGTTGGATTATGAAAAAAATTTTAGTTGGAAGTGTCCAATTTTAATAAATTTATTGAAATCAACTTCGATTTTTTGGGATTTTGTTGAGTATTTTTGTTGTAGGATCTATTTTTGATTAAATTTAGATGAAAATAACTTCAATTTTCTTGGATGTAGACAAGATTTTTGTCAAATTTTAATAAATTCATTTGAAATCAACTTCGATTTTTTTGGATTTTGTTGAGTATTTTTGTTGTAGGATCTATATTTGAGTAAATTTAGATGAAAATAACTTCAAATTTGTTGGATTGTGAAAAAAATTTTAGTTGGAAGTGTCAAATTTTAATAAATTTATTTGAAATCAACTTCGATTTTTTTTGATTTTGTTGAGTATTTTTGTTGTAGGATCTATATTTGAGTAAATTTAGATGAAAATAACTTCAATTTTGTTGGTTTATGAAAAAAAATTTAGTTGGAAGTGTCAAATTTTAATAAATTTATTTGAAATCAACTTCGATTTTTTTGGATTTTGTTGAGTATTTTTGTTGTAGGATCTATATTTGAGTAAATTTAGATGAAAATAACTTCAATTTTGTTGGTTTATGAAAAAATTTTAGTTGGAAGTGTCTAATTTTAAGAAATTCATATGAAATCAACTTCGATTTTTTTGGATTTTGTCGAGTATTTTTTTGTAGGATCTATACTTGATTAAATTTAGATGAAAATAACTTCAATTTTCTTGGATGTAGACAAGATTTTTGTCAAATTTTAATAAATTCATTTGAAATCAACTTCGATTTTTTTGGATTTTGTTGAGAATTCTTGTTGTAGGATCTATATTTGATTAAATTTACATGAAAATAACTTCAATTTTGTTGGATTGTGAAAAAAATTTAGTTGGAAGTGTCAAATTTTAATAATATTATTTGAAACCAACTTCGATTTTGTTGGATTTTATTGAGTATTTTTGTTGTAGGATCTATATTTGAGTAAATTTAGATGAAAATAACTTCAATTTTGTTGGATTGTGAACAAAATTTTAGTTGGAAGTGTCAAATTTTAATAAATTTATTTGAAACCAACTTCGATTTTTTTGGATTTTGTTGAGTATTTTTGTTGTAGAATCTATATTTGAGTAAATTTAGATGAAAATAACTTCAATTTTGTTGGATTGTGAAAAAAATTTTAGTTCGAAGTGTCAAATTTTAATAAATTTATTTGAAATCAACTTCGATTTTTCTGGATTTTGTTGAGTATTTTTGTTGTAGGATCTATATTTGAGTAAATTTAGATAAAAATAACTTCAATTTTGTTGGATGTAGACAAGATTTTTGTCAAATTTTAATAAATTCATTTGAAATCAACTTCGATTTTTTTGGATTTTGTTGAGAATTCTTGTTGTAGGATCTATATTTGATTAAATTTACATGAAAATAACTTCAATTTTGTTGGATTGTGAAAAAAACTTATTTGGAAGTGTCAAATTTTAATAATATTATTTGAAACCAACTTCGATTTTTTTTATTTTATTGAGTATTTTTGTTGTAGGATCTATATTTGAGTAAATTTAGATGAAAATAACATCAATTTTTTGGATTGTAAAAAAAATTTTAGTTGGAAGTGTCGAATTTTTAAATTTATTTGAAATCAACTTCGATTATTTTGGATTTTGTTGAGTATTTTTGTTGTAGGATCTATATTTGAGTAGATTTAGATGAAAATAACTTCAATTTTTTGGATTGTGAAAAAAAGTTTTAGTTGGGAGGGTCAAATTTTAATAAATTTATTTGAAATCAACTTCGATTTTTTGGATTTTGTTGAGTATTTTGGTTGTAGGATCTATATTTGACTAAATTTAGATGAAAATAACTTCAATTTTGTTGGATTGTGAAAAAAACTTATTTGGAAGTGTCAAATTTTAATAATATTATTTGAAACCAACTTCGATTTTTTTGGATTTTATTGAGTATTTTTGTTGTAGGATCTATATTTGAGTAAATTTAGATGAAAATAACATCAATTTTTTGGATTGTAAAAAAAATTTTAGTTGGAAGTGTCGAATTTTTAAATTTATTTGAAATCAACTTCGATTATTTTGGATTTTGTTGAGTATTTTTGTTGTAGGATCTATATTTGAGTAGATTTAGATGAAAATAACTTCAATTTTTTGGATTGTGAAAAAAAGTTTTAGTTGGGAGGGTCAAATTTTAATAAATTTATTTGAAATCAACTTCGATTTTTTTGGATTTTGTTGAGTATTTTTGTTGTAGTGTCTATATTTGAGTAAATATAGATGAAAATAACGTCAATTTTGTTGGATTATGAAAAAAAATTTAGTTGGAAATGTCAAATTTTAATAAATTTATTTGAAATCAACTTCGATTTTTTTGGATTTTGTTGAGTATTTTTGTTGTAGGATCTATATTTGAGTAAATTTAGATGAAAATAACTTCAATTTTTTGGATTTTGACAAGATTTTGGTCAAATTTTAATAAATTCATTTGAAATCAACTTCGATTTTTTTTTAATTTTGTTGCGTATTTTGGTTGTAGGATCTATATTTGAGTAAATTTAGATGAAAATAACTTCAATTTTGTTGGATTGTGAAAAAAATTTTAGTTGGAAGTGTCAAATTTTAATAAATTTATTTGAAACCAACTTCGATTTTTTTGGATTTTGTTGAGTATTTTTGTTGTAGGATCTATATTTGAGTAAATTTAGATGAAAATAACTTCAATTTTTTGGATTGTGAAAAAAAGTTTTAGTTGGAAGGGTCAAATTTTAATAAATTTATTTGAAATCAACTTCGATTTTTTTGGATTTTGTTGAGTATTTTTGTTGTAGGATCTATATTTGAGTAAATTTAGATGAAAATAACTTCAATTTTTTGGATTGTGAAAAAAATTTTAGTTGGAAGTGTCAAATTTTAATAAATTTATTTGAAATCAACTTCGATTTTTTTGGATTTTGTTCAGTATTTTTGTTGTAGGATCTATATTTGAGTAGATTTAGATGAAAATAACTTCAATTTTTTGGATTGTGAAAAAAAGTTTTAGTTGGAAGTGTCAAATTTTAATAAATTTATTTGAAATCAACTTCGATTTTTTTTTATTTTGTTGAGTATTTTTGTTGTAGGGTCTATATTTGAGTAAATTTAGATGAAAATAACTTCAATTTTGTTGGATTATGAAAAAAATTTTAGTTGGAAGTGTCCAATTTTAATAAATTTATTTGAAATCAACTTCGATTTTTTGGGATTTTGTTGAGTATTTTTGTTGTAGGATCTATTTTTGATTAAATTTAGATGAAAATAACTTCAATTTTCTTGGATGTAGACAAGATTTTTGTCAAATTTTAATAAATTCATTTGAAGTCAACTTCGATTTTTTTGGATTTTGTTGAGAATTCTTGTTGTAGGATCTATATTTGATTAAATTTACATGAAAATAACTTCAATTTTGTTGGATTGTGAAAAAAAATTATTTGGAAGTGTCAAATTTTAATAATATTATTTGAAACCAACTTCGATTTTTTTTGGATTTTATTGAGTATTTTGGATGTAGGATCTATATTTGAGTAAATTTAGATGAAAATAACTTCAATTTTGTTGGATTATGAAAAAAATTTTAGTTGGAAGTGCCAAATTTTAATAAATTTATTTGAAATCATCTTCGATTTTTTTGGATTTTGTTGAGTATTTTTGTTGTAGGATCTATATTTGAGTAAATTTAGATGAAAATAACTTCAATTTTGTTGGATTGTGAAAAAAAATTTAGTTGGTAGTGTCAAATTTTAATAAATTTATTTGAAATTTACTTCGATTTTTTGGATTTTGTTGAGTATTTTTGTTGTAGGATCTATATTTGAGTAAATTTAGATGAAAATAACTTATATTATGTGGATTTTGACAAGATTTTGGTCAAATTTTAATAAATTCATTTGAAATCAACTTCGATTTTTTTGGATTTTGTTGAGTATTTTTGTTGTAGGATCTATATTTGAGTAAATTTAGATGAAAATAACTTCAAATTTGTTGGATTGTGAAAAAAATTTTAGTTGGAAGTGTCAAATTTTAATAAATTTATTTGAAATCAACTTCGATTTTTTTGGATTTTGTTGAGTATTTTTGTTCTAGGATCTATATTTGAGTAAATTTAGATGAAAATAACTTCAATTTTGTTGGATTGTGAAAAAAAATTATTTGGAAGTGTCAAATTTTAATAATATTATTTGAAACCAACTTCGATTTTTTTTGGATTTTATTGAGTATTTTGGATGTAGGATCTATATTTGAGTAAATTTAGATGAAAATAACTTCAATTTTGTTGGATTGTGAAAAAAAATTTAGTTGGTAGTGTCAAATTTTAATAAATTTATTTGAAATTAACTTCGATTTTTTTGGATTTTGTTGAGTATTTTTGTTGTAGGATCTATATTTGAGTAAATTTAGATGAAAATAACTTATATTATGTGGATTTTGACAAGATTTTGGTCAAATTTTAATAAATTCATTTGAAATCAACTTCGATTTTTTTGGATTTTGTTGAGTATTTTTGTTGTAGGATCTATTTTTGATTAAATTTAGATGAAAATAACTTCAATTTTCTTGGATGTAGACAAGATTTTTGTCAAATTTTAATAAATTAATTTGAAGTCAACTTCGATTTTTTTGGATTTTGTTGAGAATTCTTGTTGTAGGATCTATATTTGATTAAATTTACATGAAAATAACTTCAATTTTGTTGGATTGTGAAAAAAAATTATTTGGAAGTGTCAAATTTTAATAATATTATTTGAAACCAACTTCGATTTTTTTTGGATTTTATTGAGTATTTTGGATGTAGGATCTATATTTGAGTAAATTTAGATGAAAATAACTTCAATTTTGTTGGATTATGAAAAAAATTTTAGTTGGAAGTGCCAAATTTTAATAAATTTATTTGAAATCATCTTCGATTTTTTTGGATTTTGTTGAGTATTTTTGTTGTAGGATCTATATTTGAGTAAATTTGGATGAAAATAACTTCAATTTTGTTGGATTGTGAAAAAAAATTTAGTTGGTAGTGTCAAATTTTAATAAATTTATTTGAAATTAACTTCGATTTTTTGAATTTTGTTGAGTATTTTTGTTGTAGGATCTATATTTGAGTAAATTTAGATGAAAATAACTTATATTATGTGGATTTTGACAAGATTTTGGTCAAATTTTAATAAATTCATTTGAAATCAACTTCGATTTTTTTGGATTTTGTTGAGTATTTTTGTTGTAGGATCTATATTTGAGTAAATTTAGATGAAAATAACTTCAAATTTGTTGGATTGTGAAAAAAATTTTAGTTGGAAGTGTCAAATTTTAATAAATTTATTTGAAATCAACTTCGATTTTTTTGGATTTTGTTGAGTATTTTTGTTCTAGGATCTATATTTGAGTAAATTTAGATGAAAATAACTTCAATTTTGTTGGATTTTGAAAAAAAATTTAGTTGGTAGTGTCAAATTTTAATAAATTTATTTGAAATTAACTTCGATTTTTTTGGATTTTGTTGTGTATTTTTGTTGTAGGATCTATATTTGAGTAAATTTAGATGAAAATAACTTATATTATGTGGATTTTGACAGGATTTTGGTCAAATTTTAATAAATTCATTTGAAATCAACTTCGATTTTTTTGGATTTTGTTGAGTATTTTGGATGTAGGATCTATATTTGAGTAAATTTAGATGAAAATAACTTCAAATTTGTTGGATTGTGAAAAAAATTTTAGTTGGAAGTGTCAAATTTTAATAAATTTATTTGAAACCAACTTCGATTTTTTTGGATTTTGTTGAGTATTTTTGTTGTAGGATCTATATTTGAGTAAATTTAGATGAAAATAACTTCAATTTTTTGGATTGTGAAAAAAAGTTTTAGTTGGAAGGGTCAAATTTTAATAAATTTATTTGAAATCAACTTCGATTTTTTTGGATTTTGTTGAGTATTTTTGTTGTAGGATCTATATTTGAGTAAATTTAGATGAAAATAACTTCAATTTTTTGGATTGTGAAAAAAATTTTAGTTGGAAGTGTCAAATTTTAATAAATTTATTTGAAATCAACTTCGATTTTTTTGGATTTTGTTCAGTATTTTTGTTGTAGGATCTATATTTGAGTAGATTTAGATGAAAATAACTTCAATTTTTTGGATTGTGAAAAAAAGTTTTAGTTGGAAGTGTCAAATTTTAATAAATTTATTTGAAATCAACTTCGATTTTTTTTTATTTTGTTGAGTATTTTTGTTGTAGGGTCTATATTTGAGTAAATTTAGATGAAAATAACTTCAATTTTGTTGGATTGTGAAAAAAAGTTTTAGTTGGAAGGGTCAAATTTTAATAAATTTATTTGAAATCCACTTCGATTTTTTTTTATTTTGTTGAGTATTTTTGTTGTAGGGTCTATATTTGAGTAAATTTAGATGAAAATAACTTCAATTTTGTTGGATTGTGAAAAAAATTTTAGTTGGAAGTGTCAAATTTTAATAAATTTATTTGAAATCAACTTCGATTTTTTTGGATTTTGTTGAGTATTTTTGTTGTAGGGTCTATATTTGAGTAAATTTAGATGAAAATAACTTCAATTTTGTTGGATTGTGAAAAAAAATTTAGTTGGAAGTGTCAAATTTTAATAAATTTATTTGAAATCAACTTCGATTTTTTTGGATTTTGTTGAGTATTTTTGTTGTAGGATCTATATTTGAGTAAATTTAAATGAAAATAACTTCAATTTTGTTGGTTTATGAAAAAAAATTTAGTTGGAAGTGTCAAATTTTAATAAATTTATTTGAAATCAACTTCGATTTTTTTGGATTTTGTTGAGTATTTTTGTTGTAGGGTCTATATTTGAGTAAATTTAGATGAAAATAACTTCAATTTTGTTGGATTATGAAAAAAATTTTAGTTGGAAGTGTCCAATTTTAATAATTTTATTTGAAATCAACTTCGATTTTTTGGGATTTTGTTGAGTATTTTTGTTGTAGGATCTATATTTGATTAAATTTAGATGAAAATAACTTCAATTTTGTTGGATTGTGAAAAAAATTTTAGTTGGAAGTGTCAAATTTTAATAAATTTATTTGAAATCAACTTCGATTTTTTTGGATTTTGTTGAGTATTTTTGTTGTAGGGCCTATATTTGAGTAAATTTAGATGAAAATAACTTCAATTTTGTTGGATTGTGAAAAAAAATTTAGTTGGAAGTGTCAAATTTTAATAAATTTATTTGAAATCAACTTCGATTTTTTTTGATTTTGTTGAGTATTTTTGTTGTAGGATCTATATTTGAGTAAATTTAGATGAAAATAACTTCAATTTTGTTGGTTTATGAAAAAAAATTTAGTTGGAAGTGTCAAATTTTAATAAATTTATTTGAAATCAACTTCGATTTTTTTGGATTTTGTTGAGTATTTTTGTTGTAGGATCTATATTTGAGTAAATTTAGATGAAAATAACTTCAATTATGTTGGATTATGAAAAAAATTTTAGTTGGAAGTGCCAAATTTTAATAAATTTATTTGAAATCATCTTCGATTTTTTTGGATTTTGTTGAGTATTTTTGTTGTAGGATCTATATTTGAGTAAATTTAGATGAAAATAACTTCAATTTTGTTGGATTGTGAAAAAAAATTTAGTTGGTAGTGTCAAATTTTAATAAATTTATTTGAAATTAACTTCGATTTTTTTGGATTTTGTTGAGTATTTTTGTTGTAGGATCTATATTTGAGTAAATTTAGATGAAAATAACTTATATTATGTGGATTTTGACAAGATTTTGGTCAAATTTTAATAAATTCATTTGAAATCAACTTCGATTTTTTTGGATTTTGTTGAGTATTTTTGTTGTAGGATCTATATTTGAGTAAATTTAGATGAAAATAACTTCAAATTTGTTGGATTGTGAAAAAAATTTTAGTTGGAAGTGTCAAATTTTAATAAATTTATTTGAAATCAACTTCGATTTTTTTTGATTTTGTTGAGTATTTTTGTTGTAGGATCTATATTTGAGTAAATTTAGATGAAAATAACTTCAATTTTGTTGGTTTATGAAAAAAAATTTAGTTGGAAGTGTCAAATTTTAATAAATTTATTTGAAATCAACTTCGATTTTTTTGGATTTTGTTGAGTATTTTTGTTGTAGGATCTATATTTGAGTAAATTTAGATGAAAATAACTTCATTTTTGTTGGATTATGAAAAAAATTTTAGTTGGAAGTGTCCAATTTTAATAAATTTATTTGAAATCAACTTCGATTTTTTGGGATTTTGTTGAGTATTTTTGTTATAGGATCTATTTTTGATTAAATTTAGATGAAAATAACTTCAATTTTCTTGGATGTAGACAAGATTTTTGTCAAATTTTAATAAATTCATTTGAAATCAACTTCGATTTTTTTGGATTTTGTTGAGAATTCTTGTTGTAGGATCTATATTTGATTAAATTTACATGAAAATAACTTCAATTTTGTTGGATTGTGAAAAAAAATTATTTGGAAGTGTCAAATTTTAATAATATTATTTGAAACCAACTTCGATTTTTTTTGGATTTTATTGAGTATTTTGGATGTAGGATCTATATTTGAGTAAATTTAGATGAAAATAACTTCAATTTTGTTGGATTGTGAAAAAAAATTTAGTTGGTAGTGTCAAATTTTAATAAATTTATTTGAAATTAACTTCGATTTTTTTGGATTTTGTTGAGTATTTTTGTTGTAGGATCTATATTTGAGTAAATTTAGATGAAAATAACTTATATTATGTGGATTTTGACAAGATTTTGGTCAAATTTTAATAAATTCATTTGAAATCAACTTCGATTTTTTTGGATTTTGTTGAGTATTTTTGTTGTAGGATCTATATTTGAGTAAATTTAGATGAAAATAACTTCAAATTTGTTGGATTGTGAAAAAAATTTTAGTTGGAAGTGTCAAATTTTAATAAATTTATTTGAAATCAACTTCGATTTTTTTTTATTTTGTTGAGTATTTTTGTTGTAGGATCTATATTTGAGTAAATTTAGATGAAAATAACTTCAATTTTGTTGGTTTATGAAAAAAAATTTAGTTGGAAGTGTCAAATTTTAATAAATTTATTTGAAATCAACTTCGATTTTTTTGGATTTTGTTGAGTATTTTTGTTGTAGGATCTATATTTGAGTAAATTTAGATGAAAATAACTTCAATTTTGTTGGATTATGAAAAAAATTTTAGTTGGAAGTGTCCAATTTTAATAAATTTATTTGAAATCAACTTCGATTTTTTGGGATTTTGTTGAGTATTTTTGTTGTAGGATCTATTTTTGATTAAATTTAGATGAAAATAACTTCAATTTTCTTGGATGTAGACAAGATTTTTGTCAAATTTTAATAAATTCATTTGAAGTCAACTTCGATTTTTTTGGATTTTGTTGAGAATTCTTGTTGTAGGATCTATATTTGATTAAATTTACATGAAAATAACTTCAATTTTGTTGGATTGTGAAAAAAAATTATTTGGAAGTGTCAAATTTTAATAATATTATTTGAAACCAACTTCGATTTTTTTTGGATTTTATTGAGTATTTTGGATGTAGGATCTATATTTGAGTAAATTTAGATGAAAATAACTTCAATTTTGTTGGATTATGAAAAAAATTTTAGTTGGAAGTGCCAAATTTTAATAAATTTATTTGAAATCATCTTCGATTTTTTTGGATTTTGTTGAGTATTTTTGTTGTAGGATCTATATTTGAGTAAATTTAGATGAAAATAACTTCAATTTTGTTGGATTGTGAAAAAAAATTTAGTTGGTAGTGTCAAATTTTAATAAATTTATTTGAAATTTACTTCGATTTTTTGGATTTTGTTGAGTATTTTTGTTGTAGGATCTATATTTGAGTAAATTTAGATGAAAATAACTTATATTATGTGGATTTTGACAAGATTTTGGTCAAATTTTAATAAATTCATTTGAAATCAACTTCGATTTTTTTGGATTTTGTTGAGTATTTTTGTTGTAGGATCTATATTTGAGTAAATTTAGATGAAAATAACTTCAAATTTGTTGGATTGTGAAAAAAACTTATTTGGAAGTGTCAAATTTTAATAATATTATTTGAAACCAACTTCGATTTTTTTTATTTTATTGAGTATTTTTGTTGTAGGATCTATATTTGAGTAAATTTAGATGAAAATAACATCAATTTTTTGGATTGTAAAAAAAATTTTAGTTGGAAGTGTCGAATTTTTAAATTTATTTGAAATCAACTTCGATTATTTTGGATTTTGTTGAGTATTTTTGTTGTAGGATCTATATTTGAGTAGATTTAGATGAAAATAACTTCAATTTTTTGGATTGTGAAAAAAAGTTTTAGTTGGGAGGGTCAAATTTTAATAAATTTATTTGAAATCAACTTCGATTTTTTGGATTTTGTTGAGTATTTTGGTTGTAGGATCTATATTTGACTAAATTTAGATGAAAATAACTTCAATTTTCTTGGATGTAGACAAGATTTTTGTCAAATATAATAAATTCATTTGAAATCAACTTCGATTTTTTTGGATTTTGTTGAGAATTCTTGTTGTAGGATCTATATTTGATTAAATTTAGATGAAAATAACTTCAATTTTGTTGGATTGTGAAAAAAACTTATTTGGAAGTGTCAAATTTTAATAATATTATTTGAAACCAACTTCGATTTTTTTGGATTTTATTGAGTATTTTTGTTGTAGGATCTATATTTGAGTAAATTTAGATGAAAATAACATCAATTTTTTGGATTGTAAAAAAAATTTTAGTTGGAAGTGTCGAATTTTTAAATTTATTTGAAATCAACTTCGATTATTTTGGATTTTGTTGAGTATTTTTGTTGTAGGATCTATATTTGAGTAGATTTAGATGAAAATAACTTCAATTTTTTGGATTGTGAAAAAAAGTTTTAGTTGGGAGGGTCAAATTTTAATAAATTTATTTGAAATCAACTTCGATTTTTTTGGATTTTGTTGAGTATTTTTGTTGTAGTGTCTATATTTGAGTAAATATAGATGAAAATAACGTCAATTTTGTTGGATTATGAAAAAAAATTTAGTTGGAAATGTCAAATTTTAATAAATTTATTTGAAATCAACTTCGATTTTTTTGGATTTTGTTGAGTATTTTTGTTGTAGGATCTATATTTGAGTAAATTTAGATGAAAATAACTTCAATTTTTTGGATTTTGACAAGATTTTGGTCAAATTTTAATAAATTCATTTGAAATCAACTTCGATTTTTTTTTAATTTTGTTGCGTATTTTGGTTGTAGGATCTATATTTGAGTAAATTTAGATGAAAATAACTTCAATTTTGTTGGATTGTGAAAAAAATTTTAGTTGGAAGTGTCAAATTTTAATAAATTTATTTGAAACCAACTTCGATTTTTTTGGATTTTGTTGAGTATTTTTGTTGTAGGATCTATATTTGAGTAAATTTAGATGAAAATAACTTCAATTTTTTGGATTGTGAAAAAAAGTTTTAGTTGGAAGGGTCAAATTTTAATAAATTTATTTGAAATCAACTTCGATTTTTTTGGATTTTGTTGAGTATTTTTGTTGTAGGATCTATATTTGAGTAAATTTAGATGAAAATAACTTCAATTTTTTGGATTGTGAAAAAAATTTTAGTTGGAAGTGTCAAATTTTAATAAATTTATTTGAAATCAACTTCGATTTTTTTGGATTTTGTTCAGTATTTTTGTTGTAGGATCTATATTTGAGTAGATTTAGATGAAAATAACTTCAATTTTTTGGATTGTGAAAAAAAGTTTTAGTTGGAAGTGTCAAATTTTAATAAATTTATTTGAAATCAACTTCGATTTTTTTTGATTTTGTTGAGTATTTTTGTTGTAGGGTCTATATTTGAGTAAATTTAGATGAAAATAACTTCAATTTTGTTGGATTATGAAAAAAATTTTAGTTGGAAGTGTCCAATTTTAATAAATTTATTTGAAATCAACTTCGATTTTTTGGGATTTTGTTGAGTATTTTTGTTGTAGGATCTATTTTTGATTAAATTTAGATGAAAATAACTTCAATTTTCTTGGATGTAGACAAGATTTTTGTCAAATTTTAATAAATTCATTTGAAGTCAACTTCGATTTTTTTGGATTTTGTTGAGAATTCTTGTTGTAGGATCTATATTTGATTAAATTTACATGAAAATAACTTCAATTTTGTTGGATTGTGAAAAAAAATTATTTGGAAGTGTCAAATTTTAATAATATTATTTGAAACCAACTTCGATTTTTTTTGGATTTTATTGAGTATTTTGGATGTAGGATCTATATTTGAGTAAATTTAGATGAAAATAACTTCAATTTTGTTGGATTATGAAAAAAATTTTAGTTGGAAGTGCCAAATTTTAATAAATTTATTTGAAATCATCTTCGATTTTTTTGGATTTTGTTGAGTATTTTTGTTGTAGGATCTATATTTGAGTAAATTTAGATGAAAATAACTTCAATTTTGTTGGATTGTGAAAAAAAATTTAGTTGGTAGTGTCAAATTTTAATAAATTTATTTGAAATTTACTTCGATTTTTTGGATTTTGTTGAGTATTTTTGTTGTAGGATCTATATTTGAGTAAATTTAGATGAAAATAACTTATATTATGTGGATTTTGACAAGATTTTGGTCAAATTTTAATAAATTCATTTGAAATCAACTTCGATTTTTTTGGATTTTGTTGAGTATTTTTGTTGTAGGATCTATATTTGAGTAAATTTAGATGAAAATAACTTCAAATTTGTTGGATTGTGAAAAAAATTTTAGTTGGAAGTGTCAAATTTTAATAAATTTATTTGAAATCAACTTCGATTTTTTTGGATTTTGTTGAGTATTTTTGTTCTAGGATCTATATTTGAGTAAATTTAGATGAAAATAACTTCAATTTTGTTGGATTGTGAAAAAAAATTATTTGGAAGTGTCAAATTTTAATAATATTATTTGAAACCAACTTCGATTTTTTTTGGATTTTATTGAGTATTTTGGATGTAGGATCTATATTTGAGTAAATTTAGATGAAAATAACTTCAATTTTGTTGGATTGTGAAAAAAAATTTAGTTGGTAGTGTCAAATTTTAATAAATTTATTTGAAATTAACTTCGATTTTTTTGGATTTTGTTGAGTATTTTTGTTGTAGGATCTATATTTGAGTAAATTTAGATGAAAATAACTTATATTATGTGGATTTTGACAAGATTTTGGTCAAATTTTAATAAATTCATTTGAAATCAACTTCGATTTTTTTGGATTTTGTTGAGTATTTTTGTTGTAGGATCTATTTTTGATTAAATTTAGATGAAAATAACTTCAATTTTCTTGGATGTAGACAAGATTTTTGTCAAATTTTAATAAATTAATTTGAAGTCAACTTCGATTTTTTTGGATTTTGTTGAGAATTCTTGTTGTAGGATCTATATTTGATTAAATTTACATGAAAATAACTTCAATTTTGTTGGATTGTGAAAAAAAATTATTTGGAAGTGTCAAATTTTAATAATATTATTTGAAACCAACTTCGATTTTTTTTGGATTTTATTGAGTATTTTGGATGTAGGATCTATATTTGAGTAAATTTAGATGAAAATAACTTCAATTTTGTTGGATTATGAAAAAAATTTTAGTTGGAAGTGCCAAATTTTAATAAATTTATTTGAAATCATCTTCGATTTTTTTGGATTTTGTTGAGTATTTTTGTTGTAGGATCTATATTTGAGTAAATTTGGATGAAAATAACTTCAATTTTGTTGGATTGTGAAAAAAAATTTAGTTGGTAGTGTCAAATTTTAATAAATTTATTTGAAATTAACTTCGATTTTTTGAATTTTGTTGAGTATTTTTGTTGTAGGATCTATATTTGAGTAAATTTAGATGAAAATAACTTATATTATGTGGATTTTGACAAGATTTTGGTCAAATTTTAATAAATTCATTTGAAATCAACTTCGATTTTTTTGGATTTTGTTGAGTATTTTTGTTGTAGGATCTATATTTGAGTAAATTTAGATGAAAATAACTTCAAATTTGTTGGATTGTGAAAAAAATTTTAGTTGGAAGTGTCAAATTTTAATAAATTTATTTGAAATCAACTTCGATTTTTTTGGATTTTGTTGAGTATTTTTGTTCTAGGATCTATATTTGAGTAAATTTAGATGAAAATAACTTCAATTTTGTTGGATTTTGAAAAAAAATTTAGTTGGTAGTGTCAAATTTTAATAAATTTATTTGAAATTAACTTCGATTTTTTTGGATTTTGTTGTGTATTTTTGTTGTAGGATCTATATTTGAGTAAATTTAGATGAAAATAACTTATATTATGTGGATTTTGACAGGATTTTGGTCAAATTTTAATAAATTCATTTGAAATCAACTTCGATTTTTTTGGATTTTGTTGAGTATTTTGGATGTAGGATCTATATTTGAGTAAATTTAGATGAAAATAACTTCAAATTTGTTGGATTGTGAAAAAAATTTTAGTTGGAAGTGTCAAATTTTAATAAATTTATTTGAAACCAACTTCGATTTTTTTGGATTTTGTTGAGTATTTTTGTTGTAGGATCTATATTTGAGTAAATTTAGATGAAAATAACTTCAATTTTTTGGATTGTGAAAAAAAGTTTTAGTTGGAAGGGTCAAATTTTAATAAATTTATTTGAAATCAACTTCGATTTTTTTGGATTTTGTTGAGTATTTTTGTTGTAGGATCTATATTTGAGTAAATTTAGATGAAAATAACTTCAATTTTTTGGATTGTGAAAAAAATTTTAGTTGGAAGTGTCAAATTTTAATAAATTTATTTGAAATCAACTTCGATTTTTTTGGATTTTGTTCAGTATTTTTGTTGTAGGATCTATATTTGAGTAGATTTAGATGAAAATAACTTCAATTTTTTGGATTGTGAAAAAAAGTTTTAGTTGGAAGTGTCAAATTTTAATAAATTTATTTGAAATCAACTTCGATTTTTTTTTATTTTGTTGAGTATTTTTGTTGTAGGGTCTATATTTGAGTAAATTTAGATGAAAATAACTTCAATTTTGTTGGATTGTGAAAAAAAGTTTTAGTTGGAAGGGTCAAATTTTAATAAATTTATTTGAAATCCACTTCGATTTTTTTTTATTTTGTTGAGTATTTTTGTTGTAGGGTCTATATTTGAGTAAATTTA
Source organism: Andrena fulva (assembly GCA_946251845.1). NCBI lineage: Eukaryota > Metazoa > Arthropoda > Insecta > Hymenoptera > Andrenidae > Andrena > Andrena fulva. Next base: position 3,066,243 of record CAMITZ010000003.1, on the reverse strand, counting down.
GATGAAAATAACTTCAATTTTGTTGGATTGTGAAAAAAATTTTAGTTGGAAGTGTCAAATTTTAATAAATTTATTTGAAATCAACTTCGATTTTTTTGGATTTTGTTGAGTATTTTTGTTGTAGGGTCTATATTTGAGTAAATTTAGATGAAAATAACTTCAATTTTGTTGGATTGTGAAAAAAAATTTAGTTGGAAGTGTCAAATTTTAATAAATTTATTTGAAATCAACTTCGATTTTTTTGGATTTTGTTGAGTATTTTTGTTGTAGGATCTATATTTGAGTAAATTTAAATGAAAATAACTTCAATTTTGTTGGTTTATGAAAAAAAATTTAGTTGGAAGTGTCAAATTTTAATAAATTTATTTGAAATCAACTTCGATTTTTTTGGATTTTGTTGAGTATTTTTGTTGTAGGGTCTATATTTGAGTAAATTTAGATGAAAATAACTTCAATTTTGTTGGATTATGAAAAAAATTTTAGTTGGAAGTGTCCAATTTTAATAATTTTATTTGAAATCAACTTCGATTTTTTGGGATTTTGTTGAGTATTTTTGTTGTAGGATCTATATTTGATTAAATTTAGATGAAAATAACTTCAATTTTGTTGGATTGTGAAAAAAATTTTAGTTGGAAGTGTCAAATTTTAATAAATTTATTTGAAATCAACTTCGATTTTTTTGGATTTTGTTGAGTATTTTTGTTGTAGGGCCTATATTTGAGTAAATTTAGATGAAAATAACTTCAATTTTGTTGGATTGTGAAAAAAAATTTAGTTGGAAGTGTCAAATTTTAATAAATTTATTTGAAATCAACTTCGATTTTTTTTGATTTTGTTGAGTATTTTTGTTGTAGGATCTATATTTGAGTAAATTTAGATGAAAATAACTTCAATTTTGTTGGTTTATGAAAAAAAATTTAGTTGGAAGTGTCAAATTTTAATAAATTTATTTGAAATCAACTTCGATTTTTTTGGATTTTGTTGAGTATTTTTGTTGTAGGATCTATATTTGAGTAAATTTAGATGAAAATAACTTCAATTATGTTGGATTATGAAAAAAATTTTAGTTGGAAGTGCCAAATTTTAATAAATTTATTTGAAATCATCTTCGATTTTTTTGGATTTTGTTGAGTATTTTTGTTGTAGGATCTATATTTGAGTAAATTTAGATGAAAATAACTTCAATTTTGTTGGATTGTGAAAAAAAATTTAGTTGGTAGTGTCAAATTTTAATAAATTTATTTGAAATTAACTTCGATTTTTTTGGATTTTGTTGAGTATTTTTGTTGTAGGATCTATATTTGAGTAAATTTAGATGAAAATAACTTATATTATGTGGATTTTGACAAGATTTTGGTCAAATTTTAATAAATTCATTTGAAATCAACTTCGATTTTTTTGGATTTTGTTGAGTATTTTTGTTGTAGGATCTATATTTGAGTAAATTTAGATGAAAATAACTTCAAATTTGTTGGATTGTGAAAAAAATTTTAGTTGGAAGTGTCAAATTTTAATAAATTTATTTGAAATCAACTTCGATTTTTTTTGATTTTGTTGAGTATTTTTGTTGTAGGATCTATATTTGAGTAAATTTAGATGAAAATAACTTCAATTTTGTTGGTTTATGAAAAAAAATTTAGTTGGAAGTGTCAAATTTTAATAAATTTATTTGAAATCAACTTCGATTTTTTTGGATTTTGTTGAGTATTTTTGTTGTAGGATCTATATTTGAGTAAATTTAGATGAAAATAACTTCATTTTTGTTGGATTATGAAAAAAATTTTAGTTGGAAGTGTCCAATTTTAATAAATTTATTTGAAATCAACTTCGATTTTTTGGGATTTTGTTGAGTATTTTTGTTATAGGATCTATTTTTGATTAAATTTAGATGAAAATAACTTCAATTTTCTTGGATGTAGACAAGATTTTTGTCAAATTTTAATAAATTCATTTGAAATCAACTTCGATTTTTTTGGATTTTGTTGAGAATTCTTGTTGTAGGATCTATATTTGATTAAATTTACATGAAAATAACTTCAATTTTGTTGGATTGTGAAAAAAAATTATTTGGAAGTGTCAAATTTTAATAATATTATTTGAAACCAACTTCGATTTTTTTTGGATTTTATTGAGTATTTTGGATGTAGGATCTATATTTGAGTAAATTTAGATGAAAATAACTTCAATTTTGTTGGATTGTGAAAAAAAATTTAGTTGGTAGTGTCAAATTTTAATAAATTTATTTGAAATTAACTTCGATTTTTTTTGATTTTGTTGAGTATTTTTGTTGTAGGATCTATATTTGAGTAAATTTAGATGAAAATAACTTATATTATGTGGATTTTGACAAGATTTTGGTCAAATTTTAATAAATTCATTTGAAATCAACTTCGATTTTTTTGGATTTTGTTGAGTATTTTTGTTGTAGGATCTATATTTGAGTAAATTTAGATGAAAATAACTTCAAATTTGTTGGATTGTGAAAAAAATTTTAGTTGGAAGTGTCAAATTTTAATAAATTTATTTGAAATCAACTTCGATTTTTTTTTATTTTGTTGAGTATTTTTGTTGTAGGATCTATATTTGAGTAAATTTAGATGAAAATAACTTCAATTTTGTTGGTTTATGAAAAAAAATTTAGTTGGAAGTGTCAAATTTTAATAAATTTATTTGAAATCAACTTCGATTTTTTTGGATTTTGTTGAGTATTTTTGTTGTAGGATCTATATTTGAGTAAATTTAGATGAAAATAACTTCAATTTTGTTGGATTATGAAAAAAATTTTAGTTGGAAGTGTCCAATTTTAATAAATTTATTTGAAATCAACTTCGATTTTTTGGGATTTTGTTGAGTATTTTTGTTGTAGGATCTATTTTTGATTAAATTTAGATGAAAATAACTTCAATTTTCTTGGATGTAGACAAGATTTTTGTCAAATTTTAATAAATTCATTTGAAGTCAACTTCGATTTTTTTGGATTTTGTTGAGAATTCTTGTTGTAGGATCTATATTTGATTAAATTTACATGAAAATAACTTCAATTTTGTTGGATTGTGAAAAAAAATTATTTGGAAGTGTCAAATTTTAATAATATTATTTGAAACCAACTTCGATTTTTTTTGGATTTTATTGAGTATTTTGGATGTAGGATCTATATTTGAGTAAATTTAGATGAAAATAACTTCAATTTTGTTGGATTATGAAAAAAATTTTAGTTGGAAGTGCCAAATTTTAATAAATTTATTTGAAATCATCTTCGATTTTTTTGGATTTTGTTGAGTATTTTTGTTGTAGGATCTATATTTGAGTAAATTTAGATGAAAATAACTTCAATTTTGTTGGATTGTGAAAAAAAATTTAGTTGGTAGTGTCAAATTTTAATAAATTTATTTGAAATTTACTTCGATTTTTTGGATTTTGTTGAGTATTTTTGTTGTAGGATCTATATTTGAGTAAATTTAGATGAAAATAACTTATATTATGTGGATTTTGACAAGATTTTGGTCAAATTTTAATAAATTCATTTGAAATCAACTTCGATTTTTTTGGATTTTGTTGAGTATTTTTGTTGTAGGATCTATATTTGAGTAAATTTAGATGAAAATAACTTCAAATTTGTTGGATTGTGAAAAAAATTTTAGTTGGAAGTGTCAAATTTTAATAAATTTATTTGAAATCAACTTCGATTTTTTTGGATTTTGTTGAGTATTTTTGTTCTAGGATCTATATTTGAGTAAATTTAGATGAAAATAACTTCAATTTTGTTGGATTTTGAAAAAAAATTTAGTTGGTAGTGTCAAATTTTAATAAATTTATTTGAAATTAACTTCGATTTTTTTGGATTTTGTTGTGTATTTTTGTTGTAGGATCTATATTTGAGTAAATTTAGATGAAAATAACTTATATTATGTGGATTTTGACAGGATTTTGGTCAAATTTTAATAAATTCATTTGAAATCAACTTCGATTTTTTTGGATTTTGTTGAGTATTTTGGATGTAGGATCTATATTTGAGTAAATTTAGATGAAAATAACTTCAAATTTGTTGGATTGTGAAAAAAATTTTAGTTGGAAGTGTCAAATTTTAATAAATTTATTTGAAATCAACTTCGATTTTTTTTTATTTTGTTGAGTATTTTTGTTGTAGGATCTATATTTGAGTAAATTTAGATGAAAATAACTTCAATTTTGTTGGTTTATGAAAAAAAATTTAGTTGGAAGTGTCAAATTTTAATAAATTTATTTGAAATCAACTTCGATTTTTTTGGATTTTGTTGAGTATTTTTGTTGTAGGATCTATATTTGAGTAAATTTAGATGAAAATAACTTCAATTTTGTTGGATTATGAAAAAAATTTTAGTTGGAAGTGTCCAATTTTAATAAATTTATTTGAAATCAACTTCGATTTTTTGGGATTTTGTTGAGTATTTTTGTTGTAGGATCTATTTTTGATTAAATTTAGATGAAAATAACTTCAATTTTCTTGGATGTAGACAAGATTTTTGTCAAATTTTAATAAATTCATTTGAAATCAACTTCGATTTTTTTGGATTTTGTTGAGAATTCTTGTTGTAGGATCTATATTTGATTAAATTTACATGAAAATAACTTCAATTTTGTTGGATTGTGAAAAAAAATTATTTGGAAGTGTCAAATTTTAATAATATTATTTGAAACCAACTTCGATTTTTTTTGGATTTTATTGAGTATTTTGGATGTAGGATCTATATTTGAGTAAATTTAGATGAAAATAACTTCAATTTTGTTGGATTATGAAAAAAAATTTAGTTGGAAGTGCCAAATTTTAATAAATTTATTTGAAATCATCTTCGATTTTTTTGGATTTTGTTGAGTATTTTTGTTGTAGGATCTATATTTGAGTAAATTTAGATGAAAATAACTTCAATTTTGTTGGATTGTGAAAAAAAATTTAGTTGGTAGTGTCAAATTTTAATAAATTTATTTGAAATTAACTTCGATTTTTTTGGATTTTGTTGAGTATTTTTGTTGTAGGATCTATATTTGAGTAAATTTAGATGAAAATAACTTATATTATGTGGATTTTGACAAGATTTTGGTCAAATTTTAATAAATTCATTTGAAATCAACTTCGATTTTTTTGGATTTTGTTGAGTATTTTTGTTGTAGGATCTATATTTGAGTAAATTTAGATGAAAATAACTTCAAATTTGTTGGATTGTGAAAAAAATTTTAGTTGGAAGTGTCAAATTTTAATAAATTTATTTGAAATCAACTTCGATTTTTTTGGATTTTGTTGAGTATTTTTGTTCTAGGATCTATATTTGAGTAAATTTAGATGAAAATAACTTCAATTTTGTTGGATTGTGAAAAAAAATTATTTGGAAGTGTCAAATTTTAATAATATTATTTGAAACCAACTTCGATTTTTTTTGGATTTTATTGAGTATTTTGGATGTAGGATCTATATTTGAGTAAATTTAGATGAAAATAACTTCAATTTTGTTGGATTGTGAAAAAAAATTTAGTTGGTAGTGTCAAATTTTAATAAATTTATTTGAAATTAACTTCGATTTTTTTGGATTTTGTTGAGTATTTTTGTTGTAGGCTCTATATTTGAGTAAATTTAGATGAAAATAACTTATATTATGTGGATTTTGACAAGATTTTGGTCAAATTTTAATAAATTCATTTGAAATCAACTTCGATTTTTTTGGATTTTGTTGAGTATTTTTGTTGTAGGATCTATTTTTGATTAAATTTAGATGAAAATAACTTCAATTTTCTTGGATGTAGACAAGATTTTTGTCAAATTTTAATAAATTCATTTGAAGTCAACTTCGATTTTTTTGGATTTTGTTGAGAATTCTTGTTGTAGGATCTATATTTGATTAAATTTACATGAAAATAACTTCAATTTTGTTGGATTGTGAAAAAAAATTATTTGGAAGTGTCAAATTTTAATAATATTATTTGAAACCAACTTCGATTTTTTTTGGATTTTATTGAGTATTTTGGATGTAGGATCTATATTTGAGTAAATTTAGATGAAAATAACTTCAATTTTGTTGGATTATGAAAAAAATTTTAGTTGGAAGTGCCAAATTTTAATAAATTTATTTGAAATCATCTTCGATTTTTTTGGATTTTGTTGAGTATTTTTGTTGTAGGATCTATATTTGAGTAAATTTAGATGAAAATAACTTCAATTTTGTTGGATTGTGAAAAAAAATTTAGTTGGTAGTGTCAAATTTTAATAAATTTATTTGAAATTAACTTCGATTTTTTGGATTTTGTTGAGTATTTTTGTTGTAGGATCTATATTTGAGTAAATTTAGATGAAAATAACTTATATTATGTGGATTTTGACAAGATTTTGGTCAAATTTTAATAAATTCATTTGAAATCAACTTCGATTTTTTTGGATTTTGTTGAGTATTTTTGTTGTAGGATCTATATTTGAGTAAATTTAGATGAAAATAACTTCAAATTTGTTGGATTGTGAAAAAAATTTTAGTTGGAAGTGTCAAATTTTAATAAATTTATTTGAAATCAACTTCGATTTTTTTGGATTTTGTTCAGTATTTTTGTTGTAGGATCTATATTTGAGTAGATTTAGATGAAAATAACTTCAATTTTTTGGATTGTGAAAAAAAGTTTTAGTTGGAAGTGTCAAATTTTAATAAATTTATTTGAAATCAACTTCGATTTTTTTTTATTTTGTTGAGTATTTTTGTTGTAGGGTCTATATTTGAGTAAATTTAGATGAAAATAACTTCAATTTTGTTGGATTGTGAAAAAAAGTTTTAGTTGGAAGGGTCAAATTTTAATAAATTTATTTGAAATCCACTTCGATTTTTTTTTATTTTGTTGAGTATTTTTGTTGTAGGGTCTATATTTGAGTAAATTTAGATGAAAATAACTTCAATTTTGTTGGATTGTGAAAAAAATTTTAGTTGGAAGTGTCAAATTTTAATAAATTTATTTGAAATCAACTTCGATTTTTTTGGATTTTGTTGAGTATTTTTGTTGTAGGGTCTATATTTGAGTAAATTTAGATGAAAATAACTTCAATTTTGTTGGATTGTGAAAAAAAATTTAGTTGGAAGTGTCAAATTTTAATAAATTTATTTGAAATCAACTTCGATTTTTTTGGATTTTGTTGAGTATTTTTGTTGTAGGATCTATATTTGAGTAAATTTAAATGAAAATAACTTCAATTTTGTTGGTTTATGAAAAAAAATTTAGTTGGAAGTGTCAAATTTTAATAAATTTATTTGAAATCAACTTCGATTTTTTTGGATTTTGTTGAGTATTTTTGTTGTAGGGTCTATATTTGAGTAAATTTAGATGAAAATAACTTCAATTTTGTTGGATTATGAAAAAAATTTTAGTTGGAAGTGTCCAATTTTAATAATTTTATTTGAAATCAACTTCGATTTTTTGGGATTTTGTTGAGTATTTTTGTTGTAGGATCTATATTTGATTAAATTTAGATGAAAATAACTTCAATTTTGTTGGATTGTGAAAAAAATTTTAGTTGGAAGTGTCAAATTTTAATAAATTTATTTGAAATCAACTTCGATTTTTTTGGATTTTGTTGAGTATTTTTGTTGTAGGGCCTATATTTGAGTAAATTTAGATGAAAATAACTTCAATTTTGTTGGATTGTGAAAAAAAATTTAGTTGGAAGTGTCAAATTTTAATAAATTTATTTGAAATCAACTTCGATTTTTTTTGATTTTGTTGAGTATTTTTGTTGTAGGATCTATATTTGAGTAAATTTAGATGAAAATAACTTCAATTTTGTTGGTTTATGAAAAAAAATTTAGTTGGAAGTGTCAAATTTTAATAAATTTATTTGAAATCAACTTCGATTTTTTTGGATTTTGTTGAGTATTTTTGTTGTAGGATCTATATTTGAGTAAATTTAGATGAAAATAACTTCAATTATGTTGGATTATGAAAAAAATTTTAGTTGGAAGTGCCAAATTTTAATAAATTTATTTGAAATCATCTTCGATTTTTTTGGATTTTGTTGAGTATTTTTGTTGTAGGATCTATATTTGAGTAAATTTAGATGAAAATAACTTCAATTTTGTTGGATTGTGAAAAAAAATTTAGTTGGTAGTGTCAAATTTTAATAAATTTATTTGAAATTAACTTCGATTTTTTTGGATTTTGTTGAGTATTTTTGTTGTAGGATCTATATTTGAGTAAATTTAGATGAAAATAACTTATATCATGTGGATTTTGACAGGATTTTGGTCAAATTTTAATAAATTCATTTGAAATCAACTTCGATTTTTTTGGATTTTGTTGAGTATTTTGGATGTAGGATCTATATTTGAGTAAATTTAGATGAAAATAACTTCAAATTTGTTGGATTGTGAAAAAAATTTTAGTTGGAAGTGTCAAATTTTAATAAATTTATTTGAAATCAACTTCGATTTTTTTTGATTTTGTTGAGTATTTTTGTTGTAGGATCTATATTTGAGTAAATTTAGATGAAAATAACTTCAATTTTGTTGGTTTATGAAAAAAAATTTAGTTGGAAGTGTCAAATTTTAATAAATTTATTTGAAATCAACTTCGATTTTTTTGGATTTTGTTGAGTATTTTTGTTGTAGGATCTATATTTGAGTAAATTTAGATGAAAATAACTTCAATTTTGTTGGATTATGAAAAAAATTTTAGTTGGAAGTGTCCAATTTTAATAAATTTATTTGAAATCAACTTCGATTTTTTCGGATTTTGTTGAGTATTTTTGTTGTAGGATCTATTTTTGATTAAATTTAGATGAAAATAACTTCAATTTTCTTGGATGTAGACAAGATTTTTGTCAAATTTTAATAAATTCATTTGAAATCAACTTCGATTTTTTTGGATTTTGTTGAGAATTCTTGTTGTAGGATCTATATTTGATTAAATTTACATGAAAATAACTTCAATTTTGTTGGATTGTGAAAAAAAATTATTTGGAAGTGTCAAATTTTAATAATATTATTTGAAACCAACTTCGATTTTTTTTGGATTTTATTGAGTATTTTGGATGTAGGATCTATATTTGAGTAAATTTAGATGAAAATAACTTCAATTTTGTTGGATTATGAAAAAAATTTTAGTTGGAAGTGCCAAATTTTAATAAATTTATTTGAAATCATCTTCGATTTTTTTGGATTTTGTTGAGTATTTTTGTTGTAGGATCTATATTTGAGTAAATTTAGATGAAAATAACTTCAATTTTGTTGGATTGTGAAAAAAAATTTAGTTGGTAGTGTCAAATTTTAATAAATTTATTTGAAATTAACTTCGATTTTTTTGGATTTTGTTGAGTATTTTTGTTGTAGGATCTATATTTGAGTAAATTTAGATGAAAATAACTTATATTATGTGGATTTTGACAAGATTTTGGTCAAATTTTAATAAATTCATTTGAAATCAACTTCGATTTTTTTGGATTTTGTTGAGTATTTTGGATGTAGGATCTATATTTGAGTAAATTTAGATGAAAATAACTTCAATTTTGTTGGATTATGAAAAAAAATTTAGTTGGAAGTGTCAAATTTTAATAAATTTATTTGAAATCAACTTCGATTTTTTTGGATTTTGTTGAGTATTTTTGTTGTAGGATCTATATTTGAGTAAATTTAGATGAAAATAACTTCAATTTTGTTGGATTGTGAAAAAAAATTTAGTTGGAAGTGTCAAATTTTAATAAATTTATTTGAAATCAACTTCGATTTTTTTGGATTTTGTTGAGTATCTTTGTTGTAGGATCTATATTTGAGTAAATTTAGATGAAAATAACTTCAATTTTGTTGGTTTATGAAAAAATTTTAGTTGGAAGTGTCTAATTTTAAGAAATTCATATGAAATCAACTTCGATTTTTTTGGATTTTGTCGAGTATTTTTGTTGTAAGATCTATATTTGATTAAATTTAGATGAAAATAACTTCAATTTTCTTGGATGTAGACAAGATTCTTGTCAAATTTTAATAAATTCATTTGAAATCAACTTCGATTTTTTTGGATTTTGTTGAGAATTCTTGTTGTAGGATCTATATTTGATTAAATTTACATGAAAATAACTTCAATTTTGTTGGATTGTGAAAAAAATTTATTTGGAAGTGTCAAATTTTAATAATATTATTTGAAACCAACTTCGATTTTGTTGGATTTTATTGAGTATTTTTGTTGTAGGATCTATATTTGAGTAAATTTAGATGAAAATAACTTCAATTTTGTTGGATTGTGAAAAAAATTTTAGTTGGAAGTGTCAAATTTTAATAAATTTATTTGAAACCAACTTCGATTTTTTTGGATTTTGTTGAGTATTTTTGTTGTAGGATCTATATTTGAGTAAATTTAGATGAAAATAACTTCAATTTTGTTGGATTGTGAAAAAAATTTTAGTTGGAAGTGTCAAATTTTAATAAATTTATTTGAAACCAACTTCGATTTTTTTGGATTTTGTTGAGTATTTTTGTTGTAGGATCTATATTTGAGTAAATTTAGATGAAAATAACTTCTATTTTGTTGGATTGTGAAAAAAATTTTAGTTGGAAGTGTCAAATTTTAATAAATTTATTTGAAATCAACTTCGATTTTTTTGGATTTTGTTGAGTATTTTTGTTGTAGGATCTATATTTGAGTAAATTTAGATGAAAATAACTTATATTATGTGGATTTTGACAAGATTTTGGTCAAATTTTAATAAATTCATTTGAAATCAACTTCGATTTTTTTGGATTTTGTTGAGTATTTTTGTTGTAGGATCTATATTTGAGTAAATTTAGATGAAAATAACTTCAATTTTGTTGGATTGTGAAAAAAATTTTAGTTGGAAGTGTCAAATTTTAATAAATTTATTTGAAATCAACTTCGATTTTTTTGGATTTTGTTGAGTATTTTTGTTGTAGGATCTATATTTGAGTAAATTTAGATGAAAATAACTTCAATTTTGTTGGATTGTGAAAAAAAATTTAGTTGGAAGTGTCAAATTTTAATAAATTTATTTGAAATCAACTTCGATTTTTTTGGATTTTGTTGAGTATTTTTGTTGTAGGATCTATATTTGAGTAAATTTAGATGAAAATAACTTCAATTTTGTTGGTTTATGAAAAAATTTTAGTTGGAAGTGTCTAATTTTAAGAAATTCATATGAAATCAACTTCGATTTTTTTGGATTTTGTCGAGTATTTTTGTTGTAGGATCTATATTTGAGTAGATTTAGATGAAAATAACTTCAATTTTTTGGATTGTGAAAAAAAGTTTTAGTTGGGAGGGTCAAATTTTAATAAATTTATTTGAAATCAACTTCGATTTTTTTGGATTTTGTTGAGTATTTTTGTTGTAGTGTCTATATTTGAGTAAATATAGATGAAAATAACGTCAATTTTGTTGGATTATGAAAAAAAATTTAGTTGGAAATGTCAAATTTTAATAAATTTATTTGAAATCAACTTCGATTTTTTTGGATTTTGTTGAGTATTTTTGTTGTAGGATCTATATTTGAGTAAATTTAGATGAAAATAACTTCAATTTTTTGGATTTTGACAAGATTTTGGTCAAATTTTAATAAATTCATTTGAAATCAACTTCGATTTTTTTTTAATTTTGTTGCGTATTTTGGTTGTAGGATCTATATTTGAGTAAATTTAGATGAAAATAACTTCAATTTTGTTGGATTGTGAAAAAAATTTTAGTTGGAAGTGTCAAATTTTAATAAATTTATTTGAAACCAACTTCGATTTTTTTGGATTTTGTTGAGTATTTTTGTTGTAGGATCTATATTTGAGTAAATTTAGATGAAAATAACTTCAATTTTTTGGATTGTGAAAAAAAGTTTTAGTTGGAAGGGTCAAATTTTAATAAATTTATTTGAAATCAACTTCGATTTTTTTGGATTTTGTTGAGTATTTTTGTTGTAGGATCTATATTTGAGTAAATTTAGATGAAAATAACTTCAATTTTTTGGATTGTGAAAAAAATTTTAGTTGGAAGTGTCAAATTTTAATAAATTTATTTGAAATCAACTTCGATTTTTTTGGATTTTGTTCAGTATTTTTGTTGTAGGATCTATATTTGAGTAGATTTAGATGAAAATAACTTCAATTTTTTGGATTGTGAAAAAAAGTTTTAGTTGGAAGTGTCAAATTTTAATAAATTTATTTGAAATCAACTTCGATTTTTTTTTATTTTGTTGAGTATTTTTGTTGTAGGGTCTATATTTGAGTAAATTTAGATGAAAATAACTTCAATTTTGTTGGATTGTGAAAAAAAGTTTTAGTTGGAAGGGTCAAATTTTAATAAATTTATTTGAAATCCACTTCGATTTTTTTTTATTTTGTTGATTATTTTTGTTGTAGGGTCTATATTTGAGTAAATTTAGAAGAAAATAACTTCAATTTTGTTGGATTGTGAAAAAAATTTTAGTTGGAAGTGTCAAATTTTAATAAATTTATTTGAAATCAACTTCGATTTTTTTGGATTTTGTTGAGTATTTTTGTTGTAGGGTCTATATTTGAGTAAATTTAGATGAAAATAACTTCAATTTTGTTGGATTGTGAAAAAAAATTTAGTTGGAAGTGTCAAATTTTAATAAATTTATTTGAAATCAACTTCGATTTTTTTGGATTTTGTTAGTATTTTTGTTGTAGGATCTATATTTGAGTAAATTTAAATGAAAATAACTTCAATTTTGTTGGATTGTGAAAAAAATTTTAGTTGGAAGTGTCAAATTTTAATAAATTTATTTGAAATCAACTTCGATTTTTTTGGATTTTGTTGAGTATTTTTGTTGTAGGGCCTATATTTGAGTAAATTTAGATGAAAATAACTTCAATTTTGTTGGATTGTGAAAAAAAATTTAGTTGGAAGTGTCAAATTTTAATAAATTTATTTGAAATCAACTTCGATTTTTTTTGATTTTGTTGAGTATTTTTGTTGTAGGATCTATATTTGAGTAAATTTAGATGAAAATAACTTCAATTTTGTTGGTTTATGAAAAAAAATTTAGTTGGAAGTGTCAAATTTTAATAAATTTATTTGAAATCAACTTCGATTTTTTTGGATTTTGTTGAGTATTTTTGTTGTAGGATCTATATTTGAGTAAATTTAGATGAAAATAACTTCAATTATGATGGATTATGAAAAAAATTTTAGTTGGAAGTGTCCAATTTTAATAAATTTATTTGAAATCAACTTCGATTTTTTGGGATTTTGTTGAGTATTTTTGTTGTAGGATCTATACTTGATTAAATTTAGATGAAAATAACTTCAATTTTCTTGGATGTAGACAAGATATTTGTCAAATTTTAATAAATTCATTTGAAATCAACTTCGATTTTTTTGGATTTTGTTGAGAATTCTTGATGTAGGATCTATATTTGATTAAATTTACATGAAAATAACTTCAATTTTGTTGGATTATGAAAAAAATTTTAGTTGGAAGTGTCCAATTTTAATAAATTTATTTGAAATCAACTTCGATTTTTTTGGATTTTGTTGAGTATTTTTGTTGTAGGATCTATATTTGAGTAAATTTAGATGAAAATAACTTCAATTTTTTGGATTGTGAAAAAAATTTTAGTTGGAAATGACAAATTTTAATAAATTTATTTGAAATCAACTTCGATTTTTTTGGATTTTGTTGAGTATTTTTGTTGTAGGATCTATATTTGAGTAAATTTAGATGAAAATAACTTATATTATGTGGATTTTTACAAGATTTTGGTCAAATTTTAATAAATTCATTTGAAATCAACTTCGATTTTTTTGGATTTTGTTGAGTATTTTGGATGTAGGATCTATATTTGAGTAAATTTAGATGAAAATAACTTCAATTTTGTTGGATTATGAAAAAAATTTTAGTTGGAAGTGCCAAATTTTAATAAATTTATTTGAAATCATCTTCGATTTTTTTGGATTTTGTTGAGTATTTTTGTTGTAGGATCTATATTTGAGTAAATTTAGATGAAAATAACTTCAATTTTGTTGGATTGTGAAAAAAAATTTAGTTGGTAGTGTCAAATTTTAATAAATTTATTTGAAATTAACTTCGATTTTTTTGGATTTTGTTGAGTATTTTTGTTGTAGGATCTATATTTGAGTAAATTTAGATGAAAATAACTTCAATTTTGTTGGATTGTGAAAAAAATTTTAGTTGGAAGTGTCAAATTTTAATAAATTTATTTGAAATCAACTTCGATTTTTTTTTATTTTGTTGAGTATTTTTGTTGTAGGATCTATATTTGAGTAAATTTAGATGAAAATAACTTCAATTTTGTTGGTTTATGAAAAAAAATTTAGTTGGAAGTGTCAAATTTTAATAAATTTATTTGAAATCAACTTCGATTTTTTTGGATTTTGTTGAGTATTTTTGTTGTAGGATCTATATTTGAGTAAATTTAGTTGAAAATAACTTCAATTTTGTTGGATTATGAAAAAAATTTTAGTTGGAAGTGTCCAATTTTAATAAATTTATTGAAATCAACTTCGATTTTTTGGGATTTTGTTGAGTATTTTTGTTGTAGGATCTATTTTTGATTAAATTTAGATGAAAATAACTTCAATTTTCTTGGATGTAGACAAGATTTTTGTCAAATTTTAATAAATTCATTTGAAATCAACTTCGATTTTTTTGGATTTTGTTGAGTATTTTTGTTGTAGGATCTATATTTGAGTAAATTTAGATGAAAATAACTTCAAATTTGTTGGATTGTGAAAAAAATTTTAGTTGGATGTGTCAAATTTTAATAAATTTATTTGAAATCAACTTCGATTTTTTTTGATTTTGTTGAGTATTTTTGTTGTAGGATCTATATTTGAGTAAATTTAGATGAAAATAACTTCAATTTTGTTGGTTTATGAAAAAAAATTTAGTTGGAAGTGTCAAATTTTAATAAATTTATTTGAAATCAACTTCGATTTTTTTGGATTTTGTTGAGTATTTTTGTTGTAGGATCTATATTTGAGTAAATTTAGATGAAAATAACTTCAATTTTGTTGGTTTATGAAAAAATTTTAGTTGGAAGTGTCTAATTTTAAGAAATTCATATGAAATCAACTTCGATTTTTTTGGATTTTGTCGAGTATTTTTTTGTAGGATCTATATTTGATTAAATTTAGATGAAAATAACTTCAATTTTCTTGGATGTAGACAAGATTTTTGTCAAATTTTAATAAATTTATTTGAAACCAACTTCGATTTTTTTGGATTTTGTTGAGTATTTTTGTTGTAGGATCTATATTTGAGTAAATTTAGATGAAAATAACTTCAATTTTGTTGGTTTATGAAAAAAAATTTAGTTGGAAGTGTCAAATTTTAATAAATTTATTTGAAATCAACTTCGATTTTTTTTTAATTTTGTTGCGTATTTTGGTTGTAGGATCTATATTTGAGTAAATTTAGATGAAAATAACTTCAATTTTGTTGGATTGTGAAAAAAATTTTAGTTGGAAGTGTCAAATTTTAATAAATTTATTTGAAACCAACTTCGATTTTTTTGGATTTTGTTGAGTATTTTTGTTGTAGGATCTATATTTGAGTAAATTTAGATGAAAATAACTTCAATTTTTTGGATTGTGAAAAAAAGTTTTAGTTGGAAGGGTCAAATTTTAATAAATTTATTTGAAATCAACTTCGATTTTTTTGGATTTTGTTGAGTATTTTTGTTGTAGGATCTATATTTGAGTAAATTTAGATGAAAATAACTTCAATTTTTTGGATTGTGAAAAAAATTTTAGTTGGAAGTGTCAAATTTTAATAAATTTATTTGAAATCAACTTCGATTTTTTTGGATTTTGTTCAGTATTTTTGTTGTAGGATCTATATTTGAGTAGATTTAGATGAAAATAACTTCAATTTTTTGGATTGTGAAAAAAAGTTTTAGTTGGAAGTGTCAAATTTTAATAAATTTATTTGAAATCAACTTCGATTTTTTTTTATTTTGTTGAGTATTTTTGTTGTAGGGTCTATATTTGAGTAAATTTAGATGAAAATAACTTCAATTTTGTTGGATTGTGAAAAAAAGTTTTAGTTGGAAGGGTCAAATTTTAATAAATTTATTTGAAATCCACTTCGATTTTTTTTTATTTTGTTGAGTATTTTTGTTGTAGGGTCTATATTTGAGTAAATTTAGATGAAAATAACTTCAATTTTGTTGGATTGTGAAAAAAATTTTAGTTGGTAGTGTCAAATTTTAATAAATTTATTTGAAATCAACTTCGATTTTTTTGGATTTTGTTGAGTATTTTTGTTGTAGGGTCTATATTTGAGTAAATTTAGATGAAAATAACTTCAATTTTGTTGGATTGTGAAAAAAAATTTAGTTGGAAGTGTCAAATTTTAATAAATTTATTTGAAATCAACTTCGATTTTTTTGGATTTTGTTGAGTATTTTTGTTGTAGGATCTATATTTGAGTAAATTTAAATGAAAATAACTTCAATTTTGTTGGATTGTGAAAAAAATTTTAGTTGGAAGTGTCAAATTTTAATAAATTTATTTGAAATCAACTTCGATTTTTTTGGATTTTGTTGAGTATTTTTGTTGTAGGGCCTATATTTGAGTAAATTTAGATGAAAATAACTTCAATTTTGTTGGATTGTGAAAAAAAATTTAGTTGGAAGTGTCAAATTTTAATAAATTTATTTGAAATCAACTTCGATTTTTTTTTATTTTGTTGAGTATTTTTGTTGTAGGATCTATATTTGAGTAAATTTAGATGAAAATAACTTCAATTTTGTTGGTTTATGAAAAAAAATTTAGTTGGAAGTGTCAAATTTTAATAAATTTATTTGAAATCAACTTCGATTTTTTTGGATTTTGTTGAGTATTTTTGTTGTAGGATCTATATTTGAGTAAATTTAGATGAAAATAACTTCAATTTTTTGGATTGTGAAAAAAAATTTTAGTTGGAAGTGCCAAATTTTAATAAATTTATTTGAAATCATCTTCGATTTTTTTGGATTTTGTTGAGTATTTTTGTTGTAGGATCTATATTTGAGTAAATTTAGATGAAAATAACTTCAATTTTGTTGGATTGTGAAAAAAAATTTAGTTGGTAGTGTCAAATTTTAATAAATTTATTTGAAATTAACTTCGATTTTTTTGGATTTTGTTGAGTATTTTTGTTGTAGGATCTATATTTGAGTAAATTTAGATGAAAATAACTTCAATTTTGTTGGATTGTGAAAAAAAATTTAGTTGGTAGTGTCAAATTTTAATAAATTTATTTGAAATCAACTTCGATTTTTTTGGATTTTGTTGAGTATTTTTGTTGTAGGATCTATATTTGAGTAAATTTAGATGAAAATAACTTCAAATTTGTTGGATTGTGAAAAAAATTTTAGTTGGAAGTGTCAAATTTTAATAAATTTATTTGAAATCAACTTCGATTTTTTTTGATTTTGTTGAGTATTTTTGTTGTAGGATCTATATTTGAGTAAATTTAGATGAAAATAACTTCAATTTTGTTGGTTTATGAAAAAAAATTTAGTTGGAAGTGTCAAATTTTAATAAATTTATTTGAAATCAACTTCGATTTTTTTGGATTTTGTTGAGTATTTTTGTTGTAGGATCTATATTTGAGTAAATTTAGATGAAAATAACTTCAATTTTGTTGGATTATGAAAAAAATTTTAGTTGGAAGTGTCCAATTTTAATAAATTTATTGAAATCAACTTCGATTTTTTGGGATTTTGTTGAGTATTTTTGTTGTAGGATCTATTTTTGATTAAATTTAGATGAAAATAACTTCAATTTTCTTGGATGTAGACAAGATTTTTGTCAAATTTTAATAAATTCATTTGAAATCAACTTCGATTTTTTTGGATTTTGTTGAGTATTTTTGTTGTAGGATCTATATTTGAGTAAATTTAGATGAAAATAACTTCAAATTTGTTGGATTGTGAAAAAAATTTTAGTTGGAAGTGTCAAATTTTAATAAATTTATTTGAAATCAACTTCGATTTTTTTTGATTTTGTTGAGTATTTTTGTTGTAGGATCTATATTTGAGTAAATTTAGATGAAAATAACTTCAATTTTGTTGGTTTATGAAAAAAAATTTAGTTGGAAGTGTCAAATTTTAATAAATTTATTTGAAATCAACTTCGATTTTTTTGGATTTTGTTGAGTATTTTTGTTGTAGGATCTATATTTGAGTAAATTTAGATGAAAATAACTTCAATTTTGTTGGTTTATGAAAAAATTTTAGTTGGAAGTGTCTAATTTTAAGAAATTCATATGAAATCAACTTCGATTTTTTTGGATTTTGTCGAGTATTTTTTTGTAGGATCTATACTTGATTAAATTTAGATGAAAATAACTTCAATTTTCTTGGATGTAGACAAGATTTTTGTCAAATTTTAATAAATTCATTTGAAATCAACTTCGATTTTTTTGGATTTTGTTGAGAATTCTTGTTGTAGGATCTATATTTGATTAAATTTACATGAAAATAACTTCAATTTTGTTGGATTGTGAAAAAAATTTAGTTGGAAGTGTCAAATTTTAATAATATTATTTGAAACCAACTTCGATTTTGTTGGATTTTATTGAGTATTTTTGTTGTAGGATCTATATTTGAGTAAATTTAGATGAAAATAACTTCAATTTTGTTGGATTGTGAACAAAATTTTAGTTGGAAGTGTCAAATTTTAATAAATTTATTTGAAACCAACTTCGATTTTTTTGGATTTTGTTGAGTATTTTTGTTGTAGAATCTATATTTGAGTAAATTTAGATGAAAATAACTTCAATTTTGTTGGATTGTGAAAAAAATTTTAGTTCGAAGTGTCAAATTTTAATAAATTTATTTGAAATCAACTTCGATTTTTTTGGATTTTGTTGAGTATTTTTGTTGTAGGATCTATATTTGAGTAAATTTAGATAAAAATAACTTCAATTTTGTTGGATGTAGACAAGATTTTTGTCAAATTTTAATAAATTCATTTGAAATCAACTTCGATTTTTTTGGATTTTGTTGAGAATTCTTGTTGTAGGATCTATATTTGATTAAATTTACATGAAAATAACTTCAATTTTGTTGGATTGTGAAAAAAACTTATTTGGAAGTGTCAAATTTTAATAATATTATTTGAAACCAACTTCGATTTTTTTTATTTTATTGAGTATTTTTGTTGTAGGATCTATATTTGAGTAAATTTAGATGAAAATAACATCAATTTTTTGGATTGTAAAAAAAATTTTAGTTGGAAGTGTCGAATTTTTAAATTTATTTGAAATCAACTTCGATTATTTTGGATTTTGTTGAGTATTTTTGTTGTAGGATCTATATTTGAGTAGATTTAGATGAAAATAACTTCAATTTTTTGGATTGTGAAAAAAAGTTTTAGTTGGGAGGGTCAAATTTTAATAAATTTATTTGAAATCAACTTCGATTTTTTGGATTTTGTTGAGTATTTTGGTTGTAGGATCTATATTTGACTAAATTTAGATGAAAATAACTTCAATTTTCTTGGATGTAGACAAGATTTTTGTCAAATATAATAAATTCATTTGAAATCAACTTCGATTTTTTTGGATTTTGTTGAGAATTCTTGTTGTAGGATCTATATTTGATTAAATTTAGATGAAAATAACTTCAATTTTGTTGGATTGTGAAAAAAACTTATTTGGAAGTGTCAAATTTTAATAATATTATTTGAAACCAACTTCGATTTTTTTGGATTTTATTGAGTATTTTTGTTGTAGGATCTATATTTGAGTAAATTTAGATGAAAATAACATCAATTTTTTGGATTGTAAAAAAAATTTTAGTTGGAAGTGTCGAATTTTTAAATTTATTTGAAATCAACTTCGATTATTTTGGATTTTGTTGAGTATTTTTGTTGTAGGATCTATATTTGAGTAGATTTAGATGAAAATAACTTCAATTTTTTGGATTGTGAAAAAAAGTTTTAGTTGGGAGGGTCAAATTTTAATAAATTTATTTGAAATCAACTTCGATTTTTTTGGATTTTGTTGAGTATTTTTGTTGTAGTGTCTATATTTGAGTAAATATAGATGAAAATAACGTCAATTTTGTTGGATTATGAAAAAAAATTTAGTTGGAAATGTCAAATTTTAATAAATTTATTTGAAATCAACTTCGATTTTTTTGGATTTTGTTGAGTATTTTGGTTGTAGGATCTATATTTGAGTAAATTTAGATGAAAATAACTTCAATTTTGTTGGATTGTGAAAAAAATTTTAGTTGGAAGTGTCAAATTTTAATAAATTTATTTGAAACCAACTTCGATTTTTTTGGATTTTGTTGAGTATTTTTGTTGTAGGATCTATATTTGAGTAAATTTAGATGAAAATAACTTCAATTTTTTGGATTGTGAAAAAAAGTTTTAGTTGGAAGGGTCAAATTTTAATAAATTTATTTGAAATCAACTTCGATTTTTTTGGATTTTGTTGAGTATTTTTGTTGTAGGATCTATATTTGAGTAAATTTAGATGAAAATAACTTCAATTTTTTGGATTTTGACAAGATTTTGGTCAAATTTTAATAAATTCATTTGAAATCAACTTCGATTTTTTTTTAATTTTGTTGCGTATTTTGGTTGTAGGATCTATATTTGAGTAAATTTAGATGAAAATAACTTCAATTTTGTTGGATTGTGAAAAAAATTTTAGTTGGAAGTGTCAAATTTTAATAAATTTATTTGAAACCAACTTCGATTTTTTTGGATTTTGTTGAGTATTTTTGTTGTAGGATCTATATTTGAGTAAATTTAGATGAAAATAACTTCAATTTTTTGGATTGTGAAAAAAAGTTTTAGTTGGAAGGGTCAAATTTTAATAAATTTATTTGAAATCAACTTCGATTTTTTTGGATTTTGTTGAGTATTTTTGTTGTAGGATCTATATTTGAGTAAATTTAGATGAAAATAACTTCAATTTTTTGGATTGTGAAAAAAATTTTAGTTGGAAGTGTCAAATTTTAATAAATTTATTTGAAATCAACTTCGATTTTTTTGGATTTTGTTCAGTATTTTTGTTGTAGGATCTATATTTGAGTAGATTTAGATGAAAATAACTTCAATTTTTTGGATTGTGAAAAAAAGTTTTAGTTGGAAGTGTCAAATTTTAATAAATTTATTTGAAATCAACTTCGATTTTTTTTGATTTTGTTGAGTATTTTTGTTGTAGGGTCTATATTTGAGTAAATTTAGATGAAAATAACTTCAATTTTGTTGGATTATGAAAAAAATTTTAGTTGGAAGTGTCCAATTTTAATAAATTTATTTGAAATCAACTTCGATTTTTTGGGATTTTGTTGAGTATTTTTGTTGTAGGATCTATTTTTGATTAAATTTAGATGAAAATAACTTCAATTTTCTTGGATGTAGACAAGATTTTTGTCAAATTTTAATAAATTCATTTGAAGTCAACTTCGATTTTTTTGGATTTTGTTGAGAATTCTTGTTGTAGGATCTATATTTGATTAAATTTACATGAAAATAACTTCAATTTTGTTGGATTGTGAAAAAAAATTATTTGGAAGTGTCAAATTTTAATAATATTATTTGAAACCAACTTCGATTTTTTTTGGATTTTATTGAGTATTTTGGATGTAGGATCTATATTTGAGTAAATTTAGATGAAAATAACTTCAATTTTGTTGGATTATGAAAAAAATTTTAGTTGGAAGTGCCAAATTTTAATAAATTTATTTGAAATCATCTTCGATTTTTTTGGATTTTGTTGAGTATTTTTGTTGTAGGATCTATATTTGAGTAAATTTAGATGAAAATAACTTCAATTTTGTTGGATTGTGAAAAAAAATTTAGTTGGTAGTGTCAAATTTTAATAAATTTATTTGAAATTTACTTCGATTTTTTGGATTTTGTTGAGTATTTTTGTTGTAGGATCTATATTTGAGTAAATTTAGATGAAAATAACTTATATTATGTGGATTTTGACAAGATTTTGGTCAAATTTTAATAAATTCATTTGAAATCAACTTCGATTTTTTTGGATTTTGTTGAGTATTTTTGTTGTAGGATCTATATTTGAGTAAATTTAGATGAAAATAACTTCAAATTTGTTGGATTGTGAAAAAAATTTTAGTTGGAAGTGTCAAATTTTAATAAATTTATTTGAAATCAACTTCGATTTTTTTGGATTTTGTTGAGTATTTTTGTTCTAGGATCTATATTTGAGTAAATTTAGATGAAAATAACTTCAATTTTGTTGGATTGTGAAAAAAAATTATTTGGAAGTGTCAAATTTTAATAATATTATTTGAAACCAACTTCGATTTTTTTTGGATTTTATTGAGTATTTTGGATGTAGGATCTATATTTGAGTAAATTTAGATGAAAATAACTTCAATTTTGTTGGATTGTGAAAAAAAATTTAGTTGGTAGTGTCAAATTTTAATAAATTTATTTGAAATTAACTTCGATTTTTTTGGATTTTGTTGAGTATTTTTGTTGTAGGATCTATATTTGAGTAAATTTAGATGAAAATAACTTATATTATGTGGATTTTGACAAGATTTTGGTCAAATTTTAATAAATTCATTTGAAATCAACTTCGATTTTTTTGGATTTTGTTGAGTATTTTTGTTGTAGGATCTATTTTTGATTAAATTTAGATGAAAATAACTTCAATTTTCTTGGATGTAGACAAGATTTTTGTCAAATTTTAATAAATTAATTTGAAGTCAACTTCGATTTTTTTGGATTTTGTTGAGAATTCTTGTTGTAGGATCTATATTTGATTAAATTTACATGAAAATAACTTCAATTTTGTTGGATTGTGAAAAAAAATTATTTGGAAGTGTCAAATTTTAATAATATTATTTGAAACCAACTTCGATTTTTTTTGGATTTTATTGAGTATTTTGGATGTAGGATCTATATTTGAGTAAATTTAGATGAAAATAACTTCAATTTTGTTGGATTATGAAAAAAATTTTAGTTGGAAGTGCCAAATTTTAATAAATTTATTTGAAATCATCTTCGATTTTTTTGGATTTTGTTGAGTATTTTTGTTGTAGGATCTATATTTGAGTAAATTTGGATGAAAATAACTTCAATTTTGTTGGATTGTGAAAAAAAATTTAGTTGGTAGTGTCAAATTTTAATAAATTTATTTGAAATTAACTTCGATTTTTTGAATTTTGTTGAGTATTTTTGTTGTAGGATCTATATTTGAGTAAATTTAGATGAAAATAACTTATATTATGTGGATTTTGACAAGATTTTGGTCAAATTTTAATAAATTCATTTGAAATCAACTTCGATTTTTTTGGATTTTGTTGAGTATTTTTGTTGTAGGATCTATATTTGAGTAAATTTAGATGAAAATAACTTCAAATTTGTTGGATTGTGAAAAAAATTTTAGTTGGAAGTGTCAAATTTTAATAAATTTATTTGAAATCAACTTCGATTTTTTTGGATTTTGTTGAGTATTTTTGTTCTAGGATCTATATTTGAGTAAATTTAGATGAAAATAACTTCAATTTTGTTGGATTTTGAAAAAAAATTTAGTTGGTAGTGTCAAATTTTAATAAATTTATTTGAAATTAACTTCGATTTTTTTGGATTTTGTTGTGTATTTTTGTTGTAGGATCTATATTTGAGTAAATTTAGATGAAAATAACTTATATTATGTGGATTTTGACAGGATTTTGGTCAAATTTTAATAAATTCATTTGAAATCAACTTCGATTTTTTTGGATTTTGTTGAGTATTTTGGATGTAGGATCTATATTTGAGTAAATTTAGATGAAAATAACTTCAAATTTGTTGGATTGTGAAAAAAATTTTAGTTGGAAGTGTCAAATTTTAATAAATTTATTTGAAACCAACTTCGATTTTTTTGGATTTTGTTGAGTATTTTTGTTGTAGGATCTATATTTGAGTAAATTTAGATGAAAATAACTTCAATTTTTTGGATTGTGAAAAAAAGTTTTAGTTGGAAGGGTCAAATTTTAATAAATTTATTTGAAATCAACTTCGATTTTTTTGGATTTTGTTGAGTATTTTTGTTGTAGGATCTATATTTGAGTAAATTTAGATGAAAATAACTTCAATTTTTTGGATTGTGAAAAAAATTTTAGTTGGAAGTGTCAAATTTTAATAAATTTATTTGAAATCAACTTCGATTTTTTTGGATTTTGTTCAGTATTTTTGTTGTAGGATCTATATTTGAGTAGATTTAGATGAAAATAACTTCAATTTTTTGGATTGTGAAAAAAAGTTTTAGTTGGAAGTGTCAAATTTTAATAAATTTATTTGAAATCAACTTCGATTTTTTTTTATTTTGTTGAGTATTTTTGTTGTAGGGTCTATATTTGAGTAAATTTAGATGAAAATAACTTCAATTTTGTTGGATTGTGAAAAAAAGTTTTAGTTGGAAGGGTCAAATTTTAATAAATTTATTTGAAATCCACTTCGATTTTTTTTTATTTTGTTGAGTATTTTTGTTGTAGGGTCTATATTTGAGTAAATTTAGATGAAAATAACTTCAATTTTGTTGGATTGTGAAAAAAATTTTAGTTGGAAGTGTCAAATTTTAATAAATTTATTTGAAATCAACTTCGATTTTTTTGGATTTTGTTGAGTATTTTTGTTGTAGGGTCTATATTTGAGTAAATTTAGATGAAAATAACTTCAATTTTGTTGGATTGTGAAAAAAAATTTAGTTGGAAGTGTCAAATTTTAATAAATTTATTTGAAATCAACTTCGATTTTTTTGGATTTTGTTGAGTATTTTTGTTGTAGGATCTATATTTGAGTAAATTTAAATGAAAATAACTTCAATTTTGTTGGTTTATGAAAAAAAATTTAGTTGGAAGTGTCAAATTTTAATAAATTTATTTGAAATCAACTTCGATTTTTTTGGATTTTGTTGAGTATTTTTGTTGTAGGGTCTATATTTGAGTAAATTTAGATGAAAATAACTTCAATTTTGTTGGATTATGAAAAAAATTTTAGTTGGAAGTGTCCAATTTTAATAATTTTATTTGAAATCAACTTCGATTTTTTGGGATTTTGTTGAGTATTTTTGTTGTAGGATCTATATTTGATTAAATTTAGATGAAAATAACTTCAATTTTGTTGGATTGTGAAAAAAATTTTAGTTGGAAGTGTCAAATTTTAATAAATTTATTTGAAATCAACTTCGATTTTTTTGGATTTTGTTGAGTATTTTTGTTGTAGGGCCTATATTTGAGTAAATTTAGATGAAAATAACTTCAATTTTGTTGGATTGTGAAAAAAAATTTAGTTGGAAGTGTCAAATTTTAATAAATTTATTTGAAATCAACTTCGATTTTTTTTGATTTTGTTGAGTATTTTTGTTGTAGGATCTATATTTGAGTAAATTTAGATGAAAATAACTTCAATTTTGTTGGTTTATGAAAAAAAATTTAGTTGGAAGTGTCAAATTTTAATAAATTTATTTGAAATCAACTTCGATTTTTTTGGATTTTGTTGAGTATTTTTGTTGTAGGATCTATATTTGAGTAAATTTAGATGAAAATAACTTCAATTATGTTGGATTATGAAAAAAATTTTAGTTGGAAGTGCCAAATTTTAATAAATTTATTTGAAATCATCTTCGATTTTTTTGGATTTTGTTGAGTATTTTTGTTGTAGGATCTATATTTGAGTAAATTTAGATGAAAATAACTTCAATTTTGTTGGATTGTGAAAAAAAATTTAGTTGGTAGTGTCAAATTTTAATAAATTTATTTGAAATTAACTTCGATTTTTTTGGATTTTGTTGAGTATTTTTGTTGTAGGATCTATATTTGAGTAAATTTAGATGAAAATAACTTATATTATGTGGATTTTGACAAGATTTTGGTCAAATTTTAATAAATTCATTTGAAATCAACTTCGATTTTTTTGGATTTTGTTGAGTATTTTTGTTGTAGGATCTATATTTGAGTAAATTTAGATGAAAATAACTTCAAATTTGTTGGATTGTGAAAAAAATTTTAGTTGGAAGTGTCAAATTTTAATAAATTTATTTGAAATCAACTTCGATTTTTTTTGATTTTGTTGAGTATTTTTGTTGTAGGATCTATATTTGAGTAAATTTAGATGAAAATAACTTCAATTTTGTTGGTTTATGAAAAAAAATTTAGTTGGAAGTGTCAAATTTTAATAAATTTATTTGAAATCAACTTCGATTTTTTTGGATTTTGTTGAGTATTTTTGTTGTAGGATCTATATTTGAGTAAATTTAGATGAAAATAACTTCATTTTTGTTGGATTATGAAAAAAATTTTAGTTGGAAGTGTCCAATTTTAATAAATTTATTTGAAATCAACTTCGATTTTTTGGGATTTTGTTGAGTATTTTTGTTATAGGATCTATTTTTGATTAAATTTAGATGAAAATAACTTCAATTTTCTTGGATGTAGACAAGATTTTTGTCAAATTTTAATAAATTCATTTGAAATCAACTTCGATTTTTTTGGATTTTGTTGAGAATTCTTGTTGTAGGATCTATATTTGATTAAATTTACATGAAAATAACTTCAATTTTGTTGGATTGTGAAAAAAAATTATTTGGAAGTGTCAAATTTTAATAATATTATTTGAAACCAACTTCGATTTTTTTTGGATTTTATTGAGTATTTTGGATGTAGGATCTATATTTGAGTAAATTTAGATGAAAATAACTTCAATTTTGTTGGATTGTGAAAAAAAATTTAGTTGGTAGTGTCAAATTTTAATAAATTTATTTGAAATTAACTTCGATTTTTTTGGATTTTGTTGAGTATTTTTGTTGTAGGATCTATATTTGAGTAAATTTAGATGAAAATAACTTATATTATGTGGATTTTGACAAGATTTTGGTCAAATTTTAATAAATTCATTTGAAATCAACTTCGATTTTTTTGGATTTTGTTGAGTATTTTTGTTGTAGGATCTATATTTGAGTAAATTTAGATGAAAATAACTTCAAATTTGTTGGATTGTGAAAAAAATTTTAGTTGGAAGTGTCAAATTTTAATAAATTTATTTGAAATCAACTTCGATTTTTTTTGATTTTGTTGAGTATTTTTGTTGTAGGATCTATATTTGAGTAAATTTAGATGAAAATAACTTCAATTTTGTTGGTTTATGAAAAAAAATTTAGTTGGAAGTGTCAAATTTTAATAAATTTATTTGAAATCAACTTCGATTTTTTTGGATTTTGTTGAGTATTTTTGTTGTAGGATCTATATTTGAGTAAATTTAGATGAAAATAACTTCAATTTTGTTGGATTATGAAAAAAATTTTAGTTGGAAGTGTCCAATTTTAATAAATTTATTTGAAATCAACTTCGATTTTTTGGGATTTTGTTGAGTATTTTTGTTGTAGGATCTATTTTTGATTAAATTTAGATGAAAATAACTTCAATTTTCTTGGATGTAGACAAGATTTTTGTCAAATTTTAATAAATTCATTTGAAGTCAACTTCGATTTTTTTGGATTTTGTTGAGAATTCTTGTTGTAGGATCTATATTTGATTAAATTTACATGAAAATAACTTCAATTTTGTTGGATTGTGAAAAAAAATTATTTGGAAGTGTCAAATTTTAATAATATTATTTGAAACCAACTTCGATTTTTTTTGGATTTTATTGAGTATTTTGGATGTAGGATCTATATTTGAGTAAATTTAGATGAAAATAACTTCAATTTTGTTGGATTATGAAAAAAATTTTAGTTGGAAGTGCCAAATTTTAATAAATTTATTTGAAATCATCTTCGATTTTTTTGGATTTTGTTGAGTATTTTTGTTGTAGGATCTATATTTGAGTAAATTTAGATGAAAATAACTTCAATTTTGTTGGATTGTGAAAAAAAATTTAGTTGGTAGTGTCAAATTTTAATAAATTTATTTGAAATTTACTTCGATTTTTTGGATTTTGTTGAGTATTTTTGTTGTAGGATCTATATTTGAGTAAATTTAGATGAAAATAACTTATATTATGTGGATTTTGACAAGATTTTGGTCAAATTTTAATAAATTCATTTGAAATCAACTTCGATTTTTTTGGATTTTGTTGAGTATTTTTGTTGTAGGATCTATATTTGAGTAAATTTAGATGAAAATAACTTCAAATTTGTTGGATTGTGAAAAAAATTTTAGTTGGAAGTGTCAAATTTTAATAAATTTATTTGAAATCAACTTCGATTTTTTTGGATTTTGTTGAGTATTTTTGTTCTAGGATCTATATTTGAGTAAATTTAGATGAAAATAACTTCAATTTTGTTGGATTTTGAAAAAAAATTTAGTTGGTAGTGTCAAATTTTAATAAATTTATTTGAAATTAACTTCGATTTTTTTGGATTTTGTTGTGTATTTTTGTTGTAGGATCTATATTTGAGTAAATTTAGATGAAAATAACTTATATTATGTGGATTTTGACAGGATTTTGGTCAAATTTTAATAAATTCATTTGAAATCAACTTCGATTTTTTTGGATTTTGTTGAGTATTTTGGATGTAGGATCTATATTTGAGTAAATTTAGATGAAAATAACTTCAAATTTGTTGG
This sequence comes from Andrena fulva, assembly GCA_946251845.1. Classification (NCBI taxonomy): domain Eukaryota; kingdom Metazoa; phylum Arthropoda; class Insecta; order Hymenoptera; family Andrenidae; genus Andrena; species Andrena fulva. The sequence goes on along the minus strand of CAMITZ010000003.1, from coordinate 3,037,735 downwards.
ATTGTGAAAAAAATTTTAGTTGGAAGTGTCAAATTTTAATAAATTTATTTGAAATCAACTTCGATTTTTTTTGATTTTGTTGAGTATTTTTGTTGTAGGATCTATATTTGAGTAAATTTAGATGAAAATAACTTCAATTTTGTTGGTTTATGAAAAAAAATTTAGTTGGAAGTGTCAAATTTTAATAAATTTATTTGAAATCAACTTCGATTTTTTTGGATTTTGTTGAGTATTTTTGTTGTAGGATCTATATTTGAGTAAATTTAGATGAAAATAACTTCAATTTTGTTGGATTATGAAAAAAATTTTAGTTGGAAGTGTCCAATTTTAATAAATTTATTTGAAATCAACTTCGATTTTTTGGGATTTTGTTGAGTATTTTTGTTGTAGGATCTATTTTTGATTAAATTTAGATGAAAATAACTTCAATTTTCTTGGATGTAGACAAGATTTTTGTCAAATTTTAATAAATTCATTTGAAATCAACTTCGATTTTTTTGGATTTTGTTGAGAATTCTTGTTGTAGGATCTATATTTGATTAAATTTACATGAAAATAACTTCAATTTTGTTGGATTGTGAAAAAAAATTATTTGGAAGTGTCAAATTTTAATAATATTATTTGAAACCAACTTCGATTTTTTTTGGATTTTATTGAGTATTTTGGATGTAGGATCTATATTTGAGTAAATTTAGATGAAAATAACTTCAATTTTGTTGGATTATGAAAAAAAATTTAGTTGGAAGTGCCAAATTTTAATAAATTTATTTGAAATCATCTTCGATTTTTTTGGATTTTGTTGAGTATTTTTGTTGTAGGATCTATATTTGAGTAAATTTAGATGAAAATAACTTCAATTTTGTTGGATTGTGAAAAAAAATTTAGTTGGTAGTGTCAAATTTTAATAAATTTATTTGAAATTAACTTCGATTTTTTTGGATTTTGTTGAGTATTTTTGTTGTAGGATCTATATTTGAGTAAATTTAGATGAAAATAACTTATATTATGTGGATTTTGACAAGATTTTGGTCAAATTTTAATAAATTCATTTGAAATCAACTTCGATTTTTTTGGATTTTGTTGAGTATTTTTGTTGTAGGATCTATATTTGAGTAAATTTAGATGAAAATAACTTCAAATTTGTTGGATTGTGAAAAAAATTTTAGTTGGAAGTGTCAAATTTTAATAAATTTATTTGAAATCAACTTCGATTTTTTTGGATTTTGTTGAGTATTTTTGTTCTAGGATCTATATTTGAGTAAATTTAGATGAAAATAACTTCAATTTTGTTGGATTGTGAAAAAAAATTATTTGGAAGTGTCAAATTTTAATAATATTATTTGAAACCAACTTCGATTTTTTTTGGATTTTATTGAGTATTTTGGATGTAGGATCTATATTTGAGTAAATTTAGATGAAAATAACTTCAATTTTGTTGGATTGTGAAAAAAAATTTAGTTGGTAGTGTCAAATTTTAATAAATTTATTTGAAATTAACTTCGATTTTTTTGGATTTTGTTGAGTATTTTTGTTGTAGGCTCTATATTTGAGTAAATTTAGATGAAAATAACTTATATTATGTGGATTTTGACAAGATTTTGGTCAAATTTTAATAAATTCATTTGAAATCAACTTCGATTTTTTTGGATTTTGTTGAGTATTTTTGTTGTAGGATCTATTTTTGATTAAATTTAGATGAAAATAACTTCAATTTTCTTGGATGTAGACAAGATTTTTGTCAAATTTTAATAAATTCATTTGAAGTCAACTTCGATTTTTTTGGATTTTGTTGAGAATTCTTGTTGTAGGATCTATATTTGATTAAATTTACATGAAAATAACTTCAATTTTGTTGGATTGTGAAAAAAAATTATTTGGAAGTGTCAAATTTTAATAATATTATTTGAAACCAACTTCGATTTTTTTTGGATTTTATTGAGTATTTTGGATGTAGGATCTATATTTGAGTAAATTTAGATGAAAATAACTTCAATTTTGTTGGATTATGAAAAAAATTTTAGTTGGAAGTGCCAAATTTTAATAAATTTATTTGAAATCATCTTCGATTTTTTTGGATTTTGTTGAGTATTTTTGTTGTAGGATCTATATTTGAGTAAATTTAGATGAAAATAACTTCAATTTTGTTGGATTGTGAAAAAAAATTTAGTTGGTAGTGTCAAATTTTAATAAATTTATTTGAAATTAACTTCGATTTTTTGGATTTTGTTGAGTATTTTTGTTGTAGGATCTATATTTGAGTAAATTTAGATGAAAATAACTTATATTATGTGGATTTTGACAAGATTTTGGTCAAATTTTAATAAATTCATTTGAAATCAACTTCGATTTTTTTGGATTTTGTTGAGTATTTTTGTTGTAGGATCTATATTTGAGTAAATTTAGATGAAAATAACTTCAAATTTGTTGGATTGTGAAAAAAATTTTAGTTGGAAGTGTCAAATTTTAATAAATTTATTTGAAATCAACTTCGATTTTTTTGGATTTTGTTCAGTATTTTTGTTGTAGGATCTATATTTGAGTAGATTTAGATGAAAATAACTTCAATTTTTTGGATTGTGAAAAAAAGTTTTAGTTGGAAGTGTCAAATTTTAATAAATTTATTTGAAATCAACTTCGATTTTTTTTTATTTTGTTGAGTATTTTTGTTGTAGGGTCTATATTTGAGTAAATTTAGATGAAAATAACTTCAATTTTGTTGGATTGTGAAAAAAAGTTTTAGTTGGAAGGGTCAAATTTTAATAAATTTATTTGAAATCCACTTCGATTTTTTTTTATTTTGTTGAGTATTTTTGTTGTAGGGTCTATATTTGAGTAAATTTAGATGAAAATAACTTCAATTTTGTTGGATTGTGAAAAAAATTTTAGTTGGAAGTGTCAAATTTTAATAAATTTATTTGAAATCAACTTCGATTTTTTTGGATTTTGTTGAGTATTTTTGTTGTAGGGTCTATATTTGAGTAAATTTAGATGAAAACAACTTCAATTTTGTTGGATTGTGAAAAAAAATTTAGTTGGAAGTGTCAAATTTTAATAAATTTATTTGAAATCAACTTCGATTTTTTTGGATTTTGTTGAGTATTTTTGTTGTAGGATCTATATTTGAGTAAATTTAAATGAAAATAACTTCAATTTTGTTGGTTTATGAAAAAAAATTTAGTTGGAAGTGTCAAATTTTAATAAATTTATTTGAAATCAACTTCGATTTTTTTGGATTTTGTTGAGTATTTTTGTTGTAGGGTCTATATTTGAGTAAATTTAGATGAAAATAACTTCAATTTTGTTGGATTATGAAAAAAATTTTAGTTGGAAGTGTCCAATTTTAATAATTTTATTTGAAATCAACTTCGATTTTTTGGGATTTTGTTGAGTATTTTTGTTGTAGGATCTATATTTGATTAAATTTAGATGAAAATAACTTCAATTTTGTTGGATTGTGAAAAAAATTTTAGTTGGAAGTGTCAAATTTTAATAAATTTATTTGAAATCAACTTCGATTTTTTTGGATTTTGTTGAGTATTTTTGTTGTAGGGCCTATATTTGAGTAAATTTAGATGAAAATAACTTCAATTTTGTTGGATTGTGAAAAAAAATTTAGTTGGAAGTGTCAAATTTTAATAAATTTATTTGAAATCAACTTCGATTTTTTTTGATTTTGTTGAGTATTTTTGTTGTAGGATCTATATTTGAGTAAATTTAGATGAAAATAACTTCAATTTTGTTGGTTTATGAAAAAAAATTTAGTTGGAAGTGTCAAATTTTAATAAATTTATTTGAAATCAACTTCGATTTTTTTGGATTTTGTTGAGTATTTTTGTTGTAGGATCTATATTTGAGTAAATTTAGATGAAAATAACTTCAATTATGTTGGATTATGAAAAAAATTTTAGTTGGAAGTGCCAAATTTTAATAAATTTATTTGAAATCATCTTCGATTTTTTTGGATTTTGTTGAGTATTTTTGTTGTAGGATCTATATTTGAGTAAATTTAGATGAAAATAACTTCAATTTTGTTGGATTGTGAAAAAAAATTTAGTTGGTAGTGTCAAATTTTAATAAATTTATTTGAAATTAACTTCGATTTTTTTGGATTTTGTTGAGTATTTTTGTTGTAGGATCTATATTTGAGTAAATTTAGATGAAAATAACTTATATTATGTGGATTTTGACAAGATTTTGGTCAAATTTTAATAAATTCATTTGAAATCAACTTCGATTTTTTTGGATTTTGTTGAGTATTTTTGTTGTAGGATCTATATTTGAGTAAATTTAGATGAAAATAACTTCAAATTTGTTGGATTGTGAAAAAAATTTTAGTTGGAAGTGTCAAATTTTAATAAATTTATTTGAAATCAACTTCGATTTTTTTTGATTTTGTTGAGTATTTTTGTTGTAGGATCTATATTTGAGTAAATTTAGATGAAAATAACTTCAATTTTGTTGGTTTATGAAAAAAAATTTAGTTGGAAGTGTCAAATTTTAATAAATTTATTTGAAATCAACTTCGATTTTTTTGGATTTTGTTGAGTATTTTTGTTGTAGGATCTATATTTGAGTAAATTTAGATGAAAATAACTTCATTTTTGTTGGATTATGAAAAAAATTTTAGTTGGAAGTGTCCAATTTTAATAAATTTATTTGAAATCAACTTCGATTTTTTGGGATTTTGTTGAGTATTTTTGTTATAGGATCTATTTTTGATTAAATTTAGATGAAAATAACTTCAATTTTCTTGGATGTAGACAAGATTTTTGTCAAATTTTAATAAATTCATTTGAAATCAACTTCGATTTTTTTGGATTTTGTTGAGAATTCTTGTTGTAGGATCTATATTTGATTAAATTTACATGAAAATAACTTCAATTTTGTTGGATTGTGAAAAAAAATTATTTGGAAGTGTCAAATTTTAATAATATTATTTGAAACCAACTTCGATTTTTTTTGGATTTTATTGAGTATTTTGGATGTAGGATCTATATTTGAGTAAATTTAGATGAAAATAACTTCAATTTTGTTGGATTGTGAAAAAAAATTTAGTTGGTAGTGTCAAATTTTAATAAATTTATTTGAAATTAACTTCGATTTTTTTGGATTTTGTTGAGTATTTTTGTTGTAGGATCTATATTTGAGTAAATTTAGATGAAAATAACTTATATTATGTGGATTTTGACAAGATTTTGGTCAAATTTTAATAAATTCATTTGAAATCAACTTCGATTTTTTTGGATTTTGTTGAGTATTTTTGTTGTAGGATCTATATTTGAGTAAATTTAGATGAAAATAACTTCAAATTTGTTGGATTGTGAAAAAAAATTTAGTTGGAAGTGTCAAATTTTAATAAATTTATTTGAAATCAACTTCGATTTTTTTTGATTTTGTTGAGTATTTTTGTTGTAGGATCTATATTTGAGTAAATTTAGATGAAAATAACTTCAATTTTGTTGGTTTATGAAAAAAAATTTAGTTGGAAGTGTCAAATTTTAATAAATTTATTTGAAATCAACTTCGATTTTTTTGGATTTTGTTGAGTATTTTTGTTGTAGGATCTATATTTGAGTAAATTTAGATGAAAATAACTTCAATTTTGTTGGATTATGAAAAAAATTTTAGTTGGAAGTGTCCAATTTTAATAAATTTATTTGAAATCAACTTCGATTTTTTGGGATTTTGTTGAGTATTTTTGTTGTAGGATCTATTTTTGATTAAATTTAGATGAAAATAACTTCAATTTTCTTGGATGTAGACAAGATTTTTGTCAAATTTTAATAAATTCATTTGAAGTCAACTTCGATTTTTTTGGATTTTGTTGAGAATTCTTGTTGTAGGATCTATATTTGATTAAATTTACATGAAAATAACTTCAATTTTGTTGGATTGTGAAAAAAAATTATTTGGAAGTGTCAAATTTTAATAATATTATTTGAAACCAACTTCGATTTTTTTTGGATTTTATTGAGTATTTTGGATGTAGGATCTATATTTGAGTAAATTTAGATGAAAATAACTTCAATTTTGTTGGATTATGAAAAAAATTTTAGTTGGAAGTGCCAAATTTTAATAAATTTATTTGAAATCATCTTCGATTTTTTTGGATTTTGTTGAGTATTTTTGTTGTAGGATCTATATTTGAGTAAATTTAGATGAAAATAACTTCAATTTTGTTGGATTGTGAAAAAAAATTTAGTTGGTAGTGTCAAATTTTAATAAATTTATTTGAAATTTACTTCGATTTTTTGGATTTTGTTGAGTATTTTTGTTGTAGGATCTATATTTGAGTAAATTTAGATGAAAATAACTTATATTATGTGGATTTTGACAAGATTTTGGTCAAATTTTAATAAATTCATTTGAAATCAACTTCGATTTTTTTGGATTTTGTTGAGTATTTTTGTTGTAGGATCTATATTTGAGTAAATTTAGATGAAAATAACTTCAAATTTGTTGGATTGTGAAAAAAATTTTAGTTGGAAGTGTCAAATTTTAATAAATTTATTTGAAATCAACTTCGATTTTTTTGGATTTTGTTGAGTATTTTTGTTCTAGGATCTATATTTGAGTAAATTTAGATGAAAATAACTTCAATTTTGTTGGATTTTGAAAAAAAATTTAGTTGGTAGTGTCAAATTTTAATAAATTTATTTGAAATTAACTTCGATTTTTTTGGATTTTGTTGTGTATTTTTGTTGTAGGATCTATATTTGAGTAAATTTAGATGAAAATAACTTATATTATGTGGATTTTGACAGGATTTTGGTCAAATTTTAATAAATTCATTTGAAATCAACTTCGATTTTTTTGGATTTTGTTGAGTATTTTGGATGTAGGATCTATATTTGAGTAAATTTAGATGAAAATAACTTCAAATTTGTTGGATTGTGAAAAAAATTTTAGTTGGAAGTGTCAAATTTTAATAAATTTATTTGAAATCAACTTCGATTTTTTTTGATTTTGTTGAGTATTTTTGTTGTAGGATCTATATTTGAGTAAATTTAGATGAAAATAACTTCAATTTTGTTGGTTTATGAAAAAAAATTTAGTTGGAAGTGTCAAATTTTAATAAATTTATTTGAAATCAACTTCGATTTTTTTGGATTTTGTTGAGTATTTTTGTTGTAGGATCTATATTTGAGTAAATTTAGATGAAAATAACTTCAATTTTGTTGGATTATGAAAAAAATTTTAGTTGGAAGTGTCCAATTTTAATAAATTTATTTGAAATCAACTTCGATTTTTTGGGATTTTGTTGAGTATTTTTGTTGTAGGATCTATTTTTGATTAAATTTAGATGAAAATAACTTCAATTTTCTTGGATGTAGACAAGATTTTTGTCAAAATTTAATATATTCATTTGAAATCAACTTCGATTTTTTTGGATTTTGTTGAGAATTCTTGTTGTAGGATCTATATTTGATTAAATTTACATGAAAATAACTTCAATTTTGTTGGATTGTGAAAAAAAATTATTTGGAAGTGTCAAATTTTAATAATATTATTTGAAACCAACTTCGATTTTTTTTGGATTTTATTGAGTATTTTGGATGTAGGATCTATATTTGAGTAAATTTAGATGAAAATAACTTCAATTTTGTTGGATTATGAAAAAAAATTTAGTTGGAAGTGCCAAATTTTAATAAATTTATTTGAAATCATCTTCGATTTTTTTGGATTTTGTTGAGTATTTTTGTTGTAGGATCTATATTTGAGTAAATTTAGATGAAAATAACTTCAATTTTGTTGGATTGTGAAAAAAAATTTAGTTGGTAGTGTCAAATTTTAATAAATTTATTTGAAATTAACTTCGATTTTTTTGGATTTTGTTGAGTATTTTTGTTGTAGGATCTATATTTGAGTAAATTTAGATGAAAATAACTTATATTATGTGGATTTTGACAAGATTTTGGTCAAATTTTAATAAATTCATTTGAAATCAACTTCGATTTTTTTGGATTTTGTTGAGTATTTTTGTTGTAGGATCTATATTTGAGTAAATTTAGATGAAAATAACTTCAAATTTGTTGGATTGTGAAAAAAATTTTAGTTGGAAGTGTCAAATTTTAATAAATTTATTTGAAATCAACTTCGATTTTTTTGGATTTTGTTGAGTATTTTTGTTCTAGGATCTATATTTGAGTAAATTTAGATGAAAATAACTTCAATTTTGTTGGATTGTGAAAAAAAATTATTTGGAAGTGTCAAATTTTAATAATATTATTTGAAACCAACTTCGATTTTTTTTGGATTTTATTGAGTATTTTGGATGTAGGATCTATATTTGAGTAAATTTAGATGAAAATAACTTCAATTTTGTTGGATTGTGAAAAAAAATTTAGTTGGTAGTGTCAAATTTTAATAAATTTATTTGAAATTAACTTCGATTTTTTTGGATTTTGTTGAGTATTTTTGTTGTAGGCTCTATATTTGAGTAAATTTAGATGAAAATAACTTATATTATGTGGATTTTGACAAGATTTTGGTCAAATTTTAATAAATTCATTTGAAATCAACTTCGATTTTTTGGGATTTTGTTGAGTATTTTTGTTGTAGGATCTATTTTTGATTAAATTTAGATGAAAATAACTTCAATTTTCTTGGATGTAGACAAGATTTTTGTCAAATTTTAATAAATTCATTTGAAATCAACTTCGATTTTTTTGGATTTTGTTGAGAATTCTTGTTGTAGGATCTATATTTGATTAAATTTACATGAAAATAACTTCAATTTTGTTGGATTGTGAAAAAAAATTATTTGGAAGTGTCAAATTTTAATAATATTATTTGAAACCAACTTCGATTTTTTTTGGATTTTATTGAGTATTTTGGATGTAGGATCTATATTTGAGTAAATTTAGATGAAAATAACTTCAATTTTGTTGGATTATGAAAAAAAATTTAGTTGGAAGTGCCAAATTTTAATAAATTTATTTGAAATCATCTTCGATTTTTTTGGATTTTGTTGAGTATTTTTGTTGTAGGATCTATATTTGAGTAAATTTAGATGAAAATAACTTCAATTTTGTTGGATTGTGAAAAAAAATTTAGTTGGTAGTGTCAAATTTTAATAAATTTATTTGAAATTAACTTCGATTTTTTTGGATTTTGTTGAGTATTTTTGTTGTAGGATCTATATTTGAGTAAATTTAGATGAAAATAACTTATATTATGTGGATTTTGACAAGATTTTGGTCAAATTTTAATAAATTCATTTGAAATCAACTTCGATTTTTTTGGATTTTGTTGAGTATTTTTGTTGTAGGATCTATATTTGAGTAAATTTAGATGAAAATAACTTCAAATTTGTTGGATTGTGAAAAAAATTTTAGTTGGAAGTGTCAAATTTTAATAAATTTATTTGAAATCAACTTCGATTTTTTTGGATTTTGTTGAGTATTTTTGTTCTAGGATCTATATTTGAGTAAATTTAGATGAAAATAACTTCAATTTTGTTGGATTTTGAAAAAAAATTTCGTTGGTAGTGTCAAATTTTAATAAATTTATTTGAAATTAACTTCGATTTTTTTGGATTTTGTTGTGTATTTTTGTTGTAGGATCTATATTTGAGTAAATTTAGATGAAAATAACTTATATTATGCGGATTTTGACAAGATTTTGGTCAAATTTTAATAAATTCATTTGAAATCAACTTCGATTTTTTTGGATTTTGTTGAGTATTTTGGATGTAGGATCTATATTTGAGTAAATTTAGATGAAAATAACTTCAATTTTGTTGGATTATGAAAAAAAATTTAGTTGGAAGTGTCAAATTTTAATAAATTTATTTGAAATCAACTTCGATTTTTTTGGATTTTGTTGAGTATTTTTGTTGTAGGATCTATATTTGAGTAAATTTAGATGAAAATAACTTCAATTTTGTTGGATTGTGAAAAAAAATTTAGTTGGAAGTGTCAAATTTTAATAAATTTATTTGAAATCAACTTCGATTTTTTTGGATTTTGTTGAGTATTTTTGTTGTAGGATCTATATTTGAGTAAATTTAGATGAAAATAACTTCAATTTTGTTGGTTTATGAAAAAATTTTAGTTGGAAGTGTCTAATTTTAAGAAATTCATATGAAATCAACTTCGATTTTTTTGGATTTTGTCGAGTATTTTTGTTGTAAGATCTATATTTGATTAAATTTAGATGAAAATAACTTCAATTTTCTTGGATGTAGACAAGATTCTTGTCAAATTTTAATAAATTCATTTGAAATCAACTTCGATTTTTTTGGATTTTGTTGAGAATTCTTGTTGTAGGATCTATATTTGATTAAATTTACATGAAAATAACTTCAATTTTGTTGGATTGTGAAAAAAATTTATTTGGAAGTGTCAAATTTTAATAATATTATTTGAAACCAACTTCGATTTTGTTGGATTTTATTGAGTATTTTTGTTGTAGGATCTATATTTGAGTAAATTTAGATGAAAATAACTTCAATTTTGTTGGATTGTGAAAAAAATTTTAGTTGGAAGTGTCAAATTTTAATAAATTTATTTGAAACCAACTTCGATTTTTTTGGATTTTGTTGAGTATTTTTGTTGTAGGATCTATATTTGAGTAAATTTAGATGAAAATAACTACAATTTTGTTGGATTGTGAAAAAAATTTTAGTTGGAAGTGTCAAATTTTAATAAATTTATTTGAAACCAACTTCGATTTTTTTGGATTTTGTTGAGTATTTTTGTTGTAGGATCTATATTTGAGTAAATTTAGATGAAAATAACTTCAATTTTGTTGGATTGTGAAAAAAATTTTAGTTGGAAGTGTCAAATTTTAATAAATTTATTTGAAATCAACTTCGATTTTTTTGGATTTTGTTGAGTATTTTTGTTGTAGGATCTATATTTGAGTAAATTTAGATGAAAATAACTTATATTATGTGGATTTTGACAAGATTTTGGTCAAATTTTAATAAATTCATTTGAAATCAACTTCGATTTTTTTGGATTTTGTTGAGTATTTTTGTGTAGGATCTATATTTGAGTAAATTTAGATGAAAATAACTTCAATTTTGTTGGATTGTGAAAAAAAAATTAGTTGGAAGTGTCAAATTTTAATAAATTTATTTGAAATCAACTTCGATTTTTTTGGATTTTGTTGAGTATTTTTGTTCTAGGATCTATATTTGAGTAAATTTAGATGAAAATAACTTCAATTTTGTTGGTTTATGAAAAAAAATTTAGTTGGAAGTGTCAAATTTTAATAAATTTATTTGAAATCAACTTCGATTTTTTTGGATTTTGCTGAGTATTTTTGTTGTAGGATCTATATTTGAGTAAATTTAGATGAAAATAACTTATATTATGTGGATTTTGACAAGATTTTGGTCAAATTTTAATAAATTCATTTGAAATCAACTTCGATTTTTTTGGATTTTGTTGAGTATTTTGGATGTAGGATCTATATTTGAGTAAATTTAGATGAAAATAACTTCAAATTTGTTGGATTGTGAAAAAAATTTTAGTTGGAAGTGTCAAATTTTAATAAATTTATTTGAAATCAACTTCGATTTTTTTTTATTTTGTTGAGTATTTTTGTTGTAGGATCTATATTTGAGTAAATTTAGATGAAAATAACTTCAATTTTGTTGGTTTATGAAAAAAAATTTAGTTGGAAGTGTCAAATTTTAATAAATTTATTTGAAATCAACTTCGATTTTTTTGGATTTTGTTGAGTATTTTTGTTGTAGGATCTATATTTGAGTAAATTTAGATGAAAATAACTTATATTATGTGGATTTTGACAAGATTTTGGTCAAATTTTAATAAATTCATTTGAAATCAACTTCGATTTTTTTGGATTTTGTTGAGTATTTTGGATGTAGGATCTATATTTGAGTAAATTTAGATGAAAATAACTTCAATTTTGTTGGATTATGAAAAAAATTTTAGTTGGAAGTGCCAAATTTTAATAAATTTATTTGAAATCATCTTCGATTTTTTTGGATTTTGTTGAGTATTTTTGTTGTAGGATCTATATTTGAGTAAATTTAGATGAAAATAACTTCAATTATGTTGGATTATGAAAAAAATTTTAGTTGGAAGTGTCCAATTTTAATAAATTTATTTGAAATCAACTTCGATTTTTTGGGATTTTGTTGAGTATTTTTGTTGTAGGATCTATACTTGATTAAATTTAGATGAAAATAACTTCAATTTTCTTGGATGTAGACAAGATTTTTGTCAAATTTTAATAAATTCATTTGAAATCAACTTCGATTTTTTTGGATTTTGTTGAGAATTCTTGTTGTAGGATCTATATTTGATTAAATTTACATGAAAATAACTTCAATTTTGTTGGATTATGAAAAAAATTTTAGTTGGAAGTGTCCAATTTTAATAAATTTATTTGAAATCAACTTCGATTTTTTTGGATTTTGCAGAGTATTTTTGTTGTAGGATCTATATTTGAGTAAATTTAGATGAAAATAACTTCAATTTTTTGGATTGTGAAAAAAATTTTAGTTGGAAATGACAAATTTTAATAAATTTATTTGAAATCAACTTCGATTTTTTTGGATTTTGTTGAGTATTTTTGTTGTAGGATCTATATTTGAGTAAATTTAGATGAAAATAACTTATATTATGTGGATTTTGACAAGATTTTGGTCAAATTTTAATAAATTCATTTGAAATCAACTTCGATTTTTTTGGATTTTGTTGAGTATTTTGGATGTAGGATCTATATTTGAGTAAATTTAGATGAAAATAACTTCAATTTTGTTGGATTATGAAAAAAATTTTAGTTGGAAGTGCCAAATTTTAATAAATTTATTTGAAATCATCTTCGATTTTTTTGGATTTTGTTGAGTATTTTTGTTGTAGGATCTATATTTGAGTAAATTTAGATGAAAATAACTTCAATTTTGTTGGATTGTGAAAAAAAATTTAGTTGGTAGTGTCAAATTTTAATAAATTTGTTTGAAATTAACTTCGATTTTTTTGGATTTTGTTGAGTATTTTTGTTGTAGGATCTATATTTGAGTAAATTTAGATGAAAATAACTTATATTATGTGGATTTTGACAATATTTTTGTCAAATTTTAATAAATTCATTTGAAATCAACTTCGATTTTTTTGGATTTTGTTGAGAATTCTTGTTGTAGGATCTATATTTGATTAAATTTACATGAAAATAACTTCAATTTTGTGGGATTGTGATAAAAAATTATTTGGAAGTGTCAAATTTTAATAATATTATTTGAAACCAACTTCGATTTTTTTTGGATTTTATTGAGTATTTTGGATGTAGGATCTATATTTGAGTAAATTTAGATGAAAATAACTTCAATTTTGTTGGATTATGAAAAAAATTTTAGTTGGAAGTGCCAAATTTTAATAAATTTATTTGAAATCATCTTCGATTTTTTTGGATTTTGTTGAGTATTTTTGTTGTAGGATCTATATTTGAGTAAATTTAGATGAAAATAACTTCAATTTTGTTGGATTGTGAAAAAAAATTTAGTTGGTAGTGTCAAATTTTAATAAATTTATTTGAAATTAACTTCGATTTTTTGGATTTTGTTGAGTATTTTTGTTGTAGGATCTATATTTGAGTAAATTTAGATGAAAATAACTTATATTATGTGGATTGAGACAAGATTTTGGTCAAATTTTAATAAATTCATTTGAAATCAACTTCGATTTTTTTGGATTTTGTTGAGTATTTTTGTTGTAGGATCTATATTTGAGTAAATTTAGATGAAAATAACTTCAAATTTGTTGGATTGTGAAAAAAATTTTAGTTGGAAGTGTCAAATTTTAATAAATTTATTTGAAATCAACTTCGATTTTTTTGGATTTTGTTGAGTATTTTTGTTCTAGGATCTATATTTGAGTAAATTTAGATGAAAATAACTTCAATTTTGTTGGATTTTGAAAAAAAATTTAGTTGGTAGTGTCAAATTTTAATAAATTTATTTGAAATTAACTTCGATTTTTTTGGATTTTGTTGTGGATTTTTGTTGTAGGATCTATATTTGAGTAAATTTAGATGAAAATAACTTATATTATGTGGATTTTGACAGGATTTTGGTCAAATTTTAATAAATTCATTTGAAATCAACTTCGATTTTTTTGGATTTTGTTGAGTATTTTGGATGTAGGATCTATATTTGAGTAAATTTAGATGAAACTAACTTCAAATTTGTTGGATTGTGAAAAAAATTTTAGTTGGAAGTGTCAAATTTTAATAAATTTATTTGAAATCAACTTCGATTTTTTTTGATTTTGTTGAGTATTTTTGTTGTAGGATCTATATTTGAGTAAATTTAGATGAAAATAACTTCAATTTTGTTGGTTTATGAAAAAAAATTTAGTTGGAAGTGTCAAATTTTAATAAATTTATTTGAAATCAACTTCGATTTTTTTTGATTTTGTTGAGTATTTTTGTTGTAGGATCTATATTTGAGTAAATTTAGATGAAAATAACTTATATTATGTGGATTTTGACAAGATTTTGGTCAAATTTTAATAAATTCATTTGAAATCAACTTCGATTTTTTTGGATTTTGTTGAGAATTCTTGTTGTAGGATCTATATTTGATTAAATTTACATGAAAATAACTTCAATTTTGTTGGATTATGAAAAAAATTTTAGTTGGAAGTGTCCAATTTTAATAAATTTATTTGAAATCAACTTCGATTTTTTTGGATTTTGCTGAGTATTTTTGTTGTAGGATCTATATTTGAGTAAATTTAGATGAAAATAACTTCAATTTTTTGGATTGTGAAAAAAATTTTAGTTGGAAATGACAAATTTTAATAAATTTATTTGAAATCAACTTCGATTTTTTTGGATTTTGTTGAGTATTTTTGTTGTAGGATCTATATTTGAGTAAATTTAGATGAAAATAACTTATATTATGTGGATTTTGACAAGATTTTGGTCAAATTTTAATAAATTCTTTTGAAATCAACTTCGATTTTTTTGGATTTTGTTGAGTATTTTGGATGTAGGATCTATATTTGAGTAAATTTAGATGAAAATAACTTCAATTTTGTTGGATTATGAAAAAAATTTTAGTTGGAAGTGCCAAATTTTAATAAATTTATTTGAAATCATCTTCGATTTTTTTGGATTTTGTTGAGTATTTTTGTTGTAGGATCTATATTTGAGTAAATTTAGATGAAAATAACTTCAATTTTGTTGGATTGTGAAAAAAAATTTAGTTGGTAGTGTCAAATTTTAATAAATTTATTTGAAATTAACTTCGATTTTTTTGGATTTTGTTGAGTATTTTTGTTGTAGGATCTATATTTGAGTAAATTTAGATGAAAATAACTTATATTATGTGGATTTTTACAAGATTTTGGTCAAATTTTAATAAATTCATTTGAAATCAACTTCGATTTTTTTGGATTTTGTTGAGTATTTTTGTTGTAGGATCTATATTTGAGTAAATTTAGATGAAAATAACTTCAAATTTGTTGGATTGTGAAAAAAATTTTAGTTGGAAGTGTCAAATTTTAATAAATTTATTTGAAATCAACTTCGATTTTTTTGGATTTTGTTGAGTATTTTTGTTGTAGGATCTATATTTGAGTAAATTTAGATGAAAATAACTTCAATTTTCTTGGATGTAGACAAGATTTTTGTCAAATTTTAATAAATTCATTTGAAATCAACTTCGATTTTTTTGGATTTTGTTGAGAATTCTTGTTGTAGGATCTATATTTGATTAAATTTACATGAAAATAACTTCAATTTTGTTGGATTGTGAAAAAAAATTATTTGGAAGTGTCAAATTTTAATAATATTATTTGAAACCAACTTCGATTTTTTTTGGATTTTATTGAGTATTTTGGATGTAGGATCTATATTTGAGTAAATTTAGATGAAAATAACTTCAATTTTGTTGGATTATGAAAAAAATTTTAGTTGGAAGTGCCAAATTTTAATAAATTTATTTGAAATCATCTTCGATTTTTTTGGATTTTGTTGAGTATTTTTGTTGTAGGATCTATATTTGAGTAAATTTAGATGAAAATAACTTCAATTTTGTTGGATTGTGAAAAAAAATTTAGTTGGTAGTGTCAAATTTTAATAAATTTATTTGAAATTAACTTCGATTTTTTGGATTTTGTTGAGTATTTTTGTTGTAGGATCTATATTTGAGTAAATTTAGATGAAAATAACTTATATTATGTGGATTTTGACAAGATTTTGGTCAAATTTTAATAAATTCATTTGAAATCAACTTCGATTTTTTTGGATTTTGTTGAGTATTTTTGTTGTAGGATCTATATTTGAGTAAATTTAGATGAAAATAACTTCAAATTTGTTGGATTGTGAAAAAAATTTTAGTTGGAAGTGTCAAATTTTAATAAATTTATTTGAAATCAACTTCGATTTTTTTGGATTTTGTTGAGTATTTTTGTTCTAGGATCTATATTTGAGTAAATTTAGATGAAAATAACTTCAATTTTGTTGGTTTATGAAAAAATTTTAGTTGGAAGTGTCTAATTTTAAGAAATTCATATGAAATCAACTTCGATTTTTTTGGATTTTGTCGAGTATTTTTGTTGTAAGATCTATATTTGATTAAATTTAGATGAAAATAACTTCAATTTTCTTGGATGTAGACAAGATTCTTGTCAAATTTTAATAAATTCATTTGAAATCAACTTCGATTTTTTTGGATTTTGCTGAGTATTTTTGTTGTAGGATCTATATTTGAGTAAATTTAGATGAAAATAACTTATATTATGTGGATTTTGACAAGATTTTGGTCAAATTTTAATAAATTCATTTGAAATCAACTTCGATTTTTTTGAATTTTGTTGAGTATTTTTGTTGTAGGATCTATATTTGAGTAAATTTAGATGAAAATAACTTCAATTTTGTTGGTTTATGAAAAAAAATTTAGTTGGAAGTGTCAAATTTTAATAAATTTATTTGAAATCAACTTCGATTTTTTTGGATTTTGTTGAGTATTTTTGTTGTAGGATCTATATTTGAGTAAATTTAGATGAAAATAACTTATATTATGTGGATTTTGACAAGATTTTGGTCAAATTTTAATAAATTCATTTGAAATCAACTTCGATTTTTTTGGATTTTGTTGAGTATTTTGGATGTAGGATCTATATTTGAGTAAATTTAGATGAAAATAACTTCAATTTTGTTGGATTATGAAAAAAATTTTAGTTGGAAGTGCCAAATTTTAATAAATTTATTTGAAATCATCTTCGATTTTTTTGGATTTTGTTGAGTATTTTTGTTGTAGGATCTATATTTGAGTAAATTTAGATGAAAATAACTTCAATTATGTTGGATTATGAAAAAAATTTTAGTTGGAAGTGTCCAATTTTAATAAATTTATTTGAAATCAACTTCGATTTTTTGGGATTTTGTTGAGTATTTTTGTTGTAGGATCTATACTTGATTAAATTTAGATGAAAATAACTTCAATTTTCTTGGATGTAGACAAGATTTTTGTCAAATTTTAATAAATTCATTTGAAATCAACTTCGATTTTTTTGGATTTTGTTGAGAATTCTTGTTGTAGGATCTATATTTGATTAAATTTACATGAAAATAACTTCAATTTTGTTGGATTATGAAAAAAATTTTAGTTGGAAGTGTCCAATTTTAATAAATTTATTTGAAATCAACTTCGATTTTTTTGGATTTTGCAGAGTATTTTTGTTGTAGGATCTATATTTGAGTAAATTTAGATGAAAATAACTTCAATTTTTTGGATTGTGAAAAAAATTTTAGTTGGAAATGACAAATTTTAATAAATTTATTTGAAATCAACTTCGATTTTTTTGGATTTTGTTGAGTATTTTTGTTGTAGGATCTATATTTGAGTAAATTTAGATGAAAATAACTTATATTATGTGGATTTTGACAAGATTTTGGTCAAATTTTAATAAATTCATTTGAAATCAACTTCGATTTTTTTGGATTTTGTTGAGTATTTTGGATGTAGGATCTATATTTGAGTAAATTTAGATGAAAATAACTTCAATTTTGTTGGATTATGAAAAAAATTTTAGTTGGAAGTGCCAAATTTTAATAAATTTATTTGAAATCATCTTCGATTTTTTTGGATTTTGTTGAGTATTTTTGTTGTAGGATCTATATTTGAGTAAATTTAGATGAAAATAACTTCAATTTTGTTGGATTGTGAAAAAAAATTTAGTTGGTAGTGTCAAATTTTAATAAATTTGTTTGAAATTAACTTCGATTTTTTTGGATTTTGTTGAGTATTTTTGTTGTAGGATCTATATTTGAGTAAATTTAGATGAAAATAACTTATATTATGTGGATTTTGACAAGATTTGGGTCAAATTTTAATAAATTCATTTGAAATCAACTTCGATTTTTTTGGATTTTGTTGAGTATTTTTGTTGTAGGATCTATATTTGAGTAAATTTAGATGAAAATAACTTCAAATTTGTTGGATTGTGAAAAAAATTTTAGTTGGAAGTGTCAAATTTTAATAAATTTATTTGAAATCAACTTCGATTTTTTTTGATTTTGTTGAGTATTTTTGTTGTAGGATCTATATTTGAGTAAATTTAGATGAAAATAACTTCAATTTTGTTGGTTTATGAAAAAAAATTTAGTTGGAAGTGTCAAATTTTAATAAATTTATTTGAAATCAACTTCGATTTTTTTGGATTTTGTTGAGTATTTTTGTTGTAGGATCTATATTTGAGTAAATTTAGATGAAAATAACTTCAATTTTCTTGGATGTAGACAAGATTTTTGTCAAATTTTAATAAATTCATTTGAAATCAACTTCGATTTTTTTGGATTTTGTTGAGAATTCTTGTTGTAGGATCTATATTTGATTAAATTTACATGAAAATAACTTCAATTTTGTTGGATTGTGAAAAAAAATTATTTGGAAGTGTCAAATTTTAATAATATTATTTGAAACCAACTTCGATTTTTTTTGGATTTTATTGAGTATTTTGGATGTAGGATCTATATTTGAGTAAATTTAGATGAAAATAACTTCAATTTTGTTGGATTATGAAAAAAATTTTAGTTGGAAGTGCCAAATTTTAATAAATTTATTTGAAATCATCTTCGATTTTTTTGGATTTTGTTGAGTATTTTTGTTGTAGGATCTATATTTGGGTAAATTTAGATGAAAATAACTTCAATTTTGTTGGATTGTGAAAAAAAATTTAGTTGGTAGTGTCAAATTTTAATAAATTTATTTGAAATTAACTTCGATTTTTTTGGATTTTGTTGAGTATTTTTGTTGTAGGATCTATATTTGAGTAAATTTAGATGAAAATAACTTATATTATGTGGATTTTTACAAGATTTTGGTCAAATTTTAATAAATTCATTTGAAATCAACTTCGATTTTTTTGGATTTTGTTGAGTATTTTTGTTGTAGGATCTATATTTGAGTAAATTTAGATGAAAATAACTTCAAATTTGTTGGATTGTGAAAAAAATTTTAGTTGGAAGTGTCAAATTTTAATAAATTTATTTGAAATCAACTTCGATTTTTTTGGATTTTGTTGAGTATTTTTGTTGTAGGATCTATATTTGAGTAAATTTAGATGAAAATAACTTCAATTTTCTTGGATGTAGACAAGATTTTTGTCAAATTTTAATAAATTCATTTGAAATCAACTTCGATTTTTTTGGATTTTGTTGAGAATTCTTGTTGTAGGATCTATATTTGATTAAATTTACATGAAAATAACTTCAATTTTGTTGGATTGTGAAAAAAAATTATTTGGAAGTGTCAAATTTTAATAATATTATTTGAAACCAACTTCGATTTTTTTTGGATTTTATTGAGTATTTTGGATGTAGGATCTATATTTGAGTAAATTTAGATGAAAATAACTTCAATTTTGTTGGATTATGAAAAAAATTTTAGTTGGAAGTGCCAAATTTTAATAAATTTATTTGAAATCATCTTCGATTTTTTTGGATTTTGTTGAGTATTTTTGTTGTAGGATCTATATTTGAGTAAATTTAGATGAAAATAACTTCAATTTTGTTGGATTGTGAAAAAAAATTTAGTTGGTAGTGTCAAATTTTAATAAATTTATTTGAAATTAACTTCGATTTTTTGGATTTTGTTGAGTATTTTTGTTGTAGGATCTATATTTGAGTAAATTTAGATGAAAATAACTTATATTATGTGGATTTTGACAAGATTTTGGTCAAATTTTAATAAATTCATTTGAAATCAACTTCGATTTTTTTGGATTTTGTTGAGTATTTTTGTTGTAGGATCTATATTTGAGTAAATTTAGATGAAAATAACTTCAAATTTGTTGGATTGTGAAAAAAATTTTAGTTGGAAGTGTCAAATTTTAATAAATTTATTTGAAATCAACTTCGATTTTTTTGGATTTTGTTGAGTGTTTTTGTTCTAGGATCTATATTTGAGTAAATTTAGATGAAAATAACTTCAATTTTGTTGGATTTTGAAAAAAAATTTAGTTGGTAGTGTCAAATTTTAATAAATTTATTTGAAATTAACTTCGATTTTTTTGGATTTTGTTGTGTATTTTTGTTGTAGGATCTATATTTGAGTAAATTTAGATGAAAATAACTTATATTATGTGGATTTTGACAGGATTTTGGTCAAA
The DNA here is from genome assembly GCA_946251845.1 of Andrena fulva. Lineage (NCBI taxonomy): Eukaryota > Metazoa > Arthropoda > Insecta > Hymenoptera > Andrenidae > Andrena > Andrena fulva. The sequence goes on along the minus strand of CAMITZ010000003.1, from coordinate 3,017,138 downwards.
TTTTAATAAATTCATTTGAAATCAACTTCGATTTTTTTGGATTTTGTTGAGTATTTTGGATGTAGGATCTATATTTGAGTAAATTTAGATGAAAATAACTTCAAATTTGTTGGATTGTGAAAAAAATTTTAGTTGGAAGTGTCAAATTTTAATAAATTTATTTGAAATCAACTTCGATTTTTTTTGATTTTGGTGAGTATTTTTGTTGTAGGATCTATATTTGAGTAAATTTAGATGAAAATAACTTCAATTTTGTTGGTTTATGAAAAAAAATTTAGTTGGAAGTGTCAAATTTTAATAAATTTATTTGAAATCAACTTCGATTTTTTTGGATTTTGCAGAGTATTTTTGTTGTAGGATCTATATTTGAGTAAATTTAGATGAAAATAACTTCAATTTTTTGGATTGTGAAAAAAATTTTAGTTGGAAATGACAAATTTTAATAAATTTATTTGAAATCAACTTCGATTTTTTTGGATTTTGTTGAGTATTTTTGTTGTAGGATCTATATTTGAGTAAATTTAGATGAAAATAACTTATATTATGTGGATTTTGACAAGATTTTGGTCAAATTTTAATAAATTCATTTGAAATCAACTTCGATTTTTTTGGATTTTGTTGAGTATTTTGGATGTAGGATCTATATTTGAGTAAATTTAGATGAAAATAACTTCAATTTTGTTGGATTATGAAAAAAATTTTAGTTGGAAGTGCCAAATTTTAATAAATTTATTTGAAATCATCTTCGATTTTTTTGGATTTTGTTGAGTATTTTTGTTGTAGGATCTATATTTGAGTAAATTTAGATGAAAATAACTTCAATTTTGTTGGATTGTGAAAAAAAATTTAGTTGGTAGTGTCAAATTTTAATAAATTTGTTTGAAATTAACTTCGATTTTTTTGGATTTTGTTGAGTATTTTTGTTGTAGGATCTATATTTGAGTAAATTTAGATGAAAATAACTTATATTATGTGGATTTTGACAAGATTTGGGTCAAATTTTAATAAATTCATTTGAAATCAACTTCGATTTTTTTGGATTTTGTTGAGTATTTTTGTTGTAGGATCTATATTTGAGTAAATTTAGATGAAAATAACTTCAAATTTGTTGGATTGTGAAAAAAATTTTAGTTGGAAGTGTCAAATTTTAATAAATTTATTTGAAATCAACTTCGATTTTTTTTGATTTTGTTGAGTATTTTTGTTGTAGGATCTATATTTGAGTAAATTTAGATGAAAATAACTTCAATTTTGTTGGTTTATGAAAAAAAATTTAGTTGGAAGTGTCAAATTTTAATAAATTTATTTGAAATCAACTTCGATTTTTTTGGATTTTGTTGAGTATTTTTGTTGTAGGATCTATATTTGAGTAAATTTAGATGAAAATAACTTCAATTTTCTTGGATGTAGACAAGATTTTTGTCAAATTTTAATAAATTCATTTGAAATCAACTTCGATTTTTTTGGATTTTGTTGAGAATTCTTGTTGTAGGATCTATATTTGATTAAATTTACATGAAAATAACTTCAATTTTGTTGGATTGTGAAAAAAAATTATTTGGAAGTGTCAAATTTTAATAATATTATTTGAAACCAACTTCGATTTTTTTTGGATTTTATTGAGTATTTTGGATGTAGGATCTATATTTGAGTAAATTTAGATGAAAATAACTTCAATTTTGTTGGATTATGAAAAAAATTTTAGTTGGAAGTGCCAAATTTTAATAAATTTATTTGAAATCATCTTCGATTTTTTTGGATTTTGTTGAGTATTTTTGTTGTAGGATCTATATTTGGGTAAATTTAGATGAAAATAACTTCAATTTTGTTGGATTGTGAAAAAAAATTTAGTTGGTAGTGTCAAATTTTAATAAATTTATTTGAAATTAACTTCGATTTTTTTGGATTTTGTTGAGTATTTTTGTTGTAGGATCTATATTTGAGTAAATTTAGATGAAAATAACTTATATTATGTGGATTTTTACAAGATTTTGGTCAAATTTTAATAAATTCATTTGAAATCAACTTCGATTTTTTTGGATTTTGTTGAGTATTTTTGTTGTAGGATCTATATTTGAGTAAATTTAGATGAAAATAACTTCAAATTTGTTGGATTGTGAAAAAAATTTTAGTTGGAAGTGTCAAATTTTAATAAATTTATTTGAAATCAACTTCGATTTTTTTGGATTTTGTTGAGTATTTTTGTTGTAGGATCTATATTTGAGTAAATTTAGATGAAAATAACTTCAATTTTCTTGGATGTAGACAAGATTTTTGTCAAATTTTAATAAATTCATTTGAAATCAACTTCGATTTTTTTGGATTTTGTTGAGAATTCTTGTTGTAGGATCTATATTTGATTAAATTTACATGAAAATAACTTCAATTTTGTTGGATTGTGAAAAAAAATTATTTGGAAGTGTCAAATTTTAATAATATTATTTGAAACCAACTTCGATTTTTTTTGGATTTTATTGAGTATTTTGGATGTAGGATCTATATTTGAGTAAATTTAGATGAAAATAACTTCAATTTTGTTGGATTATGAAAAAAATTTTAGTTGGAAGTGCCAAATTTTAATAAATTTATTTGAAATCATCTTCGATTTTTTTGGATTTTGTTGAGTATTTTTGTTGTAGGATCTATATTTGAGTAAATTTAGATGAAAATAACTTCAATTTTGTTGGATTGTGAAAAAAAATTTAGTTGGTAGTGTCAAATTTTAATAAATTTATTTGAAATTAACTTCGATTTTTTGGATTTTGTTGAGTATTTTTGTTGTAGGATCTATATTTGAGTAAATTTAGATGAAAATAACTTATATTATGTGGATTTTGACAAGATTTTGGTCAAATTTTAATAAATTCATTTGAAATCAACTTCGATTTTTTTGGATTTTGTTGAGTATTTTTGTTGTAGGATCTATATTTGAGTAAATTTAGATGAAAATAACTTCAAATTTGTTGGATTGTGAAAAAAATTTTAGTTGGAAGTGTCAAATTTTAATAAATTTATTTGAAATCAACTTCGATTTTTTTGGATTTTGTTGAGTGTTTTTGTTCTAGGATCTATATTTGAGTAAATTTAGATGAAAATAACTTCAATTTTGTTGGATTTTGAAAAAAAATTTAGTTGGTAGTGTCAAATTTTAATAAATTTATTTGAAATTAACTTCGATTTTTTTGGATTTTGTTGTGTATTTTTGTTGTAGGATCTATATTTGAGTAAATTTAGATGAAAATAACTTATATTATGTGGATTTTGACAAGATTTTGGTCAAATTTTAATAAATTCATTTGAAATCAACTTCGATTTTTTTGGATTTTGTTGAGTATTTTGGATGTAGGATCTATATTTGAGTAAATTTAGATGAAAATAACTTCAATTTTGTTGGATTATGAAAAAAATTTTAGTTGGAAGTGTCAAATTTTAATAAATTTATTTGAAATCAACTTCGATTTTTTTGGATTTTGTTGAGTATTTTTGTTGTAGGATCTATATTTGAGTAAATTTAGATGAAAATAACTTCAATTTTGTTGGATTATGAAAAAAATTTTAGTTGGAAGTGTCCAATTTTAATAAATTTATTTGAAATCAACTTCGATTTTTTGGGATTTTGTTGAGTATTTTTGTTGTAGGATCTATTTTTGATTAAATTTAGATGAAAATAACTTCAATTTTCTTGGATGTAGACAAGATTTTTGTCAAATTTTAATAAATTCATTTGAAATCAACTTCGATTTTTTTGGATTTTGTTGAGAATTCTTGTTGTAGGATATATATTTGATTAAATTTACATGAAAATAACTTCAATTTTGTTGGATTGTGAAAAAAAATTATTTGGAAGTGTCAAATTTTAATAATATTATTTGAAACCAACTTCGATTTTTTTTGGATTTTATTGAGTATTTTGGATGTAGGATCTATATTTGAGTAAATTTAGATGAAAATAACTTCAATTTTGTTGGATTATGAAAAAAATTTTAGTTGGAAGTGCCAAATTTTAATAAATTTATTTGAAATCATCTTCGATTTTTTTGGATTTTGTTGAGTATTTTTGTTGTAGGATCTATATTTGAGTAAATTTAGGTGAAAATAACTTCAATTTTGTTGGATTGTGAAAAAAAATTTAGTTGGTAGTGTCAAATTTTAATAAATTTATTTGAAATTAACTTCGATTTTTTTGGATTTTGTTGAGTATTTTTGTTGTAGGATCTATATTTGAGTAAATTTAGATGAAAATAACTTATATTATGTGGATTTTGACAAGATTTTGGTCAAATTTTAATAAATTCATTTGAAATCAACTTCGATTTTTTTGGATTTTGTTGAGTATTTTTGTTGTAGGATCTATATTTGAGTAAATTTAGATGAAAATAACTTCAAATTTGTTGGATTGTGAAAAAAATTTTAGTTGGAAGTGTCAAATTTTAATAAATTTATTTGAAATCAACTTCGATTTTTTTGGATTTTATTGAGTATTTTTGTTCTAGGATCTATATTTGAGTAAATTTAGATGAAAATAACTTCAATTTTGTTGGATTTTGAAAAAAAATTTAGTTGGTAGTGTCAAATTTTAATAAATTTATTTGAAATTAACTTCGATTTTTTTGGATTTTGTTGTGTATTTTTGTTGTAGGATCTATATTTGAGTAAATTTAGATGAAAATAACTTATATTATGTGGATTTTGACAAGATTTTGGTCAAATTTTAATAAATTCATTTGAAATCAACTTCGATTTTTTTGGATTTTGTTGAGTATTTTGGATGTAGGATCTATATTTGAGTAAATTTAGATGAAAATAACTTCAATTTTGTTGGATTATGAAAAAAAATTTAGTTGGAAGTGTCAAATTTTAATAAATTTATTTGAAATCAACTTCGATTTTTTTGGATTTTGTTGAGTATTTTTGTTGTAGGATCTATATTTGTGTAAATTTAGATGAAAATAACTTCAATTTTGTTGGATTGTGAAAAAAAATTTAGTTGGAAGTGTCAAATTTTAATAAATTTATTTGAAATCAACTTCGATTTTTTTGGATTTTGTTGAGTATTTTTGTTGTAGGATCTATATTTGTGTAAATTTAGATGAAAATAACTTCAATTTTGTTGGTTTATGAAAAAATTTTAGTTAGAAGTGTCTAATTTTAAGAAATTCATATGAAATCAACTTCGATTTTTTTGGATTTTGTCGAGTATTTTTGTTGTAAGATCTATATTTGATTAAATTTAGATGAAAATAACTTCAATTTTCTTGGATGTAGACAAGATTCTTGTCAAATTTTAATAAATTCATTTGAAATCAACTTCGATTTTTTTGGATTTTGTTGAGAATTCTTGTTGTAGGATCTATATTTGATTAAATTTACATGAAAATAACTTCAATTTTGTTGGATTGTGAAAAAAATTTATTTGGAAGTGTCAAATTTTAATAATATTATTTGAAACCAACTTCGATTTTGTTGGATTTTATTGAGTATTTTTGTTGTAGGATCTATATTTGAGTAAATTTAGATGAAAATAACTTCAATTTTGTTGGATTGTGAAAAAAATTTTAGTTGGAAGTGTCAAATTTTAATAATATTATTTGAAACCAACTTCGATTTTTTTGGATTTTATTGAGTATTTTTGTTGTGGGATCTATATTTGAGTAAATTTAGATGAAAATAACATCAATTTTTTGGATTGTGAAAAAAATTTTAGTTGGAAGTGTCAAATTTTAATAAATTTATTTGAAATCAACTTCGATTTTTTTGGATTTTGTTGAGTATTTTTGTTGTAGGATCTATATTTGAGTAAATTTAGATGAAAATAACTTCAATTTTGTTGGTTTATGAAAAAATTTTAGTTGGAAGTGTCAAATTTTAATAAATTCATATGAAATCAACTTCGATTTTTTTGGATTTTGTCGAGTATTTTTGTTGTAGGATCTATATTTGATTAAATTTAGATGAAAATAACTTCAATTTTCTTGGATGTAGAAAAGATTTTTGCAAATTTTAATAAATTCATTTGAAATCAACTTCGATTTTTTTGGATTTTGTAGAGAATTCTTGTTGTAGGATCTATATTTGATTAAATTTACATGAAAATAACTTCAATTTTGTTGGATTGTGAAAAAAAATTATTTGGAAGTGTCAAATTTTAATAATATTATTTGAAACCAACTTCGATTTTTTTGGATTTTATTGAGTATTTTTGTTGTAGGATCTATATTTGAGTAAATTTAGATGAAAATAACTTCAATTTTGTTGGATTTTGAAAAAAAATTTAGTTGGTAGTGTCAAATTTTAATAAATTTATTTGAAATCAACTTCGATTTTATTGGATTTTGTTGAGTATTTTTGTTGTAGGATCTATATTTGAGTAAATTTAGATGAAAATAACTTCAATTTTGTTGGATTGTGAAAAAAATTTTAGTTGAAAGTGTCAAATTTTAATAAATTTATTTGAAACCAACTTCGATTTTTTTGGATTTTGTTGAGTATTTTTGTTGTAGGATCTATATTTGAGTAAATTTAGATGAAAATAACTTCCATTGTTTGGATTGTGAAAAAAAGTTTTAGTTGGAAGGGTCAAATTTTAATAAATTTATTTGAAATCAACTTCGATTTTTTTGGGTTTTGTTGAGTATTTTTGTTGTAGGGTCTATATTTGAGTAAATTTAGATGAAAATAACTTCAATTTTGTTGGATTGTGAAAAAAAATTTAGTTGGAAGTGTCAAATTTTAATAAATTTATTTGAAATCAACTTCGATTTTTTTGGATTTTGTTGAGTATTTTTGTTGTAGGATCTATATTTGAGTAAATTTAGATGAAAATAACTTATATTATGTGGATTTTGACAAGATTTTGGTCAAATTTTAATAAATTCATTTGAAATCAACTTCGATTTTTTTGGATTTTGTTGAGTATTTTGGATGTAGGATCTATATTTGAGTAAATTTAGATGAAAATAACTTCAATTTTGTTGGTTTATGAAAATAATTTTAGTTGGAAGTGTCAAATTTTAATAAATTTATTTGAAATCAACTTCGATTTTTTTGGATTTTGTTGAGTATTTTTGTTGTAGGATCTATATTTGAGTAAATTTAGATGAAAATAACTTCAATTTTGTTGGATTATGAAAAAAATTTTAGTTGGAAGTGTCCAATTTTAATAAATTTATTTGAAATCAACTTCGATTTTTTGGGATTTTGTTGAGTATTTTTGTTGTAGGATCTATATTTGATTAAATTTAGATGAAAATAACTTCAATTTTCTTGGATGTAGACAAGATTTTTGTCAAATTTTAATAAATTCATTTGAAATCAACTTCGATTTTTTTGGATTTTGTTGAGAATTCTTGTTGTAGGATCTATATTTGATTAAATTTACATGAAAATAACTTCAATTTTGTTGGATTGTGAAAAAAATTTATTTGGAAGTATCAAATTTTAATAATATTATTTGAAACCAACTTCGATTTTTTTGGATTTTATTGAGTATTTTTGTTGTAGGATCTATATTTGAGTAAATTTAGATGAAAATAACTTCAATTTTGTTGGATTGTGAAAAAAATTTTAGTTGGAAGTGTCAAATTTTAATAAATTTATTTGAAACCAACTTCGATTTTTTTGGATTTTGTTGAGTATTTTTGTTGTAGGATCTATATTTGAGTAAATTTAGATGAAAATAACTTCAATTTTGTTGGATTATGAAGAAAAATTTAGTTGGAAATGTCAAATTTTAATAACTTTATTTGAAATCAACTACGATTTTTTTTTATTTTGTTGAGTATTTTTGTTGTAGGATCTATATTTGAGTAAATTTAGATGAAAATAACTTATATTATGTGGATTTTGACATGATTTTGGTCAAATTTTAATAAATTCATTTGAAAGCAACTTCGATTTTGTTGGATTTTGTTGAGTATTTTTGTTGTAGGGTCTATATTTGAGTAAATTTAGATGAAAATAACTTCAATTTTGTTGGATTATGAAAAAAAATTTAGTTGGAAGTGTCCAATTTTAATAAATTTATTTGAAATCAACTTCGATTTTTTGGATTTTGTTGAGTATTTTTGTTGTAGGATCTATATTTGAGTAAATTTAGATGAAAATAACTTCAATTTTGTTGGATTGTGAAAAAAAATTTAGTTGGAAGTGTCAAATTTTACTAAATTTATTTGAAATCAACTTCGATTTTTTTGGATTTTGTTGAGTATTTTTGTTGTAGGATCTATATTTGAGTAAATTTAGATGAAAATAACTTCAATTTTGTTGGATTGTGAAAAAAAATTTAGGTGGAAGTGTCAAATTTTAATAAATTTATTTGAAATCAACTTCGATTTTTTTGGATTTTGTTGAGTATTTTTGTTGTAGGATCTATATTTGAGTAAATTTAGATGAAAATAACTTCAATTTTGTTGGTTTATGAAAAAATTTTAGTTGGAAGTGTCAAATTTTAATAAATTCATATGAAATCAACTTCGATTTTTTTGGATTTTGTCGAGTATTTTTGTTGTAGGATCTATATTTGAGTAAATTTAGATGAAAATAACTTATATTATGTGGATTTTGACAAGATTTTGGTCAAATTTTAATAAATTCATTTGAAAGCAACTTCGATTTTTTTGGATTTTGTTGAGTATTCTTGTTGTAGGATCTATATTTGATTAAATTTAGATGAAAATAACTTCAATTTTGTTGGATTGTGAAAAAAACTTATTTGGAAGTGTCAAATTTTAATAATATTATTTGAAACCAACTTCGATTTTTTTGGATTTTATTGAGTATTTTTGTTGTGGGATCTATATTTGAGTAAATTTAGATGAAAATAACATCAATTTTTTGGATTGTGAAAAAAATTTTAGTTGGAAGTGTCAAATTTTAATAAATTTATTTGAAATCAACTTCGATTTTTTTGGATTTTGTTGAGTATTTTTGTTGTAGGATCTATATTTGAGTAAATTTAGATGAAAATAACTTCAATTTTGTTGGATTGTGAAAAAAACTTATTTGGAAGTGTCAAATTTTAATAAATTTATTTGAAACCAACTTCGATTTTTTTGGATTTTGTTGAGTATTTTTGTTGTAGGATCTATATTTGAGTAAATTTAGATGAAAATAACTTCAATTTTGTTGGATTATGAAAAAAAATTTAGTTGGAAATGTCAAATTTTAATAACTTTATTTGAAATCAACTACGATTTTTTTTTATTTTGTTGAGTATTTTTGTTGTAGGATCTATATTTGAGTAAATTTAGATGAAAATAACTTATATTATGTGGATTTTGACATGATTTTGGTCAAATTTTAATAAATTCATTTGAAAGCAACTTCGATTTTGTTGGATTTTGTTGAGTATTTTTGTTGTAGGGTCTATATTTGAGTAAATTTAGATGAAAATAACTTCAATTTTGTTGGATTGTGAAAAAAACTTATTTGGAAGTGTCAAATTTTAATAATATTATTTGAAACCAACTTCGATTTTTTTGGATTTTATTGAGTATTTTTGTTGTGGGATCTATATTTGAGTAAATTTAGATGAAAATAACTTCAATTTTGTTGGATTTTGAAAAAAAATTTAGTTGGTAGTGTCAAATTTTAATAAATTTATTTGAAATCAACTTCGATTTTATTGGATTTTGTTGAGTATTTTTGTTGTAGGATCTATATTTGAGTAAATTTAGATGAAAATAACTTCAATTTTGTTGGATTGTGAAAAAAATTTTAGTTGAAAGTGTCAAATTTTAATAAATTTATTTGAAACCAACTTCGATTTTTTTGGATTTTGTTGAGTATTTTTGTTGTAGGATCTATATTTGAGTAAATTTAGATGAAAATAACTTCCATTGTTTGGATTGTGAAAAAAAGTTTTAGTTGGAAGGGTCAAATTTTAATAAATTTATTTGAAATCAACTTCGATTTTTTTGGGTTTTGTTGAGTATTTTTGTTGTAGGGTCTATATTTGAGTAAATTTAGATGAAAATAACTTCAATTTTGTTGGATTGTGAAAAAAAATTTAGTTGGAAGTGTCAAATTTTAATAAATTTATTTGAAATCAACTTCGATTTTTTTGGATTTTGTTGAGTATTTTTGTTGTAGGATCTATATTTGAGTAAATTTAGATGAAAATAACTTATATTATGTGGATTTTGACAAGATTTTGGTCAAATTTTAATAAATTCATTTGAAATCAACTTCGATTTTTTTGGATTTTGTTGAGTATTTTGGATGTAGGATCTATATTTGAGTAAATTTAGATGAAAATAACTTCAATTTTGTTGGTTTATGAAAATAATTTTAGTTGGAAGTGTCAAATTTTAATAAATTTATTTGAAATCAACTTCGATTTTTTTGGATTTTGTTGAGTATTTTTGTTGTAGGATCTATATTTGAGTAAATTTAGATGAAAATAACTTCAATTTTGTTGGATTATGAAAAAAATTTTAGTTGGAAGTGTCCAATTTTAATAAATTTATTTGAAATCAACTTCGATTTTTTGGGATTTTGTTGAGTATTTTTGTTGTAGGATCTATATTTGATTAAATTTAGATGAAAATAACTTCAATTTTCTTGGATGTAGACAAGATTTTTGTCAAATTTTAATAAATTCATTTGAAATCAACTTCGATTTTTTTGGATTTTGTTGAGAATTCTTGTTGTAGGATCTATATTTGATTAAATTTACATGAAAATAACTTCAATTTTGTTGGATTGTGAAAAAAATTTATTTGGAAGTATCAAATTTTAATAATATTATTTGAAACCAACTTCGATTTTTTTGGATTTTATTGAGTATTTTTGTTGTAGGATCTATATTTGAGTAAATTTAGATGAAAATAACTTCAATTTTGTTGGATTGTGAAAAAAATTTTAGTTGGAAGTGTCAAATTTTAATAAATTTATTTGAAACCAACTTCGATTTTTTTGGATTTTGTTGAGTATTTTTGTTGTAGGATCTATATTTGAGTAAATTTAGATGAAAATAACTTCAATTTTGTTGGATTATGAAGAAAAATTTAGTTGGAAATGTCAAATTTTAATAACTTTATTTGAAATCAACTACGATTTTTTTTTATTTTGTTGAGTATTTTTGTTGTAGGATCTATATTTGAGTAAATTTAGATGAAAATAACTTATATTATGTGGATTTTGACATGATTTTGGTCAAATTTTAATAAATTCATTTGAAAGCAACTTCGATTTTGTTGGATTTTGTTGAGTATTTTTGTTGTAGGGTCTATATTTGAGTAAATTTAGATGAAAATAACTTCAATTTTGTTGGATTATGAAAAAAAATTTAGTTGGAAGTGTCCAATTTTAATAAATTTATTTGAAATCAACTTCGATTTTTTGGATTTTGTTGAGTATTTTTGTTGTAGGATCTATATTTGAGTAAATTTAGATGAAAATAACTTCAATTTTGTTGGATTGTGAAAAAAAATTTAGTTGGAAGTGTCAAATTTTACTAAATTTATTTGAAATCAACTTCGATTTTTTTGGATTTTGTTGAGTATTTTTGTTGTAGGATCTATATTTGAGTAAATTTAGATGAAAATAACTTCAATTTTGTTGGATTGTGAAAAAAAATTTAGGTGGAAGTGTCAAATTTTAATAAATTTATTTGAAATCAACTTCGATTTTTTTGGATTTTGTTGAGTATTTTTGTTGTAGGATCTATATTTGAGTAAATTTAGATGAAAATAACTTCAATTTTGTTGGTTTATGAAAAAATTTTAGTTGGAAGTGTCAAATTTTAATAAATTCATATGAAATCAACTTCGATTTTTTTGGATTTTGTCGAGTATTTTTGTTGTAGGATCTATATTTGAGTAAATTTAGATGAAAATAACTTATATTATGTGGATTTTGACAAGATTTTGGTCAAATTTTAATAAATTCATTTGAAAGCAACTTCGATTTTTTTGGATTTTGTTGAGTATTCTTGTTGTAGGATCTATATTTGATTAAATTTAGATGAAAATAACTTCAATTTTGTTGGATTGTGAAAAAAACTTATTTGGAAGTGTCAAATTTTAATAATATTATTTGAAACCAACTTCGATTTTTTTGGATTTTATTGAGTATTTTTGTTGTGGGATCTATATTTGAGTAAATTTAGATGAAAATAACATCAATTTTTTGGATTGTGAAAAAAATTTTAGTTGGAAGTGTCGAATTTTTAAATTTATTTGAAATCAACTTCGATTATTTTGGATTTTGTTGAGTATTTTTGTTGTAGGATCTATATTTGAGTAGATTTAGATGAAAATAACTTCCATTGTTTGGATTGTGAAAAAAAGTTTTACTTGGAAGGGTCAAATTTTAATAAATTTATTTGAAATCAACTTCGATTTTTTTGGATTTTGTTGAGAATTTTTGTTGTAGGATCTATATTTGAGTAAATTTAGATGAAAATAACTTCAATTTTGTTGGATTGTGAAAAAAATTTTAGTTGGAAGTGTCAAATTTTATTAAATTTATTTGAAATCAACTTCGATTTTTTTGGATTTTGTTGAGTATTTTTGTTGTAGGGTCTATATTTGAGTAAATTTAGATGAAAATAACTTCAATTTTGTTGGATTATGAAAAAAAATTTAGTTGGAAGTGTCCAATTTTAATAAATTTATTTGAAATCAACTTCGATTTTTTGGATTTTGTTGAGTATTTTTGATGTAGGATCTATATTTGAGTAAATTTAGATGAAAATATCTTCAATTTTCTTGGATGTAGAAAAGATTTTTGCAAATTTTAATAAATTCATTTGAAATCAACTTCGATTTTTTTGGATTTTGTAGAGAATTCTTGTTGTAGGATCTATATTTGATTAAATTTACATGAAAATAACTTCAATTTTGTTGGATTGTGAAAAAAAATTATTTGGAAGTGTCAAATTTTAATAATATTATTTGAAACCAACTTCGATTTTTTTGGATTTTATTGAGTATTTTTGTTGTAGGATCTATATTTGAGTAAATTTAGATGAAAATAACTTCAATTTTGTTGGATTGTGAAAAAAAATTTAGTTGGAAGTGTCAAATTTTAATAAATTTATTTGAAATCAACTTCGATTTTTTTGGATTTTGTTGAGTATTTTTGTTGTAGGATCTATATTTGAGTAAATTTAGATGAAAATAACTTATATTATGTGCATTTTGACAAGATTTTGGTCAAATTTTAATAAATTCATTTGAAATCAACTTCGATTTTTTTGGATTTTGTTGAGTATTTTGGATGTAGGATCTGTATTTGAGTAAATTTAGATGAAAATAACTTCAATTTTGTTGGATTATGAAAAAAAATTTAGTTGGAAGTGTCAAATTTTAATAAATTTATTTGAAATCAACTTCGATTTTTTTGGATTTTGTTGAGTATTTTTGTTGTAGGATCTATATTTGAGTAAATTTAGATGAAAATAACTTCAATTTTGTTGGATTGTGAAAAAAAATTTAGTTGGAAGTGTCAAATTTTAATAAATTTATTTGAAATCAACTTCGATTTTTTTGGATTTTGTTGAGTATTTTTGTTGTAGGATCTATATTTGAGTAAATTTAGATGAAAATAACTTCAATTTTGTTGGTTTATGAAAAAATTTTAGTTGGAAGTGTCTAATTTTAAGAAATTCATATGAAATCAACTTCGATTTTTTTGGATTTTGTCGAGTATTTTTGTTGTAAGATCTATATTTGATTAAATTTAGATGAAAATAACTTCAATTTTCTTGGATGTAGACAAGATTCTTGTCAAATTTTAATAAATTCATTTGAAATCAACTTCGATTTTTTTGGATTTTGTTGAGAATTCTTGTTGTAGGATCTATATTTGATTAAATTTACATGAAAATAACTTCAATTTTGTTGGATTGTGAAAAAAATTTATTTGGAAGTGTCAAATTTTAATAATATTATTTGAAACCAACTTCGATTTTGTTGGATTTTATTGAGTATTTTTGTTGTAGGATCTATATTTGAGTAAATTTAGATGAAAATAACTTATATTATGTGGATTTTGACAAGATTTTGGTCAAATTTTAATAAATTCATTTGAAATCAACTTCGATTTTTTTGGATTTTGTTGAGTATTTTGGATGTAGGATCTATATTTGAGTAAATTTAGATGAAAATAACTTCAATTTTGTTGGTTTATGAAAATAATTTTAGTTGGAAGTGTCAAATTTTAATAAATTTATTTGAAATCAACTTCGATTTTTTTGGATTTTGTTGAGTATTTTTGTTGTAGGATCTATATTTGAGTAAATTTAGATGAAAATAACTTCAATTTTGTTGGATTATGAAAAAAATTTTAGTTGGAAGTGTCCAATTTTAATAAATTTATTTGAAATCAACTTCGATTTTTTGGGATTTTGTTGAGTATTTTTGTTGTAGGATCTATATTTGATTAAATTTAGATGAAAATAACTTCAATTTTCTTGGATGTAGACAAGATTTTTGTCAAATTTTAATAAATTCATTTGAAATCAACTTCGATTTTTTTGGATTTTGTTGAGAATTCTTGTTGTAGGATCTATATTTGATTAAATTTACATGAAAATAACTTCAATTTTGTTGGATTGTGAAAAAAATTTATTTGGAAGTATCAAATTTTAATAATATTATTTGAAACCAACTTCGATTTTTTTGGATTTTATTGAGTATTTTTGTTGTAGGATCTATATTTGAGTAAATTTAGATGAAAATAACTTCAATTTTGTTGGATTGTGAAAAAAATTTTAGTTGGAAGTGTCAAATTTTAATAAATTTATTTGAAACCAACTTCGATTTTTTTGGATTTTGTTGAGTATTTTTGTTGTAGGATCTATATTTGAGTAAATTTAGATGAAAATAACTTCAATTTTGTTGGATTATGAAGAAAAATTTAGTTGGAAATGTCAAATTTTAATAACTTTATTTGAAATCAACTACGATTTTTTTTTATTTTGTTGAGTATTTTTGTTGTAGGATCTATATTTGAGTAAATTTAGATGAAAATAACTTATATTATGTGGATTTTGACATGATTTTGGTCAAATTTTAATAAATTCATTTGAAAGCAACTTCGATTTTGTTGGATTTTGTTGAGTATTTTTGTTGTAGGGTCTATATTTGAGTAAATTTAGATGAAAATAACTTCAATTTTGTTGGATTATGAAAAAAAATTTAGTTGGAAGTGTCCAATTTTAATAAATTTATTTGAAATCAACTTCGATTTTTTGGATTTTGTTGAGTATTTTTGTTGTAGGATCTATATTTGAGTAAATTTAGATGAAAATAACTTCAATTTTGTTGGATTGTGAAAAAAAATTTAGTTGGAAGTGTCAAATTTTACTAAATTTATTTGAAATCAACTTCGATTTTTTTGGATTTTGTTGAGTATTTTTGTTGTAGGATCTATATTTGAGTAAATTTAGATGAAAATAACTTCAATTTTGTTGGATTGTGAAAAAAAATTTAGGTGGAAGTGTCAAATTTTAATAAATTTATTTGAAATCAACTTCGATTTTTTTGGATTTTGTTGAGTATTTTTGTTGTAGGATCTATATTTGAGTAAATTTAGATGAAAATAACTTCAATTTTGTTGGTTTATGAAAAAATTTTAGTTGGAAGTGTCAAATTTTAATAAATTCATATGAAATCAACTTCGATTTTTTTGGATTTTGTCGAGTATTTTTGTTGTAGGATCTATATTTGAGTAAATTTAGATGAAAATAACTTATATTATGTGGATTTTGACAAGATTTTGGTCAAATTTTAATAAATTCATTTGAAAGCAACTTCGATTTTTTTGGATTTTGTTGAGTATTCTTGTTGTAGGATCTATATTTGATTAAATTTAGATGAAAATAACTTCAATTTTGTTGGATTGTGAAAAAAACTTATTTGGAAGTGTCAAATTTTAATAATATTATTTGAAACCAACTTCGATTTTTTTGGATTTTATTGAGTATTTTTGTTGTGGGATCTATATTTGAGTAAATTTAGATGAAAATAACATCAATTTTTTGGATTGTGAAAAAAATTTTAGTTGGAAGTGTCGAATTTTTAAATTTATTTGAAATCAACTTCGATTATTTTGGATTTTGTTGAGTATTTTTGTTGTAGGATCTATATTTGAGTAGATTTAGATGAAAATAACTTCCATTGTTTGGATTGTGAAAAAAAGTTTTACTTGGAAGGGTCAAATTTTAATAAATTTATTTGAAATCAACTTCGATTTTTTTGGATTTTGTTGAGAATTTTTGTTGTAGGATCTATATTTGAGTAAATTTAGATGAAAATAACTTCAATTTTGTTGGATTGTGAAAAAAATTTTAGTTGGAAGTGTCAAATTTTATTAAATTTATTTGAAATCAACTTCGATTTTTTTGGATTTTGTTGAGTATTTTTGTTGTAGGGTCTATATTTGAGTAAATTTAGATGAAAATAACTTCAATTTTGTTGGATTATGAAAAAAAATTTAGTTGGAAGTGTCCAATTTTAATAAATTTATTTGAAATCAACTTCGATTTTTTGGATTTTGTTGAGTATTTTTGATGTAGGATCTATATTTGAGTAAATTTAGATGAAAATATCTTCAATTTTCTTGGATGTAGAAAAGATTTTTGCAAATTTTAATAAATTCATTTGAAATCAACTTCGATTTTTTTGGATTTTGTAGAGAATTCTTGTTGTAGGATCTATATTTGATTAAATTTACATGAAAATAACTTCAATTTTGTTGGATTGTGAAAAAAAATTATTTGGAAGTGTCAAATTTTAATAATATTATTTGAAACCAACTTCGATTTTTTTGGATTTTATTGAGTATTTTTGTTGTAGGATCTATATTTGAGTAAATTTAGATGAAAATAACTTCAATTTTGTTGGATTGTGAAAAAAAATTTAGTTGGAAGTGTCAAATTTTAATAAATTTATTTGAAATCAACTTCGATTTTTTTGGATTTTGTTGAGTATTTTTGTTGTAGGATCTATATTTGAGTAAATTTAGATGAAAATAACTTATATTATGTGCATTTTGACAAGATTTTGGTCAAATTTTAATAAATTCATTTGAAATCAACTTCGATTTTTTTGGATTTTGTTGAGTATTTTGGATGTAGGATCTGTATTTGAGTAAATTTAGATGAAAATAACTTCAATTTTGTTGGATTATGAAAAAAAATTTAGTTGGAAGTGTCAAATTTTAATAAATTTATTTGAAATCAACTTCGATTTTTTTGGATTTTGTTGAGTATTTTTGTTGTAGGATCTATATTTGAGTAAATTTAGATGAAAATAACTTCAATTTTGTTGGATTGTGAAAAAAAATTTAGTTGGAAGTGTCAAATTTTAATAAATTTATTTGAAATCAACTTCGATTTTTTTGGATTTTGTTGAGTATTTTTGTTGTAGGATCTATATTTGAGTAAATTTAGATGAAAATAACTTCAATTTTGTTGGTTTATGAAAAAATTTTAGTTGGAAGTGTCTAATTTTAAGAAATTCATATGAAATCAACTTCGATTTTTTTGGATTTTGTCGAGTATTTTTGTTGTAAGATCTATATTTGATTAAATTTAGATGAAAATAACTTCAATTTTCTTGGATGTAGACAAGATTCTTGTCAAATTTTAATAAATTCATTTGAAATCAACTTCGATTTTTTTGGATTTTGTTGAGAATTCTTGTTGTAGGATCTATATTTGATTAAATTTACATGAAAATAACTTCAATTTTGTTGGATTGTGAAAAAAATTTATTTGGAAGTGTCAAATTTTAATAATATTATTTGAAACCAACTTCGATTTTGTTGGATTTTATTGAGTATTTTTGTTGTAGGATCTATATTTGAGTAAATTTAGATGAAAATAACTTCAATTTTGTTGGATTGTGAAAAAAATTTTAGTTGGAAGTGTCAAATTTTAATAAATTTATTTGAAACCAACTTCGATTTTTTTGGATTTTGTTGAGTATTTTTGTTGTAGGATCTATATTTGAGTAAATTTAGATGAAAATAACTTCAATTTTGTTGGATTGTGAAAAAAAATTTAGTTGGAAGTGTCAAATTTTAATAAATTTATTTGAAATCAACTTCGATTTTTTTGGATTTTGTTGAGTATTTTTGTTGAAGGATCTATATTTGAGTAAATTTAGATGAAAATAACTTCAATTTTGTTGGTTTATGAAAATAATTTTAGTTGGAAGTGTCAAATTTTAATAAATTTATTTGAAATCAACTTCGATTTTTTTGGATTTTGTTGAGTATTTTTGTTGTAGGATCTATATTTGAGTAAATTTAGATGAAAATAACTTCAATTTTGTTGGATTATGAAAAAAATTTTAGTTGGAAGTGTCCAATTTTAATAAATTTATTTGAAATCAACTTCGATTTTTTGGGATTTTGTTGAGTATTTTTGTTGTAGGGTCTATATTTGATTAAATTTAGATGAAAATAACTTCAATTTTCTTGGATGTAGACAATATTTTTGTCAAATTTTAATAAATTCATTTGAAATCAACTTCGATTTTTTTGGATTTTGTTGAGAATTCTTGTTGTAGGATCTATATTTGATTAAATTTACATGAAAATAACTTCAATTTTGTTGGATTGTGAAAAAAATTTATTTGGAAGTATCAAATTTTAATAATATTATTTGAAACCAACTTCGATTTTTTTGGATTTTATTGAGTATTTTTGCTGTAGGATCTATATTTGAGTAAATTTAGATGAAAATAACTTCAATTTTGTTGGATTGTGAAAAAAAATTTAGTTGGAAGTGTCAAATTTTAATAAATTTATTTGAAATCAACTTCGATTTTTTTGGATTTTGTTGAGTATTTTTGTTGTAGGATCTATATTTGAGTAAATTTAGATGAAAATAACTTCAATTTTGTTGGTTTATGAAAATAATTTTAGTTGGAAGTGTCAAATTTTAATAAATTTATTTGAAATCAACTTCGATTTTTTTGGATTTTGTTGAGTATTTTTGTTGTAGGATCTATATTTGAGTAAATTTAGATGAAAATAACTTCAATTTTGTTGGATTATGAAAAAAATTTTAGTTGGAAGTGTCCAATTTTAATAAATTTATTTGAAATCAACTTCGATTTTTTGGGATTTTGTTGAGTATTTTTGTTGTAGGATCTATATTTGATTAAATTTAGATGAAAATAACTTCAATTTTCTTGGATGTAGACAAGATTTTTGTCAAATTTTAATAAATTCATTTGAAATCAACTTCGATTTTTTTGGATTTTGTTGAGAATTCTTGTTGTAGGATCTATATTTGATTAAATTTACATGAAAATAACTTCAATTTTGTTGGATTGTGAAAAAAATTTATTTGGAAGTATCAAATTTTAATAATATTATTTGAAACCAACTTCGATTTTTTTGGATTTTATTGAGTATTTTTGTTGTAGGATCTATATTTGAGTAAATTTAGATGAAAATAACTTCAATTTTGTTGGATTGTGAAAAAAATTTTAGTTGGAAGTGTCAAATTTTAATAAATTTATTTGAAACCAACTTCGATTTTTTTGGATTTTGTTGAGTATTTTTGTTGTAGGATCTATATTTGAGTAAATTTAGATGAAAATAACTTCAATTTTGTTGGATTATGAAAAAAAATTTAGTTGGAAATGTCAAATTTTAATAACTTTATTTGAAATCAACTACGATTTTTTTTTATTTTGTTAAGTATTTTTGTTGTAGGATCTATATTTGAGTAAATTTAGATGAAAATAACTTATATTATGTGGATTTTGACATGATTTTGGTCAAATTTTAATAAATTCATTTGAAAGCAACTTCGATTTTGTTGGATTTTGTTGAGTATTTTTGTTGTAGGGTCTATATTTGAGTAAATTTAGATGAAAATAACTTCAATTTTGTTGGATTGTGAAAAAAATTTTAGTTGAAAGTGTCAAATTTTAATAAATTTATTTGAAACCAACTTCGATTTTTTTGGATTTTGTTGAGTATTTTTGTTGTAGGATCTATATTTGAGTAAATTTAGATGAAAATAACTTCCATTGTTTGGATTGTGAAAAAAAGTTTTAGTTGGAAGGGTCAAATTTTAATAAATTTATTTGAAATCAACTTCGATTTTTTTGGGTTTTGTTGAGTATTTTTGTTGTAGGGTCTATATTTGAGTAAATTTAGATGAAAATAACTTCAATTTTGTTGGATTGTGAAAAAAAATTTAGTTGGAAGTGTCAAATTTTAATAAATTTATTTGAAATCAACTTCGATTTTTTTGGATTTTGTCGAGTATTTTTGTTGTAAGATCTATATTTGATTAAATTTAGATGAAAATAACTTCAATTTTCTTGGATGTAGACAAGATTCTTGTCAAATTTTAATAAATTCATTTGAAATCAACTTCGATTTTTTTGGATTTTGTTGAGAATTCTTGTTGTAGGATCTATATTTGAGTAAATTTAGATGAAAATAACTTCAATTTTGTTGGATTTTGAAAAAAAATTTAGTTGGTAGTGTCAAATTTTAATAAATTTATTTGAAATCAACTTCGATTTTTTTGGATTTTGTTGAGTATTTTTGTTGTAGGATCTATATTTGAGTAAATTTAGATGAAAATAACTTCAATTTTGTTGGATTGTGAAAAAAATTTTAGTTGAAAGTGTCAAATTTTAATAAATTTA
Source organism: Andrena fulva (assembly GCA_946251845.1). Taxonomy (NCBI): domain Eukaryota; kingdom Metazoa; phylum Arthropoda; class Insecta; order Hymenoptera; family Andrenidae; genus Andrena; species Andrena fulva. The sequence goes on along the minus strand of CAMITZ010000003.1, from coordinate 2,996,511 downwards.
TTTGAAACCAACTTCGATTTTTTTGGATTTTGTTGAGTATTTTTGTTGTAGGATCTATATTTGAGTAAATTTAGATGAAAATAACTTCCATTGTTTGGATTGTGAAAAAAAGTTTTAGTTGGAAGGGTCAAATTTTAATAAATTTATTTGAAATCAACTTCGATTTTTTTGGGTTTTGTTGAGTATTTTTGTTGTAGGGTCTATATTTGAGTAAATTTAGATGAAAATAACTTCAATTTTGTTGGATTGTGAAAAAAAATTTAGTTGGAAGTGTCAAATTTTAATAAATTTATTTGAAATCAACTTCGATTTTTTTGGATTTTGTTGAGTATTTTTGTTGTAGGATCTATATTTGAGTAAATTTAGATGAAAATAACTTCAATTTTGTTGGTTTATGAAAAAATTTTAGTTGGAAGTGTCAAATTTTAATAAATTCATATGAAATCAACTTCGATTTTTTTGGATTTTGTCGAGTATTTTTGTTGTAGGATCTATATTTGAGTAAATTTAGATGAAAATAACTTATATTATGTGGATTTTGACAAGATTTTGGTCAAATTTTAATAAATTCATTTGAAAGCAACTTCGATTTTTTTGGATTTTGTTGAGTATTCTTGTTGTAGGATCTATATTTGATTAAATTTAGATGAAAATAACTTCAATTTTGTTGGATTGTGAAAAAAACTTATTTGGAAGTGTCAAATTTTAATAATATTATTTGAAACCAACTTCGATTTTTTTGGATTTTATTGAGTATTTTTGTTGTGGGATCTATATTTGAGTAAATTTAGATGAAAATAACATCAATTTTTTGGATTGTGAAAAAAATTTTAGTTGGAAGTGTCAAATTTTAATAAATTTATTTGAAATCAACTTCGATTTTTTTGGATTTTGTTGAGTATTTTTGTTGTAGGATCTATATTTGAGTAAATTTAGATGAAAATAACTTCAATTTTGTTGGATTGTGAAAAAAACTTATTTGGAAGTGTCAAATTTTAATAAATTTATTTGAAACCAACTTCGATTTTTTTGGATTTTGTTGAGTATTTTTGTTGTAGGATCTATATTTGAGTAAATTTAGATGAAAATAACTTCAATTTTGTTGGATTATGAAAAAAAATTTAGTTGGAAATGTCAAATTTTAATAACTTTATTTGAAATCAACTACGATTTTTTTTTATTTTGTTGAGTATTTTTGTTGTAGGATCTATATTTGAGTAAATTTAGATGAAAATAACTTATATTATGTGGATTTTGACATGATTTTGGTCAAATTTTAATAAATTCATTTGAAAGCAACTTCGATTTTGTTGGATTTTGTTGAGTATTTTTGTTGTAGGGTCTATATTTGAGTAAATTTAGATGAAAATAACTTCAATTTTGTTGGATTGTGAAAAAAACTTATTTGGAAGTGTCAAATTTTAATAATATTATTTGAAACCAACTTCGATTTTTTTGGATTTTATTGAGTATTTTTGTTGTGGGATCTATATTTGAGTAAATTTAGATGAAAATAACTTCAATTTTGTTGGATTTTGAAAAAAAATTTAGTTGGTAGTGTCAAATTTTAATAAATTTATTTGAAATCAACTTCGATTTTATTGGATTTTGTTGAGTATTTTTGTTGTAGGATCTATATTTGAGTAAATTTAGATGAAAATAACTTCAATTTTGTTGGATTGTGAAAAAAATTTTAGTTGAAAGTGTCAAATTTTAATAAATTTATTTGAAACCAACTTCGATTTTTTTGGATTTTGTTGAGTATTTTTGTTGTAGGATCTATATTTGAGTAAATTTAGATGAAAATAACTTCCATTGTTTGGATTGTGAAAAAAAGTTTTAGTTGGAAGGGTCAAATTTTAATAAATTTATTTGAAATCAACTTCGATTTTTTTGGGTTTTGTTGAGTATTTTTGTTGTAGGGTCTATATTTGAGTAAATTTAGATGAAAATAACTTCAATTTTGTTGGATTGTGAAAAAAAATTTAGTTGGAAGTGTCAAATTTTAATAAATTTATTTGAAATCAACTTCGATTTTTTTGGATTTTGTTGAGTATTTTTGTTGTAGGATCTATATTTGAGTAAATTTAGATGAAAATAACTTATATTATGTGGATTTTGACAAGATTTTGGTCAAATTTTAATAAATTCATTTGAAATCAACTTCGATTTTTTTGGATTTTGTTGAGTATTTTGGATGTAGGATCTATATTTGAGTAAATTTAGATGAAAATAACTTCAATTTTGTTGGTTTATGAAAATAATTTTAGTTGGAAGTGTCAAATTTTAATAAATTTATTTGAAATCAACTTCGATTTTTTTGGATTTTGTTGAGTATTTTTGTTGTAGGATCTATATTTGAGTAAATTTAGATGAAAATAACTTCAATTTTGTTGGATTATGAAAAAAATTTTAGTTGGAAGTGTCCAATTTTAATAAATTTATTTGAAATCAACTTCGATTTTTTGGGATTTTGTTGAGTATTTTTGTTGTAGGATCTATATTTGATTAAATTTAGATGAAAATAACTTCAATTTTCTTGGATGTAGACAAGATTTTTGTCAAATTTTAATAAATTCATTTGAAATCAACTTCGATTTTTTTGGATTTTGTTGAGAATTCTTGTTGTAGGATCTATATTTGATTAAATTTACATGAAAATAACTTCAATTTTGTTGGATTGTGAAAAAAATTTATTTGGAAGTATCAAATTTTAATAATATTATTTGAAACCAACTTCGATTTTTTTGGATTTTATTGAGTATTTTTGTTGTAGGATCTATATTTGAGTAAATTTAGATGAAAATAACTTCAATTTTGTTGGATTGTGAAAAAAATTTTAGTTGGAAGTGTCAAATTTTAATAAATTTATTTGAAACCAACTTCGATTTTTTTGGATTTTGTTGAGTATTTTTGTTGTAGGATCTATATTTGAGTAAATTTAGATGAAAATAACTTCAATTTTGTTGGATTATGAAGAAAAATTTAGTTGGAAATGTCAAATTTTAATAACTTTATTTGAAATCAACTACGATTTTTTTTTATTTTGTTGAGTATTTTTGTTGTAGGATCTATATTTGAGTAAATTTAGATGAAAATAACTTATATTATGTGGATTTTGACATGATTTTGGTCAAATTTTAATAAATTCATTTGAAAGCAACTTCGATTTTGTTGGATTTTGTTGAGTATTTTTGTTGTAGGGTCTATATTTGAGTAAATTTAGATGAAAATAACTTCAATTTTGTTGGATTATGAAAAAAAATTTAGTTGGAAGTGTCCAATTTTAATAAATTTATTTGAAATCAACTTCGATTTTTTGGATTTTGTTGAGTATTTTTGTTGTAGGATCTATATTTGAGTAAATTTAGATGAAAATAACTTCAATTTTGTTGGATTGTGAAAAAAAATTTAGTTGGAAGTGTCAAATTTTACTAAATTTATTTGAAATCAACTTCGATTTTTTTGGATTTTGTTGAGTATTTTTGTTGTAGGATCTATATTTGAGTAAATTTAGATGAAAATAACTTCAATTTTGTTGGATTGTGAAAAAAAATTTAGGTGGAAGTGTCAAATTTTAATAAATTTATTTGAAATCAACTTCGATTTTTTTGGATTTTGTTGAGTATTTTTGTTGTAGGATCTATATTTGAGTAAATTTAGATGAAAATAACTTCAATTTTGTTGGTTTATGAAAAAATTTTAGTTGGAAGTGTCAAATTTTAATAAATTCATATGAAATCAACTTCGATTTTTTTGGATTTTGTCGAGTATTTTTGTTGTAGGATCTATATTTGAGTAAATTTAGATGAAAATAACTTATATTATGTGGATTTTGACAAGATTTTGGTCAAATTTTAATAAATTCATTTGAAAGCAACTTCGATTTTTTTGGATTTTGTTGAGTATTCTTGTTGTAGGATCTATATTTGATTAAATTTAGATGAAAATAACTTCAATTTTGTTGGATTGTGAAAAAAACTTATTTGGAAGTGTCAAATTTTAATAATATTATTTGAAACCAACTTCGATTTTTTTGGATTTTATTGAGTATTTTTGTTGTGGGATCTATATTTGAGTAAATTTAGATGAAAATAACATCAATTTTTTGGATTGTGAAAAAAATTTTAGTTGGAAGTGTCGAATTTTTAAATTTATTTGAAATCAACTTCGATTATTTTGGATTTTGTTGAGTATTTTTGTTGTAGGATCTATATTTGAGTAGATTTAGATGAAAATAACTTCCATTGTTTGGATTGTGAAAAAAAGTTTTACTTGGAAGGGTCAAATTTTAATAAATTTATTTGAAATCAACTTCGATTTTTTTGGATTTTGTTGAGAATTTTTGTTGTAGGATCTATATTTGAGTAAATTTAGATGAAAATAACTTCAATTTTGTTGGATTGTGAAAAAAATTTTAGTTGGAAGTGTCAAATTTTATTAAATTTATTTGAAATCAACTTCGATTTTTTTGGATTTTGTTGAGTATTTTTGTTGTAGGGTCTATATTTGAGTAAATTTAGATGAAAATAACTTCAATTTTGTTGGATTATGAAAAAAAATTTAGTTGGAAGTGTCCAATTTTAATAAATTTATTTGAAATCAACTTCGATTTTTTGGATTTTGTTGAGTATTTTTGATGTAGGATCTATATTTGAGTAAATTTAGATGAAAATATCTTCAATTTTCTTGGATGTAGAAAAGATTTTTGCAAATTTTAATAAATTCATTTGAAATCAACTTCGATTTTTTTGGATTTTGTAGAGAATTCTTGTTGTAGGATCTATATTTGATTAAATTTACATGAAAATAACTTCAATTTTGTTGGATTGTGAAAAAAAATTATTTGGAAGTGTCAAATTTTAATAATATTATTTGAAACCAACTTCGATTTTTTTGGATTTTATTGAGTATTTTTGTTGTAGGATCTATATTTGAGTAAATTTAGATGAAAATAACTTCAATTTTGTTGGATTGTGAAAAAAAATTTAGTTGGAAGTGTCAAATTTTAATAAATTTATTTGAAATCAACTTCGATTTTTTTGGATTTTGTTGAGTATTTTTGTTGTAGGATCTATATTTGAGTAAATTTAGATGAAAATAACTTATATTATGTGCATTTTGACAAGATTTTGGTCAAATTTTAATAAATTCATTTGAAATCAACTTCGATTTTTTTGGATTTTGTTGAGTATTTTGGATGTAGGATCTGTATTTGAGTAAATTTAGATGAAAATAACTTCAATTTTGTTGGATTATGAAAAAAAATTTAGTTGGAAGTGTCAAATTTTAATAAATTTATTTGAAATCAACTTCGATTTTTTTGGATTTTGTTGAGTATTTTTGTTGTAGGATCTATATTTGAGTAAATTTAGATGAAAATAACTTCAATTTTGTTGGATTGTGAAAAAAAATTTAGTTGGAAGTGTCAAATTTTAATAAATTTATTTGAAATCAACTTCGATTTTTTTGGATTTTGTTGAGTATTTTTGTTGTAGGATCTATATTTGAGTAAATTTAGATGAAAATAACTTCAATTTTGTTGGTTTATGAAAAAATTTTAGTTGGAAGTGTCTAATTTTAAGAAATTCATATGAAATCAACTTCGATTTTTTTGGATTTTGTCGAGTATTTTTGTTGTAAGATCTATATTTGATTAAATTTAGATGAAAATAACTTCAATTTTCTTGGATGTAGACAAGATTCTTGTCAAATTTTAATAAATTCATTTGAAATCAACTTCGATTTTTTTGGATTTTGTTGAGAATTCTTGTTGTAGGATCTATATTTGATTAAATTTACATGAAAATAACTTCAATTTTGTTGGATTGTGAAAAAAATTTATTTGGAAGTGTCAAATTTTAATAATATTATTTGAAACCAACTTCGATTTTGTTGGATTTTATTGAGTATTTTTGTTGTAGGATCTATATTTGAGTAAATTTAGATGAAAATAACTTATATTATGTGGATTTTGACAAGATTTTGGTCAAATTTTAATAAATTCATTTGAAATCAACTTCGATTTTTTTGGATTTTGTTGAGTATTTTGGATGTAGGATCTATATTTGAGTAAATTTAGATGAAAATAACTTCAATTTTGTTGGTTTATGAAAATAATTTTAGTTGGAAGTGTCAAATTTTAATAAATTTATTTGAAATCAACTTCGATTTTTTTGGATTTTGTTGAGTATTTTTGTTGTAGGATCTATATTTGAGTAAATTTAGATGAAAATAACTTCAATTTTGTTGGATTATGAAAAAAATTTTAGTTGGAAGTGTCCAATTTTAATAAATTTATTTGAAATCAACTTCGATTTTTTGGGATTTTGTTGAGTATTTTTGTTGTAGGATCTATATTTGATTAAATTTAGATGAAAATAACTTCAATTTTCTTGGATGTAGACAAGATTTTTGTCAAATTTTAATAAATTCATTTGAAATCAACTTCGATTTTTTTGGATTTTGTTGAGAATTCTTGTTGTAGGATCTATATTTGATTAAATTTACATGAAAATAACTTCAATTTTGTTGGATTGTGAAAAAAATTTATTTGGAAGTATCAAATTTTAATAATATTATTTGAAACCAACTTCGATTTTTTTGGATTTTATTGAGTATTTTTGTTGTAGGATCTATATTTGAGTAAATTTAGATGAAAATAACTTCAATTTTGTTGGATTGTGAAAAAAATTTTAGTTGGAAGTGTCAAATTTTAATAAATTTATTTGAAACCAACTTCGATTTTTTTGGATTTTGTTGAGTATTTTTGTTGTAGGATCTATATTTGAGTAAATTTAGATGAAAATAACTTCAATTTTGTTGGATTATGAAGAAAAATTTAGTTGGAAATGTCAAATTTTAATAACTTTATTTGAAATCAACTACGATTTTTTTTTATTTTGTTGAGTATTTTTGTTGTAGGATCTATATTTGAGTAAATTTAGATGAAAATAACTTATATTATGTGGATTTTGACATGATTTTGGTCAAATTTTAATAAATTCATTTGAAAGCAACTTCGATTTTGTTGGATTTTGTTGAGTATTTTTGTTGTAGGGTCTATATTTGAGTAAATTTAGATGAAAATAACTTCAATTTTGTTGGATTATGAAAAAAAATTTAGTTGGAAGTGTCCAATTTTAATAAATTTATTTGAAATCAACTTCGATTTTTTGGATTTTGTTGAGTATTTTTGTTGTAGGATCTATATTTGAGTAAATTTAGATGAAAATAACTTCAATTTTGTTGGATTGTGAAAAAAAATTTAGTTGGAAGTGTCAAATTTTACTAAATTTATTTGAAATCAACTTCGATTTTTTTGGATTTTGTTGAGTATTTTTGTTGTAGGATCTATATTTGAGTAAATTTAGATGAAAATAACTTCAATTTTGTTGGATTGTGAAAAAAAATTTAGGTGGAAGTGTCAAATTTTAATAAATTTATTTGAAATCAACTTCGATTTTTTTGGATTTTGTTGAGTATTTTTGTTGTAGGATCTATATTTGAGTAAATTTAGATGAAAATAACTTCAATTTTGTTGGTTTATGAAAAAATTTTAGTTGGAAGTGTCAAATTTTAATAAATTCATATGAAATCAACTTCGATTTTTTTGGATTTTGTCGAGTATTTTTGTTGTAGGATCTATATTTGAGTAAATTTAGATGAAAATAACTTATATTATGTGGATTTTGACAAGATTTTGGTCAAATTTTAATAAATTCATTTGAAAGCAACTTCGATTTTTTTGGATTTTGTTGAGTATTCTTGTTGTAGGATCTATATTTGATTAAATTTAGATGAAAATAACTTCAATTTTGTTGGATTGTGAAAAAAACTTATTTGGAAGTGTCAAATTTTAATAATATTATTTGAAACCAACTTCGATTTTTTTGGATTTTATTGAGTATTTTTGTTGTGGGATCTATATTTGAGTAAATTTAGATGAAAATAACATCAATTTTTTGGATTGTGAAAAAAATTTTAGTTGGAAGTGTCGAATTTTTAAATTTATTTGAAATCAACTTCGATTATTTTGGATTTTGTTGAGTATTTTTGTTGTAGGATCTATATTTGAGTAGATTTAGATGAAAATAACTTCCATTGTTTGGATTGTGAAAAAAAGTTTTACTTGGAAGGGTCAAATTTTAATAAATTTATTTGAAATCAACTTCGATTTTTTTGGATTTTGTTGAGAATTTTTGTTGTAGGATCTATATTTGAGTAAATTTAGATGAAAATAACTTCAATTTTGTTGGATTGTGAAAAAAATTTTAGTTGGAAGTGTCAAATTTTATTAAATTTATTTGAAATCAACTTCGATTTTTTTGGATTTTGTTGAGTATTTTTGTTGTAGGGTCTATATTTGAGTAAATTTAGATGAAAATAACTTCAATTTTGTTGGATTATGAAAAAAAATTTAGTTGGAAGTGTCCAATTTTAATAAATTTATTTGAAATCAACTTCGATTTTTTGGATTTTGTTGAGTATTTTTGATGTAGGATCTATATTTGAGTAAATTTAGATGAAAATATCTTCAATTTTCTTGGATGTAGAAAAGATTTTTGCAAATTTTAATAAATTCATTTGAAATCAACTTCGATTTTTTTGGATTTTGTAGAGAATTCTTGTTGTAGGATCTATATTTGATTAAATTTACATGAAAATAACTTCAATTTTGTTGGATTGTGAAAAAAAATTATTTGGAAGTGTCAAATTTTAATAATATTATTTGAAACCAACTTCGATTTTTTTGGATTTTATTGAGTATTTTTGTTGTAGGATCTATATTTGAGTAAATTTAGATGAAAATAACTTCAATTTTGTTGGATTGTGAAAAAAAATTTAGTTGGAAGTGTCAAATTTTAATAAATTTATTTGAAATCAACTTCGATTTTTTTGGATTTTGTTGAGTATTTTTGTTGTAGGATCTATATTTGAGTAAATTTAGATGAAAATAACTTATATTATGTGCATTTTGACAAGATTTTGGTCAAATTTTAATAAATTCATTTGAAATCAACTTCGATTTTTTTGGATTTTGTTGAGTATTTTGGATGTAGGATCTGTATTTGAGTAAATTTAGATGAAAATAACTTCAATTTTGTTGGATTATGAAAAAAAATTTAGTTGGAAGTGTCAAATTTTAATAAATTTATTTGAAATCAACTTCGATTTTTTTGGATTTTGTTGAGTATTTTTGTTGTAGGATCTATATTTGAGTAAATTTAGATGAAAATAACTTCAATTTTGTTGGATTGTGAAAAAAAATTTAGTTGGAAGTGTCAAATTTTAATAAATTTATTTGAAATCAACTTCGATTTTTTTGGATTTTGTTGAGTATTTTTGTTGTAGGATCTATATTTGAGTAAATTTAGATGAAAATAACTTCAATTTTGTTGGTTTATGAAAAAATTTTAGTTGGAAGTGTCTAATTTTAAGAAATTCATATGAAATCAACTTCGATTTTTTTGGATTTTGTCGAGTATTTTTGTTGTAAGATCTATATTTGATTAAATTTAGATGAAAATAACTTCAATTTTCTTGGATGTAGACAAGATTCTTGTCAAATTTTAATAAATTCATTTGAAATCAACTTCGATTTTTTTGGATTTTGTTGAGAATTCTTGTTGTAGGATCTATATTTGATTAAATTTACATGAAAATAACTTCAATTTTGTTGGATTGTGAAAAAAATTTATTTGGAAGTGTCAAATTTTAATAATATTATTTGAAACCAACTTCGATTTTGTTGGATTTTATTGAGTATTTTTGTTGTAGGATCTATATTTGAGTAAATTTAGATGAAAATAACTTCAATTTTGTTGGATTGTGAAAAAAATTTTAGTTGGAAGTGTCAAATTTTAATAAATTTATTTGAAACCAACTTCGATTTTTTTGGATTTTGTTGAGTATTTTTGTTGTAGGATCTATATTTGAGTAAATTTAGATGAAAATAACTTCAATTTTGTTGGATTGTGAAAAAAAATTTAGTTGGAAGTGTCAAATTTTAATAAATTTATTTGAAATCAACTTCGATTTTTTTGGATTTTGTTGAGTATTTTTGTTGAAGGATCTATATTTGAGTAAATTTAGATGAAAATAACTTCAATTTTGTTGGTTTATGAAAATAATTTTAGTTGGAAGTGTCAAATTTTAATAAATTTATTTGAAATCAACTTCGATTTTTTTGGATTTTGTTGAGTATTTTTGTTGTAGGATCTATATTTGAGTAAATTTAGATGAAAATAACTTCAATTTTGTTGGATTATGAAAAAAATTTTAGTTGGAAGTGTCCAATTTTAATAAATTTATTTGAAATCAACTTCGATTTTTTGGGATTTTGTTGAGTATTTTTGTTGTAGGGTCTATATTTGATTAAATTTAGATGAAAATAACTTCAATTTTCTTGGATGTAGACAATATTTTTGTCAAATTTTAATAAATTCATTTGAAATCAACTTCGATTTTTTTGGATTTTGTTGAGAATTCTTGTTGTAGGATCTATATTTGATTAAATTTACATGAAAATAACTTCAATTTTGTTGGATTGTGAAAAAAATTTATTTGGAAGTATCAAATTTTAATAATATTATTTGAAACCAACTTCGATTTTTTTGGATTTTATTGAGTATTTTTGCTGTAGGATCTATATTTGAGTAAATTTAGATGAAAATAACTTCAATTTTGTTGGATTGTGAAAAAAAATTTAGTTGGAAGTGTCAAATTTTAATAAATTTATTTGAAATCAACTTCGATTTTTTTGGATTTTGTTGAGTATTTTTGTTGTAGGATCTATATTTGAGTAAATTTAGATGAAAATAACTTCAATTTTGTTGGTTTATGAAAATAATTTTAGTTGGAAGTGTCAAATTTTAATAAATTTATTTGAAATCAACTTCGATTTTTTTGGATTTTGTTGAGTATTTTTGTTGTAGGATCTATATTTGAGTAAATTTAGATGAAAATAACTTCAATTTTGTTGGATTATGAAAAAAATTTTAGTTGGAAGTGTCCAATTTTAATAAATTTATTTGAAATCAACTTCGATTTTTTGGGATTTTGTTGAGTATTTTTGTTGTAGGATCTATATTTGATTAAATTTAGATGAAAATAACTTCAATTTTCTTGGATGTAGACAAGATTTTTGTCAAATTTTAATAAATTCATTTGAAATCAACTTCGATTTTTTTGGATTTTGTTGAGAATTCTTGTTGTAGGATCTATATTTGATTAAATTTACATGAAAATAACTTCAATTTTGTTGGATTGTGAAAAAAATTTATTTGGAAGTATCAAATTTTAATAATATTATTTGAAACCAACTTCGATTTTTTTGGATTTTATTGAGTATTTTTGTTGTAGGATCTATATTTGAGTAAATTTAGATGAAAATAACTTCAATTTTGTTGGATTGTGAAAAAAATTTTAGTTGGAAGTGTCAAATTTTAATAAATTTATTTGAAACCAACTTCGATTTTTTTGGATTTTGTTGAGTATTTTTGTTGTAGGATCTATATTTGAGTAAATTTAGATGAAAATAACTTCAATTTTGTTGGATTATGAAAAAAAATTTAGTTGGAAATGTCAAATTTTAATAACTTTATTTGAAATCAACTACGATTTTTTTTTATTTTGTTAAGTATTTTTGTTGTAGGATCTATATTTGAGTAAATTTAGATGAAAATAACTTATATTATGTGGATTTTGACATGATTTTGGTCAAATTTTAATAAATTCATTTGAAAGCAACTTCGATTTTGTTGGATTTTGTTGAGTATTTTTGTTGTAGGGTCTATATTTGAGTAAATTTAGATGAAAATAACTTCAATTTTGTTGGATTGTGAAAAAAATTTTAGTTGAAAGTGTCAAATTTTAATAAATTTATTTGAAACCAACTTCGATTTTTTTGGATTTTGTTGAGTATTTTTGTTGTAGGATCTATATTTGAGTAAATTTAGATGAAAATAACTTCCATTGTTTGGATTGTGAAAAAAAGTTTTAGTTGGAAGGGTCAAATTTTAATAAATTTATTTGAAATCAACTTCGATTTTTTTGGGTTTTGTTGAGTATTTTTGTTGTAGGGTCTATATTTGAGTAAATTTAGATGAAAATAACTTCAATTTTGTTGGATTGTGAAAAAAAATTTAGTTGGAAGTGTCAAATTTTAATAAATTTATTTGAAATCAACTTCGATTTTTTTGGATTTTGTCGAGTATTTTTGTTGTAAGATCTATATTTGATTAAATTTAGATGAAAATAACTTCAATTTTCTTGGATGTAGACAAGATTCTTGTCAAATTTTAATAAATTCATTTGAAATCAACTTCGATTTTTTTGGATTTTGTTGAGAATTCTTGTTGTAGGATCTATATTTGAGTAAATTTAGATGAAAATAACTTCAATTTTGTTGGATTTTGAAAAAAAATTTAGTTGGTAGTGTCAAATTTTAATAAATTTATTTGAAATCAACTTCGATTTTTTTGGATTTTGTTGAGTATTTTTGTTGTAGGATCTATATTTGAGTAAATTTAGATGAAAATAACTTCAATTTTGTTGGATTGTGAAAAAAATTTTAGTTGAAAGTGTCAAATTTTAATAAATTTATTTGAAACCAACTTCGATTTTTTTGGATTTTGTTGAGTATTTTTGTTGTAGGATCTATATTTGAGTAAATTTAGATGAAAATAACTTCCATTGTTTGGATTGTGAAAAAAAGTTTTAGTTGGAAGGGTCAAATTTTAATAAATTTATTTGAAATCAACTTCGATTTTTTTGGGTTTTGTTGAGTATTTTTGTTGTAGGGTCTATATTTGAGTAAATTTAGATGAAAATAACTTCAATTTTGTTGGATTGTGAAAAAAAATTTAGTTGGAAGTGTCAAATTTTAATAAATTTATTTGAAATCAACTTCGATTTTTTTGGATTTTGTTGAGTATTTTTGTTGTAGGATCTATATTTGAGTAAATTTAGATGAAAATAACTTATATTATGTGGATTTTTACAAGATTTTGGTCAAATTTTAATAAATTCATTTGAAATCAACTTCGATTTTTTTGGATTTTGTTGAGTATTTTGGATGTAGGATCTATATTTGAGTAAATTTAGATGAAAATAACTTCAATTTTGTTGGATTATGAAAAAAAATTTAGTTGGAAGTGTCAAATTTTAATAAATTTATTTGAAATCAACTTCGATTTTTTTGGATTTTGTTGAGTATTTTTGTTGTAGGATCTATATTTGAGTAAATTTAGATGAAAATAACTTCAATTTTGTTGGATTGTGAAAAAAAATTTAGTTGGAAGTGTCAAATTTTAATAAATTTATTTGAAATCAACTTCGATTTTTTTGGATTTTGTTGAGTATTTTTGTTTTAGGATCTATATTTGAGTAAATTTAGATGAAAATTACTTCAATTTTGTTGGTTTATGAAAAAATTTTAGTTGGAAGTGTCTAATTTTAAGAAATTCATATGAAATCAACTTCGATTTTTTTGGATTTTGTCGAGTATTTTTGTTGTAAGATCTATATTTGATTAAATTTAGATGAAAATAACTTCAATTTTCTTGGATGTAGACAAGATTCTTGTCAAATTTTAATAAATTCATTTGAAATCAACTTCGATTTTTTTGGATTTTGTTGAGAATTCTTGTTGTAGGATCTATATTTGATTAAATTTACATGAAAATAACTTCAATTTTGTTGGATTGTGAAAAAAATTTATTTGGAAGTGTCAAATTTTAATAATATTATTTGAAACCAACTTCGATTTTGTTGGATTTTATTGAGTATTTTTGTTGTAGGATCTATATTTGAGTAAATTTAGATGAAAATAACTTCAATTTTGTTGGATTGTGAAAAAAATTTTAGTTGGAAGTGTCAAATTTTAATAAATTTATTTGAAACCAACTTCGATTTTTTTGGATTTTGTTGAGTATTTTTGTTGTAGGATCTATATTTGAGTAAATTTAGATGAAAATAACTTCAATTTTGTTGGATTGTGAAAAAAAATTTAGTTGGAAGTGTCAAATTTTAATAAATTTATTTGAAATCAACTTCGATTTTTTTGGATTTTGTTGAGTATTTTTGTTGTAGGATCTATATTTGAGTAAATTTAGATGAAAATAACTTCAATTTTGTTGGATTATGAAAAAAATTTTAGTTGGAAGTGTCCAATTTTAATAAATTTATTTGAAATCAACTTCGATTTTTTGGGATTTTGTTGAGTATTTTTGTTGTAGGGTCTATATTTGATTAAATTTAGATGAAAATAACTTCAATTTTCTTGGATGTAGACAATATTTTTGTCAAATTTTAATAAATTTATTTGAAATCAACTTCGTTTTATTTGGATTTTGTTGAGAATTCTTGTTGTAGGATCTATATTTGATTAAATTTACATGAAAATAACTTCAATTTTGTTGGATTGTGAAAAAAATTTATTTGGAAGTATCAAATTTTAATAATATTATTTGAAACCAACTTCGATTTTTTTGGATTTTATTGAGTATTTTTGCTGTAGGATCTATATTTGAGTAAATTTAGATGAAAATAACTTCAATTTTGTTGGATTGTGAAAAAAAATTTAGTTGGAAGTGTCAAATTTTAATAAATTTATTTGAAATCAACTTCGATTTTTTTGGATTTTGTTGAGTATTTTTGTTGTAGGATCTATATTTGAGTAAATTTAGATGAAAATAACTTCAATTTTGTTGGTTTATGAAAATAATTTTAGTTGGAAGTGTCAAATTTTAATAAATTTATTTGAAATCAACTTCGATTTTTTTGGATTTTGTTGAGTATTTTTGTTGTAGGATCTATATTTGAGTAAATTTAGATGAAAATAACTTCAATTTTGTTGGATTATGAAAAAAATTTTAGTTGGAAGTGTCCAATTTTAATAAATTTATTTGAAATCAACTTCGATTTTTTGGGATTTTGTTGAGTATTTTTGTTGTAGGATCTATATTTGATTAAATTTAGATGAAAATAACTTCAATTTTCTTGGATGTAGACAAGATTTTTGTCAAATTTTAATAAATTCATTTGAAATCAACTTCGATTTTTTTGGATTTTGTTGAGAATTCTTGTTGTAGGATCTATATTTGATTAAATTTACATGAAAATAACTTCAATTTTGTTGGATTGTGAAAAAAATTTATTTGGAAGTATCAAATTTTAATAATATTATTTGAAACCAACTTCGATTTTTTTGGATTTTATTGAGTATTTTTGTTGTAGGATCTATATTTGAGTAAATTTAGATGAAAATAACTTCAATTTTGTTGGATTGTGAAAAAAATTTTAGTTGGAAGTGTCAAATTTTAATAAATTTATTTGAAACCAACTTCGATTTTTTTGGATTTTGTTGAGTATTTTTGTTGTAGGATCTATATTTGAGTAAATTTAGATGAAAATAACTTCAATTTTGTTGGATTATGAAAAAAAATTTAGTTGGAAATGTCAAATTTTAATAACTTTATTTGAAATCAACTACGATTTTTTTTTATTTTGTTGAGTATTTTTGTTGTAGGATCTATATTTGAGTAAATTTAGATGAAAATAACTTATATTATGTGGATTTTGACATGATTTTGGTCAAATTTTAATAAATTCATTTGAAAGCAACTTCGATTTTGTTGGATTTTGTTGAGTATTTTTGTTGTAGGGTCTATATTTGAGTAAATTTAGATGAAAATAACTTCAATTTTGTTGGATTATGAAAAAAAATTTAGTTGGAAGTGTCCAATTTTAATAAATTTATTTGAAATCAACTTCGATTTTTTGGATTTTGTTGAGTATTTTTGTTGTAGGATCTATATTTGAGTAAATTTAGATGAAAATAACTTCAATTTTGTTGGATTGTGAAAAAAAATTTAGTTGGAAGTGTCAAATTTTACTAAATTTATTTGAAATCAACTTCGATTTTTTTGGATTTTGTTGAGTATTTTTGTTGTAGGATCTATATTTGAGTAAATTTAGATGAAAATAACTTCAATTTTGTTGGATTGTGAAAAAAAATTTAGGTGGAAGTGTCAAATTTTAATAAATTTATTTGAAATCAACTTCGATTTTTTTGGATTTTGTTGAGTATTTTTGTTGTAGGATCTATATTTGAGTAAATTTAGATGAAAATAACTTCAATTTTGTTGGATTGTGAAAAAAAATTTAGTTGGAAGTGTCAAATTTTAATAAATTTATTTGAAATCAACTTCGATTTTTTTGGATTTTGTTGAGTATTTTTGTTGTAGGATCTATATTTGAGTAAATTTAGATGAAAATAACTTCAATTTTGTTGGTTTATGAAAAAATTTTAGTTGGAAGTGTCTAATTTTAAGAAATTCATATGAAATCAACTTCGATTTTTTTGGATTTTGTCGAGTATTTTTGTTGTAAGATCTATATTTGATTAAATTTAGATGAAAATAACTTCAATTTTCTTGGATGTAGACAAGATTCTTGTCAAATTTTAATAAATTCATTTGAAATCAACTTCGATTTTTTTGGATTTTGTTGAGAATTCTTGTCGTAGGATCTATATTTGATTAAATTTACATGAAAATAACTTCAATTTTGTTGGATTGTGAAAAAAATTTATTTGGAAGTGTCAAATTTTAATAATATTATTTGAAACCAACTTCGATTTTGTTGGATTTTATTGAGTATTTTTGTTGTAGGATCTATATTTGAGTAAATTTAGATGAAAATAACTTCAATTTTGTTGGATTGTGAAAAAAATTTTAGTTGGAAGTGTCAAATTTTAATAAATTTATTTGAAACCAACTTCGATTTTTTTGGATTTTGTTGAGTATTTTTGTTGTAGGATCTATATTTGAGTAAATTTAGATGAAAATAACTTCAATTTTGTTGGATTGTGAAAAAAAATTTAGTTGGAAGTGTCAAATTTTAATAAATTTATTTGAAATCAACTTCGATTTTTTTGGATTTTGTTGAGTATTTTTGTTGAAGGATCTATATTTGAGTAAATTTAGATGAAAATAACTTCAATTTTGTTGGTTTATGAAAATAATTTTAGTTGGAAGTGTCAAATTTTAATAAATTTATTTGAAATCAACTTCGATTTTTTTGGATTTTGTTGAGTATTTTTGTTGTAGGATCTATATTTGAGTAAATTTAGATGAAAATAACTTCAATTTTGTTGGATTATGAAAAAAATTTTAGTTGGAAGTGTCCAATTTTAATAAATTTATTTGAAATCAACTTCGATTTTTTGGGATTTTGTTGAGTATTTTTGTTGTAGGGTCTATATTTGATTAAATTTAGATGAAAATAACTTCAATTTTCTTGGATGTAGACAATATTTTTGTCAAATTTTAATAAATTCATTTGAAATCAACTTCGATTTTTTTGGATTTTGTTGAGAATTCTTGTTGTAGGATCTATATTTGATTAAATTTACATGAAAATAACTTCAATTTTGTTGGATTGTGAAAAAAATTTATTTGGAAGTATCAAATTTTAATAATATTATTTGAAACCAACTTCGATTTTTTTGGATTTTATTGAGTATTTTTGCTGTAGGATCTATATTTGAGTAAATTTAGATGAAAATAACTTCAATTTTGTTGGATTGTGAAAAAAAATTTAGTTGGAAGTGTCAAATTTTAATAAATTTATTTGAAATCAACTTCGATTTTTTTGGATTTTGTTGAGTATTTTTGTTGTAGGATCTATATTTGAGTAAATTTAGATGAAAATAACTTCAATTTTGTTGGTTTATGAAAATAATTTTAGTTGGAAGTGTCAAATTTTAATAAATTTATTTGAAATCAACTTCGATTTTTTTGGATTTTTTTGAGTATTTTTGTTGTAGGATCTATATTTGAGTAAATTTAGATGAAAATAACTTCAATTTTGTTGGATTGTGAAAAAAATTTTAGTTGGAAGTGTCAAATTTTAATAAATTTATTTGAAACCAACTTCGATTTTTTTGGATTTTGTTGAGTATTTTTGTTGTAGGATCTATATTTGAGTAAATTTAGATGAAAATAACTTCAATTTTGTTGGATTATGAAAAAAAATTTAGTTGGAAATGTCAAATTTTAATAACTTTATTTGAAATCAACTACGATTTTTTTTTATTTTGTTGAGTATTTTTGTTGTAGGATCTATATTTGAGTAAATTTAGATGAAAATAACTTCCATTGTTTGGATTGTGAAAAAAAGTTTTAGTTGGAAGGGTCAAATTTTAATAAATTTATTTGAAATCAACTTCGATTTTTTTGGGTTTTGTTGAGTATTTTTGTTGTAGGGTCTATATTTGAGTAAATTTAGATGAAAATAACTTCAATTTTGTTGGATTGTGAAAAAAAATTTAGTTGGAAGTGTCAAATTTTAATAAATTTATTTGAAATCAACTTCGATTTTTTTGGATTTTGTCGAGTATTTTTGTTGTAAGATCTATATTTGATTAAATTTAGATGAAAATAACTTCAATTTTCTTGGATGTAGACAAGATTCTTGTCAAATTTTAATAAATTCATTTGAAATCAACTTCGATTTTTTTGGATTTTGTTGAGAATTCTTGTTGTAGGATCTATATTTGAGTAAATTTAGATGAAAATAACTTCAATTTTGTTGGATTTTGAAAAAAAATTTAGTTGGTAGTGTCAAATTTTAATAAATTTATTTGAAATCAACTTCGATTTTTTTGGATTTTGTTGAGTATTTTTGTTGTAGGATCTATATTTGAGTAAATTTAGATGAAAATAACTTCAATTTTGTTGGATTGTGAAAAAAATTTTAGTTGAAAGTGTCAAATTTTAATAAATTTATTTGAAACCAACTTCGATTTTTTTGGATTTTGTTGAGTATTTTTGTTGTAGGATCTATATTTGAGTAAATTTAGATGAAAATAACTTCCATTGTTTGGATTGTGAAAAAAAGTTTTAGTTGGAAGGGTCAAATTTTAATAAATTTATTTGAAATCAACTTCGATTTTTTTGGGTTTTGTTGAGTATTTTTGTTGTAGGGTCTATATTTGAGTAAATTTAGATGAAAATAACTTCAATTTTGTTGGATTGTGAAAAAAAATTTAGTTGGAAGTGTCAAATTTTAATAAATTTATTTGAAATCAACTTCGATTTTTTTGGATTTTGTTGAGTATTTTTGTTGTAGGATCTATATTTGACTAAATTTAGATGAAAATAACTTATATTATGTGGATTTTGACAAGATTTTGGTCAAATTTTAATAAATTCATTTGAAATCAACTTCGATTTTTTTGGATTTTGTTGAGTATTTTGGATGTAGGATCTATATTTGAGTAAATTTAGATGAAAATAACTTCAATTTTGTTGGATTATGAAAAAAAATTTAGTTGGAAGTGTCAAATTTTAATAAATTTATTTGAAATCAACTTCGATTTTTTTGGATTTTGTTGAGTATTTTTGTTGTAGGATCTATATTTGAGTAAATTTAGATGAAAATAACTTCAATTTTGTTGGATTGTGAAAAAAAATTTAGTTGGAAGTGTCAAATTTTAATAAATTTATTTGAAATCAACTTCGATTTTTTTGGATTTTGTTGAGTATTTTTGTTGTAGGATCTATATTTGAGTAAATTTAGATGAAAATAACTTCAATTTTGTTGGTTTATGAAAAAATTTTAGTTGGAAGTGTCTAATTTTAAGAAATTCATATGAAATCAACTTCGATTTTTTTGGATTTTGTCGAGTATTTTTGTTGTAAGATCTATATTTGATTAAATTTAGATGAAAATAACTTCAATTTTCTTGGATGTAGACAAGATTCTTGTCAAATTTTAATAAATTCATTTGAAATCAACTTCGATTTTTTTGGATTTTGTTGAGAATTCTTGTTGTAGGATCTATATTTGATTAAATTTACATGAAAATAACTTCAATTTTGTTGGATTGTGAAAAAAATTTATTTGGAAGTGTCAAATTTTAATAATATTATTTGAAACCAACTTCGATTTTGTTGGATTTTATTGAGTATTTTTGTTGTAGGATCTATATTTGAGTAAATTTAGATGAAAATAACTTCAATTTTGTTGGATTGTGAAAAAAATTTTAGTTGGAAGTGTCAAATTTTAATAAATTTATTTGAAACCAACTTCGATTTTTTTGGATTTTGTTGAGTATTTTTGTTGTAGGATCTATATTTGAGTAAATTTAGATGAAAATAACTTCAATTTTGTTGGATTGTGAAAAAAAATTTAGTTGGAAGTGTCAAATTTTAATAAATTTATTTGAAATCAACTTCGATTTTTTTGGATTTTGTTGAGTATTTTTGTTGTAGGATCTATATTTGAGTAAATTTAGATGAAAATAACTTCAATTTTGTTGGTTTATGAAAATAATTTTAGTTGGAAGTGTCAAATTTTAATAAATTTATTTGAAATCAACTTCGATTTTTTTGGATTTTGTTGAGTATTTTTGTTGTAGGATCTATATTTGAGTAAATTTAGATGAAAATAACTTCAATTTTGTTGGATTATGAAAAAAATTTTAGTTGGAAGTGTCCAATTTTAATAAATTTATTTGAAATCAACTTCGATTTTTTGGGATTTTGTTGAGTATTTTTGTTGTAGGATCTATATTTGATTAAATTTAGATGAAAATAACTTCAATTTTCTTGGATGTAGACAAGATTTTTGTCAAATTTTAATAAATTCATTTGAAATCAACTTCGATTTTTTTGGATTTTGTTGAGAATTCTTGTTGTAGGATCTATATTTGATTAAATTTACATGAAAATAACTTCAATTTTGTTGGATTGTGAAAAAAATTTATTTGGAAGTATCAAATTTTAATAATATTATTTGAAACCAACTTCGATTTTTTTGGATTTTATTGAGTATTTTTGTTGTAGGATCTATATTTGAGTAAATTTAGATGAAAATAACTTCAATTTTGTTGGATTGTGAAAAAAATTTTAGTTGGAAGTGTCAAATTTTAATAAATTTATTTGAAACCAACTTCGATTTTTTTGGATTTTGTTGAGTATTTTTGTTGTAGGATCTATATTTGAGTAAATTTAGATGAAAATAACTTCAATTTTGTTGGATTATGAAAAAAAATTTAGTTGGAAATGTCAAATTTTAATAACTTTATTTGAAATCAACTACGATTTTTTTTTATTTTGTTGAGTATTTTTGTTGTAGGATCTATATTTGAGTAAATTTAGATGAAAATAACTTATATTATGTGGATTTTGACATGATTTTGGTCAAATTTTAATAAATTCATTTGAAAGCAACTTCGATTTTGTTGGATTTTGTTGAGTATTTTTGTTGTAGGGTCTATATTTGAGTAAATTTAGATGAAAATAACTTCAATTTTGTTGGATTATGAAAAAAAATTTAGTTGGAAGTGTCCAATTTTAATAAATTTATTTGAAATCAACTTCGATTTTTTGGATTTTGTTGAGTATTTTTGTTGTAGGATCTATATTTGAGTAAATTTAGATGAAAATAACTTCAATTTTGTTGGATTGTGAAAAAAAATTTAGTTGGAAGTGTCAAATTTTACTAAATTTATTTGAAATCAACTTCGATTTTTTTGGATTTTGTTGAGTATTTTTGTTGTAGGATCTATATTTGAGTAAATTTAGATGAAAATAACTTCAATTTTGTTGGATTGTGAAAAAAAATTTAGGTGGAAGTGTCAAATTTTAATAAATTTATTTGAAATCAACTTCGATTTTTTTGGATTTTGTTGAGTATTTTTGTTGTAGGATCTATATTTGAGTAAATTTAGATGAAAATAACTTCAATTTTGTTGGATTGTGAAAAAAAATTTAGTTGGAAGTGTCAAATTTTAATAAATTTATTTGAAATCAACTTCGATTTTTTTGGATTTTGTTGAGTATTTTTGTTGTAGGATCTATATTTGAGTAAATTTAGATGAAAATAACTTCAATTTTGTTGGTTTATGAAAAAATTTTAGTTGGAAGTGTCTAATTTTAAGAAATTCATATGAAATCAACTTCGATTTTTTTGGATTTTGTCGAGTATTTTTGTTGTAAGATCTATATTTGATTAAATTTAGATGAAAATAACTTCAATTTTCTTGGATGTAGACAAGATTCTTGTCAAATTTTAATAAATTCATTTGAAATCAACTTCGATTTTTTTGGATTTTGTTGAGAATTCTTGTTGTAGGATCTATATTTGATTAAATTTACATGAACATAACTTCAATTTTGTTGGATTGTGAAAAAAATTTATTTGGAAGTGTCAAATTTTAATAATATTATTTGAAACCAACTTCGATTTTGTTGGATTTTATTGAGTATTTTTGTTGTAGGATCTATATTTGAGTAAATTTAGATGAAAATAACTTCAATTTTGTTGGATTGTGAAAAAAATTTTAGTTGGAAGTGTCAAATTTTAATAAATTTATTTGAAACCAACTTCGATTTTTTTGGATTTTGTTGAGTATTTTTGTTGTAGGATCTATATTTGAGTAAATTTAGATGAAAATAACTTCAATTTTGTTGGATTGTGAAAAAAAATTTAGTTGGAAGTGTCAAATTTTAATAAATTTATTTGAAATCAACTTCGATTTTTTTGGATTTTGTTGAGTATTTTTGTTGTAGGATCTATATTTGAGTAAATTTAGATGAAAATAACTTCAATTTTGTTGGTTTATGAAAATAATTTTAGTTGGAAGTGTCAAATTTTAATAAATTTATTTGAAATCAACTTCGATTTTTTTGGATTTTGTTGAGTATTTTTGTTGTAGGATCTATATTTGAGTAAATTTAGATGAAAATAACTTCAATTTTGTTGGATTATGAAAAAAATTTTAGTTGGAAGTGTCCAATTTTAATAAATTTATTTGAAATCAACTTCGATTTTTTGGGATTTTGTTGAGTATTTTTGTTGTAGGGTCTATATTTGATTAAATTTAGATGAAAATAACTTCAATTTTCTTGGATGTAGACAAGATTTTTGTCAAATTTTAATAAATTCATTTGAAATCAACTTCGATTTTTTTGGATTTTGTTGAGAATTCTTGTTGTAGGATCTATATTTGATTAAATTTACATGAAAATAACTTCAATTTTGTTGGATTGTGAAAAAAATTTATTTGGAAGTATCAAATTTTAATAATATTATTTGAAAACAACTTCGATTTTTTTGGATTTTATTGAGTATTTTTGTTGTAGGATCTATATTTGAGTAAATTTAGATGAAAATAACTTCAATTTTGTTGGATTGTGAAAAAAAATTTAGTTGGAAGTGTCAAATTTTAATAAATTTATTTGAAATCAACTTCGATTTTTTTGGATTTTGTTGAGTATTTTTGTTGTAGGATCTATATTTGAGTAAATTTAGATGAAAATAACTTCAATTTTGTTGGATTATGAAAAAAATTTTAGTTGGAAGTGTCCAATTTTAATAAATTTATTTGAAATCAACTTCGATTTTTTGGGATTTTGTTGAGTATTTTTGTTGTAGGATCTATATTTGATTAAATTTAGATGAAAATAACTTCAATTTTCTTGGATGTAGACAAGATTTTTGTCAAATTTTAATAAATTCATTTGAAATCAACTTCGATTTTTTTGGATTTTGTTGAGAATTCTTGTTGTAGGATCTATATTTGATTAAATTTACATGAAAATAACTTCAATTTTGTTGGATTGTGAAAAAAATTTATTTGGAAGTATCAAATTTTAATAATATTATTTGAAACCAACTTCGATTTTTTTGGATTTTATTGAGTATTTTTGTTGTAGGATCTATATTTGAGTAAATTTAGATGAAAATAACTTCAATTTTGTTGGATTGTGAAAAAAATTTTAGTTGGAAGTGTCAAATTTTAATAAATTTATTTGAAACCAACTTCGATTTTTTTGGATTTTGTTGAGTATTTTTGTTGTAGGATCTATATTTGAGTAAATTTAGATGAAAATAACTTCAATTTTGTTGGATTATGAAAAAAAATTTAGTTGGAAATGTCAAATTTTAATAACTTTATTTGAAATCAACTACGATTTTTTTTTATTTTGTTGAGTATTTTTGTTGTAGGATCTATATTTGTGTAAATTTAGATGAAAATAACTTATATTATGTGGATTTTGACATGATTTTGGTCAAATTTTAATAAATTCATTTGAAAGCAACTTCGATTTTGTTGGATTTTGTTGAGTATTTTTGTTGTAGGGTCTATATTTGAGTAAATTTAGATGAAAATAACTTCAATTTTGTTGGATTATGAAAAAAAATTTAGTTGGAAGTGTCCAATTTTAATAAATTTATTTGAAATCAACTTCGATTTTTTGGATTTTGTTGAGTATTTTTGTTGTAGGATCTATATTTGAGTAAATTTAGATGAAAATAACTTCAATTTTGTTGGATTGTGAAAAAAAATTTAGTTGGAAGTGTCAAATTTTACTAAATTTATTTGAAATCAACTTCGATTTTTTTGGATTTTGTTGAGTATTTTTGTTGTAGGATCTATATTTGAGTAAATTTAGATGAAAATAACATCAATTTTGTAGGATTGTGAAAAAAAATTTAGGTGGAAGTGTCAAATTTTAATAAATTTATTTGAAATCAACTTCGATTATTTTGGATTTTGTTGAGTATTTTTGTTGTAGGATCTATATTTGAGTAGATTTAGATGAAAATAACTTCCATTGTTTGGATTGTGAAAAAAAGTTTTAGTTGGAAGGGTCAAATTTTAATAAATTTATTTGAAATCAACTTCGATTTTTTTGGATTTTGTTGAGAATTTTTGTTGTAGGATCTATATTTGAGTAAATTTAGATGAAAATAACTTCAATTTTGTTGGATTGTGAAAAAAATTTTAGTTGGAAGTGTCAAATTTTATTAAATTTATTTGAAATCAACTTCGATTTTTTTGGATTTTGTTGAGTATTTTTGTTGTAGGGTCTATATTTGAGTAAATTTAGATGAAAATAACTTCAATTTTGTTGGATTATGAAAAAAAATTTAGTTGGAAGTGTCCAATTTTAATAAATTTATTTGAAATCAACTTCGATTTTTTGGATTTTGTTGAGTATTTTTGATGTAGGATCTATATTTGAGTAAATTTAGATGAAAATAACTTCAATTTTGTTGGATTGTGAAAAAAAATTTAGTTGGAAGTGTCAAATTTTAATAAATTTATTTGAAATCAACTTCGATTTTTTTGGATTTTGTTGAGTATTTTTGTTGTAGGATCTATATTTGAGTAAATTTAGATGAAAATAACTTCAATTTTGTTGGTTTATGAAAAAATTTTAGTTGGAAGTGTCAAATTTTAATAAATTCATATGAAATCAGCTTCGATTTTTTTGGATTTTGTCGAGTATTTTTGTTGTAGGATCTATATTTGATTAAATTTAGATGAAAATAACTTCAATTTTCTTGGATGTAGAAAAGATTTTTGCAAATTTTAATAAATTCATTTGAAATCAACTTCGATTTTTTTGGATTTTGTAGAGAATTCTTGTTGTAGGATCTATATTTGATTAAATTTACATGAAAATAACTTCAATTTTGTTGGATTGTGAAAAAAAATTATTTGGAAGTGTCAAATTTTAATAATATTATTTGAAACCAACTTCGATTTTTTTGGATTTTATTGAGTATTTTTGTTGTAGGATCTATATTTGAGTAAATTTAGATGAAAATAACTTCAATTTTGTTGGATTTTGAAAAAAAATTTAGTTGGTAGTGTCAAATTTTAATAAATTTATTTGAAATTAACTTCGATTTTTTTGGATTTTGTTGTGTATTTTTGTTGTAGGATCTATATTTGAGTAAATTTAGATGAAAATAACTTCCATTGTTTGGATTGTGAAAAAAAGTTTTAGTTGGAAGGGTCAAATTTTAATAAATTTATTTGAAATCAACTTCGATTTTTTTGGGTTTTGTTGAGTATTTTTGTTGTAGGGTCTATATTTGAGTAAATTTAGATGAAAATAACTTCAATTTTGTTGGATTGTGAAAAAAAATTTAGTTGGAAGTGTCAAATTTTAATAAATTTATTTGAAATCAACTTCGATTTTTTTGGATTTTGTTGAGTATTTTTGTTGTAGGATCTATATTTGAGTAAATTTAGATGAAAATAACTTATATTATGTGGATTTTGACAAGATTTTGGTCAAATTTTAATAAATTCATTTGAAATCAACTTCGATTTTTTTGGATTTTGTTGAGTATTTTTGTTGTAGGATCTATATTTGAGTAAATTTAGATGAAAATAACTTCAAATTTGTTGGATTGTGAAAAAAAATTTAGTTGGAAGTGTCAAATTTTAATAAATTTATTTGAAATCAACTTCGATTTTTTTGGATTTTGTTGAGTATTTTTGTTCTAGGATCTATATTTGAGTAAATTTAGATGAAAATAACTTCAATTTTGTTGGATTTTGAAAAAAAATTTAGTTGGTAGTGTCAAATTTTAATAAATTTATTTGAAATTAACTTCGATTTTTTTGGATTTTGTTGTGTATTTTTGTTGTAGGATCTATATTTGAGTAAATTTAGATGAAAATAACTTATATTATGTGGATTTTGACAAGATTTTGGTCAAATTTTAATAAATTCATTTGAAATCAACTTCGATTTTTTTGGATTTTGTTGAGTATTTTGGATGTAGGATCTATATTTGAGTAAATTTAGATGAAAATAACTTCAATTTTGTTGGATTATGAAAAAAAATTTAGTTGGAAGTGTCAAATTTTAATAAATTTATTTGAAATCAACTTCGATTTTTTTGGATTTTGTTGAGTATTTTTGTTGTAGGATCTATATTTGAGTAAATTTAGATGAAAATAACTTCAATTTTGTTGGATTGTGAAAAAAAATTTAGTTGGAAGTGTCAAATTTTAATAAATTTATTTGAAATCAACTTCGATTTTTTTGGATTTTGTTGAGTATTTTTGTTGTAGGATCTATATTTGAGTAAATTTAGATGAAAATAACTTCAATTTTGTTGGTTTATGAAAAAATTTTAGTTGGAAGTGTCTAATTTTAAGAAATTCATATGAAATCAACTTCGATTTTTTTGGATTTTGTCGATTATTTTTGTGGTAAGATCTATATTTGATTAAATTTAGATGAAAATAACTTCAATTTTCTTGGATGTAGACAAGATTCTTGTCAAATTTTAATAAATTCATTTGAAATCAACTTCGATTTTTTTGGATTTTGTTGAGAATTCTTGTTGTAGGATCTATATTTGATTAAATTTACATGAAAATAACTTCAATTTTGTTGGATTGTGAAAAAAATTTATTTGGAAGTGTCAAATTTTAATAATATTATTTGAAACCAACTTCGATTTTGTTGGATTTTATTGAGTATTTTTGTTGTAGGATCTATATTTGAGTAAATTTAGATGAAAATAACTTCAATTTTGTTGGATTGTGAAAAAAATTTTAGTTGGAAGTGTCAAATTTTAATAAATTTATTTGAAACCAACTTCGATTTTTTTGGATTTTGTTGAGTATTTTTGTTGTAGGATCTATATTTGAGTAAATTTAGATGAAAATAACTTCAATTTTGTTGGATTGTGAAAAAAAATTTAGTTGGAAGTGTCAAATTTTAATAAATTTATTTGAAATCAACTTCGATTTTTTTGGATTTTGTTGAGTATTTTTGTTGTAGGATCTATATTTGAGTAAATTTAGATGAAAATAACTTATATTATGTGGATTTTGACAAGATTTTGGTCAAATTTTAATAAATTCATTTGAAATCAACTTCGATTTTTTTGGATTTTGTTGAGTATTTTTGTTGTAGGATCTATATTTGAGTAAATTTAGATGAAAATAACTTCAATTTTGTTGGATTGTGAAAAAAAATTTAGTTGGAAGTGTCAAATTTTAATAAATTTATTTGAAATCAACTTCGATTTTTTTGGATTTTGTTGAGTATTTTTGTTGTAGGATCTATATTTGAGTAAATTTAGATGAAAATAACTTCAATTTTGTTGGTTTATGAAAAAATTTTAGTTGGAAGTGTCTAATTTTAAGAAATTCATATGAAATCAACTTCGATTTTTTTGGATTTTGTCGAGTATTTTTGTTGTAAGATCTATATTTGATTAAATTTAGATGAAAATAACTTCAATTTTCTTGGATGTAGACAAGATTCTTGTCAAATTTTAATAAATTCATTTGAAATCAACTTCGATTTTTTTGGATTTTGTTGAGAATTCTTGTTGTAGGATCTATATTTGATTAAATTTACATGAAAATAACTTCAATTTTGTTGGATTGTGAAAAAAATTTATTTGGAAGTGTCAAATTTTAATAATATTATTTGAAACCAACTTCGATTTTGTTGGATTTTATTGAGTATTTTTGTTGTAGGATCTATATTTGAGTAAATTTAGATGAAAATAACTTCAATTTTGTTGGATTGTGAAAAAAATTTTAGTTGGAAGTGTCAAATTTTAATAAATTTATTTGAAACCAACTTCGATTTTTTTGGATTTTGTTGAGTATTTTTGTTGTAGGATCTATATTTGAGTAAATTTAGATGAAAATAACTTCAATTTTGTTGGATTGTGAAAAAAAATTTAGTTGGAAGTGTCAAATTTTAATAAATTTATTTGAAATCAACTTCGATTTTTTTGGATTTTGTTGAGTATTTTTGTTGTAGGATCTATATTTGAGTAAATTTAGATGAAAATAACTTCAATTTTGTTGGTTTATGAAAATAATTTTAGTTGGAAGTGTCAAATTTTAATAAATTTATTTGAAATCAACTTCGATTTTTTTGGATTTTGTTGAGTATTTTTGTTGTAGGATCTATATTTGAGTAAATATAGATGAAAATAACTTCAATTTTGTTGGATTATGAAAAAAATTTTAGTTGGAAGTGTCCAATTTTAATAAATTTATTTGAAATCAACTTCGATTTTTTGGGATTTTGTTGAGTATTTTTGTTGTAGGGTCTATATTTGATTAAATTTAGAT
The DNA here is from genome assembly GCA_946251845.1 of Andrena fulva. NCBI lineage: Eukaryota > Metazoa > Arthropoda > Insecta > Hymenoptera > Andrenidae > Andrena > Andrena fulva. The sequence continues at coordinate 2,967,584 of CAMITZ010000003.1, read as the reverse complement.
GAAAATAACTTCAATTTTCTTGGATGTAGACAAGATTTTTGTCAAATTTTAATAAATTCATTTGAAATCAACTTCGATTTTTTTGGATTTTGTTGAGAATTCTTGTTGTAGGATCTATATTTGATTAAATTTACATGAAAATAACTTCAATTTTGTTGGATTGTGAAAAAAATTTATTTGGAAGTATCAAATTTTAATAATATTATTTGAAAACAACTTCGATTTTTTTGGATTTTATTGAGTATTTTTGTTGTAGGATCTATATTTGAGTAAATTTAGATGAAAATAACTTCAATTTTGTTGGATTGTGAAAAAAAATTTAGTTGGAAGTGTCAAATTTTAATAAATTTATTTGAAATCAACTTCGATTTTTTTGGATTTTGTTGAGTATTTTTGTTGTAGGATCTATATTTGAGTAAATTTAGATGAAAATAACTTCAATTTTGTTGGATTGTGAAAAAAAATTTAGTTGGAAGTGTCAAATTTTAATAAATTTATTTGAAATCAACTTCGATTTTTTTGGATTTTGTTGAGTATTTTTGTTGTAGGATCTATATTTGAGTAAATTTAGATGAAAATAACTTCAATTTTGTTGGATTATGAAAAAAATTTTAGTTGGAAGTGTCCAATTTTAATAAATTTATTTGAAATCAACTTCGATTTTTTGGGATTTTGTTGAGTATTTTTGTTGTAGGATCTATATTTGATTAAATTTAGATGAAAATAACTTCAATTTTCTTGGATGTAGACAAGATTTTTGTCAAATTTTAATAAATTCATTTGAAATCAACTTCGATTTTTTTGGATTTTGTTGAGAATTCTTGTTGTAGGATCTATATTTGATTAAATTTACATGAAAATAACTTCAATTTTGTTGGATTGTGAAAAAAATTTATTTGGAAGTATCAAATTTTAATAATATTATTTGAAACCAACTTCGATTTTTTTGGATTTTATTGAGTATTTTTGTTGTAGGATCTATATTTGAGTAAATTTAGATGAAAATAACTTCAATTTTGTTGGATTGTGAAAAAAATTTTAGTTGGAAGTGTCAAATTTTAATAAATTTATTTGAAACCAACTTCGATTTTTTTGGATTTTGTTGAGTATTTTTGTTGTAGGATCTATATTTGAGTAAATTTAGATGAAAATAACTTCAATTTTGTTGGATTATGAAAAAAAATTTAGTTGGAAATGTCAAATTTTAATAACTTTATTTGAAATCAACTACGATTTTTTTTTATTTTGTTGAGTATTTTTGTTGTAGGATCTATATTTGAGTAAATTTAGATGAAAATAACTTATATTATGTGGATTTTGACATGATTTTGGTCAAATTTTAATAAATTCATTTGAAAGCAACTTCGATTTTGTTGGATTTTGTTGAGTATTTTTGTTGTAGGGTCTATATTTGAGTAAATTTAGATGAAAATAACTTCAATTTTGTTGGATTATGAAAAAAAATTTAGTTGGAAGTGTCCAATTTTAATAAATTTATTTGAAATCAACTTCGATTTTTTGGATTTTGTTGAGTATTTTTGTTGTAGGATCTATATTTGAGTAAATTTAGATGAAAATAACTTCAATTTTGTTGGATTGTGAAAAAAAATTTAGTTGGAAGTGTCAAATTTTACTAAATTTATTTGAAATCAACTTCGATTTTTTTGGATTTTGTTGAGTATTTTTGTTGTAGGATCTATATTTGAGTAAATTTAGATGAAAATAACATCAATTTTGTTGGATTGTGAAAAAAAATTTAGGTGGAAGTGTCAAATTTTAATAAATTTATTTGAAATCAACTTCGATTATTTTGGATTTTGTTGAGTATTTTTGTTGTAGGATCTATATTTGAGTAGATTTAGATGAAAATAACTTCCATTGTTTGGATTGTGAAAAAAAGTTTTAGTTGGAAGGGTCAAATTTTAATAAATTTATTTGAAATCAACTTCGATTTTTTTGGATTTTGTTGAGAATTTTTGTTGTAGGATCTATATTTGAGTAAATTTAGATGAAAATAACTTCAATTTTGTTGGATTGTGAAAAAAATTTTAGTTGGAAGTGTCAAATTTTATTAAATTTATTTGAAATCAACTTCGATTTTTTTGGATTTTGTTGAGTATTTTTGTTGTAGGGTCTATATTTGAGTAAATTTAGATGAAAATAACTTCAATTTTGTTGGATTATGAAAAAAAATTTAGTTGGAAGTGTCCAATTTTAATAAATTTATTTGAAATCAACTTCGATTTTTTGGATTTTGTTGAGTATTTTTGATGTAGGATCTATATTTGAGTAAATTTAGATGAAAATAACTTCAATTTTGTTGGATTGTGAAAAAAAATTTAGTTGGAAGTGTCAAATTTTAATAAATTTATTTGAAATCAACTTCGATTTTTTTGGATTTTGTTGAGTATTTTTGTTGTAGGATCTATATTTGAGTAAATTTAGATGAAAATAACTTCAATTTTGTTGGTTTATGAAAAAATTTTAGTTGGAAGTGTCAAATTTTAATAAATTCATATGAAATCAGCTTCGATTTTTTTGGATTTTGTCGAGTATTTTTGTTGTAGGATCTATATTTGATTAAATTTAGATGAAAATAACTTCAATTTTCTTGGATGTAGAAAAGATTTTTGCAAATTTTAATAAATTCATTTGAAATCAACTTCGATTTTTTTGGATTTTGTAGAGAATTCTTGTTGTAGGATCTATATTTGATTAAATTTACATGAAAATAACTTCAATTTTGTTGGATTGTGAAAAAAAATTATTTGGAAGTGTCAAATTTTAATAATATTATTTGAAACCAACTTCGATTTTTTTGGATTTTATTGAGTATTTTTGTTGTAGGATCTATATTTGAGTAAATTTAGATGAAAATAACTTCAATTTTGTTGGATTTTGAAAAAAAATTTAGTTGGTAGTGTCAAATTTTAATAAATTTATTTGAAATTAACTTCGATTTTTTTGGATTTTGTTGTGTATTTTTGTTGTAGGATCTATATTTGAGTAAATTTAGATGAAAATAACTTCCATTGTTTGGATTGTGAAAAAAAGTTTTAGTTGGAAGGGTCAAATTTTAATAAATTTATTTGAAATCAACTTCGATTTTTTTGGGTTTTGTTGAGTATTTTTGTTGTAGGGTCTATATTTGAGTAAATTTAGATGAAAATAACTTCAATTTTGTTGGATTGTGAAAAAAAATTTAGTTGGAAGTGTCAAATTTTAATAAATTTATTTGAAATCAACTTCGATTTTTTTGGATTTTGTTGAGTATTTTTGTTGTAGGATCTATATTTGAGTAAATTTAGATGAAAATAACTTATATTATGTGGATTTTGACAAGATTTTGGTCAAATTTTAATAAATTCATTTGAAATCAACTTCGATTTTTTTGGATTTTGTTGAGTATTTTTGTTGTAGGGTCTATATTTGAGTAAATTTAGATGAAAATAACTTCAATTTTGTTGGATTATGAAAAAAAATTTAGTTGGAAGTGTCCAATTTTAATAAATTTATTTGAAATCAACTTCGATTTTTTGGATTTTGTTGAGTATTTTTGTTGTAGGATCTATATTTGAGTAAATTTAGATGAAAATAACTTCAATTTTGTTGGATTGTGAAAAAAAATTTAGTTGGAAGTGTCAAATTTTACTAAATTTATTTGAAATCAACTTCGATTTTTTTGGATTTTGTTGAGTATTTTTGTTGTAGGATCTATATTTGAGTAAATTTAGATGAAAATAACATCAATTTTGTTGGATTGTGAAAAAAAATTTAGGTGGAAGTGTCAAATTTTAATAAATTTATTTGAAATCAACTTCGATTATTTTGGATTTTGTTGAGTATTTTTGTTGTAGGATCTATATTTGAGTAGATTTAGATGAAAATAACTTCCATTGTTTGGATTGTGAAAAAAAGTTTTAGTTGGAAGGGTCAAATTTTAATAAATTTATTTGAAATCAACTTCGATTTTTTTGGATTTTGTTGAGAATTTTTGTTGTAGGATCTATATTTGAGTAAATTTAGATGAAAATAACTTCAATTTTGTTGGATTGTGAAAAAAATTTTAGTTGGAAGTGTCAAATTTTATTAAATTTATTTGAAATCAACTTCGATTTTTTTGGATTTTGTTGAGTATTTTTGTTGTAGGGTCTATATTTGAGTAAATTTAGATGAAAATAACTTCAATTTTGTTGGATTATGAAAAAAAATTTAGTTGGAAGTGTCCAATTTTAATAAATTTATTTGAAATCAACTTCGATTTTTTGGATTTTGTTGAGTATTTTTGATGTAGGATCTATATTTGAGTAAATTTAGATGAAAATAACTTCAATTTTGTTGGATTGTGAAAAAAAATTTAGTTGGAAGTGTCAAATTTTAATAAATTTATTTGAAATCAACTTCGATTTTTTTGGATTTTGTTGAGTATTTTTGTTGTAGGATCTATATTTGAGTAAATTTAGATGAAAATAACTTCAATTTTGTTGGTTTATGAAAAAATTTTAGTTGGAAGTGTCAAATTTTAATAAATTCATATGAAATCAGCTTCGATTTTTTTGGATTTTGTCGAGTATTTTTGTTGTAGGATCTATATTTGATTAAATTTAGATGAAAATAACTTCAATTTTCTTGGATGTAGAAAAGATTTTTGCAAATTTTAATAAATTCATTTGAAATCAACTTCGATTTTTTTGGATTTTGTAGAGAATTCTTGTTGTAGGATCTATATTTGATTAAATTTACATGAAAATAACTTCAATTTTGTTGGATTGTGAAAAAAAATTATTTGGAAGTGTCAAATTTTAATAATATTATTTGAAACCAACTTCGATTTTTTTGGATTTTATTGAGTATTTTTGTTGTAGGATCTATATTTGAGTAAATTTAGATGAAAATAACTTCAATTTTGTTGGATTTTGAAAAAAAATTTAGTTGGTAGTGTCAAATTTTAATAAATTTATTTGAAATTAACTTCGATTTTTTTGGATTTTGTTGTGTATTTTTGTTGTAGGATCTATATTTGAGTAAATTTAGATGAAAATAACTTCCATTGTTTGGATTGTGAAAAAAAGTTTTAGTTGGAAGGGTCAAATTTTAATAAATTTATTTGAAATCAACTTCGATTTTTTTGGGTTTTGTTGAGTATTTTTGTTGTAGGGTCTATATTTGAGTAAATTTAGATGAAAATAACTTCAATTTTGTTGGATTGTGAAAAAAAATTTAGTTGGAAGTGTCAAATTTTAATAAATTTATTTGAAATCAACTTCGATTTTTTTGGATTTTGTTGAGTATTTTTGTTGTAGGATCTATATTTGAGTAAATTTAGATGAAAATAACTTATATTATGTGGATTTTGACAAGATTTTGGTCAAATTTTAATAAATTCATTTGAAATCAACTTCGATTTTTTTGGATTTTGTTGAGTATTTTTGTTGTAGGATCTATATTTGAGTAAATTTAGATGAAAATAACTTCAAATTTGTTGGATTGTGAAAAAAAATTTAGTTGGAAGTGTCAAATTTTAATAAATTTATTTGAAATCAACTTCGATTTTTTTGGATTTTGTTGAGTATTTTTGTTCTAGGATCTATATTTGAGTAAATTTAGATGAAAATAACTTCAATTTTGTTGGATTTTGAAAAAAAATTTAGTTGGTAGTGTCAAATTTTAATAAATTTATTTGAAATTAACTTCGATTTTTTTGGATTTTGTTGTGTATTTTTGTTGTAGGATCTATATTTGAGTAAATTTAGATGAAAATAACTTATATTATGTGGATTTTGACAAGATTTTGGTCAAATTTTAATAAATTCATTTGAAATCAACTTCGATTTTTTTGGATTTTGTTGAGTATTTTGGATGTAGGATCTATATTTGAGTAAATTTAGATGAAAATAACTTCAATTTTGTTGGATTATGAAAAAAAATTTAGTTGGAAGTGTCAAATTTTAATAAATTTATTTGAAATCAACTTCGATTTTTTTGGATTTTGTTGAGTATTTTTGTTGTAGGATCTATATTTGAGTAAATTTAGATGAAAATAACTTCAATTTTGTTGGATTGTGAAAAAAAATTTAGTTGGAAGTGTCAAATTTTAATAAATTTATTTGAAATCAACTTCGATTTTTTTGGATTTTGTTGAGTATTTTTGTTGTAGGATCTATATTTGAGTAAATTTAGATGAAAATAACTTCAATTTTGTTGGTTTATGAAAAAATTTTAGTTGGAAGTGTCTAATTTTAAGAAATTCATATGAAATCAACTTCGATTTTTTTGGATTTTGTCGATTATTTTTGTGGTAAGATCTATATTTGATTAAATTTAGATGAAAATAACTTCAATTTTCTTGGATGTAGACAAGATTCTTGTCAAATTTTAATAAATTCATTTGAAATCAACTTCGATTTTTTTGGATTTTGTTGAGAATTCTTGTTGTAGGATCTATATTTGATTAAATTTACATGAAAATAACTTCAATTTTGTTGGATTGTGAAAAAAATTTATTTGGAAGTGTCAAATTTTAATAATATTATTTGAAACCAACTTCGATTTTGTTGGATTTTATTGAGTATTTTTGTTGTAGGATCTATATTTGAGTAAATTTAGATGAAAATAACTTCAATTTTGTTGGATTGTGAAAAAAATTTTAGTTGGAAGTGTCAAATTTTAATAAATTTATTTGAAACCAACTTCGATTTTTTTGGATTTTGTTGAGTATTTTTGTTGTAGGATCTATATTTGAGTAAATTTAGATGAAAATAACTTCAATTTTGTTGGATAGTGAAAAAAAATTTAGTTGGAAGTGTCAAATTTTAATAAATTTATTTGAAATCAACTTCGATTTTTTTGGATTTTGTTGAGTATTTTTGTTGTAGGATCTATATTTGAGTAAATTTAGATGAAAATAACTTATATTATGTGGATTTTGACAAGATTTTGGTCAAATTTTAATAAATTCATTTGAAATCAACTTCGATTTTTTTGGATTTTGTTGAGTATTTTTGTTGTAGGATCTATATTTGAGTAAATTTAGATGAAAATAACTTCAAATTTGTTGGATTGTGAAAAAAAATTTAGTTGGAAGTGTCAAATTTTAATAAATTTATTTGAAATCAACTTCGATTTTTTTGGATTTTGTTGAGTATTTTTGTTCTAGGATCTATATTTGAGTAAATTTAGATGAAAATAACTTCAATTTTGTTGGATTTTGAAAAAAAATTTAGTTGGTAGTGTCAAATTTTAATAAATTTATTTGAAATTAACTTCGATTTTTTTGGATTTTGTTGTGTATTTTTGTTGTAGGATCTATATTTGAGTAAATTTAGATGAAAATAACTTATATTATGTGGATTTTGACAAGATTTTGGTCAAATTTTAATAAATTCATTTGAAATCAACTTCGATTTTTTTGGATTTTGTTGAGTATTTTGGATGTAGGATCTATATTTGAGTAAATTTAGATGAAAATAACTTCAATTTTGTTGGATTGTGAAAAAAAATTTAGTTGGAAGTGTCAAATTTTAATAAATTTATTTGAAATCAACTTCGATTTTTTTGGATTTTGTTGAGTATTTTTGTTGTAGGATCTATATTTGAGTAAATTTAGATGAAAATAACTTCAATTTTGTTGGATTGTGAAAAAAATTTTATTTGGAAGTGTCCAATTTTAATAAATTTATTTGAAATCAACTTCGATTTTTTGGGATTTTGTTGAGTATTTTTGTTGTAGGGTCTATATTTGATTAAATTTAGATGAAAATAACTTCAATTTTCTTGGATGTAGACAAGATTTTTGTCAAATTTTAATAAATTCATTTGAAATCAACTTCGATTTTTTTGGATTTTGTTGAGAATTCTTGTTGTAGGATCTATATTTGATTAAATTTACATGAAAATAACTTCAATTTTGTTGGATTGTGAAAAAAATTTATTTGGAAGTATCAAATTTTAATAATATTATTTGAAACCAACTTCGATTTTTTTGGATTTTATTGAGTATTTTTGTTGTAGGATCTATATTTGAGTAAATTTAGATGAAAATAACTTCAATTTTGTTGGATTGTGAAAAAAATTTTAGTTGGAAGTGTCAAATTTTAATAAATTTATTTGAAACCAACTTCGATTTTTTTGGATTTTGTTGAGTATTTTTGTTGTAGGATCTATATTTGAGTAAATTTAGATGAAAATAACTTCAATTTTGTTGGATTATGAAAAAAATTTAGTTGGAAATATCAAATTTTAATAACTTTATTTGAAATCAACTACGATTTTTTTTTATTTTGTTGAGTATTTTTGTTGTAGGATCTATATTTGAGTAAATTTAGATGAAAATAACTTATATTATGTGGATTTTGACATGATTTTGGTCAAATTTTAATAAATTCATTTGAAAGCAACTTCGATTTTGTTGGATTTTGTTGAGTATTTTTGTTGTAGGGTCTATATTTGAGTAAATTTAGATGAAAATAACTTCAATTTTGTTGGATTATGAAAAAAAATTTAGTTGGAAGTGTCCAATTTTAATAAATTTATTTGAAATCAACTTCGATTTTTTGGATTTTGTTGAGTATTTTTGTTGTAGGATCTATATTTGAGTAAATTTAGATGAAAATAACTTCAATTTTGTTGGATTGTGAAAAAAATTTAGTTGGAAGTGTCAAATTTTAATAAATTTATTTGAAATCAACTTCGATTTTTTTGGATTTTGTTGAGTATTTTTGTTGTAGGATCTATATTTGAGTAAATTTAGATGAAAATAACTTCAATTTTGTTGGATTGTGAAAAAAAATTTAGGTGGAAGTGTCAAATTTTAATAAATTTATTTGAAATCAACTTCGATTTTTTTGGATTTTGTTGAGTATTTTTGTTGTAGGATCTATATTTGAGTAAATTTAGATGAAAATAACTTCAATTTTGTTGGTTTATGAAAAAATTTTAGTTGGAAGTGTCAAATTTTAATAAATTCATATGAAATCAACTTCGATTTTTTTGGATTTTGTCGAGTATTTTTGTTGTAGGATCTATATTTGAGTAAATTTAGATGAAAATAACTTATATTATGTGGATTTTGACAAGATTTTGGTCAAATTTTAATAAATTCATTTGAAAGCAACTTCGATTTTTTTGGATTTTGTTGAGTATTCTTGTTGTAGGATCTATATTTGATTAAATTTAGATGAAAATAACTTCAATTTTGTTGGATTGTGAAAAAAACTTATTTGGAAGTGTCAAATTTTAATAATATTATTTGAAACCAACTTCGATTTTTTTGGATTTTATTGAGTATTTTTGTTGTGGGATCTATATTTGAGTAAATTTAGATGAAAATAACATCAATTTTTTGGATTGTGAAAAAAATTTTAGTTGGAAGTGTCGAATTTTTAAATTTATTTGAAATCAACTTCGATTATTTTGGATTTTGTTGAGTATTTTTGTTGTAGGATCTATATTTGAGTAGATTTAGATGAAAATAACTTCCATTGTTTGGATTGTGAAAAAAAGTTTTAGTTGGAAGGGTCAAATTTTAATAAATTTATTTGAAATCAACTTCGATTTTTTTGGATTTTGTTGAGAATTTTTGTTGTAGGATCTATATTTGAGTAAATTTAGATGAAAATAACTTCAATTTTGTTGGATTGTGAAAAAAATTTTAGTTGGAAGTGTCAAATTTTATTAAATTTATTTGAAATCAACTTCGATTTTTTTGGATTTTGTTGAGTATTTTTGTTGTAGGGTCTATATTTGAGTAAATTTAGATGAAAATAACTTCAATTTTGTTGGATTATGAAAAAAAATTTAGTTGGAAGTGTCCAATTTTAATAAATTTATTTGAAATCAACTTCGATTTTTTGGATTTTGTTGAGTATTTTTGATGTAGGATCTATATTTGAGTAAATTTAGATGAAAATAACTTCAATTTTGTTGGATTGTGAAAAAAAATTTAGTTGGAAGTGTCAAATTTTAATAAATTTATTTGAAATCAACTTCGATTTTTTTGGATTTTGTTGAGTATTTTTGTTGTAGGATCTATATTTGAGTAAATTTAGATGAAAATAACTTCAATTTTGTTGGTTTATGAAAAAATTTTAGTTGGAAGTGTCAAATTTTAATAAATTCATATGAAATCAACTTCGATTTTTTTGGATTTTGTCGAGTATTTTTGTGGTAGGATCTATATTTGATTAAATTTAGATGAAAATAACTTCAATTTTCTTGGATGTAGAAAAGATTTTTGCAAATTTTAATAAATTCATTTGAAATCAACTTCGATTTTTTTGGATTTTGTAGAGAATTCTTGTTGTAGGATCTATATTTGATTAAATTTACATGAAAATAACTTCAATTTTGTTGGATTGTGAAAAAAAATTATTTGGAAGTGTCAAATTTTAATAATATTATTTGAAACCAACTTCGATTTTTTTGGATTTTATTGAGTATTTTTGTTGTAGGATCTATATTTGAGTAAATTTAGATGAAAATAACTTCAATTTTGTTGGATTTTGAAAAAAAATTTAGTTGGTAGTGTCAAATTTTAATAAATTTATTTGAAATCAACTTCGATTTTTTTGGATTTTGTTGAGTATTTTTGTTGTAGGATCTATATTTGAGTAAATTTAGATGAAAATAACTTCAATTTTGTTGGATTGTGAAAAAAATTTTAGTTGAAAGTGTCAAATTTTATTAAATTTATTTGAAATCAACTTCGATTTTTTTGGATTTTGTTGAGTATTTTTGTTGTAGGGTCTATATTTGAGTAAATTTAGATGAAAATAACTTCAATTTTGTTGGATTATGAAAAAAAATTTAGTTGGAAGTGTCCAATTTTAATAAATTTATTTGAAATCAACTTCGATTTTTTGGATTTTGTTGAGTATTTGTGTTGTAGGATCTATATTTGAGTAAATTTAGATGAAAATAACTTCAATTTTGTTGGATTGTGAAAAAAATTTAGTTGGAAGTGTCAAATTTTAATAAATTTATTTGAAATCAACTTCGATTTTTTTGGATTTTGTTGAGTATTTTTGTTGTAGGATCTATATTTGAGTAAATTTAGATGAAAATAACTTCAATTTTGTTGGATTGTGAAAAAAAATTTAGGTGGAAGTGTCAAATTTTAATAAATTTATTTGAAATCAACTTCGATTTTTTTGGATTTTGTTGAGTATTTTTGTTGTAGGATCTATATTTGAGTAAATTTAGATGAAAATAACTTCAATTTTGTTGGTTTATGAAAAAATTTTAGTTGGAAGTGTCAAATTTTAATAAATTCATATGAAATCAACTTCGATTTTTTTGGATTTTGTCGAGTATTTTTGTTGTAGGATCTATATTTGAGTAAATTTAGATGAAAATAACTTATATTATGTGGATTTTGACAAGATTTTGGTCAAATTTTAATAAATTCATTTGAAAGCAACTTCGATTTTTTTGGATTTTGTTGAGTATTCTTGTTGTAGGATCTATATTTGATTAAATTTAGATGAAAATAACTTCAATTTTGTTGGATTGTGAAAAAAACTTATTTGGAAGTGTCAAATTTTAATAATATTATTTGAAACCAACTTCGATTTTTTTGGATTTTATTGAGTATTTTTGTTGTGGGATCTATATTTGAGTAAATTTAGATGAAAATAACATCAATTTTTTGGATTGTGAAAAAATTTTTAGTTGGAAGTGTCGAATTTTTAAATTTATTTGAAATCAACTTCGATTATTTTGGATTTTGTTGAGTATTTTTGTTGTAGGATCTATATTTGAGTAGATTTAGATGAAAATAACTTCCATTGTTTGGATTGTGAAAAAAAGTTTTAGTTGGAAGGGTCAAATTTTAATAAATTTATTTGAAATCAACTTCGATTTTTTTGGATTTTGTTGAGAATTTTTGTTGTAGGATCTATATTTGAGTAAATTTAGATGAAAATAACTTCAATTTTGTTGGATTGTGAAAAAAATTTTAGTTGGAAGTGTCAAATTTTATTAAATTTATTTGAAATCAACTTCGATTTTTTTGGATTTTGTTGAGTATTTTTGTTGTAGGGTCTATATTTGAGTAAATTTAGATGAAAATAACTTCAATTTTGTTGGATTATGAAAAAAAATTTAGTTGGAAGTGTCCAATTTTAATAAATTTATTTGAAATCAACTTCGATTTTTTGGATTTTGTTGAGTATTTTTGATGTAGGATCTATATTTGAGTAAATTTAGATGAAAATAACTTCAATTTTGTTGGATTGTGAAAAAAAATTTAGTTGGAAGTGTCAAATTTTAATAAATTTATTTGAAATCAACTTCGATTTTTTTGGATTTTGTTGAGTATTTTTGTTGTAGGATCTATATTTGAGTAAATTTAGATGAAAATAACTTCAATTTTGTTGGTTTATGAAAAAATTTTAGTTGGAAGTGTCAAATTTTAATAAATTCATATGAAATCAACTTCGATTTTTTTGGATTTTGTCGAGTATTTTTGTTGTAGGATCTATATTTGATTAAATTTAGATGAAAATAACTTCAATTTTCTTGGATGTAGAAAAGATTTTTGCAAATTTTAATAAATTCATTTGAAATCAACTTCGATTTTTTTGGATTTTGTAGAGAATTCTTGTTGTAGGATCTATATTTGATTAAATTTACATGAAAATAACTTCAATTTTGTTGGATTGTGAAAAAAAATTATTTGGAAGTGTCAAATTTTAATAATATTATTTGAAACCAACTTCGATTTTTTTGGATTTTATTGAGTATTTTTGTTGTAGGATCTATATTTGAGTAAATTTAGATGAAAATAACTTCAATTTTGTTGGATTTTGAAAAAAAATTTAGTTGGTAGTGTCAAATTTTAATAAATTTATTTGAAATCAACTTCGATTTTTTTGGATTTTGTTGAGTATTTTTGTTGTAGGATCTATATTTGAGTAAATTTAGATGAAAATAACTTCAATTTTGTTGGATTGTGAAAAAAATTTTAGTTGAAAGTGTCAAATTTTAATAAATTTATTTGAAACCAACTTCGATTTTTTTGGATTTTGTTGAGTATTTTTGTTGTAGGATCTATATTTGAGTAAATTTAGATGAAAATAACTTCCATTGTTTGGATTGTGAAAAAAAGTTTTAGTTGGAAGGGTCAAATTTTAATAAATTTATTTGAAATCAACTTCGATTTTTTTGGGTTTTGTTGAGTATTTTTGTTGTAGGGTCTATATTTGAGTAAATTTAGATGAAAATAACTTCAATTTTGTTGGATTGTGAAAAAAAATTTAGTTGGAAGTGTCAAATTTTAATAAATTTATTTGAAATCAACTTCGATTTTTTTGGATTTTGTTGAGTATTTTTGTTGTAGGATCTATATTTGAGTAAATTTAGATGAAAATAACTTCAATTTTGTTGGTTTATGAAAAAAATTTTAGTTGGAAGTGTCAAATTTTCATAAATTTATTTGAAATCAACTTCGATTTTTTTGGATTTTGTTGAGTATTTTTGTTGTAGGATCTATATTTGAGTAAATTTAGATGAAAATAACTTCAATTTTGTTGAATTATGAAAAAAATTTTAGTTGGAAGTGTCCAATTTTAATAAATTTATTTGAAATCAACTTCGATTTTTTTGGATTTTGTTGAGTATTTTTGTTGTAGGATCTATATTTGAGTAAATTTAGATGAAAATAACTTCAATTTTGTTGGATTGTGAAAAAAAATTTAGTTGGTAGTGTCAAATTTTAATAAATTTATTTGAAATTAACTTCGATTTTTTTGGATTTTGTTGAGTATTTTTGTTGTAGGATCTATATTTGAGTAAATTTAGATGAAAATAACTTATATTATGTGGATTTTTACACGATTTTGGTCAAATTTTAATAAATTCATTTGAAATCAACTTCGATTTTTTTGGATTTTGTTGAGTATTTTTGTTGTAGGATCTATATTTGAGTAAATTTAGATGAAAATAACTTCAATTTTGTTGGATTGTGAAAAAAATTTTAGTTGGAAGTGTCAAATTTTAATAAATTTATTTGAAATCAACTTCGATTTTTTTGGATTTTGTTGAGTATTTTTGTTGTAGGGTCTATATTTGAGTAAATTTAGATGAAAATAACTTCAATTTTGTTGGATTGTAAAAAAAAATTTAGTTGGAAGTGTCAAATTTTAATAAATTTATTTGAAATCAACTTCGATTTTTTTGGATTTTGTTGAGTATTTTTGTTGTAGGATCTATATTTGAGTAAATTTAGATGAAAATAACTTCAATTTTGTTGGTTTATGAAAATAATTTTAGTTGGAAGTGTCAAATTTTAATAAATTTATTTGAAATCAACTTCGATTTTTTTGGATTTTGTTGAGTATTTTTGTTGTAGGATCTATATTTGAGTAAATTTAGATGAAAATAACTTCAATTTTGTTGGATTATGAAAAAAATTTTAGTTGGAAGTGTCCAATTTTAATAAATTTATTTGAAATCAACTTCGATTTTTTTGGATTTTGTTGAGTATTTTTGTTGTAGGATCTATATTTGAGTAAATTTAGATGAAAATAACTTCAATTTTGTTGGATTATGAAAAAAAATTTAGTTGGAAATGTCAATTTTTAATAACTTTATTTGAAATCAACTTCGATTTTTTTGGATTTTGTTGTGTATTTTGGTTGTAGGATCTATATTTGAGTAAATTTAGATGAAAATTACTTCAATTTTGTTGGATTATGAAAAAAATTTTAGTTGGAAGTGTCCAATTTTAATAAATTTATTTGAAATCAACTTCGATTTTTTCGGATTTTGATGAGTATTTTGGTTGTAGGATCTATATTTGACTAAATTTAGATGAAAATAACATCAATTTTTTGGATTGTGAAAAAAATTTTAGTTGGAAGTGCCGAATTTTTAAATTTATTTGAAATCAACTTCGATTATTTTGGATTTTGTTGAGTATTTTTGTTGTAGGATCTATATGTGAGTAGATTTAGATGAAAATATCTTCAATTTTTTGGATTGTGAAAAAAATTTTAGTTGGAAGTGTCGAATTTTTAAATTTATTTGAAATCAACTTCGATTATTTTGGATTTTGTTGAGTATTTTTGTTGTAGGATCTATATTTGAGTAGATTTAGATGAAAATAACTTCAATTTTTTGGATTGTGAAAAAACATTTTAGTTGGAAGGGTCAAATTTTAATAAATTTATTTGAAATCAACTTCGATTTTTTGGGATTTTGTTGAGTATTTTTGTTGTAGGATCTATATTTGAATAAATTAAGATGAAAATAACTTCAATTTTTTGGATTATGAAAAAAAATTTAGTTGGAAGTGTCAAATTTTAATAAATTTATTTGAAATCAACTTCGATTTTTTTGGATTTTGTTGAGTATTTTTGTTGTAGGATCTATATTTGAGTAAATTTAGATGAAAATAACTTCAATTTTGTTGGATTGTGAAAAAAAATTTAGTTGGAAGTGTCAAATTTTAATAAATTTATTTGAAATCAACTTCGATTTTTTTGGATTTTGTTGAGTATTTTTGTTGTAGGATCTATATTTGAGTAAATTTAGATGAAAATAACTTCAATTTTGTTGGATTATGAAAAAAATTTTAGTTGGAAGTGTCCAATTTTAATAAATTTATTTGAAATCAACTTCGATTTTTTGGGATTTTGTTGAGTATTTTTGTTGTAGGATCTATTTTTGATTAAATTTAGATGAAAATAACTTCAATTTTCTTGGATGTAGACAAGATTTTTGTCAAATTTTAATAAATTCATTTGAAATCAACTTCGATTTTTTTGGATTTTGTTGAGAATTCTTGTTGTAGGATCTATATTTGATTAAATTTACATGAAAATAACTTCAATTTTGTTGGATTGTGAAAAAAAATTATTTGGAAGTGTCAAATTTTAATAATATTATTTGAAACCAACTTCGATTTTTTTTGGATTTTATTGAGTATTTTGGATGTAGGATCTATATTTGAGTAAATTTAGATGAAAATAACTTCAATTTTGTTGGATTATGAAAAAAATTTTAGTTGGAAGTGCCAAATTTTAATAAATTTATTTGAAATCATCTTCGATTTTTTTGGATTTTGTTGAGTATTTTTGTTGTAGGATCTATATTTGAGTAAATTTAGATGAAAATAACTTCAATTTTGTTGGATTGTGAAAAAAAATTTAGTTGGTAGTGTCAAATTTTAATAAATTTATTTGAAATTAACTTCGATTTTTTTGGATTTTGTTGAGTATTTTTGTTGTAGGATCTATATTTGAGTAAATTTAGATGAAAATAACTTATATTATGTGGATTTTGACAAGATTTTGGTAAAATTTTAATAAATTCATTTGAAATCAACTTCGATTTTTTTGGATTTTGTTGAGTATTTTTGTTGTAGGATCTATATTTGAGTAAATTTAGATGAAAATAACTTCAAATTTGTTGGATTGTGAAAAAAATTTTAGTTGGAAGTGTCAAATTTTAATAAATTTATTTGAAATCAACTTCGATTTTTTTGGATTTTGTTGAGTATTTTTGTTCTAGGATCTATATTTGAGTAAATTTAGATGAAAATAACTTCAATTTTGTTGGATTTTGAAAAAAAATTTAGTTGGTAGTGTCAAATTTTAATAAATTTATTTGAAATTAACTTCGATTTTTTTGGATTTTGTTGTGTATTTTTGTTGTAGGATCTATATTTGAGTAAATTTAGATGAAAATAACTTATATTATGTGGATTTTGACAAGATTTTGGTCAAATTTTAATAAATTCATTTGAAATCAACTTCGATTTTTTTGGATTTTGTTGAGTATTTTGGATGTAGGATCAATATTTGAGTAAATTTAGATGAAAATAACTTCAATTTTGTTGGATTATGAAAAAAAATTTAGTTGGAAGTGTCAAATTTTAATAAATTTATTTGAAATCAACTTCGATTTTTTTGGATTTTGTTGAGTATTTTTGTTGTAGGATCTATATTTGAGTAAATTTAGATGAAAATAACTTCTATTTTGTTGGATTGTGAAAAAAAATTTAGTTGGAAGTGTCAAATTTTAATAAATTTATTTGAAATCAACTTCGATTTTTTTGGATTTTGTTGAGTATTTTTGTTGTAGGATCTATATTTGAGTAAATTTAGATGAAAATAACTTCAATTTTGTTGGTTTATGAAAAAATTTTAGTTGGAAGTGTCTAATTTTAAGAAATTCATATGAAATCAACTTCAATTTTTTTGGATTTTGTCGAGTATTTTTGTTGTAAGATCTATATTTGATTAAATTTAGATGAAAATAACTTCAATTTTCTTGGATGTAGACAAGATTCTTGTCAAATTTTAATAAATTCATTTGAAATCAACTTCGATTTTTTTGGATTTTGTTGAGAATTCTTGTTGTAGGATCTATATTTGATTAAATTTACATGAAAATAACATCAATTTTGTTGGATTGTGAAAAAAATTTATTTGGAAGTGTCAAATTTTAATAATATTATTTGAAACCAACTTCGATTTTGTTGGATTTTATTGAGTATTTTTGTTGAAGGATCTATATTTGAGTAAATTTAGATGAAAATAACTTCAATTTTGTTGGTTTATGAAAAAATTTTAGTTGGAAGTGTCTAATTTTAAGAAATTCATATGAAATCAACTTCGATTTTTTTGGATTTTGTCGAGTATTTTTGTTGTAAGATCTATATTTGATTAAATTTAGATGAAAATAACTTCAATTTTCTTGGATGTAGACAAGATTCTTGTCAAATTTTAATAAATTCATTTGAAATCAACTTCGATTTTTTTGGATTTTGTTGAGAATTCTTGTTGTAGGATCTATATTTGATTAAATTTACATGAAAATAACTTCAATTTTGTTGGATTGTGAAAAATATTTATTTGGAAGTGTCAAATTTTAATAATATTATTTGAAACCAACTTCGATTTTGTTGGATTTTATTGAGTATTTTTGTTGTAGGATCTATATTTGATTAAATTTAGATGAAAATAACTTCAATTTTCGTGGATGTAGACAAGATTTTTGTCAAATTTTAATAAATTCATTTGAAATCAACTTCGATTTTTTTGGATTTTGTTGGGAATTCTTGTTGTAGGATCTATATTTGATTAAATTTACATGAAAATAACTTCAATTTTGTTGGATTGTGAAAAAAATTTATTTGGAAGTATCAAATTTTAAAAATATTATTTGAAACCAACTTCGATTTTTTTGGATTTTATTGAGTATTTTTGTTGTAGGATCTATATTTGAGTAAATTTAGATGAAAATAACTTCAATTTTATTGGATTGTGAAAAAAATTTTGGTTGGAAGTGTCAAATTTTAATAAATTTATTTGAAACCAACTTCGATTTTTTTGGATTTTGTTGTAGGATCTATATTTGAGTAAATTTAGATGAAAATAACTTCAATTTTGTTGGATTATGAAAAAAAATTTAATTGGAAATGTCAAATTTTAATAACTTTATTTGAAATCAACTACGATTTTTTTTTATTTTGTTGAGTATTTTTGTTGTAGGATCTATATTTGAGTAAATTTAGATGAAAATAACTTCAATTTTTTTGATTTTGACAAGATTTTGGTCAAATTTTAATAAATTCATTTGAAATCAACTTCGATTTTTTTGGATTTTGTTGTGTATTTTGGTTGTAGGATCTATATTTGAGTAAATTTAGATGAAAATTACTTCAATTTTGTTGGATTATGAAAAAAAATTTAGTTGGAAGTGTCCAATTTTAATAAATTTATTTGAAATCAACTTCGATTTTTTGGATTTTGTTGAGTATTTTTGTTGTAGGATCTATATTTGAGTAAATTTAGATGAAAATAACTTCAATTTTGTTGGATTGTGAAAAAAAATTTAGTTGGAAGTGTCCAATTTTAATAAATTTATTTGAAATCAACTTCGATTTTTTGGATTTTGTTGAGTATTTTTGTTGTAGGATCTATATTTGAGTAAATTTAGATGAAAATAACTTCAATTTTGTTGGATTGTGAAAAAAAATTTAGTTGGAAGTGTCGAATTTTTAAATTTATTTGAAATCAACTTCGATTATTTTGGATTTTGTTGAGTATTTTTGTTGTAGGATCTATATTTGAGTAGATTTAGATGAAAATAACTTCAATTTTGTTGGATTGTGAAAAAAATTTTAGTTGGAAGTGTCAAATTTTAATAAATTTATTTGAAATCAACTTCGATTTTTTTGGATTTTATTGAGTATTTTTGTTGTAGGATCTATATTTGAGTAAATTTAGATGAAAATAACTTCAATTTTATTGGATTGTGAAAAAAATTTTAGTTGGAAGTGTCAAATTTTAATAAATTTATTTGAAACCAACTTCGATTTTTTTGGATTTTGTTGAGTATTTTTGTTGTAGGATCTATATTTGAGTAAATTTGGATGAAAATAACTTCAATTTTGTTGGATTATGAAAAAAAATTTAATTGGAAATGTCAAATTTTAATAACTTTATTTGAAATCAACTACGATTTTTTTTTATTTTGTTGAGTATTTTTGTTGTAGGATCTATATTTGAGTAAATTTAGATGAAAATAACTTCAATTTTTTTGATTTTGACAAGATTTTGGTCAAATTTTAATAAATTCATTTGAAATCAACTTCGATTTTTTTGGATTTTGTTGTGTATTTTGGTTGTAGGATCTATATTTGAGTGAATTTAGATGAAAATTACTTCAATTTTGTTGGATTATGAAAAAAATTTTAGTTGGAAGTGTCCAATTTTAGTAAATTTATTTGAAAGAAACTTCGATTTTTTCGGATTTTGATGAGTATTTTGGTTGTAGGATCTATATTTGACTAAATTTAGATGAAAATAACATCAATTTTTTGGATTGTGAAAAAAATTTTAGTTGGAAGTGCCGAATTTTTAAATTTATTTGAAATCAACTTCGATTATTTTGGATTTTGTTGAGTATTTTTGTTGTATGATCTATATTTGAGTAGATTTAGATGAAAATAACTTCAATTTTTTGGATTGTGAAAAAAATTTTAGTTGGAAGTGTCGAATTTTTAAATTTATTTGAAATCAACTTCGATTATTTTGGATTTTGTTGAGTATTTTTGTTGTAGGATCTATATTTGAGTAGATTTAGATGAAAATAACTTCAATTTTTTGGATTGTGAAAAAACATTTTAGTTGGAAGGGTCAAATTTTAATAAATTTATTTGAAATCAACTTCGATTTTTTGGGATTTTGTTGAGTATTTTTGTTGTAGGATCTATATTTGAATAAATTTGGATGAAAATAACTTCAATTTTTTGGATTGTGAAAAAAATTTTAGTTGGAAATGTCAAATTTTAATAAATTTATTTGTAATCAACTTCGATTTTTTTGGATTTTGTTGAGTATTTCTGTTGTAGGATCTATATTTGAGTAAATTTAGATGAAAATAACTTATATTATGTGGATTTTGACAAGATTTTGGTCTAATTTTAATAAATTCATTTGAAAGCAACTTCGATTTTGTTGGATTTTGTTGAGTATTTTTGTTGTAGGGTCTATATTTGAGTAAATTTAGATGAAAATAACTTCAATTTTGTTGGATTATGAAAAAAAATTTAGTTGGAAGTGTCCAATTTTAATAAATTTATTTGAAATCAACTTTGATTTTTTGGATTTTGTTGAGTATTTTTGTTGTAGGATCTATATTTGAGTAAATTTAGATGAAAATAACTTCAATTTTGTTGGATTGTGAAAAAAAATTTAGTTGGAAGTGTCGAATTTTTAAATTTATTTGAAATCAACTTCGATTATTTTGGATTTTGTTGAGTATTTTTGTTGTAGGATCTATATTTGAGTAGATTTAGATGAAAATAACTTCAATTTTTTGGATTGTGAAAAAACATTTTAGTTGGAAGGGTCAAATTTTAATAAATTTATTTGAAATCAACTTCGATTTTTTTGGATTTTGTTGAGTATTTTTGTTGTAGGATCTATATTTGAGTAAATTTAGATGAAAATAACTTCAATTTTGTTGGATTGTGAAAAAAATTTTAGTTGGAAGTGTCAAATTTTAATAAATTTATTTGAAATCAACTTCGATTTTTTTGGATTTTGTTGAGTATTTATGTTGTAGGGTCTATATTTGAGTAAATTTAGATGAAAATAACTTCAATTTTGTTGAATTGTGAAAAAAAATTTAGTTGGAAGTGTCAAATTTTAATAAATTTATTTGAAATCAACTTCGATTTTTTTGGATTTTGTTGAGTATTTTTGTTGTAGGATCTATATTTGAATAAATTTAGATGAAAATAACTTCAATTTTGTTGGATTATGAAAAAAATTTTAGTTGGAAGTGTCCAATTTTAATAAATTTATTTGAAATCAACTTCGATTTTTTGGGATTTTGTTGAGTATTTTTGTTGTAGGATCTATATTTGATTAAATTTAGATGAAAATAACTTCAATTTTCGTGGATGTAGACAAGATTTTTGTCAAATTTTAATAAATTCATTTGAAATCAACTTCGATTTTTTTGGATTTTGTTGAGAATTCTTGTTGTAGGATCTATATTTGATTAAATTTACATGAAAATAACTTCAATTTTGTTGGATTGTGAAAAAAATTTATTTGGAAGTATCAAATTTTAATAATATTATTTGAAACCAACTTCGATTTTTTTGGACTTTATTGAGTATTTTTGTTGTAGGATCTATATTTGAGTAAATTTAGATGAAAATAACTTCAATTTTGTTGGATTGTGAAAAACATTTTAGTTGGAAGTGTCAAATTTTAATAAATTTATTTGAAACCAACTTCGATTTTTTTGGATTTTGTTGAGTATTTATGTTGTAGGATCTATATTTGAGTAAGTTTAGATGAAAATAACTTCAATTTTTTGGATTATGAAAAAAAATTTAGTTGGAAATGTCAATTTTTAATAACTTTATTTGAAATCAACTACGATTTTTTTTTATGTTGTTGAGTATTTTTGTTGTAGGATCTATATTTGAGTAAATTTAGATGAAAATAACTTCAATTTTTTTGATTTTGACAAGATTTTGGTCAAATTTTAATAAATTCATTTGAAATCAACTTCGATTTTTTTGGATTTTGTTGTGTATTTTGGTTGTAGGATCTATATTTGAGTAAATTTAGATGAAAATTACTTCAATTTTGTTGGATTATGAAAAAAATTTTAGTTGGAAGTGTCCAATTTTAATAAATTTATTTGAAATCAACTTCGATTTTTTCGGATTTTGATGAGTATTTTGGTTGTAGGATCTATATTTGACTAAATTTAGATGAAAATAACATCAATTTTTTGGATTGTGAAAAAAATTTTAGTTGGAAGTGCCGAATTTTTAAATTTATTTGAAATCAACTTCGATTATTTTGGATTTTGTTGAGTATTTTTGTTGTATGATCTATATTTGAGTAGATTTAGATGAAAATAACTTCAATTTTTTGGATTGTGAAAAAAATTTTAGTTGGAAGTGTCGAATTTTTAAATTTATTTGAAATCAACTTCGATTATTTTGGATTTTGTTGAGTATTTTTGTTGTAGGATCTATATTTGAGTAGATTTAGATGAAAATAACTTCAATTTTTTGGATTGTGAAAAAACATTTTAGTTGGAAGGGTCAAATTTTAATAAATTTATTTGAAATCAACTTCGATTTTTTGGGATTTTGTTGAGTATTTTTGTTGTAGGATCTATATTTGAATAAATTTGGATGAAAATAACTTCAATTTTTTGGATTGTGAAAAAAATTTTAGTTGGAAATGTCAAATTTTAATAAATTTATTTGAAATCAACTTCGATTTTTTTGGATTTTGTTGAGTATTTCTGTTGTAGGATCTATATTTGAGTAAATTTAGATGAAAATAACTTATATTATGTGGATTTTGACAAGATTTTGGTCAAATTTTAATAAATTCATTTGAAAGCAACTTCGATTTTGTTGGATTTTGTTGAGTATTTTTGTTGTAGGGTCTATATTTGAGTAAATTTAGATGAAAATAACTTCAATTTTGTTGGATTATGAAAAAAAATTTAGTTGGAAGTGTCCAATTTTAATAAATTTATTTGAAATCAACTTCGATTTTTTGGATTTTGTTGAGTATTTTTGTTGTAGGATCTATATTTGAGTAAATTTAGATGAAAATAACTTCAATTTTGTTGGATTGTGAAAAAAAATTTAGTTGGAAGTGTCGAATTTTTAAATTTATTTGAAATCAACTTCGATTATTTTGGATTTTGTTGAGTATTTTTGTTGTAGGATCTATATTTGAGTAGATTTAGATGAAAATAACTTCAATTTTTTGGATTGTGAAAAAACATTTTAGTTGGAAGGGTCAAATTTTAATAAATTTATTTGAAATCAACTTCGATTTTTTTGGATTTTGTTGAGTATTTTTGTTGTAGGATCTATATTTGAGTAAATTTAGATGAAAATAACTTCAATTTTGTTGGATTGTGAAAAAAATTTTAGTTGGAAGTGTCAAATTTTAATAAATTTATTTGAAATCAACTTCGATTTTTTTGGATTTTATTGAGTATTTTTGTTGTAGGATCTATATTTGAGTAAATTTAGATGAAAATAACTTCAATTTTATTGGATTGTGAAAAAAATTTTAGTTGGAAGTGTCAAATTTTAATAAATTTATTTGAAACCAACTTCGATTTTTTTGGATTTTGTTGAGTATTTTTGTTGTAGGATCTATATTTGAGTAAATTTAGATGAAAATAACTTCAATTTTGTTGGATTATGAAAAAAAATTTAATTGGAAATGTCAAATTTTAATAACTTTATTTGAAATCAACTACGATTTTTTTTTATTTTGTTGAGTATTTTTGTTGTAGGATCTATATTTGAGTAAATTTAGATGAAAATAACTTCAATTTTTTTGATTTTGACAAGATTTTGGTCAAATTTTAATAAATTCATTTGAAATCAACTTCGATTTTTTTGGATTTTGTTGTGTATTTTGGTTGTAGGATCTATATTTGAGTGAATTTAGATGAAAATTACTTCAATTTTGTTGGATTATGAAAAAAATTTTAGTTGGAAGTGTCCAATTTTAGTAAATTTATTTGAAAGAAACTTCGATTTTTTCGGATTTTGATGAGTATTTTGGTTGTAGGATCTATATTTGACTAAATTTAGATGAAAATAACATCAATTTTTTGGATTGTGAAAAAAATTTTAGTTGGAAGTGCCGAATTTTTAAATTTATTTGAAATCAACTTCGATTATTTTGGATTTTGTTGAGTATTTTTGTTGTATGATCTATATTTGAGTAGATTTAGATGAAAATAACTTCAATTTTTTGGATTGTGAAAAAAATTTTAGTTGGAAGTGTCGAATTTTTAAATTTATTTGAAATCAACTTCGATTATTTTGGATTTTGTTGAGTATTTTTGTTGTAGGATCTATATTTGAGTAGATTTAGATGAAAATAACTTCAATTTTTTGGATTGTGAAAAAACATTTTAGTTGGAAGGGTCAAATTTTAATAAATTTATTTGAAATCAACTTCGATTTTTTGGGATTTTGTTGAGTATTTTTGTTGTAGGATCTATATTTGAATAAATTTGGATGAAAATAACTTCAATTTTTTGGATTGTGAAAAAAATTTTAGTTGGAAATGTCAAATTTTAATAAATTTATTTGTAATCAACTTCGATTTTTTTGGATTTTGTTGAGTATTTCTGTTGTAGGATCTATATTTGAGTAAATTTAGATGAAAATAACTTATATTATGTGGATTTTGACAAGATTTTGGTCAAATTTTAATAAATTCATTTGAAAGCAACTTCGATTTTGTTGGATTTTGTTGAGTATTTTTGTTGTAGGGTCTATATTTGAGTAAATTTAGATGAAAATAACTTCAATTTTGTTGGATTATGAAAAAAAATTTAGTTGGAAGTGTCCAATTTTAATAAATTTATTTGAAATCAACTTTGATTTTTTGGATTTTGTTGAGTATTTTTGTTGTAGGATCTATATTTGAGTAAATTTAGATGAAAATAACTTCAATTTTGTTGGATTGTGAAAAAAAATTTAGTTGGAAGTGTCGAATTTTTAAATTTATTTGAAATCAACTTCGATTATTTTGGATTTTGTTGAGTATTTTTGTTGTAGGATCTATATTTGAGTAGATTTAGATGAAAATAACTTCAATTTTTTGGATTGTGAAAAAACATTTTAGTTGGAAGGGTCAAATTTTAATAAATTTATTTGAAATCAACTTCGATTTTTTTGGATTTTGTTGAGTATTTTTGTTGTAGGATCTATATTTGAGTAAATTTAGATGAAAATAACTTCAATTTTGTTGGATTGTGAAAAAAATTTTAGTTGGAAGTGTCAAATTTTAATAAATTTATTTGAAATCAACTTCGATTTTTTTGGATTTTGTTGAGTATTTATGTTGTAGGGTCTATATTTGAGTAAATTTAGATGAAAATAACTTCAATTTTGTTGAATTGTGAAAAAAAATTTAGTTGGAAGTGTCAAATTTTAATAAATTTATTTGAAATCAACTTCGATTTTTTTGGATTTTGTTGAGTATTTTTGTTGTAGGATCTATATTTGAATAAATTTAGATGAAAATAACTTCAATTTTGTTGGATTATGAAAAAAATTTTAGTTGGAAGTGTCCAATTTTAATAAATTTATTTGAAACCAACTTCGATTTTTTTGGATTTTGTTGAGTATTTTTGTTGTAGGATCTATATTTGAGTAAATTTAGATGAAAATAACTTCAATTTTGTTGGATTGTGAAAAAAAATTTAGTTGGAAGTGTCAAATTTTAATAAATTTATTTGAAATCAACTTCGATTTTTTTGGATTTTGTTGAGTATTTTTGTTGTAGGATCTATATTTGAATAAATTTAGATGAAAATGACTTCAATTTTGTTGGATTATGAAAAAAATTTTAGTTGGAAGTGTCCAATTTTAATAAATTTATTTGAAATCAACTTCGATTTTTTGGGATTTTGTTGAGTATTTTTGTTGTAGGATCTATATTTGATTAAATTTAGATGAAAATAAACTCAATTTTCGTGGATGTAGACAAGATTTTTGTCAAATTTTAATAAATTCATTTGAAATCAACTTCGATTTTTTTGGATTTTGTTGAGAATTCTTGTTGTAGGATCTATATTTGATTAAATTTACATGAAAATAACTTCAATTTTGTTGGATTGTGAAAAAAATTTATTTGGAAGTATCAAATTTTAATAATATTATTTGAAACCAACTTCGATTTTTTTGGACTTTATTGAGTATTTTTGTTGTAGGATCTATATTTGAGTAAATTTAGATGAAAATAACTTCAATTTTGTTGGATTGTGAAAAACATTTTAGTTGGAAGTGTCAAATTTTAATAAATTTATTTGAAACCAACTTCGATTTTTTTGGATTTTGTTGAGTATTTTTGTTGTAGGATCTATATTTGAGTAAGTTTAGATGAAAATAACTTCAATTTTTTGGATTATGAAAAAAAATTTAGTTGGAAATGTCAATTTTTAATAACTTTATTTGAAATCAACTACGATTTTTTTTTATGTTGTTGAGTATTTTTGTTGTAGGATCTATATTTGAGTAAATTTAGATGAAAATTACTTCAATTTTGTTGGATTATGAAAAAAATTTTAGTTGGAAGTGTCCAATTTTAATAAATTTATTTGAAATCAACTTCGATTTTTTCGGATTTTGATGAGTATTTTGGTTGTAGGATCTATATTTGACTAAATTTAGATGAAAATAACATCAATTTTTTGGATTGTGAAAAAAATTTTAGTTGGAAGTGCCGAATTTTTAAATTTATTTGAAATCAACTTCGATTATTTTGGATTTTGTTGAGTATTTTTGTTGTAGGATCTATATTTGAGTAGATTTAGATGAAAATAACTTCAATTTTTTGGATTGTGAAAAAAATTTTAGTTGGAAGTGTCGAATTTTTAAATTTATTTGAAATCAACTTCGATTATTTTGGATTTTGTTGAGTATTTTTGTTGTAGGATCTATATTTGAGTAGATTTAGATGAAAATAACTTCAATTTTTTGGATTGTGAAAAAACATTTTAGTTGGAAGGGTCAAATTTTAATAAATTTATTTGAAATCAACTTCGATTTTTTGGGATTTTGTTGAGTATTTTTGTTGTAGGATCTATATTTGAATAAATTTAGATGAAAATAACTTCAATTTTTTGGATTATGAAAAAAAATTTAGTTGGAAGTGTCAAATTTTAATAAATTTATTTGAAATCAACTTCGATTTTTTTGGATTTTGTTGAGTATTTTTGTTGTAGGATCTATATTTGAGTAAATTTAGATGAAAATAACTTCAATTTTGTTGGATTGTGAAAAAAAATTTAGTTGGAAGTGTCAAATTTTAATAAATTTATTTGAAATCAACTTCGATTTTTTTGGATTTTGTTGAGTATTTTTGTTGTAGGATCTATATTTGAGTAAATTTAGATGAAAATAACTTCAATTTTGTTGGATTATGAAAAAAATTTTAGTTGGAAGTGTCCAATTTTAATAAATTTATTTGAAATCAACTTCGATTTTTTGGGATTTTGTTGAGTATTTTTGTTGTAGGATCTATTTTTGATTAAATTTAGATGAAAATAACTTCAATTTTCTTGGATGTAGACAAGATTTTTGTCAAATTTTAATAAATTCATTTGAAATCAACTTCGATTTTTTTGGATTTTGTTGAGAATTCTTGTTGTAGGATCTATATTTGATTAAATTTACATGAAAATAACTTCAATTTTGTTGGATTGTGAAAAAAAATTATTTGGAAGTGTCAAATTTTAATAATATTATTTGAAACCAACTTCGATTTTTTTGGGATTTTATTGAGTATTTTGGATGTAGGATCTATATTTGAGTAAATTTAGATGAAAATAACTTCAATTTTGTTGGATTATGAAAAAAATTTTAGTTGGAAGTGCCAAATTTTAATAAATTTATTTGAAATCATCTTCGATTTTTTTGGATTTTGTTGAGTATTTTTGTTGTAGGATCTATATTTGAGTAAATTTAGATGAAAATAACTTCAATTTTGTTGGATTGTGAAAAAAAATTTAGTTGGTAGTGTCAAATTTTAATAAATTTATTTGAAATTAACTTCGATTTTTTTGGATTTTGTTGTGTATTTTTGTTGTAGGATCTATATTTGAGTAAATTTAGATGAAAATAACTTATATTATGTGGATTTTGACAAGATTTTGGTCAAATTTTAATAAATTCATTTGAAATCAACTTCGATTTTTTTGGATTTTGTTGAGTATTTTGGATGTAGGATCTATATTTGAGTAAATTTAGATGAAAATAACTTCAATTTTGTTGGATTATGAAAAAAAATTTAGTTGGAAGTGTCAAATTTTAATAAATTTATTTGAAATCAACTTCGATTTTTTTGGATTTTGTTGAGTATTTTTGTTGTAGGATCTATATTTGAGTAAATTTAGATGAAAATAACTTCAATTTTGTTGGATTGTGAAAAAAAATTTAGTTGGAAGTGTCAAATTTTAATAAATTTATTTGAAATCAACTTCGATTTTTTTGGATTTTGTTGAGTATTTTTGTTGTAGGATCTATATTTGAGTAAATTTAGATGAAAATAACTTCAATTTTGTTGGTTTATGAAAAAATTTTAGTTGGAAGTGTCTAATTTTAAGAAATTCATATGAAATCAACTTCGATTTTTTTGGATTTTGTCGAGTATTTTTGTTGTAAGATCTATATTTGATTAAATTTAGATGAAAATAACTTCAATTTTCTTGGATGTAGACAAGATTCTTGTCAAATTTTAATAAATTCATTTGAAATCAACTTCGATTTTTTTGGATTTTGTTGAGAATTCTTGTTGTAGGATCTATATTTGATTAAATTTACATGAAAATAACTTCAATTTTGTTGGATTGTGAAAAAAATTTATTTGGAAGTGTCAAATTTTAATAATATTATTTGAAACCAACTTCGATTTTGTTGGATTTTATTGAGTATTTTTGTTGTAGGATCTATATTTGAGTAAATTTAGATAAAAATAACTTCAATTTTGTTGGATTATGAAAAAAATTTTAGTTGGAAGTGCCAAATTTTAATAAATTTATTTGAAATCATCTTCGATTTTTTTGGATTTTGTTGAGTATTTTTGTTGTAGGATCTATATTTGAGTAAATTTAGATGAAAATAACTTCAATTTTGTTGGATTGTGAAAAAAAATTTAGTTGGTAGTGTCAAATTTTAATAAATTTATTTGAAATTAACTTCGATTTTTTTGGATTTTGTTGTGTATTTTTGTTGTAGGATCTATATTTGAGTAAATTTAGATGAAAATAACTTATATTATGTGGATTTTGACAAGATTTTGGTCAAATTTTAATAAATTCATTTGAAATCAACTTCGATTTTTTTGGATTTTGTTGAGTATTTTGGATGTAGGATCTATATTTGAGTAAATTTAGATGAAAATAACTTCAATTTTGTTGGATTATGAAAAAAAATTTAGTTGGAAGTGTCAAATTTTAATAAATTTATTTGAAATCAACTTCGATTTTTTTGGATTTTGTTGAGTATTTTTGTTGTAGGATCTATATTTGAGTAAATTAAGATGAAAATAACTTCAATTTTGTTGGATTGTGAAAAAAAATTTAGTTGGAAGTGTCAAATTTTAATAAATTTATTTGAAATCAACTTCGATTTTTTTGGATTTTGTTGAGTATTTTTGTTGTAGGATCTATATTTGAGTAAATTTAGATGAAAATAACTTCAATTTTGTTGGTTTATGAAAAAATTTTAGTTGGAAGTGTCTAATTTTAAGAAATTCATATGAAATCAACTTCGATTTTTTTGGATTTTGTCGAGTATTTTTGTTGTAAGATCAATATTTGATTAAATTTAGATGAAAATAACTTCAATTTTCTTGGATGTAGACAAGATTCTTGTCAAATTTTAATAAATTCATTTGAAATCAACTTCGATTTTTTTGGATTTTGTTGAGAATTCTTGTTGTAGGATCTATATTTGATTAAATTTACATGAAAATAACTTCAATTTTGTTGGATTGTGAAAAAAATTTATTTGGAAGTGTCAAATTTTAATAATATTATTTGAAACCAACTTCGATTTTGTTGGATTTTATTGAGTATTTTTGTTGTAGGATCTATATTTGAGTAAATTTAGATGAAAATAACTTCAATTTTGTTGGATTGTGAAAAAAAATTTTGTTGGAAGTGTCAAATTTTAATAAATTTATTTGAAACCAACTTCGATTTTTTTGGATTTTGTTGAGTATTTTTGTTGTAGGATCTATATTTGAGTAAATTTAGATGAAAATAACTTCAATTTTGTTGGATTGTGAAAAAAATTTTAGTTGGAAGTGTCAAATTTTAATAAATTTATTTGAAATCAACTTCGATTTTTTTGGATTTTGTTGAGTATTTTTGTTGTAGGGTCTATATTTGAGTAAATTTAGATGAAAATAACTTCAATTTTGTTGGATTGTGAAAAAAAATTTAGTTGGAAGTGTCAAATTTTAATAAATTTATTTGAAATCAACTTCGATTTTTTTGGATTTTGTTGAGTATTTTTGTTGTAGGATCTATATTTGAGTAAATTTAGATGAAAATAACTTCAATTTTGTTGGTTTATGAAAATAATTTTAGTTGGAAGTGTCAAATTTTAATAAATTTATTTGAAATCAACTTCGATTTTTTGGGATTTTGTTGAGTATTTTTGTTGTAGGATCTATTTTTGATTAAATTTAGATGAAAATAACTTCAATTTTCTTGGATGTAGACAAGATTTTTGTCAAATTTTAATAAATTCATTTGAAATCAACTTCGATTTTTTTGGATTTTGTTGAGAATTCTTGTTGTAGGATCTATATTTGATTAAATTTACATGAAAATAACTTCAATTTTGTTGGATTGTGAAAAAAAATTATTTGGAAGTGTCAAATTTTAATAATATTATTTGAAACCAACTTCGATTTTTTTTTGGATTTTATTGAGTATTTTGGATGTAGGATCTATATTTGAGTAAATTTAGATGAAAATAACTTCAATTTTGTTGGATTATGAAAAAAATTTTAGTTGGAAGTGCCAAATTTTAATAAATTTATTTGAAATCATCTTCGATTTTTTTGGATTTTGTTGAGTATTTTTGTTGTAGGATCTATATTTGAGTAAATTTAGATGAAAATAACTTCAATTTTGTTGGATTGTGAAAAAAAATTTAGTTGGTAGTGTCAAATTTTAATAAATTTATTTGAATTTAACTTCGATTTTTTTGGATTTTGTGGAGTATTTTTGTTGTAGGATCTATATTTGAGTAAATTTAGATGAAAATAACTTCAATTTTCTTGTATGTGGACAAGATTTTGGTCAAATTTTAATAAATTCATTTGAAATCAACTTCGATTTTTTTGGATTTTGTTGAGTATTTTTGTTGTAGGATCTATATTTGAGAAAATTTAGATGAAAATAACTTCAATTTTGTTGGATTGTGAAAAAAATTTTAGTTGGAAGTGTCAAATTTTAATAAATTTAATTGAAATCAACTTCGATTTTTTTGGATTTTGTTGAGTATTTTTGTTGTAGGTTCTATATTTGAGTAAATTTAGATGAAAATAACTTCAATTTCGTTGGATTATGAAAAAATTTTAGTTGGAAGTGTCAAGTTTTAATAATTTCATATAAAATCAACTTCGATTTTTTTTTATTTTGTCGAGTATTTTGGTTGTAGGATCTATATTTGACTAAATTTAGATGAAAATAACTTCAATTTTCTTGTATGTGGACAAGATTTTGGTCAAATTTTAATAAATTCATTTGAAATCAACTTCGATTTTTTTGGATTTTGTTGAGTATTTTTGTTGTAGGATCTATATTTGAGTAAATTTAGATGAAAATAACTTCAATTTTGTTGGATTGTGAAAAAAATTTTAGTTGGAAGTGTCAAATTTTAATAAATTTATTTGAAATCAACTTCGATTTTTTTGGATTTTGTTGAGTATTTTTGTTCTAGGATCTATATTTGAGTAAATTTAGATGAAAATAACTTCAATTTTGTTGGATTTTGAAAAAAAATTTAGTTGGTAGTGTCAAATTTTAATAAATTTATTTGAAATTAACTTCGATTTTTTTGGATTTTGTTGTGTATTTTTGTTGTAGGATCTATATTTGAGTAAATTTAGATGAAAATAACTTATATTATGTGGATTTTGACAAGATTTTGGTCAAATTTTAATAAATTCATTTGAAATCAACTTCGATTTTTTTGGATTTTGTTGAGTATTTTGGATGTAGGATCTATATTTGAGTAAATTTAGATGAAAATAACTTCAATTTTGTTGGATTATGAAAAAAAATTTAGTTGGAAGTGTCAAATTTTAATAAATTTATTTGAAATCAACTTCGATTTTTTTGGATTTTGTTGAGTATTTTTGTTGTAGGATCTATATTTGAGTAAATTTAGATGAAAATAACTTCAATTTTGTTGGATTGTGAAAAAAAATTTAGTTGGAAGTGTCAAATTTTAATAAATTTATTTGAAATCAACTTCGATTTTTTTGGATTTTGTTGAGTATTTTTGTTGTAGGATCTATATTTGAGTAAATTTAGATGAAAATAACTTCAATTTTGTTGGTTTATGAAAAAATTTTAGTTGGAAGTGTCTAATTTTAAGAAATTCATATGAAATCAACTTCGATTTTTTTGGATTTTGTCGAGTATTTTTGTTGTAAGATCTATATTTGATTAAATTTAGATGAAAATAACTTCAATTTTCTTGGATGTAGACAAGATTCTTGTCAAATTTTAATAAATTCATTTGAAATCAACTTCGATTTTTTTGGATTTTGTTGAGAATTCTTGTTGTAGGATCTATATTTGATTAAATTTACATGAAAATAACTTCAATTTTGTTGGATTGTGAAAAAAATTTATTTGGAAGTGTCAAATTTTAATAATATTATTTGAAACCAACTTCGATTTTGTTGGATTTTATTGAGTATTTTTGTTGTAGGATCTATATTTGAGTAAATTTAGATGAAAATAACTTCAATTTTGTTGGATTGTGAAAAAAATTTTAGTTGGAAGTGTCAAATTTTAATAAATTTATTTGAAACCAACTTCGATTTTTTTGGATTTTGTTGAGTATTTTTGTTGTAGGATCTATATTTGAGTAAATTTAGATGAAAATAACTTCAATTTTGTTGGATAGTGAAAAAAATTTTAGTTGGAAGTGTCAAATTTTAATAAATTTATTTGAAATCAACTTCGATTTTTTTGGATTTTGTTGAGTATTTTTGTTGTAGGGTCTATATTTGAGTAAATTTAGATGAAAATAACTTCAATTTTGTTGGATTGTGAAAAAAAATTTAGTTGGAAGTGTCAAATTTTAATAAATTTATTTGAAATCAACTTCGATTTTTTTGGATTTTGTTGAGTATTTTTGTTGTAGGATCTATATTTGAGTAAATTTAGATGAAAATAACTTCAATTTTGTTGGTTTATGAAAATAATTTTAGTTGGAAGTGTCAAATTTTAATAAATTTATTTGAAATCAACTTCGATTTTTTTGGATTTTGTTGAGTATTTTTGTTGTAGGATCTATATTTGTGTAAATTTAGATGAAAATAACTTCAATTTTGTTGGATTATGAAAAAAATTTTAGTTGGAAGTGTCCAATTTTAATAAATTTATTTGAAATCAACTTCGATTTTTTGGGATTTTGTTGAGTATTTTTGTTGTAGGATCTATATTTGATTAAATTTAGATGAAAATAACTTCAATTTTCTTGGATGTAGACAAGATTTTTGTCAAATTTTAATAAATTCATTTGAAATCCACTTCGATTTTTTTGGATTTTGTTGAGAATTCTTGTTGTAGGATCTATATTTGATTAAATTTACATGAAAATAACTTCAATTTTGTTGGATTGTGAAAAAAATTTATTTGGAAGTGTCAAATTTTAATAAATTTATTTGAAACCAACTTCGATTTTTTTGGATTTTGTTGAGTATTTTTGTTGTAGGATCTATATTTGAGTAAATTTAGATGAAAATAACTTCAATTTTGTTGGATTATGAAAAAAAATTTAGTTGGAAATGTCAAATTTTAATAACTTTATTTGAAATCAACTACGATTTTTTTTTATTTTGTTGAGTATTTTTGTTGTAGGATCTATATTTGAGTAAATTTAGATGAAAATAACTTATATTATGTGGATTTTGACAAGATTTTGGTCAAATTTTAATAAATTCATTTGAAAGCAACTTCGATTTTGTTGGATTTTGTTGAGTATTTTTGTTGTAGGGTCTATATTTGAGTAAATTTAGATGAAAATAACTTCAATTTTGTTGGATTATGAAAAAAAATTTAGTTGGAAGTGTCCAATTTTAATAAATTTATTTGAAATCAACTTCGATTTTTTGGATTTTGTTGAGTATTTTTGTTGTAGGATCTATATTTGAGTAAATTTAGATGAAAATAACTTCAATTTTGTTGGATTGTGAAAAAAAATTTAGTTGGAAGTGTCAAATTTTAATAAATTTATTTGAAATCAACTTCGATTTTTTTGGATTTTGTTGAGTATTTTTGTTGTAGGATCTATATTTGAGTAAATTTAGATGAAAATAACTTCAATTTTGTTGGATTGTGAAAAAAAATTTAGGTGGAAGTGTCAAATTTTAATAAATTTATTTGAAATCAACTTCGATTTTTTTGGATTTTGTTGAGTATTTTTGTTGTAGGATCTATATTTGAGTAAATTTAGATGAAAATAACTTCAATTTTGTTGGTTTATGAAAAAATTTTAGTTGGAAGTGTCAAATTTTAATAAATTCATATGAAATCAACTTCGATTTTTTTGGATTTTGTCGAGTATTTTTGTTGTAGGATCTATATTTGAGTAAATTTAGATGAAAATAACTTATATTATGTGGATTTTGACAAGATTTTGGTCAAATTTTAATAAATTCATTTGAAAGCAACTTCGATTTTTTTGGATTTTGTTGAGTATTCTTGTTGTAGGATCTATATTTGATTAAATTTAGATGAAAATAACTTCAATTTTGTTGGATTGTGAAAAAAACTTATATGGAAGTGTCAAATTTTAATAATATTATTTGAAACCAACTTCGATTTTTTTGGATTTTATTGAGTATTTTTGTGGTGGGATCTATATTTGAGTAAATTTAGATGAAAATAACATCAATTTTTTGGATTGTGAAAAAAATTTTAGTTGGAAG
Organism: Andrena fulva; assembly: GCA_946251845.1. NCBI lineage: Eukaryota > Metazoa > Arthropoda > Insecta > Hymenoptera > Andrenidae > Andrena > Andrena fulva. The sequence continues at coordinate 2,932,368 of CAMITZ010000003.1, read as the reverse complement.
TGTCGAATTTTTAAATTTATTTGAAATCAACTTCGATTATTTTGGATTTTGTTGAGTATTTTTGTTGTAGGATCTATATTTGAGTAGATTTAGATGAAAATAACTTCCATTGTTTGGATTGTGAAAAAAAGTTTTAGTTGGAAGGGTCAAATTTTAATAAATTTATTTGAAATCAACTTCGATTTTTTTGGATTTTGTTGAGAATTTTTGTTGTAGGATCTATATTTGAGTAAATTTAGATGAAAATAACTTCAATTTTGTTGGATTGTGAAAAAAATTTTAGTTGGAAGTGTCAAATTTTATTAAATTTATTTGAAATCAACTTCGATTTTTTTGGATTTTGTTGAGTATTTTTGTTGTAGGGTCTATATTTGAGTAAATTTAGATGAAAATAACTTCAATTTTGTTGGATTATGAAAAAAAATTTAGTTGGAAGTGTCCAATTTTAATAAATTTATTTGAAATCAACTTCGATTTTTTGGATTTTGTTGAGTATTTTTGATGTAGGATCTATATTTGAGTAAATTTAGATGAAAATAACTTCAATTTTGTTGGATTGTGAAAAAAAATTTAGTTGGAAGTGTCAAATTTTAATAAATTTATTTGAAATCAACTTCGATTTTTTTGGATTTTGTTGAGTATTTTTGTTGTAGGATCTATATTTGAGTAAATTTAGATGAAAATAACTTCAATTTTGTTGGTTTATGAAAAAATTTTAGTTGGAAGTGTCAAATTTTAATAAATTCATATGAAATCAACTTCGATTTTTTTGGATTTTGTCGAGTATTTTTGTTGTAGGATCTATATTTGATTAAATTTAGATGAAAATAACTTCAATTTTCTTGGATGTAGAAAAGATTTTTGCAAATTTTAATAAATTCATATTGAAATCAACTTCGATTTTTTTGGATTTTGTAGAGAATTCTTGTTGTAGGATCTATATTTGATTAAATTTACATGAAAATAACTTCAATTTTGTTGGATTGTGAAAAAAAATTATTTGGAAGTGTCAAATTTTAATAATATTATTTGAAACCAACTTCGATTTTTTTGGATTTTATTGAGTATTTTTGTTGTAGGATCTATATTTGAGTAAATTTAGATGAAAATAACTTCAATTTTGTTGGATTTTGAAAAAAAATTTAGTTGGTAGTGTCAAATTTTAATAAATTTATTTGAAATCAACTTCGATTTTTTTGGATTTTGTTGAGTATTTTTGTTGTAGGATCTATATTTGAGTAAATTTAGATGAAAATAACTTCAATTTTGTTGGATTGTGAAAAAAATTTTAGTTGAAAGTGTCAAATTTTAATAAATTTATTTGAAACCAACTTCGATTTTTTTGGATTTTGTTGAGTATTTTTGTTGTAGGATCTATATTTGAGTAAATTTAGATGAAAATAACTTCCATTGTTTGGATTGTGAAAAAAAGTTTTAGTTGGAAGGGTCAAATTTTAATAAATTTATTTGAAATCAACTTCGATTTTTTTGGGTTTTGTTGAGTATTTTTGTTGTAGGGTCTATATTTGAGTAAATTTAGATGAAAATAACTTCAATTTTGTTGGATTGTGAAAAAAAATTTAGTTGGAAGTGTCAAATTTTAATAAATTTATTTGAAATCAACTTCGATTTTTTTGGATTTTGTTGAGTATTTTTGTTGTAGGATCTATATTTGAGTAAATTTAGATGAAAATAACTTCAATTTTGTTGGTTTATGAAAAAAATTTTAGTTGGAAGTGTCAAATTTTCATAAATTTATTTGAAATCAACTTCGATTTTTTTGGATTTTGTTGAGTATTTTTGTTGTAGGATCTATATTTGAGTAAATTTAGATGAAAATAACTTCAATTTTGTTGAATTATGAAAAAAATTTTAGTTGGAAGTGTCCAATTTTAATAAATTTATTTGAAATCAACTTCGATTTTTTTGGATTTTGTTGAGTATTTTTGTTGTAGGATCTATATTTGAGTAAATTTAGATGAAAATAACTTCAATTTTGTTGGATTGTGAAAAAAAATTTAGTTGGTAGTGTCAAATTTTAATAAATTTATTTGAAATTAACTTCGATTTTTTTGGATTTTGTTGAGTATTTTTGTTGTAGGATCTATATTTGAGTAAATTTAGATGAAAATAACTTATATTATGTGGATTTTTACACGATTTTGGTCAAATTTTAATAAATTCATTTGAAATCAACTTCGATTTTTTTTGATTTTGTTGAGTATTTTTGTTGTAGGATCTATATTTGAGTAAATTTAGATGAAAATAACTTCAATTTTGTTGGATTGTGAAAAAAATTTATTTGGAAGTGTCAAATTTTAATAATATTATTTGAAACCAACTTCGATTTTGTTGGATTTTATTGAGTATTTTTGTTGTAGGATCTATATTTGAGTAAATTTAGATGAAAATAACTTCAATTTTGTTGGATTGTGAAAAAAATTTTAGTTGGAAGTGTCAAATTTTAATAAATTTATTTGAAACCAACTTCGATTTTTTTGGATTTTGTTGAGTATTTTTGTTGTAGGATCTATATTTGAGTAAATTTAGATGAAAATAACTTCAATTTTGTTGGATTGTGAAAAAAAATTTAGTTGGAAGTGTCAAATTTTAATAAATTTATTTGAAATCAACTTCGATTTTTTTGGATTTTGTTGAGTATTTTTGTTGTAGGGTCTATATTTGAGTAAATTTAGATGAAAATAACTTCAATTTTGTTGGATTGTAAAAAAAAATTTAGTTGGAAGTGTCAAATTTTAATAAATTTATTTGAAATCAACTTCGATTTTTTGGGATTTTGTTGAGTATTTTTGTTGTAGGATCTATATTTGATTAAATTTAGATGAAAATAACTTCAATTTTCGTGGATGTAGACAAGATTTTTGTCAAATTTTAATAAATTCATTTGAAATCAACTTCGATTTTTTTGGATTTTGTTGAGTATTTTTGTTGTAGGGTCTATATTTGAGTAAATTTAGATGACAATAACTTCAATTTTGTTGGATTGTGAAAAAAAATTTAGTTGGAAGTGTCAAATTTTAATAAATTTATTTGAAATCAACTTCGATTTTTTTGGATTTTGTTGAGTATTTTTGTTGTAGGATCTATATTTGAGTAAATTTAGATGAAAATAACTTCAATTTTGTTGGTTTATGAAAATAATTTTAGTTGGAAGTGTCAAATTTTAATAAATTTATTTGAAATCAACTTCGATTTTTTTGGATTTTGTTGAGTATTTTTGTTGTAGGATCTATATTTGAGTAAATTTAGATGAAAATAACTTCAATTTTGTTGGATTATGAAAAAAATTTTAGTTGGAAGTGTCCAATTTTAATAAATTTATTTGAAATCAACTTCGATTTTTTGGGATTTTGTTGAGTATTTTTGTTGTAGGATCTATATTTGATTAAATTTAGATGAAAATAACTTCAATTTTCGTGGATGTAGACAAGATTTTTGTCAAATTTTAATAAATTCATTTGAAATCAACTTCGATTTTTTTGGATTTTGTTGAGTATTTTTGTTGTAGGATCTATATTTGAGTAAATTTAGATGAAAATAACTTCAATTTTGTTGGATTGTGAAAAAAATTTATTTGGAAGTGTCAAATTTTAATAAATTTATTTGAAACCAACTTCGATTTTTTTGGATTTTGTTGAGTATTTTTGTTGTAGGATCTATATTTGAGTAAATTTAGATGAAAATAACTTCAATTTTGTTGGATTATGAAAAAAAATTTAGTTGGAAATGTCAAATTTTAATAACTTTATTTGAAATCAACTACGATTTTTTTTTATTTTGTTGAGTATTTTTGTTGTAGGATCTATATTTGAGTAAATTTAGATGAAAATAACTTATATTATGTGGATTTTGACAAGATTTTGGTCAAATTTTAATAAATTCATTTGAAAGCAACTTCGATTTTGTTGGATTTTGTTGAGTATTTTTGTTGTAGGGTCTATATTTGAGTAAATTTAGATGAAAATAACTTCAATTTTGTTGGATTATGAAAAAAAATTTAGTTGGAAGTGTCCAATTTTAATAAATTTATTTGAAATCAACTTCGATTTTTTGGATTTTGTTGAGTATTTTTGATGTAGGATCTATATTTGAGTAAATTTAGATGAAAATAACTTCAATTTTGTTGGATTGTGAAAAAAAATTTAGTTGGAAGTGTCAAATTTTAATAAATTTATTTGAAATCAACTTCGATTTTTTTGGATTTTGTTGAGTATTTTTGTTGTAGGGTCTATTTTTGAGTAAATTTAGATGAAAATAACTTCAATTTTGTTGGATTATGAAAAAAAATTTAGTTGGAAGTGTCCAATTTTAATAAATTTATTTGAAATCAACTTCGATTTTTTGGATTTTGTTGAGTATTTTTGTTGTAGGATCTATATTTGAGTAAATTTAGATGAAAATAACTTCAATTTTGTTGGTTTATGAAAAAATTTTAGTTGGAAGTGTCAAATTTTAATAAATTCATATGAAATCAACTTCGATTTTTTTGAATTTTGTTGAGTATTTTTGTTGTAGGATCTATATTTGAGTAAATTTAGATGAAAATAACTTCCATTGTTTGGATTGTGAAAAAAAGTTTTAGTTGGAAGGGTCAAATTTTAATAAATTTATTTGAAATCAACTTCGATTTTTTTGGGTTTTGTTGAGTATTTTTGTTGTAGGGTCTATATTTGAGTAAATTTAGATGAAAATAACTTCAATTTTGTTGGATTGTGAAAAAAAATTTAGTTGGAAGTGTCAAATTTTAATAAATTTATTTGAAATCAACTTCGATTTTTTTGGATTTTGTTGAGTATTTTTGTTGTAGGGTCTATATTTGAGTAAATTTAGATGAAAATAACTTTAATTTTGTTGGATTATGAAAAAAAATTTAGTTGGAAGTGTCCAATTTTCATAAATTTATTTGAAATCAACTTCGATTTTTTTGGATTTTGTTGAGTATTTTTGTTGTAGGATCTATATTTGAGTAAATTTAGATGAAAATAACTTCAATTTTGTTGAATTATGAAAAAATTTTAGTTGGAAGTGTCAAATTTTAATAAATTCATATGAAATCAACTTCGATTTTTTTGGATTTTGTCGAGTATTTTTGTTGTAGGATCTATATTTGATTAAATTTAGATGAAAATAACTTCAATTTTCTTGGATGTAGAAAAGATTTTTGCAAATTTTAATAAATTCATATTGAAATCAACTTCGATTTTTTTGGATTTTGTAGAGAATTCTTGTTGTAGGATCTATATTTGATTAAATTTACATGAAAATAACTTCAATTTTGTTGGATTGTGAAAAAAAATTATTTGGAAGTGTCAAATTTTAATAATATTATTTGAAACCAACTTCGATTTTTTTGGATTTTATTGAGTATTTTTGTTGTAGGATCTATATTTGAGTAAATTTAGATGAAAATAACTTCAATTTTGTTGGATTTTGAAAAAAAATTTAGTTGGTAGTGTCAAATTTTAATAAATTTATTTGAAATCAACTTCGATTTTTTTGGATTTTGTTGAGTATTTTTGTTGTAGGATCTATATTTGAGTAAATTTAGATGAAAATAACTACAATTTTGTTGGATTGTGAAAAAAATTTTAGTTGGAAGTGTCAAATTTTAATAAATTTATTTGAAACCAACTTCGATTTTTTTGGATTTGGTTGAGTATTTTTGTTGTAGGATCTATATTTGAGTAAATTTAGATGAAAATAACTTCCATTGTTTGGATTGTGAAAAAAAGTTTTAGTTGGAAGGGTCAAATTTTAATAAATTTATTTGAAATCAACTTCGATTTTTTTGGGTTTTGTTGAGTATTTTTGTTGTAGGGTCTATATTTGAGTAAATTTAGATGAAAATAACTTCAATTTTGTTGGATTGTGAAAAAAAATTTAGTTGGAAGTGTCAAATTTTAATAAATTTATTTGAAATCAACTTCGATTTTTTTGGATTTTGTTGAGTATTTTTGTTGTAGGATCTATATTTGAGTAAATTTAGATGAAAATAACTTCAATTTTGTTGGTTTATGAAAAAAATTTTAGTTGGAAGTGTCAAATTTTCATAAATTTATTTGAAATCAACTTCGATTTTTTTGGATTTTGTTGAGTATTTTTGTTGTAGGATCTATATTTGAGTAAATTTAGATGAAAATAACTTCAATTTTGTTGAATTATGAAAAAAATTTTAGTTGGAAGTGTCCAATTTTAATAAATTTATTTGAAATCAACTTCGATTTTTTTGGATTTTGTTGAGTATTTTTGTTGTAGGATCTATATTTGAGTAAATTTAGATGAAAATAACTTCAATTTTTTTGATTTTGACAAGATTTTGGTCAAATTTTAATAAATTCATTTGAAATCAACTTCGATTTTTTTGGATTTTGTTGTGTATTTTTGTTGTAGGGTCTATATTTGAGTAAATTTAGATGAAAATAACTTCAATTTTGTTGGATTGTGAAAAAAAATTTAGTTGGAAGTGTCAAATTATAATAAATTTATTTGAAATCAACTTCGATTTTTTTGGATTTTGTTGAGTATTTTTGTTGTAGGATCAATATTTGAGTAAATTTAGATGAAAATAACTTCAATTTTGTTGGTTTATGAAAATAATTTTAGTTGGAAGTGTCAAATTTTAATAAATTTATTTGAAATCAACTTCGATTTTTTTGGATTTTGTTGAGTATTTTTGTTGTAGGATCTATATTTGAGTAAATTTAGATGAAAATAACTTCAATTTTGTTGGATTATGAAAAAAATTTTAGTTGGAAGTGTCCAATTTTAATAAATTTATTTGAAATCAACTTCGATTTTTTGGGATTTTGTTGAGTATTTTTGTTGTAGGATCTATATTTGATTAAATTTAGATGAAAATAACTTCAATTTTCGTGGATGTAGACAAGATTTTTGTCAAATTTTAATAAATTCATTTGAAATCAACTTCGATTTTTTTGGTTTTTGTTGAGAATTCTTGTTGTAGGATCTATATTTGATTAAATTTACATGAAAATAACTTCAATTTTGTTGGATTGTGAAAAAAATTTATTTGGAAGTATCAAATTTTAATAATATTATTTGAAACCAACTTCGATTTTTTTGGATTTTATTGAGTATTTTTGTTGTAGGATCTATATTTGAGTAAATTTAGATGAAAATAACTTCAATTTTGTTGGATTGTGAAAAACATTTTAGTTGGAAGTGTCAAATTTTAATAAATTTATTTGAAACCAACTTCGATTTTTTTGGATTTTGTTGAGTATTTTTGTTGTAGGATCTATATTTGAGTAAATTTAGATGAAAATAACTTCAATTTTGTTGGATTATGAAAAAAAATTTAGTTGGAAATGTCAAATTTTAATAACTTTATTTGAAATCAACTACGATTTTTTTTTATTTTGTTGAGTATTTTTGTTGTAGGATCTATATTTGAGTAAATTTAGATGAAAATAACTTCAATTTTTTTGATTTTGACAAGATTTTGGTCAAATTTTAATAAATTCATTTGAAATCAACTTCGATTTTTTTGGATTTTGTTGTGTATTTTGGTTGTAGGATCTATATTTGAGTAAATTTAGATGAAAATTACTTCAATTTTGCTGGATTATGAAAAAAATTTTAGTTGGAAGTGTCCAATTTTAATAAATTTATTTGAAATCAACTTCGATTTTTTGGATTTTGTTGAGTATTTTTGTTGTAGGATCTATATTTGAGTAAATTTAGATGAAAATAACTTCAATTTTGTTGGATTGTGAAAAAAAATTTAGTTGGAAGTGACGAATTTTTAAATTCATTTGAAATCAACTTCGATTTTTTCGGATTTTGATGAGTATTTTGGTTGTAGGATCTATATTTGACTAAATTTAGATGAAAATAACATCAATTTTTTGGACTGTGAAAAAAATTTTAGTTGGAAGTGCCGAATTTTTAAATTTATTTGAAATCAACTTCGATTATTTTGGATTTTGTTGAGTATTTTTGTTGTAGGATCTATATTTGAGTAGATTTAGATGAAAATAACTTCAATTTTTTGGATTGTGAAAAAAATTTTAGTTGGAAGTGTCGAATTTTTAAATTTATTTGAAATCAACTTCGATTATTTTGGATTTTGTTGAGTATTTTTGTTGTAGGATCTATATTTGAGTAGATTTAGATGAAAATAACTTCAATTTTTTGGATTGTGAAAAAACATTTTAGTTGGTAGGGTCAAATTTTAATAAATTTATTTGAAATCAACTTCGATTTTTTGGGATTTTGTTGAGTATTTTTGTTGTAGGATCTATATTTGAATAAATTTAGATGAAAATAACTTCAATTTTTTGGATTGTGAAAAAACATTTTAGTTGGTAGGGTCAAATTTTAATAAATTTATTTGAAATCAACTTCGATTTTTTGGGATTTTGTTGAGTATTTTTGTTGTAGGATCTATATTTGAGTAAATTTAGATGAAAATAACTTCAATTTTGTTGGATTATGAAAAAAAATTTAGTTGGAAATGTCAATTTTTAATAACTTTATTTGAAATCAACTACGATTTTTTTTTATTTTGTTGAGTATTTTTGTTGTAGGATCTATATTTGAGTAAATTTAGATGAAAATAACTTCAATTTTTTTGATTTTGACAAGATTTTGGTCAAATTTTAATAAATTCATTTGAAATCAACTTCGATTTTTTTGGATTTTGTTGTGTATTTTTGTTGTAGGGTCTATATTTGAGTAAATTTAGATGAAAATAACTTCAATTTTGTTGGATTGTGAAAAAAATTTATTTGGAAGTGTCAAATTTTAATAATATTATTTGAAACCAACTTCGATTTTGTTGGATTTTATTGAGTATTTTTGTTGTAGGATCTATATTTGAGTAAATTTAGATGAAAATAACTTCAATTTTGTTGGATTGTGAAAAAAATTTTAGTTGGAAGTGTCAAATTTTAATAAATTTATTTGAAACCAACTTCGATTTTTTTGGATTTTGTTGAGTATTTTTGTTGTAGGATCTATATTTGAGTAAATTTAGATGAAAATAACTTCAATTTTGTTGGATTGTGAAAAAAAATTTAGTTGGAAGTGTCAAATTTTAATAAATTTATTTGAAATCAACTTCGATTTTTTTGGATTTTGTTGAGTATTTTTGTTGTAGGGTCTATATTTGAGTAAATTTAGATGAAAATAACTTCAATTTTGTTGGATTGTAAAAAAAAATTTAGTTGGAAGTGTCAAATTTTAATAAATTTATTTGAAATCAACTTCGATTTTTTGGGATTTTGTTGAGTATTTTTGTTGTAGGATCTATATTTGAGTAAATTTAGATGAAAATAACTTCAATTTTGTTGGATTATGAAAAAAAATTTAGTTGGAAGTGTCCAATTTTAATAAATTTATTTGAAATCAACTTCGATTTTTTGGGATTTTGTTGAGTATTTTTGTTGTAGGATCTATATTTGATTAAATTTAGATGAAAATAACTTCAATTTTCGTGGATGTAGACAAGATTTTTGTCAAATTTTAATAAATTCATTTGAAATCAACTTCGATTTTTTTGGATTTTGTTGAGAATTCTTGTTGTAGGATCTATATTTGATTAAATTTACATGAAAATAACTTCAATTTTGTTGGATTGTGAAAAAAATTTATTTGGAAGTATCAAATTTTAATAATATTATTTGAAACCAACTTCGATTTTTTTGGATTTTATTGAGTATTTTTGTTGTAGGATCTATATTTGAGTAAATTTAGATGAAAATAACTTCAATTTTGTTGGATTGTGAAAAACATTTTAGTTGGAAGTGTCAAATTTTAATAAATTTATTTGAAACCAACTTCGATTTTTTTGGATTTTGTTGAGTATTTTTGTTGTAGGATCTATATTTGAGTAAATTTAGATGAAAATAACTTCAATTTTGTTGGATTATGAAAAAAAATTTAGTTGGAAATGTCAAATTTTAATAACTTTATTTGAAATCAACTACGATTTTTTTTTATTTTGTTGAGTATTTTTGTTGTAGGATCTATATTTGAGTAAATTTAGATGAAAATAACTTCAATTTTTTTGATTTTGACAAGATTTTGGTCAAATTTTAATAAATTCATTTGAAATCAACTTCGATTTTTTTGGATTTTGTTGTGTATTTTGGTTGTAGGATCTATATTTGAGTAAATTTAGATGAAAATTACTTCAATTTTGCTGGATTATGAAAAAAATTTTAGTTGGAAGTGTCCAATTTTAATAAATTTATTTGAAATCAACTTCGATTTTTTGGATTTTGTTGAGTATTTTTGTTGTAGGATCTATATTTGAGTAAATTTAGATGAAAATAACTTCAATTTTGTTGGATTGTGAAAAAAAATTTAGTTGGAAGTGACGAATTTTTAAATTCATTTGAAATCAACTTCGATTTTTTCGGATTTTGATGAGTATTTTGGTTGTAGGATCTATATTTGACTAAATTTAGATGAAAATAACATCAATTTTTTGGACTGTGAAAAAAATTTTAGTTGGAAGTGCCGAATTTTTAAATTTATTTGAAATCAACTTCGATTATTTTGGATTTTGTTGAGTATTTTTGTTGTAGGATCTATATTTGAGTAGATTTAGATGAAAATAACTTCAATTTTTTGGATTGTGAAAAAAATTTTAGTTGGAAGTGTCGAATTTTTAAATTTATTTGAAATCAACTTCGATTATTTTGGATTTTGTTGAGTATTTTTGTTGTAGGATCTATATTTGAGTAGATTTAGATGAAAATAACTTCAATTTTTTGGATTGTGAAAAAACATTTTAGTTGGTAGGGTCAAATTTTAATAAATTTATTTGAAATCAACTTCGATTTTTTGGGATTTTGTTGAGTATTTTTGTTGTAGGATCTATATTTGAATAAATTTAGATGAAAATAACTTCAATTTTTTGGATTGTGAAAAAACATTTTAGTTGGTAGGGTCAAATTTTAATAAATTTATTTGAAATCAACTTCGATTTTTTGGGATTTTGTTGAGTATTTTTGTTGTAGGATCTATATTTGAGTAAATTTAGATGAAAATAACTTCAATTTTGTTGGATTATGAAAAAAAATTTAGTTGGAAATGTCAATTTTTAATAACTTTATTTGAAATCAACTACGATTTTTTTTTATTTTGTTGAGTATTTTTGTTGTAGGATCTATATTTGAGTAAATTTAGATGAAAATAACTTCAATTTTTTTGATTTTGACAAGATTTTGGTCAAATTTTAATAAATTCATTTGAAATCAACTTCGATTTTTTTGGATTTTGTTGTGTATTTTTGTTGTAGGGTCTATATTTGAGTAAATTTAGATGAAAATAACTTCAATTTTGTTGGATTGTGAAAAAAATTTATTTGGAAGTGTCAAATTTTAATAATATTATTTGAAACCAACTTCGATTTTGTTGGATTTTATTGAGTATTTTTGTTGTAGGATCTATATTTGAGTAAATTTAGATGAAAATAACTTCAATTTTGTTGGATTGTGAAAAAAATTTTAGTTGGAAGTGTCAAATTTTAATAAATTTATTTGAAACCAACTTCGATTTTTTTGGATTTTGTTGAGTATTTTTGTTGTAGGATCTATATTTGAGTAAATTTAGATGAAAATAACTTCAATTTTGTTGGATTGTGAAAAAAAATTTAGTTGGAAGTGTCAAATTTTAATAAATTTATTTGAAATCAACTTCGATTTTTTTGGATTTTGTTGAGTATTTTTGTTGTAGGGTCTATATTTGAGTAAATTTAGATGAAAATAACTTCAATTTTGTTGGATTGTAAAAAAAAATTTAGTTGGAAGTGTCAAATTTTAATAAATTTATTTGAAATCAACTTCGATTTTTTGGGATTTTGTTGAGTATTTTTGTTGTAGGATCTATATTTGATTAAATTTAGATGAAAATAACTTCAATTTTCGTGGATGTAGACAAGATTTTTGTCAAATTTTAATAAATTCATTTGAAATCAACTTCGATTTTTTTGGATTTTGTTGAGTATTTTTGTTGTAGGGTCTATATTTGAGTAAATTTAGATGAAAATAACTTCAATTTTGTTGGATTGTGAAAAAAAATTTAGTTGGAAGTGTCAAATTTTAATAAATTTATTTGAAATCAACTTCGATTTTTTTGGATTTTGTTGAGTATTTTTGTTGTAGGATCTATATTTGAGTAAATTTAGATGAAAATAACTTCAATTTTGTTGGTTTATGAAAATAATTTTAGTTGGAAGTGTCAAATTTTAATAAATTTATTTGAAATCAACTTCGATTTTTTTGGATTTTGTTGAGTATTTTTGTTGTAGGATCTATATTTGAGTAAATTTAGATGAAAATAACTTCAATTTTGTTGGATTATGAAAAAAATTTTAGTTGGAAGTGTCCAATTTTAATAAATTTATTTGAAATCAACTTCGATTTTTTGGGATTTTGTTGAGTATTTTTGTTGTAGGATCTATATTTGATTAAATTTAGATGAAAATAACTTCAATTTTCGTGGATGTAGACAAGATTTTTGTCAAATTTTAATAAATTCATTTGAAATCAACTTCGATTTTTTTGGATTTTGTTGAGTATTTTTGTTGTAGGATCTATATTTGAGTAAATTTAGATGAAAATAACTTCAATTTTGTTGGATTGTGAAAAAAATTTATTTGGAAGTGTCAAATTTTAATAAATTTATTTGAAACCAACTTCGATTTTTTTGGATTTTGTTGAGTATTTTTGTTGTAGGATCTATATTTGAGTAAATTTAGATGAAAATAACTTCAATTTTGTTGGATTATGAAAAAAAATTTAGTTGGAAATGTCAAATTTTAATAACTTTATTTGAAATCAACTACGATTTTTTTTTATTTTGTTGAGTATTTTTGTTGTAGGATCTATATTTGAGTAAATTTAGATGAAAATAACTTATATTATGTGGATTTTGACAAGATTTTGGTCAAATATTAATAAATTCATTTGAAAGCAACTTCGATTTTGTTGGATTTTGTTGAGTATTTTTGTTGTAGGGTCTATATTTGAGTAAATTTAGATGAAAATAACTTCAATTTTGTTGGATTATGAAAAAAAATTTAGTTGGAAGTGTCCAATTTTAATAAATTTATTTGAAATCAACTTCGATTTTTTGGATTTTGTTGAGTATTTTTGTTGTAGGATCTATATTTGAGTAAATTTAGATGAAAATAACTTCAATTTTGTTGGATTGTGAAAAAAAATTTAGTTGGAAGTGACGAATTTTTAAATTCATTTGAAATCAACTTCGATTTTTTTGGATTTTGTTGAGTATTTTTGTTGTAGGATCTATATTTGAGTAAATTTAGATGAAAATAACTTCAATTTTGTTGGATTATGAAAAAAAATTTAATTGGAAATGTCAAATTTTAATAACTTTATTTGAAATCAACTACGATTTTTTTTTATTTTGTTGAGTATTTTTGTTGTAGGATCTATATTTGAGTAAATTTAGATGAAAATAACTTCAATTTTTTTGATTTTGACAAGATTTTGGTCAAATTTTAATAAATTCATTTGAAATCAACATCGATTTTTTTGGATTTTGTTGTGTATTTTGGTTGTAGGATCTATATTTGAGTAAATTTAGATGAAAATTACTTCAATTTTGTTGGATTATGAAAAAAATTTTAGTTGGAAGTGTCCAATTTTAATAAATTTATTTGAAAGAAACTTCGATTTTTTGGGATTTTGTTGAGTATTTTTGTTGTAGGATCTATATTTGAATAAATTTGGATGAAAATAACTTCAATTTTTTGGATTGTGAAAAAAATTTTAGTTGGAAATGTCAAATTTTAATAAATTTATTTGAAATCAACTTCGATTTTTTTGGATTTTGTTGAGTATTTCTGTTGTAGGATCTATATTTGAGTAAATTTAGATGAAAATAACTTATATTATGTGGATTTTGACAAGATTTTGGTCAAATTTTAATAAATTCATTTGAAATCAACTTCGATTTTTTTGGATTTTGTTGTGTATTTTTGTTGTAGGGTCTATATTTGAGTAAATTTAGATGAAAATAACTTCAATTTTGTTGGATTGTGAAAAAAAATTTAGTTGGAAGTGTCAAATTTTAATAAATTTATTTGAAATCAACTTCGATTTTTTTGGATTTTGTTGAGTATTTTTGTTGTAGGATCAATATTTGAGTAAATTTAGATGAAAATAACTTCAATTTTGTTGGTTTATGAAAATAATTTTAGTTGGAAGTGTCAAATTTTAATAAATTTATTTGAAATCAACTTCGATTTTTTTGGATTTTGTTGAGTATTTTTGTTGTAGGATCTATATTTGAGTAAATTTAGATGAAAATAACTTCAATTTTGTTGGATTATGAAAAAAATTTTAGTTGGAAGTGTCCAATTTTAATAAATTTATTTGAAATCAACTTCGATTTTTTGGGATTTTGTTGAGTATTTTTGTTGTAGGATCTATATTTGATTAAATTTAGATGAAAATAACTTCAATTTTCGTGGATGTAGACAAGATTTTTGTCAAATTTTAATAAATTCATTTGAAATCAACTTCGATTTTTTTGGATTTTGTTGAGAATTCTTGTTGTAGGATCTATATTTGATTAAATTTACATGAAAATAACTTCAATTTTGTTGGATTGTGAAAAAAATTTATTTGGAAGTATCAAATTTTAATAATATTATTTGAAACCAACTTCGATTTTTTTGGATTTTATTGAGTATTTTTGTTGTAGGATCTATATTTGAGTAAATTTAGATGAAAATAACTTCAATTTTGTTGGATTGTGAAAAACATTTTAGTTGGAAGTGTCAAATTTTAATAAATTTATTTGAAACCAACTTCGATTTTTTTGGATTTTGTTGAGTATTTTTGTTGTAGGATCTATATTTGAGTAAATTTAGATGAAAATAACTTCAATTTTGTTGGATTATGAAAAAAAATTTAGTTGGAAATGTCAAATTTTAATAACTTTATTTGAAATCAACTACGATTTTTTTTTATTTTGTTGAGTATTTTTGTTGTAGGATCTATATTTGAGTAAATTTAGATGAAAATAACTTCAATTTTTTTGATTTTGACAAGATTTTGGTCAAATTTTAATAAATTCATTTGAAATCAACTTCGATTTTTTTGGATTTTGTTGTGTATTTTGGTTGTAGGATCTATATTTGAGTAAATTTAGATGAAAATTACTTCAATTTTGCTGGATTATGAAAAAAATTTTAGTTGGAAGTGTCCAATTTTAATAAATTTATTTGAAATCAACTTCGATTTTTTGGATTTTGTTGAGTATTTTTGTTGTAGGATCTATATTTGAGTAAATTTAGATGAAAATAACTTCAATTTTGTTGGATTGTGAAAAAAAATTTAGTTGGAAGTGACGAATTTTTAAATTCATTTGAAATCAACTTCGATTTTTTCGGATTTTGATGAGTATTTTGGTTGTAGGATCTATATTTGACTAAATTTAGATGAAAATAACATCAATTTTTTGGACTGTGAAAAAAATTTTAGTTGGAAGTGCCGAATTTTTAAATTTATTTGAAATCAACTTCGATTATTTTGGATTTTGTTGAGTATTTTTGTTGTAGGATCTATATTTGAGTAGATTTAGATGAAAATAACTTCAATTTTTTGGATTGTGAAAAAAATTTTAGTTGGAAGTGTCGAATTTTTAAATTTATTTGAAATCAACTTCGATTATTTTGGATTTTGTTGAGTATTTTTGTTGTAGGATCTATATTTGAGTAGATTTAGATGAAAATAACTTCAATTTTTTGGATTGTGAAAAAACATTTTAGTTGGTAGGGTCAAATTTTAATAAATTTATTTGAAATCAACTTCGATTCTTTGGGATTTTGTTGAGTATTTTTGTTGTAGGATCTATATTTGAATAAATTTAGATGAAAATAACTTCAATTTTTTGGATTGTGAAAAAACATTGTAGTTGGTAGGGTCAAATTTTAATAAATTTATTTGAAATCAACTTCGATTTTTTGGGATTTTGTTGAGTATTTTTGTTGTAGGATCTATATTTGAGTAAATTTAGATGAAAATAACTTCAATTTTGTTGGATTATGAAAAAAAATTTAGTTGGAAATGTCAATTTTTAATAACTTTATTTGAAATCAACTACGATTTTTTTTTATTTTGTTGAGTATTTTTGTTGTAGGATCTATATTTGAGTAAATTTAGATGAAAATAACTTCAATTTTTTTGATTTTGACAAGATTTTGGTCAAATTTTAATAAATTCATTTGAAATCAACTTCGATTTTTTTGGATTTTGTTGTGTATTTTTGTTGTAGGGTCTATATTTGAGTAAATTTAGATGAAAATAACTTCAATTTTGTTGGATTGTGAAAAAAATTTATTTGGAAGTGTCAAATTTTAATAATATTATTTGAAACCAACTTCGATTTTGTTGGATTTTATTGAGTATTTTTGTTGTAGGATCTATATTTGAGTAAATTTAGATGAAAATAACTTCAATTTTGTTGGATTGTGAAAAAAATTTTAGTTGGAAGTGTCAAATTTTAATAAATTTATTTGAAACCAACTTCGATTTTTTTGGATTTTGTTGAGTATTTTTGTTGTAGGATCTATATTTGAGTAAATTTAGATGAAAATAACTTCAATTTTGTTGGATTGTGAAAAAAAATTTAGTTGGAAGTGTCAAATTTTAATAAATTTATTTGAAATCAACTTCGATTTTTTTGGATTTTGTTGAGTATTTTTGTTGTAGGGTCTATATTTGAGTAAATTTAGATGAAAATAACTTCAATTTTGTTGGATTGTAAAAAAAAATTTAGTTGGAAGTGTCAAATTTTAATAAATTTATTTGAAATCAACTTCGATTTTTTGGGATTTTGTTGAGTATTTTTGTTGTAGGATCTATATTTGATTAAATTTAGATGAAAATAACTTCAATTTTCGTGGATGTAGACAAGATTTTTGTCAAATTTTAATAAATTCATTTGAAATCAACTTCGATTTTTTTGGATTTTGTTGAGTATTTTTGTTGTAGGGTCTATATTTGAGTAAATTTAGATGAAAATAACTTCAATTTTGTTGGATTGTGAAAAAAAATTTAGTTGGAAGTGTCAAATTTTAATAAATTTATTTGAAATCAACTTCGATTTTTTTGGATTTTGTTGAGTATTTTTGTTGTAGGATCTATATTTGAGTAAATTTAGATGAAAATAACTTCAATTTTGTTGGTTTATGAAAATAATTTTAGTTGGAAGTGTCAAATTTTAATAAATTTATTTGAAATCAACTTCGATTTTTTTGGATTTTGTTGAGTATTTTTGTTGTAGGATCTATATTTGAGTAAATTTAGATGAAAATAACTTCAATTTTGTTGGATTATGAAAAAAATTTTAGTTGGAAGTGTCCAATTTTAATAAATTTATTTGAAATCAACTTCGATTTTTTGGGATTTTGTTGAGTATTTTTGTTGTAGGATCTATATTTGATTAAATTTAGATGAAAATAACTTCAATTTTCGTGGATGTAGACAAGATTTTTGTCAAATTTTAATAAATTCATTTGAAATCAACTTCGATTTTTTTGGATTTTGTTGAGTATTTTTGTTGTAGGATCTATATTTGAGTAAATTTAGATGAAAATAACTTCAATTTTGTTGGATTGTGAAAAAAATTTATTTGGAAGTGTCAAATTTTAATAAATTTATTTGAAACCAACTTCGATTTTTTTGGATTTTGTTGAGTATTTTTGTTGTAGGATCTATATTTGAGTAAATTTAGATGAAAATAACTTCAATTTTGTTGGATTATGAAAAAAAAATTAGTTGGAAATGTCAAATTTTAATAACTTTATTTGAAATCAACTACGATTTTTTTTTATTTTGTTGAGTATTTTTGTTGTAGGATCTATATTTGAGTAAATTTAGATGAAAATAACTTATATTATGTGGATTTTGACAAGATTTTGGTCAAATTTTAATAAATTCATTTGAAAGCAACTTCGATTTTGTTGGATTTTGTTGAGTATTTTTGTTGTAGGGTCTATATTTGAGTAAATTTAGATGAAAATAACTTCAATTTTGTTGGATTATGAAAAAAAATTTAGTTGGAAGTGTCCAATTTTAATAAATTTATTTGAAATCAACTTCGATTTTTTGGATTTTGTTGAGTATTTTTGTTGTAGGATCTATATTTGAGTAAATTTAGATGAAAATAACTTCAATTTTGTTGGATTGTGAAAAAAAATTTAGTTGGAAGTGTCAAATTTTAATAAATTTATTTGAAATCAACTTCGATTTTTTTGGATTTTGTTGAGTATTTTTGTTGTAGGATCTATATTTGAGTAAATTTAGATGAAAATAACTTCAATTTTGTTGGATTGTGAAAAAAAATTTAGGTGGAAGTGTCAAATTTTAATAAATTTATTTGAAATCAACTTCGATTTTTTTGGATTTTGTTGAGTATTTTTGTTGTAGGATCTATATTTGAGTAAATTTAGATGAAAATAACTTCAATTTTGTTGGTTTATGAAAAAATTTTAGTTGGAAGTGTCAAATTTTAATAAATTCATATGAAATCAACTTCGATTTTTTTGGATTTTGTCGAGTATTTTTGTTGTAGGATCTATATTTGAGTAAATTTAGATGAAAATAACTTATATTATGTGGATTTTGACAAGATTTTGGTCAAATTTTAATAAATTCATTTGAAAGCAACTTCGATTTTTTTGGATTTTGTTGAGTATTCTTGTTGTAGGATCTATATTTGATTAAATTTAGATGAAAATAACTTCAATTTTGTTGGATTGTGAAAAAAACTTATATGGAAGTGTCAAATTTTAATAATATTATTTGAAACCAACTTCGATTTTTTTGGATTTTATTGAGTATTTTTGTGGTGGGATCTATATTTGAGTAAATTTAGATGAAAATAACATCAATTTTTTGGATTGTGAAAAAAATTTTAGTTGGAAGTGTCGAATTTTTAAATTTATTTGAAATCAACTTCGATTATTTTGGATTTTGTTGAGTATTTTTGTTGTAGGATCTATATTTGAGTAGATTTAGATGAAAATAACTTCCATTGTTTGGATTGTGAAAAAAAGTTTTAGTTGGAAGGGTCAAATTTTAATAAATTTATTTGAAATCAACTTCGATTTTTTTGGATTTTGTTGAGAATTTTTGTTGTAGGATCTATATTTGAGTAAATTTAGATGAAAATAACTTCAATTTTGTTGGATTGTGAAAAAAATTTTAGTTGGAAGTGTCAAATTTTATTAAATTTATTTGAAATCAACTTCGATTTTTTTGGATTTTGTTGAGTATTTTTGTTGTAGGGTCTATATTTGAGTAAATTTAGATGAAAATAACTTCAATTTTGTTGGATTATGAAAAAAAATTTAGTTGGAAGTGTCCAATTTTAATAAATTTATTTGAAATCAACTTCGATTTTTTGGATTTTGTTGAGTATTTTTGATGTAGGATCTATATTTGAGTAAATTTAGATGAAAATAACTTCAATTTTGTTGGATTGTGAAAAAAAATTTAGTTGGAAGTGTCAAATTTTAATAAATTTATTTGAAATCAACTTCGATTTTTTTGGATTTTGTTGAGTATTTTTGTTGTAGGGTCTATATTTGAGTAAATTTAGATGAAAATAACTTCAATTTTGTTGGATTATGAAAAAAAATTTAGTTGGAAGTGTCCAATTTTAATAAATTTATTTGAAATCAACTTCGATTTTTTGGATTTTGTTGAGTATTTTTGTTGTAGGATCTATATTTGAGTAAATTTAGATGAAAATAACTTCAATTTTGTTGGTTTATGAAAAAATTTTAGTTGGAAGTGTCAAATTTTAATAAATTCATATGAAATCAACTTCGATTTTTTTGGATTTTGTTGAGTATTTTTGTTGTAGGATCTATATTTGAGTAAATTTAGATGAAAATAACTTCCATTGTTTGGATTGTGAAAAAAAGTTTTAGTTGGAAGGGTCAAATTTTAATAAATTTATTTGAAATCAACTTCGATTTTTTTGGGTTTTGTTGAGTATTTTTGTTGTAGGGTCTATATTTGAGTAAATTTAGATGAAAATAACTTCAATTTTGTTGGATTGTGAAAAAAAATTTAGTTGGAAGTGTCAAATTTTAATAAATTTATTTGAAATCAACTTCGATTTTTTTGGATTTTGTTGAGTATTTTTGTTGTAGGGTCTATATTTGAGTAAATTTAGATGAAAATAACTTTAATTTTGTTGGATTATGAAAAAAAATTTAATTGGAAGTGTCCAATTTTCATAAATTTATTTGAAATCAACTTCGATTTTTTTGGATTTTGTTGAGTATTTTTGTTGTAGGATCTATATTTGAGTAAATTTAGATGAAAATAACTTCAATTTTGTTGAATTATGAAAAAATTTTAGTTGGAAGTGTCAAATTTTAATAAATTCATATGAAATCAACTTCGATTTTTTTGGATTTTGTTGAGTATTTTTGTTGTAGGATCTATATTTGATTAAATTTAGATGAAAATAACTTCAATTTTCTTGGATGTAGAAAAGATTTTTGCAAATTTTAATAAATTCATATTGAAATCAACTTCGATTTTTTTGGATTTTGTAGAGAATTCTTGTTGTAGGATCTATATTTGATTAAATTTACATGAAAATAACTTCAATTTTGTTGGATTGTGAAAAAAAATTATTTGGAAGTGTCAAATTTTAATAATATTATTTGAAACCAACTTCGATTTTTTTGGATTTTATTGAGTATTTTTGTTGTAGGATCTATATTTGAGTAAATTTAGATGAAAATAACTTCAATTTTGTTGGATTTTGAAAAAAAATTTAGTTGGTAGTGTCAAATTTTAATAAATTTATTTGAAATCAACTTCGATTTTTTTGGATTTTGTTGAGTATTTTTGTTGTAGGATCTATATTTGAGTAAATTTAGATGAAAATAACTTCAATTTTGTTGGATTGTGAAAAAAATTTTAGTTGAAAGTGTCAAATTTTAATAAATTTATTTGAAACCAACTTCGATTTTTTTGGATTTTGTTGAGTATTTTTGTTGTAGGATCTATATTTGAGTAAATTTAGATGAAAATAACTTCCATTGTTTGGATTGTGAAAAAAAGTTTTAGTTGGAAGGGTCAAATTTTAATAAATTTATTTGAAATCAACTTCGATTTTTTTGGGTTTTGTTGAGTATTTTTGTTGTAGGGTCTATATTTGAGTAAATTTAGATGAAAATAACTTCAATTTTGTTGGATTGTGAAAAAAAATTTAGTTGGAAGTGTCAAATTTTAATAAATTTATTTGAAATCAACTTCGATTTTTTTGGATTTTGTTGAGTATTTTTGTTGTAGGATCTATATTTGAGTAAATTTAGATGAAAATAACTTCAATTTTGTTGGTTTATGAAAAAAATTTTAGTTGGAAGTGTCAAATTTTCATAAATTTATTTGAAATCAACTTCGATTTTTTTGGATTTTGTTGAGTATTTTTGTTGTAGGATCTATATTTGAGTAAATTTAGATGAAAATAACTTCAATTTTGTTGAATTATGAAAAAAATTTTAGTTGGAAGTGTCCAATTTTAATAAATTTATTTGAAATCAACTTCGATTTTTTTGGATTTTGTTGAGTATTTTTGTTGTAGGATCTATATTTGAGTAAATTTAGATGAAAATAACTTCAATTTTGTTGGATTGTGAAAAAAAATTTAGTTGGTAGTGTCAAATTTTAATAAATTTATTTGAAATTAACTTCGATTTTTTTGGATTTTGTTGAGTATTTTTGTTGTAGGATCTATATTTGAGTAAATTTAGATGAAAATAACTTATATTATGTGGATTTTTACACGATTTTGGTCAAATTTTAATAAATTCATTTGAAATCAACTTCGATTTTTTTGGATTTTGTTGAGTATTTTTGTTGTAGGATCTATATTTGAGTAAATTTAGATGAAAATAACTTCAATTTTGTTGGATTGTGAAAAAAATTTATTTGGAAGTGTCAAATTTTAATAATATTATTTGAAACCAACTTCGATTTTGTTGGATTTTATTGAGTATTTTTGTTGTAGGATCTATATTTGAGTAAATTTAGATGAAAATAACTTCAATTTTGTTGGATTGTGAAAAAAATTTTAGTTGGAAGTGTCAAATTTTAATAAATTTATTTGAAACCAACTTCGATTTTTTTGGATTTTGTTGAGTATTTTTGTTGTAGGATCTATATTTGAGTAAATTTAGATGAAAATAACTTCAATTTTGTTGGATTGTGAAAAAAAATTTAGTTGGAAGTGTCAAATTTTAATAAATTTATTTGAAATCAACTTCGATTTTTTTGGATTTTGTTGAGTATTTTTGTTGTAGGGTCTATATTTGAGTAAATTTAGATGAAAATAACTTCAATTTTGTTGGATTGTAAAAAAAAATTTAGTTGGAAGTGTCAAATTTTAATAAATTTATTTGAAATCAACTTCGATTTTTTGGGATTTTGTTGAGTATTTTTGTTGTAGGATCTATATTTGATTAAATTTAGATGAAAATAACTTCAATTTTCGTGGATGTAGACAAGATTTTTGTCAAATTTTAATAAATTCATTTGAAATCAACTTCGATTTTTTTGGATTTTGTTGAAAATTCTTGTTGTAGGATCTATATTTGATTAAATTTACATGAAAATAACTTCAATTTTGTTGGATTGTGAAAAAAATTTATTTGGAAGTATCAAATTTTAATAATATTATTTGAAACCAACTTCGATTTTTTTGGATTTTATTGAGTATTTTTGTTGTAGGATCTATATTTGAGTAAATTTAGATGAAAATAACTTCAATTTTCTTGGATTGTGAAAAAAATTTTAGTTGGAAGTGTCAAATTTTAATAAATTTATTTGAAATCAACTTCGATTTTTTTGGATTTTGTTGAGAATTTTTGTTGTAGGATCTATATTTGAGTAAATTTAGATGAAAATAACTTCAATTTTGTTGGATTGTGAAAAAAATTTTAGTTGGAAGTGTCAAATTTTATTAAATTTATTTGAAATCAACTTCGATTTTTTTGGATTTTGTTGAGTACTTTTGTTGTAGGGTCTATATTTGAGTAAATTTAGATGAAAATAACTTCAATTTTGTTGGATTATGAAAAAAAATTTAGTTGGAAGTGTCCAATTTTAATAAATTTATTTGAAATCAACTTCGATTTTTTGGATTTTGTTGAGTATTTTTGATGTAGGATCTATATTTGAGTAAATTTAGATGAAAATAACTTCAATTTTGTTGGATTGTGAAAAAAAATTTAGTTGGAAGTGTCAAATTTTAATAAATTTATTTGAAATCAACTTCGATTTTTTTGGATTTTGTTGAGTATTTTTGTTGTAGGATCTATATTTGAGTAAATTTAGATGAAAATAACTTCAATTTTGTTGGTTTATGAAAAAATTTTAGTTGGAAGTGTCAAATTTTAATAAATTCATATGAAATCAACTTCGATTTTTTTGGATTTTGTCGAGTATTTTTGTTGTAGGATCTATATTTGATTAAATTTAGATGAAAATAACTTCAATTTTCTTGGATGTAGAAAAGATTTTTGCAAATTTTAATAAATTCATTTGAAATCAACTTCGATTTTTTTGGATTTTGTAGAGAATTCTTGTTGTAGGATCTATATTTGATTAAATTTACATGAAAATTACTTCAATTTTGTTGGATTGTGAAAAAAAATTATTTGGAAGTGTCAAATTTTAATAATATTATTTGAAACCAACTTCGATTTTTTTGGATTTTATTGAGTATTTTTGTTGTAGGATCTATATTTGAGTAAATTTAGATGAAAATAACTTCAATTTTGTTGGATTTTGAAAAAAAATTTTGTTGGTAGTGTCAAATTTTAATAAATTTATTTGAAATCAACTTCGATTTTTTTGGATTTTGTTGAGTATTTTTGTTGTAGGATCTATATTTGAGTAAATTTAGATGAAAATAACTTCAATTTTGTTGGATTGTGAAAAAAATTTTAGTTGAAAGTGTCAAATTTTAATAAATTTATTTGAAACCAACTTCGATTTTTTTGGATTTTGTTGAGTATTTTTGTTGTAGGATCTATATTTGAGTAAATTTAGATGAAAATAACTTCCATTGTTTGGATTGTGAAAAAAAGTTTTAGTTGGAAGGGTCAAATTTTAATAAATTTATTTGAAATCAACTTCGATTTTTTTGGGTTTTGTTGAGTATTTTTGTTGTAGGGTCTATATTTGAGTAAATTTAGATGAAAATAACTTCAATTTTGTTGGATTGTGAAAAAAAATTTAGTTGGAAGTGTCAAATTTTAATAAATTTATTTGAAATCAACTTCGATTTTTTTGGATTTTGTTGAGTATTTTGGTTGTAGGATCTATATTTGAGTAAATTTAGATGAAAATTACTTCAATTTTGTTGGATTATGAAAAAAATTTTAGTTGGAAGTGTCCAATTTTAATAAATTTATTTGAAAGAAACTTCGATTTTTTGGGATTTTGTTGAGTATTTTTGTTGTAGGATCTATATTTGAATAAATTTGGATGAAAATAACTTCAATTTTTTGGATTGTGAAAAAAATTTTAGTTGGAAATGTCAAATTTTAATAAATTTATTTGAAATCAACTTCGATTTTTTTGGATTTTGTTGAGTATTTTTGTTGTAGGATCTATATTTGAGTAAATTTAGATGAAAATAACTTCAATTTTGTTGGATTGTGAAAAAAAATTTAGTTGAAAGTGTCAAATTTTAATAAATTTATTTGAAACCAACTTCGATTTTTTTGGATTTTGTTGAGTATTTTTGTTGTAGGATCTATATTTGAGTAAATTTAGATGAAAATAACTTCCATTGTTTGGATTGTGAAAAAAAGTTTTAGTTGGAAGGGTCAAATTTTAATAAATTTATTTGAAATCAACTTCGATTTTTTTGGGTTTTGTTGAGTATTTTTGTTGTAGGGTCTATATTTGAGTAAATTTAGATGAAAATAACTTCAATTTTGTTGGATTGTGAAAAAAAATTTAGTTGGAAGTGTCAAATTTTAATAAATTTATTTGAAATCAACTTCGATTTTTTTGGATTTTGTTGAGTATTTTTGTTGTAGGATCTATATTTGAGTAAATTTAGATGAAAATAACTTCAATTTTGTTGGTTTATGAAAAAAATTTTAGTTGGAAGTGTCAAATTTTCATAAATTTATTTGAAATCAACTTCGATTTTTTTGGATTTTGTTGAGTATTTTTTTTGTAGGATCTATATTTGAGTAAATTTAGATGAAAATAACTTCAATTTTGTTGAATTATGAAAAAAATTTTAGTTGGAAGTGTCCAATTTTAATAAATTTATTTGAAATCAACTTCGATTTTTTTGGATTTTGTTGAGTATTTTTGTTGTAGGATCTATATTTGAGTAAATTTAGATGAAAATAACTTCAATTTTGTTGGATTGTGAAAAAAAATTTAGTTGGTAGTGTCAAATTTTAATAAATTTATTTGAAATTAACTTCGATTTTTTTGGATTTTGTTGAGTATTTTTGTTGTAGGATCTATATTTGAGTAAATTTAGATGAAAATAACTTCAATTTTGTTGGATTGTGAAAAAAATTTTAGTTGGAAGTGTCAAATTTTAATAAATTTATTTGAAATCAACTTCGATTTTTTTGGATTTTGTTGAGTATTTTTGTTGTAGGGTCTATATTTGAGTAAATTTAGATGAAAATAACTTCAATTTTGTTGGATTGTAAAAAAAAATTTAGTTGGAAGTGTCAAATTTTAATAAATTTATTTGAAATCAACTTCGATTTTTTGGGATTTTGTTGAGTATTTTTGTTGTAGGATCTATATTTGATTAAATTTAGATGAAAATAACTTCAATTTTCGTGGATGTAGACAAGATTTTTGTCAAATTTTAATAAATTCATTTGAAATCAACTTCAATTTTTTTGGATTTTGTTGAGAATTCTTGTTGTAGGATCTATATTTGATTAAATTTACATGAAAATAACTTCAATTTTGTTGGATTGTGAAAAAAATTTATTTGGAAGTATCAAATTTTAATAATATTATTTGAAACCAACTTCGATTTTTTTGGATTTTATTGAGTATTTTTGTTGTAGGATCTATATTTGAGTAAATTTAGATGAAAATAACTTCAATTTTGTTGGATTGTGAAAAAAATTTTAGTTGGAAGTGTCAAATTTTAATAAATTTATTTGAAACCAACTTCGATTTTTTTGGATTTTGTTGAGTATTTTTGTTGTAGGATCTATATTTGAGTAAATTTAGATGAAAATAACTTCAATTTTGTTGGATTATGAAAAAAAATTTAATTGGAAATGTCAAATTTTAATAACTTTATTTGAAATCAACTACGATTTTTTTTTATTTTGTTGAGTATTTTTGTTGTAGGATCTATATTTGAGTAAATTTAGATGAAAATAACTTCAATTTTTTTGATTTTGACAAGATTTTGGTCAAATTTTAATAAATTCATTTGAAATCAACATCGATTTTTTTGGATTTTGTTGTGTATTTTGGTTGTAGGATCTATATTTGAGTAAATTTAGATGAAAATTACTTCAATTTTGTTGGATTATGAAAAAAATTTTAGTTGGAAGTGTCCAATTTTAATAAATTTATTTGAAAGAAACTTCGATTTTTTGGGATTTTGTTGAGTATTTTTGTTGTAGGATCTATATTTGAATAAATTTGGATGAAAATAACTTCAATTTTTTGGATTGTGAAAAAAATTTTAGTTGGAAATGTCAAATTTTAATAAATTTATTTGAAATCAACTTCGATTTTTTTGGATTTTGTTGAGTATTTCTGTTGTAGGATCTATATTTGAGTAAATTTAGATGAAAATAACTTATATTATGTGGATTTTGACAAGATTTTGGTCAAATTTTAATAAATTCATTTGAAAGCAACTTCGATTTTGTTGGATTTTGTTGAGTATTTTTGTTGTAGGGTCTATATTTGAGTAAATTTAGATGAAAATAACTTCAATTTTCGTGGATGTAGACAAGATTTTTGTCAAATTTTAATAAATTCATTTGAAATCAACTTCGATTTTTTTGGATTTTGTTGAGAATTCTTGTTGTAGGATCTATATTTGATTAAATTTACATGAAAATAACTTCAATTTTGTTGGATTGTGAAAAAAATTTATTTGGAAGTATCAAATTTTAATAATATTATTTGAAACCAACTTCGATTTTTTTGGACTTTATTGAGTATTTTTGTTGTAGGATCTATATTTGAGTAAATTTAGATGAAAATAACTTCAATTTTGTTGGATTGTGAAAAACATTTTAGTTGGAAGTGTCAAATTTTAATAAATTTATTTGAAACCAACTTCGATTTTTTTGGATTTTGTTGATTATTTTTGTTGTAGGATCTATATTTGAGTAAATTTAGATGAAAATAACTTCAATTTTGTTGGATTATGAAAAAAAATTTAGTTGGAAATGTCAATTTTTAATAACTTTATTTGAAATCAACTACGATTTTTTTTTATTTTGTTGAGTATTTTTGTTGTAGGATCTATATTTGAGTAAATTTAGATGAAAATAACTTCAATTTTTTTGATTTTGACAAGATTTTGGTCAAATTTTAATAAATTCATTTGAAATCAACTTCGATTTTTTTGGATTTTGTTGTGTATTTTTGTTGTAGGGTCTATATTTGAGTAAATTTAGATGAAAATAACTTCAATTTTGTTGGATTGTGAAAAAAAATTTAGTTGGAAGTGTCAAATTTTAATAAATTTATTTGAAATCAACTTCGATTTTTTTGGATTTTGTTGAGTATTTTTGTTGTAGGATCAATATTTGAGTAAATTTAGATGAAAATAACTTCAATTTTGTTGGTTTATGAAAATAATTTTAGTTGGAAGTGTCAAATTTTAATAAATTTATTTGAAATCAACTTCGATTTTTTTGGATTTTGTTGAGTATTTTTGTTGTAGGATCTATATTTGAGTAAATTTAGATGAAAATAACTTCAATTTTGTTGGATTATGAAAAAAATTTTAGTTGGAAGTGTCCAATTTTAATAAATTTATTTGAAATCAACTTCGATTTTTTGGGATTTTGTTGAGTATTTTTGTTGTAGGATCTATATTTGATTAAATTTAGATGAAAATAACTTCAATTTTCGTGGATGTAGACAAGATTTTTGTCAAATTTTAATAAATTCATTTGAAATCAACTTCGATTTTTTTGGATTTTGTTGAGAATTCTTGTTGTAGGATCTATATTTGATTAAATTTACATGAAAATAACTTCAATTTTGTTGGATTGTGAAAAAAATTTATTTGGAAGTATCAAATTTTAATAATATTATTTGAAACCAACTTCGATTTTTTTGGATTTTATTGAGTATTTTTGTTGTAGGATCTATATTTGAGTAAATTTAGATGAAAATAACTTCAATTTTGTTGGATTGTGAAAAACATTTTAGTTGGAAGTGTCAAATTTTAATAAATTTATTTGAAACCAACTTCGATTTTTTTGGATTTTGTTGAGTATTTTTGTTGTAGGATCTATATTTGAGTAAATTTAGATGAAAATAACTTCAATTTTGTTGGATTATGAAAAAAAATTTAGTTGGAAATGTCAAATTTTAATAACTTTATTTGAAATCAACTACGATTTTTTTTTATTTTGTTGAGTATTTTTGTTGTAGGATCTATATTTGAGTAAATTTAGATGAAAATAACTTCAATTTTTTTGATTTTGACAAGATTTTGGTCAAATTTTAATAAATTCATTTGAAATCAACTTCGATTTTTTTGGATTTTGTTGTGTATTTTGGTTGTAGGATCTATATTTGAGTAAATTTAGATGAAAATTACTTCAATTTTGCTGGATTATGAAAAAAATTTTAGTTGGAAGTGTCCAATTTTAATAAATTTATTTGAAATCAACTTCGATTTTTTGGATTTTGTTGAGTATTTTTGTTGTAGGATCTATATTTGAGTAAATTTAGATGAAAATAACTTCAATTTTGTTGGATTGTGAAAAAAAATTTAGTTGGAAGTGACGAATTTTTAAATTCATTTGAAATCAACTTCGATTTTTTCGGATTTTGATGAGTATTTTGGTTGTAGGATCTATATTTGACTAAATTTAGATGAAAATAACATCAATTTTTTGGACTGTGAAAAAAATTTTAGTTGGAAGTGCCGAATTTTTAAATTTATTTGAAATCAACTTCGATTATTTTGGATTTTGTTGAGTATTTTTGTTGTAGGATCTATATTTGAGTAGATTTAGATGAAAATAACTTCAATTTTTTGGATTGTGAAAAAAATTTTAGTTGGAAGTGTCGAATTTTTAAATT
The DNA here is from genome assembly GCA_946251845.1 of Andrena fulva. NCBI lineage: Eukaryota > Metazoa > Arthropoda > Insecta > Hymenoptera > Andrenidae > Andrena > Andrena fulva. The sequence goes on along the minus strand of CAMITZ010000003.1, from coordinate 2,903,026 downwards.
TATTTGAAATCAACTTCGATTATTTTGGATTTTGTTGAGTATTTTTGTTGTAGGATCTATATTTGAGTAGATTTAGATGAAAATAACTTCAATTTTTTGGATTGTGAAAAAACATTTTAGTTGGTAGGGTCAAATTTTAATAAATTTATTTGAAATCAACTTCGATTTTTTGGGATTTTGTTGAGTATTTTTGTTGTAGGATCTATATTTGAATAAATTTAGATGAAAATAACTTCAATTTTTTGGATTGTGAAAAAACATTTTAGTTGGTAGGGTCAAATTTTAATAAATTTATTTGAAATCAACTTCGATTTTTTGGGATTTTGTTGAGTATTTTTGTTGTAGGATCTATATTTGAGTAAATTTAGATGAAAATAACTTCAATTTTGTTGGATTATGAAAAAAAATTTAGTTGGAAATGTCAATTTTTAATAACTTTATTTGAAATCAACTACGATTTTTTTTTATTTTGTTGAGTATTTTTGTTGTAGGATCTATATTTGAGTAAATTTAGATGAAAATAACTTCAATTTTTTTGATTTTGACAAGATTTTGGTCAAATTTTAATAAATTCATTTGAAATCAACTTCGATTTTTTTGGATTTTGTTGTGTATTTTTGTTGTAGGATCTATATTTGAGTAGATTTAGATGAAAATAACTTCAATTTTTTGGATTGTGAAAAAACATTTTAGTTGGTAGGGTCAAATTTTAATAAATTTATTTGAAATCAACTTCGATTTTTTGGGATTTTGTTGAGTATTTTTGTTGTAGGATCTATATTTGAGTAAATTTAGATGAAAATAACTTCAATTTTGTTGGATTATGAAAAAAATTTTAGTTGGAAGTGTCCAATTTTAATAAATTTATTTGAAATCAACTTCGATTTTTTGGGATTTTGTTGAGTATTTTTGTTGTAGGATCTATATTTGATTAAATTTAGATGAAAATAACTTCAATTTTCGTGGATGTAGACAAGATTTTTGTCAAATTTTAATAAATTCATTTGAAATCAACTTCGATTTTTTTGGATTTTGTTGAGAATTCTTGTTGTAGGATCTATATTTGATTAAATTTACATGAAAATAACTTCAATTTTGTTGGATTGTGAAAAAAATTTATTTGGAAGTATCAAATTTTAATAATATTATTTGAAACCAACTTCGATTTTTTTGGATTTTATTGAGTATTTTTGTTGTAGGATCTATATTTGAGTAAATTTAGATGAAAATAACTTCAATTTTGTTGGATTGTGAAAAACATTTTAGTTGGAAGTGTCAAATTTTAATAAATTTATTTGAAACCAACTTCGATTTTTTTGGATTTTGTTGAGTATTTTTGTTGTAGGATCTATATTTGAGTAAATTTAGATGAAAATAACTTCAATTTTGTTGGATTATGAAAAAAAATTTAGTTGGAAATGTCAAATTTTAATAACTTTATTTGAAATCAACTACGATTTTTTTTTATTTTGTTGAGTATTTTTGTTGTAGGATCTATATTTGAGTAAATTTAGATGAAAATAACTTCAATTTTTTTGATTTTGACAAGATTTTGGTCAAATTTTAATAAATTCATTTGAAATCAACTTCGATTTTTTTGGATTTTGTTGTGTATTTTGGTTGTAGGATCTATATTTGAGTAAATTTAGATGAAAATTACTTCAATTTTGCTGGATTATGAAAAAAATTTTAGTTGGAAGTGTCCAATTTTAATAAATTTATTTGAAATCAACTTCGATTTTTTGGATTTTGTTGAGTATTTTTGTTGTAGGATCTATATTTGAGTAAATTTAGATGAAAATAACTTCAATTTTGTTGGATTGTGAAAAAAAATTTAGTTGGAAGTGACGAATTTTTAAATTCATTTGAAATCAACTTCGATTTTTTCGGATTTTGATGAGTATTTTGGTTGTAGGATCTATATTTGACTAAATTTAGATGAAAATAACATCAATTTTTTGGACTGTGAAAAAAATTTTAGTTGGAAGTGCCGAATTTTTAAATTTATTTGAAATCAACTTCGATTATTTTGGATTTTGTTGAGTATTTTTGTTGTAGGATCTATATTTGAGTAGATTTAGATGAAAATAACTTCAATTTTTTGGATTGTGAAAAAAATTTTAGTTGGAAGTGTCGAATTTTTAAATTTATTTGAAATCAACTTCGATTATTTTGGATTTTGTTGAGTATTTTTGTTGTAGGATCTATATTTGAGTAGATTTAGATGAAAATAACTTCAATTTTTTGGATTGTGAAAAAACATTTTAGTTGGTAGGGTCAAATTTTAATAAATTTATTTGAAATCAACTTCGATTTTTTGGGATTTTGTTGAGTATTTTTGTTGTAGGATCTATATTTGAATAAATTTAGATGAAAATAACTTCAATTTTTTGGATTGTGAAAAAACATTTTAGTTGGTAGGGTCAAATTTTAATAAATTTATTTGAAATCAACTTCGATTTTTTGGGATTTTGTTGAGTATTTTTGTTGTAGGATCTATATTTGAGTAAATTTAGATGAAAATAACTTCAATTTTGTTGGATTATGAAAAAAAATTTAGTTGGAAATGTCAATTTTTAATAACTTTATTTGAAATCAACTACGATTTTTTTTTATTTTGTTGAGTATTTTTGTTGTAGGATCTATATTTGAGTAAATTTAGATGAAAATAACTTCAATTTTTTTGATTTTGACAAGATTTTGGTCAAATTTTAATAAATTCATTTGAAATCAACTTCGATTTTTTTGGATTTTGTTGTGTATTTTTGTTGTAGGGTCTATATTTGAGTAAATTTAGATGAAAATAACTTCAATTTTGTTGGATTGTGAAAAAAAATTTAGTTGGAAGTGTCAAATTTTAATAAATTTATTTGAAATCAACTTCGATTTTTTTGGATTTTGTTGAGTATTTTTGTTGTAGGATCAATATTTGAGTAAATTTAGATGAAAATAACTTCAATTTTGTTGGTTTATGAAAATAATTTTAGTTGGAAGTGTTAAATTTTAATAAATTTATTTGAAATCAACTTCGATTTTTTTGGATTTTGTTGAGTATTTTTGTTGTAGGATCTATATTTGAGTAAATTTAGATGAAAATAACTTCAATTTTGTTGGATTATGAAAAAAATTTTAGTTGGAAGTGTCCAATTTTAATAAATTTATTTGAAATCAACTTCGATTTTTTGGGATTTTGTTGAGTATTTTTGTTGTAGGATCTATATTTGATTAAATTTAGATGAAAATAACTTCAATTTTCGTGGATGTAGACAAGATTTTTGTCAAATTTTAATAAATTCATTTGAAATCAACTTCGATTTTTTGGATTTTGTTGAGAATTCTTGTTGTAGGATCTATATTTGATTAAATTTACATGAAAATAACCTCATATTTGTTGGATTGTGAAAAAAATTTATTTGGAAGTATCAAATTTTAATAATATTATTTGAAACCAACTTCGATTTTTTTGGATTTTATTGAGTATTTTTGTTGTAGGATCTATATTTGAGTAAATTTAGATGAAAATAACTTCAATTTTGTTGGATTGTGAAAAACATTTTAGTTGGAAGTGTCAAATTTTAATAAATTTATTTGAAACCAACTTCGATTTTTTTGGATTTTGTTGAGTATTTTTGTTGTAGGATCTATATTTGAGTAAATTTAGATGAAAATAACTTCAATTTTGTTGGATTATGAAAAAAAATTTAGTTGGAAATGTCAAATTTTAGTAACTTTATTTGAAATCAACTACGATTTTTTTTTATTTTGTTGAGTATTTTTGTTGTAGGATCTATATTTGAGTAAATTTAGATGAAAATAACTTCAATTTTTTTGATTTTGACAAGATTTTGGTCAAATTTTAATAAATTCATTTGAAATCAACTTCGATTTTTTTGGATTTTGTTGTGTATTTTGGTTGTAGGATCTATATTTGAGTAAATTTAGATGAAAATTACTTCAATTTTGTTGGATTATGAAAAAAATTTTAGTTGGAAGTGTCCAATTTTAATAAGTTTATTTGAAATCAACTTCGATTTTTTGGATTTTGTTGAGTATTTTTGTTGTAGGATCTATATTTGAGTAAATTTAGATGAAAATAACTTCAATTTTGTTGGATTGTGAAAAAAAATTTAGTTGGAAGTGTCGAATTTTTAAATTCATTTGAAATCAACTTCGATTTTTTCGGATTTTGATGAGTATTTTGGTTGTAGGATCTATATTTGACTAAATTTAGATGAAAATAACATCAATTTTTTGGACTGTGAAAAAAATTTTAGTTGGAAGTGCCGAATTTTTAAATTTATTTGAAATCAACTTCGATTATTTTGGATTTTGTTGAGTATTTTTGTTGTAGGATCTATATTTGAGTAGATTTAGATGAAAATAACTTCAATTTTTTGGATTGTGAAAAAAATTTTAGTTGGAAGTGTCGAATTTTTAAATTTATTTGAAATCAACTTCGATTATTTTGGATTTTGTTGAGTATTTTTGTTGTAGGATCTATATTTGAGTAGATTTAGATGAAAATAACTTCAATTTTTTGGATTGTGAAAAAACATTTAGTTGGAAGTGTCGAATTTTTAAATTCATTTGAAATCAACTTCGATTTTTTCGGATTTTGATGAGTATTTTGGTTGTAGGATCTATATTTGACTAAATTTAGATGAAAATAACATCAATTTTTTGGACTGTGAAAAAAATTTTAGTTGGAAGTGCCGAATTTTTAAATTTATTTGAAATCAACTTCGATTATTTTGGATTTTGTTGAGTATTTTTGTTGTAGGATCTATATTTGAGTAGATTTAGATGAAAATAACTTCAATTTTTTGGATTGTGAAAAAAATTTTAGTTGGAAGTGTCGAATTTTTAAATTTATTTGAAATCAACTTCGATTTTTTTGGATTTTGTTGAGTATTTTTGTTGTAGGATCAATATTTGAGTAAATTTAGATGAAAATAACTTCAATTTTGTTGGTTTATGAAAATAATTTTAGTTGGAAGTGTTAAATTTTAATAAATTTATTTGAAATCAACTTCGATTTTTTTGGATTTTGTTGAGTATTTTTGTTGTAGGATCTATATTTGAGTAAATTTAGATGAAAATAACTTCAATTTTCGTGGATGTAGACAAGATTTTTGTCAAATTTTAATAAATTCATTTGAAATCAACTTCGATTTTTTGGATTTTGTTGAGAATTCTTGTTGTAGGATCTATATTTGATTAAATTTACATGAAAATAACTTCATATTTGTTGGATTGTGAAAAAAATTTATTTGGAAGTATCAAATTTTAATAATATTATTTGAAACCAACTTCGATTTTTTTGGATTTTATTGAGTATTTTTGTTGTAGGATCTATATTTGAGTAAATTTAGATGAAAATAACTTCAATTTTGTTGGATTGTGAAAAACATTTTAGTTGGAAGTGTCAAATTTTAATAAATTTATTTGAAACCAACTTCGATTTTTTTGGATTTTGTTGAGTATTTTTGTTGTAGGATCTATATTTGAGTAAATTTAGATGAAAATAACTTCAATTTTGTTGGATTGTGAAAAAAAATTTAGTTGGAAGTGTCAAATTTTAATAAATTTATTTGAAATCAACTTCGATTTTTTTGGATTTTGTTAAGTATTTTTGTTGTAGGATCTATATTTGAGTAAATTTAGATGAAAATAACTTCAATTTTGTTGGTTTATGAAAAAAATTTTAGTTGGAAGTGTCAAATTTTCATAAATTTATTTGAAATCAACTTCGATTTTTTTGGATTTTGTTGAGTATTTTTGTTGTAGGATCTATAGTTGAGTAAATTTAGATGAAAATAACTTCAATTTTGTTGGATTATGAAAAAAATTTTAGTTTGAAGTGTCCAATTTTAATAAATTTATTTGAAATCAACTTCGATTTTTTGGGATTTTGTTGAGTATTTTTGTTGTAGGATCTATATTTGAGTAAATTTAGATGAAAATAACTTATATTATGTGGATTTTTACAAGATTTTGGTCAAATTTTAATAAATTCATTTGAAATCAACTTCGATTTTTTTGGATTTTGTTGAGTATTTTTGTTGTAGGATCTATATTTGAGTAAATTTAGATGAAAATAACTTATATTATGTGGATTTTGACAAGATTTTGGTCAAATTTTAATAAATTCATTTGAAAGCAACTTCGATTTTTTTGGATTTTGTTGAGTATTCTTGTTGTAGGATCTATATTTGATTAAATTTAGATGAAAATAACTTCAATTTTGTTGGATTGTGAAAAAAACTTATTTGGAAGTGTCAAATTTTAATAATATTATTTGAAACCAACTTCGATTTTTTTGGATTTTATTGAGTATTTTTGTTGTGGGATCTATATTTGAGTAAATTTAGATGAAAATAACATCAATTTTTTGGATTGTGAAAAAAATTTTAGTTGGAAGTGTCGAATTTTTAAATTTATTTGAAATCAACTTCGATTATTTTGGATTTTGTTGAGTATTTTTGTTGTAGGATCTATATTTGAGTAGATTTAGATGAAAATAACTTCAATTTTTTGGATTGTGAAAAAACATTATAGTTGGAAGGGTCAAATTTTAATAAATTTATTTGAAATCAACTTCGATTTTTTGGGATTTTGTTGAGTATTTGTTGTAGGATCTATATTTGAGTAAATTTAGATGAAAGTAACTTATATTATGTGGATTTTGACAAGATTTTGGTCAAATTTTAATAAATTCATTTGAAAGCAACTTCGATTTTTTTGGATTTTGTTGAGTATTCTTGTTGTGGGATCTATATTTGATTAAATTTAGATGAAAATAACTTCAATTTTGTTGGATTGTGAAAAAAACTTATTTGGAAGTGTCAAATTTTAATAATATTATTTGAAACCAACTTCGATTTTTTTGGATTTTATTGAGTATTTTTGTTGTGGGATCTATATTTGAGTAAATTTAGATGAAAATAACATCAATTTTTTGGATTGTGAAAAAAATTTTAGTTGGAAGTGTCGAATTTTTAAATTTATTTGAAATCAACTTCGATTATTTTGGATTTTGTTGAGAATTTTTGTTGTAGGATCTATATTTGAGTAGATTTAGATGAAAATAACTTCAATTTTGTTGGATTGTGAAAAAAATTTTAGTTGGAAGTGTCCAATTTTAATAAATTTATTTGAAATTAACTTCGATTTTTTGGGATTTTCTTGAGTATTTTTGTTGTAGGATCTATATTTGAGTAAATTTAGATGAAAATAACTTCAATTTTGTTGGTTTATGAAAAAATTTTACTTGGAAGTGTCAAATTTTAATAAATTCATATGAAATCAACTTCGATTTTTTTGGATTTTGTTGAGTATTTTTGTTGTAGGATCTATATTTGAGTAGATTTAGATGAAAATAACTTCAATTTTTTGGATTGTGAAAAAACATTTTAGTTGGAAGGGTCAAATTTTAATATATTTATTTGAAATCAACTTCGATTTTTTGGGATTTTGTTGAGTATTTTTGTTGTAGGATCTATATTTGAGTAAATTTAGATGAAAATAACTTATATTATGTGGATTTTGACAAGATTTTGGTCAATTTTTAATAAATTCATTTGAAAGCAACTTCGATTTTTTTGGATTTTGTTGGGTATTCTTGTTGTGGGATCTATATTTGATTAAATTTAGATGAAAATAACTTCAATTTTGTTGGATTGTGAAAAAAACTTATTTGGAAGTGTCAAATTTTAATAATATTATTTGAAACCAACTTCGATTTTTTTGGATTTTATTGAGTATTTTTGTTGTGGGATCTATATTTGAGTAAATTTAGATGAAAATAACTTCAATTTTGTTGGTTTATGAAAAAATTTTACTTGGAAGTGTCAAATTTTAATAAATTCATATGAAATCAACTTCGTTTTTTTTGGATTTTGTTGAGTATTTTTGTTGTAGGATCTATATTTGAGTAAATTTAGATGAAAATAACTTCAATTTTTATGATTTTGACAAGATTTTGGTCAAATTTTAATAAATTCATTTGAAATCAACTTCGATTTTTTTGGATTTTGTTGTGTATTTTGGTTGTAGGATCTATATTTGAGTAAATTTAGATGAAAATTACTTCAATTTTGTTGGATTATGAAAAAAATTTTAGTTGGAAGTGTCGAATTTTTAAATTTATTTGAAATCAACTTCGATTATTTTGGATTTTGTTGAGTATTTTTGTTGTAGGATCTATATTTGAGTAGATTTAGATGAAAATAACTTCAATTTTTTGGATTGTGAAAAAACATTTTAGTTGGAAGGGTCAAATTTTAATAAATTTATTTGAAATCAACTTCGATTTTTTGGGATTTTGTTGAGTATTTTTGTTGTAGGATCTATATTTGAGTAAATTTAGATGAAAATAACTTATATTATGTGGATTTTGACAAGATTTTGGTCAAATTTTAATAAATTCATTTGAAAGCAACTTCGATTTTTTTGGATTTTGTTGAGTATTCTTGTTGTGGGATCTATATTTGATTAAATTTAGATGAAAATAACTTCAATTTTGTTGGATTGTGAAAAAAACTTATTAGGAAGTGTCAAATTTTAATAATATTATTTGAAACCAACTTCGATTTTTTTGGATTTTATTGAGTATTTTTGTTGTGGGATCTATATTTGAGTAAATTTAGATGAAAATAACATCAATTTTTTGGATTGTGAAAAAAATTTTAGTTGGAAGTGTCGAATTTTTAAATTTATTTGAAATCAACTTCGATTATTTTGGATTTTGTTGAGTATTTTTGTTGTAGGATCTATATTTGAGTAGATTTAGATGAAAATAACTTCCATTGTTTGGATTGTGAAAAAAGTTTTAGTTGGAAGGGTCAAATTTTAATAAATTTATTTGAAATCAACTTCGATTTTTTGGGATTTTGTTGAGTATTTTTGTTGTAGGATCTATATTTGAGTAAATTTAGATGAAAATAACTTATATTGTGTGGATTTTGACAAGATTTTGGTCAAATTTTAATAAATTCATTTGAAAGCAACTTCGATTTTTTTGGATTTTGTTGAGTATTCTTGTTGTGGGATCTATATTTGATTAAATTTAGATGAAAATAACTTCAATTTTGTTGGATTGTGAAAAAAAATTTAGTTGGAAGTGTCAAATTTTAATAAATTTATTTGAAATCAACTTCGATTTTTTTGGATTTTGTTAAGTATTTTTGTTGTAGGATCTATATTTGAGTAAATTTAGATGAAAATAACTTCAATTTTGTTGGTTTATGAAAAAAATTTTAGTTGGAAGTGTCAAATTTTCATAAATTTATTTGAAATCAACTTCGATTTTTTTGGATTTTGTTGAGTATTTTTGTTGTAGGATCTATATTTGAGTAAATTTAGATGAAAATAACTTCAATTTTGTTGGATTATGAAAAAAATTTTAGTTGGAAGTGTCCAATTTTAATAAATTTATTTGAAATCAACTTCGATTTTTTGGGATTTTGTTGAGTATTTTTGTTGTAGGATCTATATTTGATTAAATTTAGATGAAAATAACTTCAATTTTCTTGGATGTAGACAAGATTTTTGTCAAATTTTAATAAATTCATTTGAAATCAACTTCGATTTTTTTGGATTTTGTGGAGAATTCTTGTTGTAGGATCTATATTTGATTAAATTTACATGAAAATAACATGCAATTTTGTTGGATTGTGAAAAAAATTTATTTGGAAGTATCAAATTTTAATAATATTATTTGAAACCAACTTCGATTTTTTTGGATTTTATTGAGTATTTTTGTTGTAGGATCTATATTTGAGTAAATTTAGATGAAAATAACTTCAATTTTGTTGGATTGTGAAAAAAATTTTAGTTGGAAGTGTCAAATTTTAATAAATTTATTTGAAACCAACTTCGATTCTTTTGGATTTTGTTGAGTATTTTTGTTGTAGGATCTATATTTGAGTAAATTTAGATGAAAATAACTTCAATTTTGTTGGATTATGAAAAAAAATTTAGTTGGAAATGTCAAATTTTAATAACTTTATTTGAAATCAACTACGATTTTTTTTTATTTTGTTGAGTATTTTTGTTGTAGGATCTATATTTGAGTAAATTTAGATGAAAATAACTTCAATTTTTATGATTTTGACAAGATTTTGGTCAAATTTTAATAAATTCATTTGAAATCAACTTCGATTTTTTTGGATTTTGTTGTGTATTTTGGTTGTAGGATCTATATTTGAGTAAATTTAGATGAAAATTACTTCAATTTTGTTGGATTATGAAAAAAATTTTAGTTGGAAGTGTCCAATTTTAATAAATTTATTTGAAATCAACTTCGATTTTTTTGGATTTTGATGAGTATTTTGGTTGTTGGATCTATATTTGACTAAATTTAGATGAAAATAACTTCAATTTTCTTGGATGTAGACAAGATTTTTGTCAAATTTTAATAAATTCATTTGAAATCAACTTCGATTTTTTTGGATTTTGTTGAGAATTCTTGTTGTAGGATCTATATTTGATTAAATTTAGATGAAAATAACTTCAATTATGTTGGATTATGAAGAAAAATTTAGTTGGAAATGTCAAATTTTAATAATATTATTTGAAACCAACTTCGATTTTTTTGGATTTTATTGAGTATTTTTGTTGTAGGATCTATATTTGAGTAGATTTAGATGAAAATAACTTCAATTTTTTGGATTGTGAAAAAAATTTTAGTTGGAAGTGTCAAATTTTAATAAATTTATTTGAAATCAACTTCGATTTTTTTGGATTTTGTTGAGTATTTTTGTTGTAGGATCTATATTTGAGTAAATTTAGATGAAAATAACTTCAATTTTGTTGGTTTATGAAAAAAATTTTAGTTGGAAGTATCAAATTTTCATAAATTTATTTGAAATCAACTTCGATTTTTTTGGATTTTGTTGAGTATTTTTGTTGTAGGATCTATATTTGAGTAAATTTAGATGAAAATAACTTCAATTTTTATGATTTTGACAAGATTTTGGTCAAATTTTAATAAATTCATTTGAAATCAACTTCGATTTTTTTGGATTTTGTTGTGTATTTTGGTTGTAGGATCTATATTTGAGTAAATTTAGATGAAAATTACTTCAATTTTGTTGGATTATGAAAAAAATTTTAGTTGGAAGTGTCCAATTTTAATAAATTTATTTGAAATCAACTTCGATTTTTTTGGATTTTGATGAGTATTTTGGTTGTTGGATCTATATTTGACTAAATTTAGATGAAAATAACTTCAATTTTCTTGGATGTAGACAAGATTTTTGTCAAATTTTAATAAATTCATTTGAAATCAACTTCGATTTTTTTGGATTTTGTTGAGAATTCTTGTTGTAGGATCTATATTTGATTAAATTTAGATGAAAATAACTTCAATTTTGTTGGATTATGAAGAAAAATTTAGTTGGAAATGTCAAATTTTAATAATATTATTTGAAACCAACTTCGATTTTTTTGGATTTTATTGAGTATTTTTGTTGTAGGATCTATATTTGAGTAGATTTAGATGAAAATAACTTCAATTTTTTGGATTGTGAAAAAAATTTTAGTTGGAAGTGTCAAATTTTAATAAATTTATTTGAAATCAACTTCGATTTTTTTGGATTTTGTTGAGTATTTTTGTTGTAGGATCTATATTTGAGTAAATTTAGATGAAAATAACTTCAATTTTGTTGGTTTATGAAAAAAATTTTAGTTGGAAGTATCAAATTTTCATAAATTTATTTGAAATCAACTTCGATTTTTTTGGATTTTGTTGAGTATTTTTGTTGTAGGATCTATATTTGAGTAAATTTAGATGAAAATAACTTCAATTTTGTTGGATTATGAAAAAAATTTTAGTTGGAAGTGTCCAATTTTAATAAATTTATTTGAAATCAACTTCGATTTTTTGGGATTTTGTTGAGTATTTTTGTTGTAGGATCTATATTTGATTAAATTTAGATGAAAATAACTTCAATTTTCTTGGATGTAGACAAGATTTTTGTCAAATTTTAATAAATTCATTTGAAATCAACTTCGATTTTTTTGGATTTTGTTGAGAATTCTTGTTGTAGGATCTATATTTGATTAAATTTACATGAAAATAACTTCAATTTTGTTGGATTGTGAAAAAAATTTATTTGGAAGTATCAAATTTTAATAATATTATTTGAAACCAACTTCGATTTTTTTGGATTTTATTGAGTATTTTTGTTGTAGGATCTATATTTGAGTAAATTTAGATGAAAATAACTTCAATTTTGTTGGATTGTGAAAAAAATTTAGTTGGAAGTGTCAAATTTTAATAAATTTATTTGAAATCAACTTCGATTTTTTTGGATTTTGTTAAGTATTTTTGTTGTAGGATCTATATTTGAGTAGATTTAGATGAAAATAACTTCCATTGTTTGGATTGTGAAAAAAGTTTTAGTTGGAAGGGTCAAATTTTAATAAATTTATTTGAAATCAACTTCGATTTTTTGGGATTTTGTTGAGTATTTTTGTTGTAGGATCTATATTTGAGTAAATTTAGATGAAAATAACTTATATTGTGTGGATTTTGACAAGATTTTGGTCAAATTTTAATAAATTCATTTGAAAGCAACTTCGATTTTTTTGGATTTTGTTGAGTATTCTTGTTGTGGGATCTATATTTGATTAAATTTAGATGAAAATAACTTCAATTTTGTTGGATTGTGAAAAAAAATTTAGTTGGAAGTGTCAAATTTTAATAAATTTATTTGAAATCAACTTCGATTTTTTTGGATTTTGTTAAGTATTTTTGTTGTAGGATCTATATTTGAGTAAATTTAGATGAAAATAACTTCAATTTTGTTGGTTTATGAAAAAAATTTTAGTTGGAAGTGTCAAATTTTCATAAATTTATTTGAAATCAACTTCGATTTTTTTGGATTTTGTTGAGTATTTTTGTTGTAGGATCTATATTTGAGTAAATTTAGATGAAAATAACTTCAATTTTGTTGGATTATGAAAAAAATTTTAGTTGGAAGTGTCCAATTTTAATAAATTTATTTGAAATCAACTTCGATTTTTTGGGATTTTGTTGAGTATTTTTGTTGTAGGATCTATATTTGATTAAATTTAGATGAAAATAACTTCAATTTTCTTGGATGTAGACAAGATTTTTGTCAAATTTTAATAAATTCATTTGAAATCAACTTCGATTTTTTTGGATTTTGTGGAGAATTCTTGTTGTAGGATCTATATTTGATTAAATTTACATGAAAATAACATGCAATTTTGTTGGATTGTGAAAAAAATTTATTTGGAAGTATCAAATTTTAATAATATTATTTGAAACCAACTTCGATTTTTTTGGATTTTATTGAGTATTTTTGTTGTAGGATCTATATTTGAGTAAATTTAGATGAAAATAACTTCAATTTTGTTGGATTGTGAAAAAAATTTTAGTTGGAAGTGTCAAATTTTAATAAATTTATTTGAAACCAACTTCGATTCTTTTGGATTTTGTTGAGTATTTTTGTTGTAGGATCTATATTTGAGTAAATTTAGATGAAAATAACTTCAATTTTGTTGGATTATGAAAAAAAATTTAGTTGGAAATGTCAAATTTTAATAACTTTATTTGAAATCAACTACGATTTTTTTTTATTTTGTTGAGTATTTTTGTTGTAGGATCTATATTTGAGTAAATTTAGATGAAAATAACTTCAATTTTTATGATTTTGACAAGATTTTGGTCAAATTTTAATAAATTCATTTGAAATCAACTTCGATTTTTTTGGATTTTGTTGTGTATTTTGGTTGTAGGATCTATATTTGAGTAAATTTAGATGAAAATTACTTCAATTTTGTTGGATTATGAAAAAAATTTTAGTTGGAAGTGTCCAATTTTAATAAATTTATTTGAAATCAACTTCGATTTTTTTGGATTTTGATGAGTATTTTGGTTGTTGGATCTATATTTGACTAAATTTAGATGAAAATAACTTCAATTTTCTTGGATGTAGACAAGATTTTTGTCAAATTTTAATAAATTCATTTGAAATCAACTTCGATTTTTTTGGATTTTGTTGAGAATTCTTGTTGTAGGATCTATATTTGATTAAATTTAGATGAAAATAACTTCAATTTTGTTGGATTATGAAGAAAAATTTAGTTGGAAATGTCAAATTTTAATAATATTATTTGAAACCAACTTCGATTTTTTTGGATTTTATTGAGTATTTTTGTTGTAGGATCTATATTTGAGTAGATTTAGATGAAAATAACTTCAATTTTTTGGATTGTGAAAAAACATTTTAGTTGGAAGGGTCAAATTTTAATAAATTTATTTGAAATCAACTTCGATTTTTTGGGATTTTGTTGAATATTTTTGTTGTAGGATCTATATTTGAATAAATTTAGATGAAAATAACTTCAATTTTTTGGATTGTGAAAAAAATTTTAGTTGGAAGTGTCAAATTTTAATAAATTTATTTGAAATCAACTTCGATTTTTTTGGATTTTGTTGAGTATTTTTGTTGTAGGATCTATATTTGAGTAAATTTAGATGAAAATAACTTCAATTTTGTTGGTTTATGAAAAAAATTTTAGTTGGAAGTATCAAATTTTCATAAATTTATTTGAAATCAACTTCGATTTTTTTGGATTTTGTTGAGTATTTTTGTTGTAGGATCTATATTTGAGTAAATTTAGATGAAAATAACTTCAATTTTGTTGGATTATGAAAAAAATTTTAGTTGGAAGTGTCCAATTTTAATAAATTTATTTGAAATCAACTTCGATTTTTTGGGATTTTGTTGAGTATTTTTGTTGTAGGATCTATATTTGATTAAATTTAGATGAAAATAACTTCAATTTTCTTGGATGTAGACAAGATTTTTGTCAAATTTTAATAAATTCATTTGAAATCAACTTCGATTTTTTTGGATTTTGTTGAGAATTCTTGTTGTAGGATCTATATTTGATTAAATTTACATGAAAATAACTTCAATTTTGTTGGATTGTGAAAAAAATTTATTTGGAAGTATCAAATTTTAATAATATTATTTGAAACCAACTTCGATTTTTTTGGATTTTATTGAGTATTTTTGTTGTAGGATCTATATTTGAGTAAATTTAGATGAAAATAACTTCAATTTTGTTGGATTGTGAAAAAAATTTAGTTGGAAGTGTCAAATTTTAATAAATTTATTTGAAATCAACTTCGATTTTTTTGGATTTTGTTAAGTATTTTTGTTGTAGGATCTATATTTGAGTAGATTTAGATGAAAATAACTTCCATTGTTTGGATTGTGAAAAAAGTTTTAGTTGGAAGGGTCAAATTTTAATAAATTTATTTGAAATCAACTTCGATTTTTTGGGATTTTGTTGAGTATTTTTGTTGTAGGATCTATATTTGAGTAAATTTAGATGAAAATAACTTATATTGTGTGGATTTTGACAAGATTTTGGTCAAATTTTAATAAATTCATTTGAAAGCAACTTCGATTTTTTTGGATTTTGTTGAGTATTCTTGTTGTGGGATCTATATTTGATTAAATTTAGATGAAAATAACTTCAATTTTGTTGGATTGTGAAAAAAAATTTAGTTGGAAGTGTCAAATTTTAATAAATTTATTTGAAATCAACTTCGATTTTTTTGGATTTTGTTAAGTATTTTTGTTGTAGGATCTATATTTGAGTAAATTTAGATGAAAATAACTTCAATTTTGTTGGTTTATGAAAAAAATTTTAGTTGGAAGTGTCAAATTTTCATAAATTTATTTGAAATCAACTTCGATTTTTTTGGATTTTGTTGAGTATTTTTGTTGTAGGATCTATAGTTGAGTAAATTTAGATGAAAATAACTTCAATTTTGTTGGATTATGAAAAAAATTTTAGTTTGAAGTGTCCAATTTTAATAAATTTATTTGAAATCAACTTCGATTTTTTGGGATTTTGTTGAGTATTTTTGTTGTAGGATCTATATTTGATTAAATTTAGATGAAAATAACTTCAATTTTCTTGGATGTAGACAAGATTTTTGTCAAATTTTAATAAATTCATTTGAAATCAACTTCGATTTTTTTGGATTTTGTGGAGAATTCTTGTTGTAGGATCTATATTTGATTAAATTTACATGAAAATAACATGCAATTTTGTTGGATTGTGAAAAAAATTTATTTGGAAGTATCAAATTTTAATAATATTATTTGAAACCAACTTCGATTTTTTTGGATTTTATTGAGTATTTTTGTTGTAGGATCTATATTTGAGTAAATTTAGATGAAAATAACTTCAATTTTGTTGGATTGTGAAAAAAATTTTAGTTGGAAGTGTCAAATTTTAATAAATTTATTTGAAACCAACTTCGATTCTTTTGGATTTTGTTGAGTATTTTTGTTGTAGGATCTATATTTGAGTAAATTTAGATGAAAATAACTTCAATTTTTATGATTTTGACAAGATTTTGGTCAAATTTTAATAAATTCATTTGAAATCAACTTCGATTTTTTTGGATTTTGTTGTGTATTTTGGTTGTAGGATCTATATTTGAGTAAATTTAGATGAAAATTACTTCAATTTTGTTGGATTATGAAAAAAATTTTAGTTGGAAGTGTCCAATTTTAATAAATTTATTTGAAATCAACTTCGATTTTTTTGGATTTTGATGAGTATTTTGGTTGTAGGATCTATATTTGACTAAATTTAGATGAAAATAACTTCAATTTTCTTGGATGTAGACAAGATTTTTGTCAAATTTTAATAAATTCATTTGAAATCAACTTCGATTTTTTTGGATTTTGTTGAGAATTCTTGTTGTAGGATCTATATTTGATTAAATTTAGATGAAAATAACTTCAATTTTGTTGGATTATGAAAAAAATTTTAGTTGGAAGTGTCCAATTTTAATAAATTTATTTGAAATCAACTTCGATTTTTTGGGATTTTGTTGAGTATTTTTGTTGTAGGATCTATATTTGATTAAATTTAGATGAAAATAACTTCAATTTTCTTGGATGTAGACAAGATTTTTGTCAAATTTTAATAAATTCATTTGAAATCAACTTCGATTTTTTTGGATTTTGTTGAGAATTCTTGTTGTAGGATCTATATTTGATTAAATTTACATGAAAATAACTTCAATTTTGTTGGATTGTGAAAAAAATTTATTTGGAAGTATCAAATTTTAATAATATTATTTGAAACCAACTTCGATTTTTTTGGATTTTATTGAGTATTTTTGTTGTAGGATCTATATTTGAGTAAATTTAGATGAAAATAACTTCAATTTTGTTGGATTGTGAAAAAAATTTAGTTGGAAGTGTCAAATTTTAATAAATTTATTTGAAATCAACTTCGATTTTTTTGGATTTTGTTAAGTATTTTTGTTGTAGGATCTATATTTGAGTAGATTTAGATGAAAATAACTTCCATTGTTTGGATTGTGAAAAAAGTTTTAGTTGGAAGGGTCAAATTTTAATAAATTTATTTGAAATCAACTTCGATTTTTTGGGATTTTGTTGAGTATTTTTGTTGTAGGATCTATATTTGAGTAAATTTAGATGAAAATAACTTATATTGTGTGGATTTTGACAAGATTTTGGTCAAATTTTAATAAATTCATTTGAAAGCAACTTCGATTTTTTTGGATTTTGTTGAGTATTCTTGTTGTGGGATCTATATTTGATTAAATTTAGATGAAAATAACTTCAATTTTGTTGGATTGTGAAAAAAAATTTAGTTGGAAGTGTCAAATTTTAATAAATTTATTTGAAATCAACTTCGATTTTTTTGGATTTTGTTAAGTATTTTTGTTGTAGGATCTATATTTGAGTAAATTTAGATGAAAATAACTTCAATTTTGTTGGTTTATGAAAAAAATTTTAGTTGGAAGTGTCAAATTTTCATAAATTTATTTGAAATCAACTTCGATTTTTTTGGATTTTGTTGAGTATTTTTGTTGTAGGATCTATAGTTGAGTAAATTTAGATGAAAATAACTTCAATTTTGTTGGATTATGAAAAAAATTTTAGTTTGAAGTGTCCAATTTTAATAAATTTATTTGAAATCAACTTCGATTTTTTGGGATTTTGTTGAGTATTTTTGTTGTAGGATCTATATTTGATTAAATTTAGATGAAAATAACTTCAATTTTCTTGGATGTAGACAAGATTTTTGTCAAATTTTAATAAATTCATTTGAAATCAACTTCGATTGTTTTGGATTTTGTGGAGAATTCTTGTTGTAGGATCTATATTTGATTAAATTTACATGAAAATAACATGCAATTTTGTTGGATTGTGAAAAAAATTTATTTGGAAGTATCAAATTTTAATAATATTATTTGAAACCAACTTCGATTTTTTTGGATTTTATTGAGTATTTTTGTTGTAGGATCTATATTTGAGTAAATTTAGATGAAAATAACTTCAATTTTGTTGGATTGTGAAAAAAATTTTAGTTGGAAGTGTCAAATTTTAATAAATTTATTTGAAACCAACTTCGATTCTTTTGGATTTTGTTGAGTATTTTTGTTGTAGGATCTATATTTGAGTAAATTTAGATGAAAATAACTTCAATTTTTATGATTTTGACAAGATTTTGGTCAAATTTTAATAAATTCATTTGAAATCAACTTCGATTTTTTTGGATTTTGTTGTGTATTTTGGTTGTAGGATCTATATTTGATTAAATTTAGATGAAAATAACTTCAATTTTGTTGGATTATGAAGAAAAATTTAGTTGGAAATGTCAAATTTTAATAAT
The DNA here is from genome assembly GCA_946251845.1 of Andrena fulva. Taxonomy (NCBI): domain Eukaryota; kingdom Metazoa; phylum Arthropoda; class Insecta; order Hymenoptera; family Andrenidae; genus Andrena; species Andrena fulva. Next base: position 2,884,315 of record CAMITZ010000003.1, on the reverse strand, counting down.
ATTATTTGAAACCAACTTCGATTTTTTTGGATTTTGATGAGTATTTTGGTTGTAGGATCTATATTTGACTAAATTTAGATGAAAATAACTTCAATTTTCTTGGATGTAGACAAGATTTTTGTCAAATTTTAATAAATTCATTTGAAATCAACTTCGATTTTTTTGGATTTTGTTGAGAATTCTTGTTGTAGGATCTATATTTGATTAAATTTACATGAAAATAACTTCAATTTTGTTGGATTGTGAAAAAAATTTATTTGGAAGTATCAAATTTTAATAATATTATTTGAAACCAACTTCGATTTTTTTGGATTTTATTGAGTATTTTTGTTGTAGGATCTATATTTGAGTAAATTTAGATGAAAATAACTTCAATTTTGTTGGATTGTGAAAAAAATTTAGTTGGAAGTGTCAAATTTTAATAAATTTATTTGAAATCAACTTCGATTTTTTTGGATTTTGTTAAGTATTTTTGTTGTAGGATCTATATTTGAGTAGATTTAGATGAAAATAACTTCCATTGTTTGGATTGTGAAAAAAGTTTTAGTTGGAAGGGTCAAATTTTAATAAATTTATTTGAAATCAACTTCGATTTTTTGGGATTTTGTTGAGTATTTTTGTTGTAGGATCTATATTTGAGTAAATTTAGATGAAAATAACTTATATTGTGTGGATTTTGACAAGATTTTGGTCAAATTTTAATAAATTCATTTGAAAGCAACTTCGATTTTTTTGGATTTTGTTGAGTATTCTTGTTGTGGGATCTATATTTGATTAAATTTAGATGAAAATAACTTCAATTTTGTTGGATTGTGAAAAAAAATTTAGTTGGAAGTGTCAAATTTTAATAAATTTATTTGAAATCAACTTCGATTTTTTTGGATTTTGTTAAGTATTTTTGTTGTAGGATCTATATTTGAGTAAATTTAGATGAAAATAACTTCAATTTTGTTGGTTTATGAAAAAAATTTTAGTTGGAAGTGTCAAATTTTCATAAATTTATTTGAAATCAACTTCGATTTTTTTGGATTTTGTTGAGTATTTTTGTTGTAGGATCTATAGTTGAGTAAATTTAGATGAAAATAACTTCAATTTTGTTGGATTATGAAAAAAATTTTAGTTTGAAGTGTCCAATTTTAATAAATTTATTTGAAATCAACTTCGATTTTTTGGGATTTTGTTGAGTATTTTTGTTGTAGGATCTATATTTGTTTAATTTAGATGAAAATAACTTCAATTTTCTTGGATGTAGACAAGATTTTTGTCAAATTTTAATAAATTCATTTGAAATCAACTTCGATTTTTTTGGATTTTGTGGAGAATTCTTGTTGTAGGATCTATATTTGATTAAATTTACATGAAAATAACATGCAATTTTGTTGGATTGTGAAAAAAATTTATTTGGAAGTATCAAATTTTAATAATATTATTTGAAACCAACTTCGATTTTTTTGGATTTTATTGAGTATTTTTGTTGTAGGATCTATATTTGAGTAAATTTAGATGAAAATAACTTCAATTTTGTTGGATTGTGAAAAAAATTTTAGTTGGAAGTGTCAAATTTTAATAAATTTATTTGAAACCAACTTCGATTCTTTTGGATTTTGTTGAGTATTTTTGTTGTAGGATCTATATTTGAGTAAATTTAGATGAAAATAACTTCAATTTTTATGATTTTGACAAGATTTTGGTCAAATTTTAATAAATTCATTTGAAATCAACTTCGATTTTTTTGGATTTTGTTGTGTATTTTGGTTGTAGGATCTATATTTGAGTAAATTTAGATGAAAATTACTTCAATTTTGTTGGATTATGAAAAAAATTTTAGTTGGAAGTGTCCAATTTTAATAAATTTATTTGAAATCAACTTCGATTTTTTTGGATTTTGATGAGTATTTTGGTTGTAGGATCTATATTTGACTAAATTTAGATGAAAATAACTTCAATTTTCTTGGATGTAGACAAGATTTTTGTCAAATTTTAATAAATTCATTTGAAATCAACTTCGATTTTTTTGGATTTTGTTGAGAATTCTTGTTGTAGGATCTATATTTGATTAAATTTAGATGAAAATAACTTCAATTTTGTTGGATTATGAAAAAAATTTTAGTTGGAAGTGTCCAATTTTAATAAATTTATTTGAAATCAACTTCGATTTTTTGGGATTTTGTTGAGTATTTTTGTTGTAGGATCTATATTTGATTAAATTTAGATGAAAATAACTTCAATTTTCTTGGATGTAGACAAGATTTTTGTCAAATTTTAATAAATTCATTTGAAATCAACTTCGATTTTTTTGGATTTTGTTGAGAATTCTTGTTGTAGGATCTATATTTGATTAAATTTACATGAAAATAACTTCAATTTTGTTGGATTGTGAAAAAAATTTATTTGGAAGTATCAAATTTTAATAATATTATTTGAAACCAACTTCGATTTTTTTGGATTTTATTGAGTATTTTTGTTGTAGGATCTATATTTGAGTAAATTTAGATGAAAATAACTTCAATTTTGTTGGATTGTGAAAAAAATTTAGTTGGAAGTGTCAAATTTTAATAAATTTATTTGAAATCAACTTCGATTTTTTTGGATTTTGTTAAGTATTTTTGTTGTAGGATCTATATTTGAGTAGATTTAGATGAAAATAACTTCCATTGTTTGGATTGTGAAAAAAGTTTTAGTTGGAAGGGTCAAATTTTAATAAATTTATTTGAAATCAACTTCGATTTTTTGGGATTTTGTTGAGTATTTTTGTTGTAGGATCTATATTTGAGTAAATTTAGATGAAAATAACTTATATTGTGTGGATTTTGACAAGATTTTGGTCAAATTTTAATAAATTCATTTGAAAGCAACTTCGATTTTTTTGGATTTTGTTGAGTATTCTTGTTGTGGGATCTATATTTGATTAAATTTAGATGAAAATAACTTCAATTTTGTTGGATTGTGAAAAAAATTTATTTGGAAGTATCAAATTTTAATAATATTATTTGAAACCAACTTCGATTTTTTTGGATTTTATTGAGTATTTTTGTTGTAGGATCTATATTTGAGTAAATTTAGATGAAAATAACTTCAATTTTGTTGGATTGTGAAAAAAATTTTAGTTGGAAGTGTCAAATTTTAATAAATTTATTTGAAACCAACTTCGATTCTTTTGGATTTTGTTGAGTATTTTTGTTGTAGGATCTATATTTGAGTAAATTTAGATGAAAATAACTTCAATTTTTATGATTTTGACAAGATTTTGGTCAAATTTTAATAAATTCATTTGAAATCAACTTCGATTTTTTTGGATTTTGTTGTGTATTTTGGTTGTAGGATCTATATTTGATTAAATTTAGATGAAAATAACTTCAATTTTGTTGGATTATGAAGAAAAATTTAGTTGGAAATGTCAAATTTTAATAATATTATTTGAAACCAACTTCGATTTTTTTGGATTTTGATGAGTATTTTAGTTGTAGGATCTATATTTGACTAAATTTAGATGAAAATAACTTCAATTTTCTTGGATGTAGACAAGATTTTTGTCAAATTTTAATAAATTCATTTGAAATCAACTTCGATTTTTTTGGATTTTGTTGAGAATTCTTGTTGTAGGATCTATATTTGATTAAATTTACATGAAAATAACTTCAATTTTGTTGGATTGTGAAAAAAATTTATTTGGAAGTATCAAATTTTAATAATATTATTTGAAACCAACTTCGATTTTTTTGGATTTTATTGAGTATTTTTGTTGTAGGATCTATATTTGAGTAAATTTAGATGAAAATAACTTCAATTTTGTTGGATTGTGAAAAAAATTTTAGTTGGAAGTGTCAAATTTTAATAAATTTATTTGAAACCAACTTCGATTTTTTTGGATTTTGTTGAGTATTTTTGTTGTAGGATCTATATTTGAGTAAATTTAGATGAAAATAACTTCAATTTTGTTGGATTATGAAAAAAAATTTAGTCGGAAATGTCAAATTTTAATAACTTTATTTGAAATCAACTACGATTTTTTTTTATTTTGTTGAGTATTTTTGTTGTAGGATCTATATTTGAGTAAATTTAGATGAAAATAACTTCAATTTTTATGATTTTGACAAGATTTTGGTCAAATTTTAATAAATTCATTTGAAATCAACTTCGATTTTTTTGGATTTTGTTGTGTATTTTGGTTGTAGGATCTATATTTGAGTAAATTTAGATGAAAATTACTTCAATTTTGTTGGATTATGAAAAAAATTTTAGTTGGAAGTGTCCAATTTTAATAAATTTATTTGAAATCAACTTCGATTTTTTTGGATTTTGACGAGTATTTTGGTTGTAGGATCTATATTTGACTAAATTTAGATGAAAATAACTTCAATTTTCTTGGATGTACACAAGATTTTTGTCAAATTTTAATAAATTCATTTGAAATCAACTTCGATTTTTTTGGATTTTGTTGAGAATTCTTGTTGTAGGATCTATATTTGATTAAATTTAGATGAAAATAACTTCAATTTTGTTGGATTATGAAGAAAAATTTAGTTGGAAATGTCAAATTTTAATAATATTATTTGAAACCAACTTCGATTTTTTTGGATTTTATTGAGTATTTTTGTTGTAGGATCTATATTTGAGTAGATTTAGATGAAAATAACTTCAATTTTTTGGATTGTGAAAAAACATTTTAGTTGGAAGGGTCAAATTTTAATAAATTTATTTGAAATCAACTTCGATTTTTTGGGATTTTGTTGAGTATTTTTGTTGTAGGATCTATATTTGAATAAATTTAGATGAAAATAACTTCAATTTTTTGGATTGTGAAAAAAATTTTAGTTGGAAGTGTCAAATTTTAATAAATTTATTTGAAATCAACTTCGATTTTTTTGGATTTTGTTGAGTATTTTTGTTGTAGGATCTATATTTGAGTAAATTTAGATGAAAATAACTTCAATTTTGTTGGTTTATGACAAAATTTTAGTTGGAAGTGTCAAATTTTAATAAATTCATATGAAATCAACTTTGATTTTTTTGGATTTTGTCGAGTATTTTTGTTGTAGGACCTATATTTGAGTAAATTTAGATGAAAATAACTTATATTATGTGGATTTTGACAAGATTTTGGTCAATTTTTAATAAATTCATTTGAAAGCAACTTCGATTTTTTTGGATTTTGTTGAGTATTCTTGTTGTAGGATCTATATTTGATTAAATTTAGATGAAAATAACTTCAATTTTGTTGGATTGTGAAAAAAACTTATTTGGAAGTGTCAAATTTTAATAATATTATTTGAAACCAACTTCGATTTTTTTGGATTTTATTGAGTATTTTTGTTGTGGGATCTATATTTGAGTAAATTTAGATGAAAATAACATCAATTTTTTGGATTGTGAACAAAATTTTAGTTGGAAGTGTCGAATTTTTAAATTTATTTGAAATCAACTTCGATTATTTTGGATTTTGTTGAGTATTTTTGTTGTAGGATCTATATTTGAGTAGATTTAGATGAAAATAACTTCAATTTTTTGGATTGTGAAAAAACATTTTAGTTGGAAGGGTCAAATTTTAATAAATTTATTTGAAATCAACTTCGATTTTTTGGGATTTTGTTGAGTATTTTTGTTGTAGGATCTATATTTGAGTAAATTTAGATGAAAATAACTTATATTATGTGGATTTTGACAAGATTTTGGTCAAATTTTAATAAATTCATTTGAAAGCAACTTCGATTTTTTTGGATTTTGTTGAGTATTCTTGTTGTGGGATCTATATTTGATTAAATTTAGATGAAAATAACTTCAATTTTGTTGGATTGTGAAAAAAACTTATTTGGAAGTGTCAAATTTTAATAATATTATTTGAAACCAACTTCGATTTTTTTGGATTTTATTGAGTATTTTTGTTGTGGGATCTATATTTGAGTAAATTTAGATGAAAATAACATCAATTTTTTGGATTGTGAAAAAAATTTTAGTTGGAAGTGTCGAATTTTTAAATTTATTTGAAATCAACTTCGATTATTTTGGATTTTGTTGAGAATTTTTGTTGTAGGATCTATATTTGAGTAGATTTAGATGAAAATAACTTCAATTTTGTTGGATTGTGAAAAAAATTTTAGTTGGAAGTGTCCAATTTTAATAAATTTATTTGAAATTAACTTCGATTTTTTGGGATTTTCTTGAGTATTTTTGTTGTAGGATCTATATTTGAGTAAATTTAGATGAAAATAACTTCAATTTTGTTGGATTGTGAAAAAAATTTTAGTTGGAAGTGTCAAATTTTAATAAATTTATTTGAAATCAACTTCGATTTTTTTGGATTTTGTTGAGTATTTTTGTTGTAGGGTCTATATTTGAGTAAATTTAGAAGAAAATAACTTCAATTTTGTTGGATTGTGAAAAAAAATTTAGTAGGAAGTGTCAAATTTTAATAAATTTATTTGAAATCAACTTCGATTTTTTTGGATTTTGTTGAGTATTTTTGTTGTAGGATCTATATTTGAGTAAATTTAGATGAAAATAACTTCAATTTTGTTGGTTTATGAAAAAAATTTTAGTTGGAAGTGTCAAATTTTAATAAATTTATTTGAAATCAACTTCGATTTTTTTGGATTTTGTTGAGTATTTTTGTTGTAGGATCTATATTTGAGTAAATTTAGATGAAAATAACTTCAATTTTGTTGGATTATGAAAAAAATTTTCGTTGGAAGTGTCCAATTTTAATAAATTTATTTGAAATCAACTTCGATTTTTTGGGATTTTGTTGAGTATTTTTGTTGTAGGATCTATATTTGATTAAATTTAGATGAAAATAACTTCAATTTTCTTGGATGTAGACAAGATTTTTGTCAAATTTTAATAAATTCATTTGAAATCAACTTCGATTTTTTTGGATTTTGTTGAGAATTCTTGTTGTAGGATCTATATTTGATTAAATTTACATGAAAATAACTTCAATTTTGTTGGATTGTGAAAAAAATTTATTTGGAAGTATCAAATTTTAATAATATTATTTGAAACCAACTTCGATTTTTTTGGATTTTATTGTGTATTTTTGTTGTAGGATCTATATTTGAGTAAATTTAGATGAAAATAACTTCAATTTTGTTGGATTGTGAAAAAAATTTAGTTGGAAGTGTCAAATTTTAATAAATTTATTTGAAATCAACTTCGATTTTTTTGGATTTTGTTAAGTATTTTTGTTGTAGGATCTATATTTGAGTAGATTTAGATGAAAATAACTTCCATTGTTTGGATTGTGAAAAAAGTTTTAGTTGGAAGGGTCAAATTTTAATAAATTTATTTGAAATCAACTTCGATTTTTTTGGATTTTGATGAGTATTTTGGTTGTAGGATCTATATTTGACTAAATTTAGATGAAAATAACTTCAATTTTCTTGGATGTAGACAAGATTTTTGTCAAATTTTAATAAATTCATTTGAAATCAACTTCGATTTTTTTGGATTTTGTTGAGAATTCTTGTTGTAGGATCTATATTTGATTAAATTTAGATGAAAATAACTTCAATTTTGTTGGATTATGAAGAAAAATTTAGTTGGAAATGTCAAATTTTAATAATATTATTTGAAACCAACTTCGATTTTTTTGGATTTTATTGAGTATTTTTGTTGTAGGATCTATATTTGAGTAGATTTAGATGAAAATAACTTCAATTTTTTGGATTGTGAAAAAACATTTTAGTTGGAAGGGTCAAATTTTAATAAATTTATTTGAAATCAACTTCGATTTTTTGGGATTTTGTTGAGTATTTTTGTTGTAGGATCTATATTTGAATAAATTTAGATGAAAATAACTTCAATTTTTTGGATTGTGAAAAAAATTTTAGTTGGAAGTGTCAAATTTTAATAAATTTATTTGAAATCAACTTCGATTTTTTTGGATTTTGTTGAGTATTTTTGTTGTAGGATCTATATTTGAGTAACTTTAGATGAAAATAACTTCAATTTTGTTGGATTGTGAAAAAAAATTTAGTTGGAAGTGTCAAATTTTAATAAATTTATTTGAAATCAACTTCGATTTTTTTGGATTTTGTTGAGTATTTTTGTTGTAGGATCTATATTTGAGTAAATTTAGATGAAAATAACTTCAATTTTGTTGGTTTATGACAAAATTTTAGTTGGAAGTGTCAAATTTTAATAAATTCATATGAAATCAACTTTGATTTTTTTGGATTTTGTCGAGTATTTTTGTTGTAGGACCTATATTTGAGTAAATTTAGATGAAAATAACTTATATTATGTGGATTTTGACAAGATTTTGGTCAATTTTTAATAAATTCATTTGAAAGCAACTTCGATTTTTTTGGATTTTGTTGAGTATTCTTGTTGTAGGATCTATATTTGATTAAATTTAGATGAAAATAACTTCAATTTTGTTGGATTGTGAAAAAAACTTATTTGGAAGTGTCAAATTTTAATAATATTATTTGAAACCAACTTCGATTTTTTTGGATTTTATTGAGTATTTTTGTTGTGGGATCTATATTTGAGTAAATTTAGATGAAAATAACATCAATTTTTTGGATTGTGAACAAAATTTTAGTTGGAAGTGTCGAATTTTTAAATTTATTTGAAATCAACTTCGATTATTTTGGATTTTGTTGAGTATTTTTGTTGTAGGATCTATATTTGAGTAGATTTAGATGAAAATAACTTCAATTTTTTGGATTGTGAAAAAACATTTTAGTTGGAAGGGTCAAATTTTAATAAATTTATTTGAAATCAACTTCGATTTTTTGGGATTTTGTTGAGTATTTTTGTTGTAGGATCTATATTTGAGTAAATTTAGATGAAAATAACTTATATTGTGTGGATTTTGACAAGATTTTGGTCAAATTTTAATAAATTCATTTGAAAGCAACTTCGATTTTTTTGGATTTTGTTGAGTATTCTTGTTGTGGGATCTATATTTGATTAAATTTAGATGAAAATAACTTCAATTTTGTTGGATTGTGAAAAAAAATTTAGTTGGAAGTGTCAAATTTTAATAAATTTATTTGAAATCAACTTCGATTTTTTTGGATTTTGTTAAGTATTTTTGTTGTAGGATCTATATTTGAGTAAATTTAGATGAAAATAACTTCAATTTTGTTGGTTTATGAAAAAAATTTTAGTTGGAAGTGTCAAATGTTCATAAATTTATTTGAAATCAACTTCGATTTTTTTGGATTTTGTTGAGTATTTTTGTTGTAGGATCTATATTTGAGTAAATTTAGATGAAAATAACTTCAATTTTGTTGGATTATGAAAAAAATTTTAGTTTGAAGTGTCCAATTTTAATAAATTTATTTGAAATCAACTTCGATTTTTTGGGATTTTGTTGAGTATTTTTGTTGTAGGATCTATATTTGATTAAATTTAGATGAAAATAACTTCAATTTTCTTGGATGTAGACAAGATTTTTGTCAAATTTTAATAAATTCATTTGAAATCAACTTCGATTTTTTGGGATTTTGTGGAGAATTCTTGTTGTAGGATCTATATTTGATTAAATTTACATGAAAATAACATGCAATTTTGTTGGATTGTGAAAAAAATTTATTTGGAAGTATCAAATTTTAATAATATTATTTGAAACCAATTTCGATTTTTTTGGATTTTATTGAGTATTTTTGTTGTAGGATCTATATTTGAGTAAATTTAGATGAAAATAACTTCAATTTTGTTGGATTGTGAAAAAAATTTTAGTTGGAAGTGTCAAATTTTAATAAATTTATTTGAAACCAACTTCGATTTTTTTGGATTTTGTTGAGTATTTTTGTTGTAGGATCTATATTTGAGTAAATTTAGATGAAAATAACTTCAATTTTGTTGGATTATGAAAAAAAATTTAGTCGGAAATGTCAAATTTTAATAACTTTATTTGAAATCAACTACGATTTTTTTTTATTTTGTTGAGTATTTTTGTTGTAGGATCTATATTTGAGTAAATTTAGATGAAAATAACTTCAATTTTTATGATTTTGACAAGATTTTGGTCAAATTTTAATAAATTCATTTGAAATCAACTTCGATTTTTTTGGATTTTGTTGTGTATTTTGGTTGTAGGATCTATATTTGAGTAAATTTAGATGAAAATTACTTCAATTTTGTTGGATTATGAAAAAAATTTTAGTTGGAAGTGTCCAATTTTAATAAATTTATTTGAAATCAACTTCGATTTTTTTGGATTTTGATGAGTATTTTGGTTGTAGGATCTATATTTGACTAAATTTAGATGAAAATAACTTCAATTTTCTTGGATGTAGACAAGATTTTTGTCAAATTTTAATAAATTCATTTGAAATCAACTTCGATTTTTTTGGATTTTGTTGAGAATTCTTGTTGTAGGATCTATATTTGATTAAATTTAGATGAAAATAACTTCAATTTTGTTGGATTATGAAGAAAAATTTAGTTGGAAATGTCAAATTTTAATAATATTATTTGAAACCAACTTCGATTTTTTTGGATTTTATTGAGTATTTTTGTTATAGGATCTATATTTGAGTAGATTTAGATGAAAATAACTTCAATTTTTTGGATTGTGAAAAAACATTTTAGTTGGAAGGGTCAAATTTTAATAAATTTATTTGAAATCAACTTCGATTTTTTGGGATTTTGTTGAGTATTTTTGTTGTAGGATCTATATTTGAATAAATTTAGATGAAAATAACTTCAATTTTTTGGATTGTGAAAAAAATTTTAGTTGGAAGTGTCAAATTTTAATAAATTTATTTGAAATCAACTTCGATTTTTTTGGATTTTGTTGAGTATTTTTGTTGTAGGATCTATATTTGAGTAACTTTAGATGAAAATAACTTCAATTTTGTTGGATTGTGAAAAAAAATTTAGTTGGAAGTGTCAAATTTTAATAAATTTATTTGAAATCAACTTCGATTTTTTTGGATTTTGTTGAGTATTTTTGTTGTAGGATCTATATTTGAGTAAATTTAGATGAAAATAACTTCAATTTTGTTGGTTTATGACGAAATTTTAGTTGGAAGTGTCAAATTTTAATAAATTCATATGAAATCAACTTTGATTTTTTTGGATTTTGTCGAGTATTTTTGTTGTAGGACCTATATTTGAGTAAATTTAGATGAAAATAACTTATATTATGTGGATTTTTACAAGATTTTGGTCAATTTTTAATAAATTCATTTGAAAGCAACTTCGATTTTTTTGGATTTTGTTGAGTATTCTTGTTGTAGGATCTATATTTGATTAAATTTAGATGAAAATAACTTCAATTTTGTTGGATTGTGAAAAAAACTTATTTGGAAGTGTCAAATTTTAATAATATTATTTGAAACCAACTTCGATTTTTTTGGATTTTATTGAGTATTTTTGTTGTGGGATCTATATTTGAGTAAATTTAGATGAAAATAACATCAATTTTTTGGATTGTGAACAAAATTTTAGTTGGAAGTGTCGAATTTTTAAATTTATTTGAAATCAACTTCGATTATTTTGGATTTTGTTGAGTATTTTTGTTGTAGGATCTATATTTGAGTAGATTTAGATGAAAATAACTTCAATTTTTTGGATTGTGAAAAAACATTTTAGTTGGAAGGGTCAAATTTTAATAAATTTATTTGAAATCAACTTCGATTTTTTGGGATTTTGTTGAGTATTTTTGTTGTAGGATCTATATTTGAGTAAATTTAGATGAAAATAACTTATATTATGTGGATTTTGACAAGATTTTGGTCAAATTTTAATAAATTCATTTGAAAGCAACTTCGATTTTTTTGGATTTTGTTGAGTATTCTTGTTGTGGGATCTATATTTGATTAAATTTAGATGAAAATAACTTCAATTTTGTTGGATTGTGAAAAAAACTTATTTGGAAGTGTCAAATTTTAATAATATTATTTGAAACCAACTTCGATTTTTTTGGATTTTATTGAGTATTTTTGTTGTGGGATCTATATTTGAGTAAATTTAGATGAAAATAACATCAATTTTTTGGATTGTGAAAAAAATTTTAGTTGGAAGTGTCGAATTTTTAAATTTATTTGAAATCAACTTCGATTATTTTGGATTTTGTTGAGTATTTTTGTTGTAGGATCTATATTTGAGTAGATTTAGATGAAAATAACTTCCATTGTTTGGATTGTGAAAAAAAGTTTTAGTTGGAAGGGTCAAATTTTAATAAATTTATTTGAAATCAACTTCGATTTTTTGGGATTTTGTTGAGTATTTTTGTTGTAGGATCTATATTTGAGTAAATTTAGATGAAAATAACTTATATTATGTGGATTTTGACAAGATTTTGGTCAAATTTTAATAAATTCATTTGAAAGCAACTTCGATTTTTTTGGATTTTGTTGAGTATTCTTGTTGTGGGATCTATATTTGATTAAATTTAGATGAAAATAACTTCAATTTTGTTGGATTGTGAAAAAAACTTATTTGGAAGTGTCAAATTTTAATAATATTATTTGAAACCAACTTCGATTTTTTTGGATTTTATTGAGTATTTTTGTTGTGGGATCTATATTTGAGTAAATTTAGATGAAAATAACATCAATTTTTTGGATTGTGAAAAAAATTTTAGTTGGAAGTGTCGAATTTTTAAATTTATTTGAAATCAACTTCGATTATTTTGGATTTTGTTGAGTATTTTTGTTGTAGGATCTATATTTGAGTAGATTTAGATGAAAATAACTGCCATTGTTTGGATTGTGAAAAAAAGTTTTAGTTGGAAGGGTCAAATTTTAATAAATTTATTTGAAATCAACTTCGATTTTTTTGGATTTTGTTGAGAATTTTTGTTGTAGGATCTATATTTGAGTAAATTTAGATGAAAATAACTTATATTATGTGGATTTTGACAAGATTTTGGTCAAATTTTAATAAATTCATTTGAAAGCAACTTCGATTTTTTTGGATTTTGTTGAGTATTCTTGTTGTGGGATCTATATTTGATTAAATTTAGATGAAAATAACTTCAATTTTGTTGGATTGTGAAAAAAATTTAGTTGGAAGTGTCAAATTTTAATAAATTTATTTGAAATCAACTTCGATTTTTTTGGATTTTGTTAAGTATTTTTGTTGTAGGATCTATATTTGAGTAGATTTAGATGAAAATAACTTCCATTGTTTGGATTGTGAAAAAAGTTTTAGTTGGAAGGGTCAAATTTTAATAAATTTATTTGAAATCAACTTCGATTTTTTGGGATTTTGTTGAGTATTTTTGTTGTAGGATCTATATTTGAGTAAATTTAGATGAAAATAACTTATATTGTGTGGATTTTGACAAGATTTTGGTCAAATTTTAATAAATTCATTTGAAAGCAACTTCGATTTTTTTGGATTTTGTTGAGTATTCTTGTTGTGGGATCTATATTTGATTAAATTTAGATGAAAATAACTTCAATTTTGTTGGATTGTGAAAAAAAATTTAGTTGGAAGTGTCAAATTTTAATAAATTTATTTGAAATCAACTTCGATTTTTTTGGATTTTGTTAAGTATTTTTGTTGTAGGATCTATATTTGAGTAAATTTAGATGAAAATAACTTCAATTTTGTTGGTTTATGAAAAAAATTTTAGTTGGAAGTGTCAAATTTTCATAAATTTATTTGAAATCAACTTCGATTTTTTTGGATTTTGTTGAGTATTTTTGTTGTAGGATCTATAGTTGAGTAAATTTAGATGAAAATAACTTCAATTTTGTTGGATTATGAAAAAAATTTTAGTTTGAAGTGTCCAATTTTAATAAATTTATTTGAAATCAACTTCGATTTTTTGGGATTTTGTTGAGTATTTTTGTTGTAGGATCTATATTTGATTAAATTTAGATGAAAATAACTTCAATTTTCTTGGATGTAGACAAGATTTTTGTCAAATTTTAATAAATTCATTTGAAATCAACTTCGATTGTTTTGGATTTTGTGGAGAATTCTTGTTGTAGGATCTATATTTGATTAAATTTACATGAAAATAACATGCAATTTTGTTGGATTGTGAAAAAAATTTATTTGGAAGTATCAAATTTTAATAATATTATTTGAAACCAACTTCGATTTTTTTGGATTTTATTGAGTATTTTTGTTGTAGGATCTATATTTGAGTAAATTTAGATGAAAATAACTTCAATTTTGTTGGATTGTGAAAAAAATTTTAGTTGGAAGTGTCAAATTTTAATAAATTTATTTGAAACCAACTTCGATTCTTTTGGATTTTGTTGAGTATTTTTGTTGTAGGATCTATATTTGAGTAAATTTAGATGAAAATAACTTCAATTTTTATGATTTTGACAAGATTTTGGTCAAATTTTAATAAATTCATTTGAAATCAACTTCGATTTTTTTGGATTTTGTTGTGTATTTTGGTTGTAGGATCTATATTTGATTAAATTTAGATGAAAATAACTTCAATTTTGTTGGATTATGAAGAAAAATTTAGTTGGAAATGTCAAATTTTAATAATATTATTTGAAACCAACTTCGATTTTTTTGGATTTTGATGAGTATTTTGGTTGTAGGATCTATATTTGACTAAATTTAGATGAAAATAACTTCAATTTTCTTGGATGTAGACAAGATTTTTGTCAAATTTTAATAAATTCATTTGAAATCAACTTCGATTTTTTTGGATTTTGTTGAGAATTCTTGTTGTAGGATCTATATTTGATTAAATTTACATGAAAATAACTTCAATTTTGTTGGATTGTGAAAAAAATTTATTTGGAAGTATCAAATTTTAATAATATTATTTGAAACCAACTTCGATTTTTTTGGATTTTATTGAGTATTTTTGTTGTAGGATCTATATTTGAGTAAATTTAGATGAAAATAACTTCAATTTTGTTGGATTGTGAAAAAAATTTAGTTGGAAGTGTCAAATTTTAATAAATTTATTTGAAATCAACTTCGATTTTTTTGGATTTTGTTAAGTATTTTTGTTGTAGGATCTATATTTGAGTAGATTTAGATGAAAATAACTTCCATTGTTTGGATTGTGAAAAAAGTTTTAGTTGGAAGGGTCAAATTTTAATAAATTTATTTGAAATCAACTTCGATTTTTTGGGATTTTGTTGAGTATTTTTGTTGTAGGATCTATATTTGAGTAAATTTAGATGAAAATAACTTATATTGTGTGGATTTTGACAAGATTTTGGTCAAATTTTAATAAATTCATTTGAAAGCAACTTCGATTTTTTTGGATTTTGTTGAGTATTCTTGTTGTGGGATCTATATTTGATTAAATTTAGATGAAAATAACTTCAATTTTGTTGGATTGTGAAAAAAAATTTAGTTGGAAGTGTCAAATTTTAATAAATTTATTTGAAATCAACTTCGATTTTTTTGGATTTTGTTAAGTATTTTTGTTGTAGGATCTATATTTGAGTAAATTTAGATGAAAATAACTTCAATTTTGTTGGTTTATGAAAAAAATTTTAGTTGGAAGTGTCAAATTTTCATAAATTTATTTGAAATCAACTTCGATTTTTTTGGATTTTGTTGAGTATTTTTGTTGTAGGATCTATAGTTGAGTAAATTTAGATGAAAATAACTTCAATTTTGTTGGATTATGAAAAAAATTTTAGTTTGAAGTGTCCAATTTTAATAAATTTATTTGAAATCAACTTCGATTTTTTGGGATTTTGTTGAGTATTTTTGTTGTAGGATCTATATTTGTTTAATTTAGATGAAAATAACTTCAATTTTCTTGGATGTAGACAAGATTTTTGTCAAATTTTAATAAATTCATTTGAAATCAACTTCGATTTTTTTGGATTTTGTGGAGAATTCTTGTTGTAGGATCTATATTTGATTAAATTTACATGAAAATAACATGCAATTTTGTTGGATTGTGAAAAAAATTTATTTGGAAGTATCAAATTTTAATAATATTATTTGAAACCAACTTCGATTTTTTTGGATTTTATTGAGTATTTTTGTTGTAGGATCTATATTTGAGTAAATTTAGATGAAAATAACTTCAATTTTGTTGGATTGTGAAAAAAATTTTAGTTGGAAGTGTCAAATTTTAATAAATTTATTTGAAACCAACTTCGATTCTTTTGGATTTTGTTGAGTATTTTTGTTGTAGGATCTATATTTGAGTAAATTTAGATGAAAATAACTTCAATTTTTATGATTTTGACAAGATTTTGGTCAAATTTTAATAAATTCATTTGAAATCAACTTCGATTTTTTTGGATTTTGTTGTGTATTTTGGTTGTAGGATCTATATTTGAGTAAATTTAGATGAAAATTACTTCAATTTTGTTGGATTATGAAAAAAAATTTAGTTGGAAGTGTCCAATTTTAATAAATTTATTTGAAATCAACTTCGATTTTTTTGGATTTTGATGAGTATTTTGGTTGTAGGATCTATATTTGACTAAATTTAGATGAAAATAACTTCAATTTTCTTGGATGTAGACAAGATTTTTGTCAAATTTTAATAAATTCATTTGAAATCAACTTCGATTTTTTTGGATTTTGTTGAGAATTCTTGTTGTAGGATCTATATTTGATTAAATTTAGATGAAAATAACTTCAATTTTGTTGGATTATGAAAAAAATTTTAGTTGGAAGTGTCCAATTTTAATAAATTTATTTGAAATCAACTTCGATTTTTTGGGATTTTGTTGAGTATTTTTGTTGTAGGATCTATATTTGATTAAATTTAGATGAAAATAACTTCAATTTTCTTGGATGTAGACAAGATTTTTGTCAAATTTTAATAAATTCATTTGAAATCAACTTCGATTTTTTTGGATTTTGTTGAGAATTCTTGTTGTAGGATCTATATTTGATTAAATTTACATGAAAATAACTTCAATTTTGTTGGATTGTGAAAAAAATTTATTTGGAAGTATCAAATTTTAATAATATTATTTGAAACCAACTTCGATTTTTTTGGATTTTATTGAGTATTTTTGTTGTAGGATCTATATTTGAGTAAATTTAGATGAAAATAACTTCAATTTTGTTGGATTGTGAAAAAAATTTAGTTGGAAGTGTCAAATTTTAATAAATTTATTTGAAATCAACTTCGATTTTTTTGGATTTTGTTAAGTATTTTTGTTGTAGGATCTATATTTGAGTAGATTTAGATGAAAATAACTTCCATTGTTTGGATTGTGAAAAAAGTTTTAGTTGGAAGGGTCAAATTTTAATAAATTTATTTGAAATCAACTTCGATTTTTTGGGATTTTGTTGAGTATTTTTGTTGTAGGATCTATATTTGAGTAAATTTAGATGAAAATAACTTATATTGTGTGGATTTTGACAAGATTTTGGTCAAATTTTAATAAATTCGTTTGAAAGCAACTTCGATTTTTTTGGATTTTGTTGAGTATTCTTGTTGTGGGATCTATATTTGATTAAATTTAGATGAAAATAACTTCAATTTTGTTGGATTGTGAAAAAAATTTATTTGGAAGTATCAAATTTTAATAATATTATTTGAAACCAACTTCGATTTTTTTGGATTTTATTGAGTATTTTTGTTGTAGGATCTATATTTGAGTAAATTTAGATGAAAATAACTTCAATTTTGTTGGATTGTGAAAAAAATTTTAGTTGGAAGTGTCAAATTTTAATAAATTTATTTGAAACCAACTTCGATTCTTTTGGATTTTGTTGAGTATTTTTGTTGTAGGATCTATATTTGAGTAAATTTAGATGAAAATAACTTCAATTTTTATGATTTTGACAAGATTTTGGTCAAATTTTAATAAATTCATTTGAAATCAACTTCGATTTTTTTGGATTTTGTTGTGTATTTTGGTTGTAGGATCTATATTTGATTAAATTTAGATGAAAATAACTTCAATTTTGTTGGATTATGAAGAAAAATTTAGTTGGAAATGTCAAATTTTAATAATATTATTTGAAACCAACTTCGATTTTTTTGGATTTTGATGAGTATTTTGGTTGTAGGATCTATATTTGACTAAATTTAGATGAAAATAACTTCAATTTTCTTGGATGTAGACAAGATTTTTGTCAAATTTTAATAAATTCATTTGAAATCAACTTCGATTTTTTTGGATTTTGTTGAGAATTCTTGTTGTAGGATCTATATTTGATTAAATTTACATGAAAATAACTTCAATTTTGTTGGATTGTGAAAAAAATTTATTTGGAAGTATCAAATTTTAATAATATTATTTGAAACCAACTTCGATTTTTTTGGATTTTATTGAGTATTTTTGTTGTAGGATCTATATTTGAGTAAATTTAGATGAAAATAACTTCAATTTTGTTGGATTGTGAAAAAAATTTTAGTTGGAAGTGTCAAATTTTAATAAATTTATTTGAAACCAACTTCGATTTTTTTGGATTTTGTTGAGTATTTTTGTTGTAGGATCTATATTTGAGTAAATTTAGATGAAAATAACTTCAATTTTGTTGGATTATGAAAAAAAATTTAGTCGGAAATGTCAAATTTTAATAACTTTATTTGAAATCAACTACGATTTTTTTTTATTTTGTTGAGTATTTTTGTTGTAGGATCTATATTTGAGTAAATTTAGATGAAAATAACTTCAATTTTTATGATTTTGACAAGATTTTGGTCAAATTTTAATAAATTCATTTGAAATCAACTTCGATTTTTTTGGATTTTGTTGTGTATTTTGGTTGTAGGATCTATATTTGAGTAAATTTAGATGAAAATTACTTCAATTTTGTTGGATTATGAAAAAAATTTTAGTTGGAAGTGTCCAATTTTAATAAATTTATTTGAAATCAACTTCGATTTTTTTGGATTTTGACGAGTATTTTGGTTGTAGGATCTATATTTGACTAAATTTAGATGAAAATAACTTCAATTTTCTTGGATGTACACAAGATTTTTGTCAAATTTTAATAAATTCATTTGAAATCAACTTCGATTTTTTTGGATTTTGTTGAGAATTCTTGTTGTAGGATCTATATTTGATTAAATTTAGATGAAAATAACTTCAATTTTGTTGGATTATGAAGAAAAATTTAGTTGGAAATGTCAAATTTTAATAATATTATTTGAAACCAACTTCGATTTTTTTGGATTTTATTGAGTATTTTTGTTGTAGGATCTATATTTGAGTAGATTTAGATGAAAATAACTTCAATTTTTTGGATTGTGAAAAAACATTTTAGTTGGAAGGGTCAAATTTTAATAAATTTATTTGAAATCAACTTCGATTTTTTGGGATTTTGTTGAGTATTTTTGTTGTAGGATCTATATTTGAATAAATTTAGATGAAAATAACTTCAATTTTTTGGATTGTGAAAAAAATTTTAGTTGGAAGTGTCAAATTTTAATAAATTTATTTGAAATCAACTTCGATTTTTTTGGATTTTGTTGAGTATTTTTGTTGTAGGATCTATATTTGAGTAAATTTAGATGAAAATAACTTCAATTTTGTTGGTTTATGACAAAATTTTAGTTGGAAGTGTCAAATTTTAATAAATTCATATGAAATCAACTTTGATTTTTTTGGATTTTGTCGAGTATTTTTGTTGTAGGACCTATATTTGAGTAAATTTAGATGAAAATAACTTATATTATGTGGATTTTGACAAGATTTTGGTCAATTTTTAATAAATTCATTTGAAAGCAACTTCGATTTTTTTGGATTTTGTTGAGTATTCTTGTTGTAGGATCTATATTTGATTAAATTTAGATGAAAATAACTTCAATTTTGTTGGATTGTGAAAAAAACTTATTTGGAAGTGTCAAATTTTAATAATATTATTTGAAACCAACTTCGATTTTTTTGGATTTTATTGAGTATTTTTGTTGTGGGATCTATATTTGAGTAAATTTAGATGAAAATAACATCAATTTTTTGGATTGTGAACAAAATTTTAGTTGGAAGTGTCGAATTTTTAAATTTATTTGAAATCAACTTCGATTATTTTGGATTTTGTTGAGTATTTTTGTTGTAGGATCTATATTTGAGTAGATTTAGATGAAAATAACTTCAATTTTTTGGATTGTGAAAAAACATTTTAGTTGGAAGGGTCAAATTTTAATAAATTTATTTGAAATCAACTTCGATTTTTTGGGATTTTGTTGAGTATTTTTGTTGTAGGATCTATATTTGAGTAAATTTAGATGAAAATAACTTATATTATGTGGATTTTGACAAGATTTTGGTCAAATTTTAATAAATTCATTTGAAAGCAACTTCGATTTTTTTGGATTTTGTTGAGTATTCTTGTTGTGGGATCTATATTTGATTAAATTTAGATGAAAATAACTTCAATTTTGTTGGATTGTGAAAAAAACTTATTTGGAAGTGTCAAATTTTAATAATAT
The DNA here is from genome assembly GCA_946251845.1 of Andrena fulva. Lineage (NCBI taxonomy): Eukaryota > Metazoa > Arthropoda > Insecta > Hymenoptera > Andrenidae > Andrena > Andrena fulva. Next base: position 2,864,064 of record CAMITZ010000003.1, on the reverse strand, counting down.
TATTTGAAACCAACTTCGATTTTTTTGGATTTTATTGAGTATTTTTGTTGTGGGATCTATATTTGAGTAAATTTAGATGAAAATAACATCAATTTTTTGGATTGTGAAAAAAATTTTAGTTGGAAGTGTCGAATTTTTAAATTTATTTGAAATCAACTTCGATTATTTTGGATTTTGTTGAGAATTTTTGTTGTAGGATCTATATTTGAGTAGATTTAGATGAAAATAACTTCAATTTTGTTGGATTGTGAAAAAAATTTTAGTTGGAAGTGTCCAATTTTAATAAATTTATTTGAAATTAACTTCGATTTTTTGGGATTTTCTTGAGTATTTTTGTTGTAGGATCTATATTTGAGTAAATTTAGATGAAAATAACTTCAATTTTGTTGGATTGTGAAAAAAATTTTAGTTGGAAGTGTCAAATTTTAATAAATTTATTTGAAATCAACTTCGATTTTTTTGGATTTTGTTGAGTATTTTTGTTGTAGGGTCTATATTTGAGTAAATTTAGAAGAAAATAACTTCAATTTTGTTGGATTGTGAAAAAAAATTTAGTAGGAAGTGTCAAATTTTAATAAATTTATTTGAAATCAACTTCGATTTTTTTGGATTTTGTTGAGTATTTTTGTTGTAGGATCTATATTTGAGTAAATTTAGATGAAAATAACTTCAATTTTGTTGGTTTATGAAAAAAATTTTAGTTGGAAGTGTCAAATTTTAATAAATTTATTTGAAATCAACTTCGATTTTTTTGGATTTTGTTGAGTATTTTTGTTGTAGGATCTATATTTGAGTAAATTTAGATGAAAATAACTTCAATTTTGTTGGATTATGAAAAAAATTTTCGTTGGAAGTGTCCAATTTTAATAAATTTATTTGAAATCAACTTCGATTTTTTGGGATTTTGTTGAGTATTTTTGTTGTAGGATCTATATTTGATTAAATTTAGATGAAAATAACTTCAATTTTCTTGGATGTAGACAAGATTTTTGTCAAATTTTAATAAATTCATTTGAAATCAACTTCGATTTTTTTGGATTTTGTTGAGAATTCTTGTTGTAGGATCTATATTTGATTAAATTTACATGAAAATAACTTCAATTTTGTTGGATTGTGAAAAAAATTTAGTTGGAAGTGTCAAATTTTAATAAATTTATTTGAAATCAACTTCGATTTTTTTGGATTTTGTTAAGTATTTTTGTTGTAGGATCTATATTTGAGTAGATTTAGATGAAAATAACTTCCATTGTTTGGATTGTGAAAAAAGTTTTAGTTGGAAGGGTCAAATTTTAATAAATTTATTTGAAATCAACTTCGATTTTTTTGGATTTTGATGAGTATTTTGGTTGTAGGATCTATATTTGACTAAATTTAGATGAAAATAACTTCAATTTTCTTGGATGTAGACAAGATTTTTGTCAAATTTTAATAAATTCATTTGAAATCAACTTCGATTTTTTTGGATTTTGTTGAGAATTCTTGTTGTAGGATCTATATTTGATTAAATTTAGATGAAAATAACTTCAATTTTGTTGGATTATGAAGAAAAATTTAGTTGGAAATGTCAAATTTTAATAATATTATTTGAAACCAACTTCGATTTTTTTGGATTTTATTGAGTATTTTTGTTGTAGGATCTATATTTGAGTAGATTTAGATGAAAATAACTTCAATTTTTTGGATTGTGAAAAAACATTTTAGTTGGAAGGGTCAAATTTTAATAAATTTATTTGAAATCAACTTCGATTTTTTGGGATTTTGTTGAGTATTTTTGTTGTAGGATCTATATTTGAATAAATTTAGATGAAAATAACTTCAATTTTTTGGATTGTGAAAAAAATTTTAGTTGGAAGTGTCAAATTTTAATAAATTTATTTGAAATCAACTTCGATTTTTTTGGATTTTGTTGAGTATTTTTGTTGTAGGATCTATATTTGAGTAACTTTAGATGAAAATAACTTCAATTTTGTTGGATTGTGAAAAAAAATTTAGTTGGAAGTGTCAAATTTTAATAAATTTATTTGAAATCAACTTCGATTTTTTTGGATTTTGTTGAGTATTTTTGTTGTAGGATCTATATTTGAGTAAATTTAGATGAAAATAACTTCAATTTTGTTGGTTTATGACAAAATTTTAGTTGGAAGTGTCAAATTTTAATAAATTCATATGAAATCAACTTTGATTTTTTTGGATTTTGTCGAGTATTTTTGTTGTAGGACCTATATTTGAGTAAATTTAGATGAAAATAACTTATATTATGTGGATTTTGACAAGATTTTGGTCAATTTTTAATAAATTCATTTGAAAGCAACTTCGATTTTTTTGGATTTTGTTGAGTATTCTTGTTGTAGGATCTATATTTGATTAAATTTAGATGAAAATAACTTCAATTTTGTTGGATTGTGAAAAAAACTTATTTGGAAGTGTCAAATTTTAATAATATTATTTGAAACCAACTTCGATTTTTTTGGATTTTATTGAGTATTTTTGTTGTGGGATCTATATTTGAGTAAATTTAGATGAAAATAACATCAATTTTTTGGATTGTGAACAAAATTTTAGTTGGAAGTGTCGAATTTTTAAATTTATTTGAAATCAACTTCGATTATTTTGGATTTTGTTGAGTATTTTTGTTGTAGGATCTATATTTGAGTAGATTTAGATGAAAATAACTTCAATTTTTTGGATTGTGAAAAAACATTTTAGTTGGAAGGGTCAAATTTTAATAAATTTATTTGAAATCAACTTCGATTTTTTGGGATTTTGTTGAGTATTTTTGTTGTAGGATCTATATTTGAGTAAATTTAGATGAAAATAACTTATATTGTGTGGATTTTGACAAGATTTTGGTCAAATTTTAATAAATTCATTTGAAAGCAACTTCGATTTTTTTGGATTTTGTTGAGTATTCTTGTTGTGGGATCTATATTTGATTAAATTTAGATGAAAATAACTTCAATTTTGTTGGATTGTGAAAAAAAATTTAGTTGGAAGTGTCAAATTTTAATAAATTTATTTGAAATCAACTTCGATTTTTTTGGATTTTGTTAAGTATTTTTGTTGTAGGATCTATATTTGAGTAAATTTAGATGAAAATAACTTCAATTTTGTTGGTTTATGAAAAAAATTTTAGTTGGAAGTGTCAAATGTTCATAAATTTATTTGAAATCAACTTCGATTTTTTTGGATTTTGTTGAGTATTTTTGTTGTAGGATCTATATTTGAGTAAATTTAGATGAAAATAACTTCAATTTTGTTGGATTATGAAAAAAATTTTAGTTTGAAGTGTCCAATTTTAATAAATTTATTTGAAATCAACTTCGATTTTTTGGGATTTTGTTGAGTATTTTTGTTGTAGGATCTATATTTGATTAAATTTAGATGAAAATAACTTCAATTTTCTTGGATGTAGACAAGATTTTTGTCAAATTTTAATAAATTCATTTGAAATCAACTTCGATTTTTTTTGGATTTTGTGGAGAATTCTTGTTGTAGGATCTATATTTGATTAAATTTACATGAAAATAACATGCAATTTTGTTGGATTGTGAAAAAAATTTATTTGGAAGTATCAAATTTTAATAATATTATTTGAAACCAACTTCGATTTTTTTGGATTTTATTGAGTATTTTTGTTGTAGGATCTATATTTGAGTAAATTTAGATGAAAATAACTTCAATTTTGTTGGATTGTGAAAAAAATTTTAGTTGGAAGTGTCAAATTTTAATAAATTTATTTGAAACCAACTTCGATTTTTTTGGATTTTGTTGAGTATTTTTGTTGTAGGATCTATATTTGAGTAAATTTAGATGAAAATAACTTCAATTTTGTTGGATTATGAAAAAAAATTTAGTCGGAAATGTCAAATTTTAATAACTTTATTTGAAATCAACTACGATTTTTTTTTATTTTGTTGAGTATTTTTGTTGTAGGATCTATATTTGAGTAAATTTAGATGAAAATAACTTCAATTTTTATGATTTTGACAAGATTTTGGTCAAATTTTAATAAATTCATTTGAAATCAACTTCGATTTTTTTGGATTTTGTTGTGTATTTTGGTTGTAGGATCTATATTTGAGTAAATTTAGATGAAAATTACTTCAATTTTGTTGGATTATGAAAAAAATTTTAGTTGGAAGTGTCCAATTTTAATAAATTTATTTGAAATCAACTTCGATTTTTTTGGATTTTGATGAGTATTTTGGTTGTAGGATCTATATTTGACTAAATTTAGATGAAAATAACTTCAATTTTCTTGGATGTAGACAAGATTTTTGTCAAATTTTAATAAATTCATTTGAAATCAACTTCGATTTTTTTGGATTTTGTTGAGAATTCTTGTTGTAGGATCTATATTTGATTAAATTTAGATGAAAATAACTTCAATTTTGTTGGATTATGAAGAAAAATTTAGTTGGAAATGTCAAATTTTAATAATATTATTTGAAACCAACTTCGATTTTTTTGGATTTTATTGAGTATTTTTGTTATAGGATCTATATTTGAGTAGATTTAGATGAAAATAACTTCAATTTTTTGGATTGTGAAAAAACATTTTAGTTTGAAGTGTCCAATTTTAATAAATTTATTTGAAATCAACTTCGATTTTTTTGGATTTTGTTAAGTATTTTTGTTGTAGGATCTATATTTGAGTAAATTTAGATGAAAATAACTTCAATTTTGTTGGTTTATGAAAAAAATTTTAGTTGGAAGTGTCAAATGTTCATAAATTTATTTGAAATCAACTTCGATTTTTTTGGATTTTGTTGAGTATTTTTGTTGTAGGATCTATATTTGAGTAAATTTAGATGAAAATAACTTCAATTTTGTTGGATTATGAAAAAAATTTTAGTTTGAAGTGTCCAATTTTAATAAATTTATTTGAAATCAACTTCGATTTTTTGGGATTTTGTTGAGTATTTTTGTTGTAGGATCTATATTTGATTAAATTTAGATGAAAATAACTTCAATTTTCTTGGATGTAGACAAGATTTTTGTCAAATTTTAATAAATTCATTTGAAATCAACTTCGATTTTTTTTGGATTTTGTGGAGAATTCTTGTTGTAGGATCTATATTTGATTAAATTTACATGAAAATAACATGCAATTTTGTTGGATTGTGAAAAAAATTTATTTGGAAGTATCAAATTTTAATAATATTATTTGAAACCAACTTCGATTTTTTTGGATTTTATTGAGTATTTTTGTTGTAGGATCTATATTTGAGTAAATTTAGATGAAAATAACTTCAATTTTGTTGGATTGTGAAAAAAATTTTAGTTGGAAGTGTCAAATTTTAATAAATTTATTTGAAACCAACTTCGATTTTTTTGGATTTTGTTGAGTATTTTTGTTGTAGGATCTATATTTGAGTAAATTTAGATGAAAATAACTTCAATTTTGTTGGATTATGAAAAAAAATTTAGTCGGAAATGTCAAATTTTAATAACTTTATTTGAAATCAACTACGATTTTTTTTTATTTTGTTGAGTATTTTTGTTGTAGGATCTATATTTGAGTAAATTTAGATGAAAATAACTTCAATTTTTATGATTTTGACAAGATTTTGGTCAAATTTTAATAAATTCATTTGAAATCAACTTCGATTTTTTTGGATTTTGTTGTGTATTTTGGTTGTAGGATCTATATTTGAGTAAATTTAGATGAAAATTACTTCAATTTTGTTGGATTATGAAAAAAATTTTAGTTGGAAGTGTCCAATTTTAATAAATTTATTTGAAATCAACTTCGATTTTTTTGGATTTTGATGAGTATTTTGGTTGTAGGATCTATATTTGACTAAATTTAGATGAAAATAACTTCAATTTTCTTGGATGTAGACAAGATTTTTGTCAAATTTTAATAAATTCATTTGAAATCAACTTCGATTTTTTTGGATTTTGTTGAGAATTCTTGTTGTAGGATCTATATTTGATTAAATTTAGATGAAAATAACTTCAATTTTGTTGGATTATGAAGAAAAATTTAGTTGGAAATGTCAAATTTTAATAATATTATTTGAAACCAACTTCGATTTTTTTGGATTTTATTGAGTATTTTTGTTATAGGATCTATATTTGAGTAGATTTAGATGAAAATAACTTCAATTTTTTGGATTGTGAAAAAACATTTTAGTTGGAAGGGTCAAATTTTAATAAATTTATTTGAAATCAACTTCGATTTTTTGGGATTTTGTTGAGTATTTTTGTTGTAGGATCTATATTTGAATAAATTTAGATGAAAATAACTTCAATTTTTTGGATTGTGAAAAAAATTTTAGTTGGAAGTGTCAAATTTTAATAAATTTATTTGAAATCAACTTCGATTTTTTTGGATTTTGTTGAGTATTTTTGTTGTAGGATCTATATTTGAGTAACTTTAGATGAAAATAACTTCAATTTTGTTGGATTGTGAAAAAAAATTTAGTTGGAAGTGTCAAATTTTAATAAATTTATTTGAAATCAACTTCGATTTTTTTGGATTTTGTTGAGTATTTTTGTTGTAGGATCTATATTTGAGTAAATTTAGATGAAAATAACTTCAATTTTGTTGGTTTATGACAAAATTTTAGTTGGAAGTGTCAAATTTTAATAAATTCATATGAAATCAACTTTGATTTTTTTGGATTTTGTCGAGTATTTTTGTTGTAGGACCTATATTTGAGTAAATTTAGATGAAAATAACTTATATTATGTGGATTTTTACAAGATTTTGGTCAATTTTTAATAAATTCATTTGAAAGCAACTTCGATTTTTTTGGATTTTGTTGAGTATTCTTGTTGTAGGATCTATATTTGATTAAATTTAGATGAAAATAACTTCAATTTTGTTGGATTGTGAAAAAAACTTATTTGGAAGTGTCAAATTTTAATAATATTATTTGAAACCAACTTCGATTTTTTTGGATTTTATTGAGTATTTTTGTTGTGGGATCTATATTTGAGTAAATTTAGATGAAAATAACATCAATTTTTTGGATTGTGAACAAAATTTTAGTTGGAAGTGTCGAATTTTTAAATTTATTTGAAATCAACTTCGATTATTTTGGATTTTGTTGAGTATTTTTGTTGTAGGATCTATATTTGAGTAGATTTAGATGAAAATAACTTCAATTTTTTGGATTGTGAAAAAACATTTTAGTTGGAAGGGTCAAATTTTAATAAATTTATTTGAAATCAACTTCGATTTTTTGGGATTTTGTTGAGTATTTTTGTTGTAGGATCTATATTTGAGTAAATTTAGATGAAAATAACTTATATTATGTGGATTTTGACAAGATTTTGGTCAAATTTTAATAAATTCATTTGAAAGCAACTTCGATTTTTTTGGATTTTGTTGAGTATTCTTGTTGTGGGATCTATATTTGATTAAATTGAGATGAAAATAACTTCAATTTTGTTGGATTGTGAAAAAAACTTATTTGGAAGTGTCAAATTTTAATAATATTATTTGAAACCAACTTCGATTTTTTTGGATTTTATTGAGTATTTTTGTTGTGGGATCTATATTTGAGTAAATTTAGATGAAAATAACATCAATTTTTTGGATTGTGAAAAAAATTTTAGTTGGAAGTGTCGAATTTTTAAATTTATTTGAAATCAACTTCGATTATTTTGGATTTTGTTGAGTATTTTTGTTGTAGGATCTATATTTGAGTAGATTTAGATGAAAATAACTTCCATTGTTTGGATTGTGAAAAAAAGTTTTAGTTGGAAGGGTCAAATTTTAATAAATTTATTTGAAATCAACTTCGATTTTTTGGGATTTTGTTGAGTATTTTTGTTGTAGGATCTATATTTGAGTAAATTTAGATGAAAATAACTTATATTATGTGGATTTTGACAAGATTTTGGTCAAATTTTAATAAATTCATTTGAAAGCAACTTCGATTTTTTTGGATTTTGTTGAGTATTCTTGTTGTGGGATCTATATTTGATTAAATTTAGATGAAAATAACTTCAATTTTGTTGGATTGTGAAAAAAACTTATTTGGAAGTGTCAAATTTTAATAATATTATTTGAAACCAACTTCGATTTTTTTGGATTTTATTGAGTATTTTTGTTGTGGGATCTATATTTGAGTAAATTTAGATGAAAATAACATCAATTTTTTGGATTGTGAAAAAAATTTTAGTTGGAAGTGTCGAATTTTTAAATTTATTTGAAATCAACTTCGATTATTTTGGATTTTGTTGAGTATTTTTGTTGTAGGATCTATATTTGAGTAGATTTAGATGAAAATAACTGCCATTGTTTGGATTGTGAAAAAAAGTTTTAGTTGGAAGGGTCAAATTTTAATAAATTTATTTGAAATCAACTTCGATTTTTTTGGATTTTGTTGAGAATTTTTGTTGTAGGATCTATATTTGAGTAAATTTAGATGAAAATAACTTATATTATGTGGATTTTGACAAGATTTTGGTCAAATTTTAATAAATTCATTTGAAAGCAACTTCGATTTTTTTGGATTTTGTTGAGTATTCTTGTTGTGGGATCTATATTTGATTAAATTTAGATGAAAATAACTTCAATTTTGTTGGATTGTGAAAAAAACTTATTTGGAAGTGTCAAATTTTAATAATATTATTTGAAACCAACTTCGATTTTTTTGGATTTTATTGAGTATTTTTGTTGTGGGATCTATATTTGAGTAAATTTAGATGAAAATAACATCAATTTTTTGGATTGTGAAAAAAATTGTAGTTGGAAGTGTCGAATTTTTAAATTTATTTGAAATCAACTTCGATTATTTTGGATTTTGTTGAGTATTTTTGTTGTAGGATCTATATTTGAGTAGATTTAGATGAAAATAACTTCCATTGTTTGGATTGTGAAAAAAAGTTTTAGTTGGAAGGGTCAAATTTTAATAAATTTATTTGAAATCAACTTCGATTTTTTGGGATTTTGTTGAGTATTTTTGTTGTAGGATCTATATTTGAGTAAATTTAGATGAAAATAACTTATATTGTGTGGATTTTGACAAGATTTTGGTCAAATTTTAATAAATTCATTTGAAAGGAATTTCGATTTTTTTGGATTTTGTTGAGTATTCTTGTTGTGGGATCTATATTTGATTAAATTTAGATGAAAATAACTTCAATTTTGTTGGATTGTGAAAAAAACTTATTTGGAAGTGTCAAATTTTAATAATATTATTTGAAACCAACTTCGATTTTTTTGGATTTTATTGAGTATTTTTGTTGTGGGATCTATATTTGAGTAAATTTAGATGAAAATAACATCAATTTTTTGGATTGTGAAAAAAATTTTAGTTGGAAGTGTCGAATTTTTAAATTTATTTGAAATCAACTTCGATTATTTTGGATTTTGTTGAGTATTTTTGTTGTAGGATCTATATTTGAGTAGATTTAGATGAAAATAACTTCCATTGTTTGGATTGTGAAAAAAAGTGTTAGTTGGAAGGGTCAAATTTTAATAAATTTATTTGAAATCAACTTCGATTTTTTGGATTTTGTTGAGTATTTTTGATGTAGGATCTATATTTGAGTAAATTTAGATGAAAATAACTTCAATTTTGTTGGATTGTGAAAAAAAATTTAGTTGGAAGTGTCAAATTTTAATAAATTTATTTGAAATCAACTTCGATTTTTTTGGATTTTGTTGAGAATTCTTGTTGTAGGATCTATATTTGATTAAATTTACATGAAAATAACTTCAATTTTGTTGGATTGTGAAAAAAAATTATTTGGAAGTGTCAAATTTTAATAATATTATTTGAAACCAACTTCGATTTTTTTGGATTTTATTGAGTATTTTTGTTGTAGGATCTATATTTGAGTAAATTTAGACGAAAATAACTTCAATTTTGTTGGATTGTGAACAAAATTTTAGTTGGAAGTGTCAAATTTTAATAAATTTATTTGAAACCAACTTCGATTTTTATTGGATTTTGTTGAGTATTTTTGTTGTAGGATCTATATTTGAGTAAATTTAGATGAAAACAACTTCAATTTTTTGGATTGTGAAAAAAAATTTAGTTGGAAGTGTCAAATTTTAATAAATTTATTTGAAATCAACTTCGATTTTTTTGGATTTTGTTAAGTATTTTTGTTGTAGGATCTATATTTGAGTAAATTTAGATGAAAATAACTTCAATTTTGTTGGTTTATGAAAAAAATTTTAGTTGGAAGTGTCAAATTTTCATAAATTTATTTGAAATCAACTTCGATTTTTTTGGATTTTGTTGAGTATTTTTGTTGTAGGATCTATATTTGAGTAAATTTAGATGAAAATAACTTCAATTTTGTTGGATTATGAAAAAAATTTTAGTTTGAAGTGTCCAATTTTAATAAATTTATTTGAAATCAACTTCGATTTTTTGGGATTTTGTTGAGTATTTTTGTTGTAGGATCTATATTTGATTAAATTTAGATGAAAATAACTTCAATTTTCTTGGATGTAGACAAGATTTTTGTCAAATTTTAATAAATTCATTTGAAATCAACTTCGATTTTTTTGGATTTTGTGGAGAATTCTTGTTGTAGGATCTATATTTGATTAAATTTACATGAAAATAACATGCAATTTTGTTGGATTGTGAAAAAAATTTATTTGGAAGTATCAAATTTTAATAATATTATTTGAAACCAACTTCGATTTTTTTGGATTTTATTGAGTATTTTTGTTGTAGGATCTATATTTGAGTAAATTTAGATGAAAATAACTTCAATTTTGTTGGATTGTGAAAAAAATTTTAGTTGGAAGTGTCAAATTTTAATAAATTTATTTGAAACCAACTTCGATTCTTTTGGATTTTGTTGAGTATTTTTGTTGTAGGATCTATATTTGAGTAAATTTAGATGAAAATAACTTCAATTTTTATGATTTTGACAAGATTTTGGTCAAATTTTAATAAATTCATTTGAAATCAACTTCGATTTTTTTGGATTTTGTTGTGTATTTTGGTTGTAGGATCTATATTTGAGTAAATTTAGATGAAAATTACTTCAATTTTGTTGGATTATGAAAAAAAATTTAGTTGGAAGTGTCCAATTTTAATAAATTTATTTGAAATCAACTTCGATTTTTTTGGATTTTGATGAGTATTTTGGTTGTAGGATCTATATTTGACTAAATTTAGATGAAAATAACTTCAATTTTCTTGGATGTAGACAAGATTTTTGTCAAATTTTAATAAATTCATTTGAAATCAACTTCGATTTTTTTGGATTTTGTTGAGAATTCTTGTTGTAGGATCTATATTTTATTAAATTTAGATGAAAATAACTTCAATTTTGTTGGATTATGAAGAAAAATTTAGTTGGAAATGTCAAATTTTAATAATATTATTTGAAACCAACTTCGATTTTTTTGGATTTTATTGAGTATTTTTGTTGTAGGATCTATATTTGAGTAGATTTAGATGAAAATAACTTCCATTGTTTGGATTGTGAAAAAAAGTTTTAGTTGGAAGGGTCAAATTTTAATAAATTTATTTGAAATCAACTTCGATTTTTTGGGATTTTGTTGAGTATTTTTGTTGTAGGATCTATATTTGAGTAAATTTAGATGAAAATAACTTATATTGTGTGGATTTTGACAAGATTTTGGTCAAATTTTAATAAATTCATTTGAAAGCAATTTCGATTTTTTTGGATTTTGTTGAGTATTCTTGTTGTGGGATCTATATTTGATTAAATTTAGATGAAAATAACTTCAATTTTGTTGGATTGTGAAAAAAACTTATTTGGAAGTGTCAAATTTTAATAATATTATTTGAAACCAACTTCGATTTTTTTGGATTTTATTGAGTATTTTTGTTGTGGGATCTATATTTGAGTAAATTTAGATGAAAATAACATCAATTTTTTGGATTGTGAAAAAAATTTTAGTTGGAAGTGTCGAATTTTTAAATTTATTTGAAATCAACTTCGATTATTTTGGATTTTGTTGAGTATTTTTGTTGTAGGATCTATATTTGAGTAGATTTAGATGAAAATAACTGCCATTGTTTGGATTGTGAAAAAAAGTTTTAGTTGGAAGGGTCAAATTTTAATAAATTTATTTGAAATCAACTTCGATTTTTTTGGATTTTGTTGAGAATTTTTGTTGTAGGATCTATATTTGAGTAAATTTAGATGATAATAACTTATATTATGTGGATTTTGACAAGATTTTGGTCAAATTTTAATAAATTCATTTGAAAGCAACTTCGATTTTTTTGGATTTTGTTGAGTATTCTTGTTGTGGGATCTATATTTGATTAAATTTAGATGAAAATAACTTCAATTTTGTTGGATTGTGAAAAAAACTTATTTGGAAGTGTCAAATTTTAATAATATTATTTGAAACCAACTTCGATTTTTTTGGATTTTATTGAGTATTTTTGTTGTGGGATCTATATTTGAGTAAATTTAGATGAAAATAACATCAATTTTTTGGATTGTGAAAAAAATTGTAGTTGGAAGTGTCGAATTTTTAAATTTATTTGAAATCAACTTCGATTATTTTGGATTTTGTTGAGTATTTTTGTTGTAGGATCTATATTTGAGTAGATTTAGATGAAAATAACTTCCATTGTTTGGATTGTGAAAAAAAGTTTTAGTTGGAAGGGTCAAATTTTAATAAATTTATTTGAAATCAACTTCGATTTTTTGGGATTTTGTTGAGTATTTTTGTTGTAGGATCTATATTTGAGTAAATTTAGATGAAAATAACTTATATTGTGTGGATTTTGACAAGATTTTGGTCAAATTTTAATAAATTCATTTGAAAGCAATTTCGATTTTTTTGGATTTTGTTGAGTATTCTTGTTGTGGGATCTATATTTGATTAAATTTAGATGAAAATAACTTCAATTTTGTTGGATTGTGAAAAAAACTTATTTGGAAGTGTCAAATTTTAATAATATTATTTGAAACCAACTTCGATTTTTTTGGATTTTATTGAGTATTTTTGTTGTGGGATCTATATTTGAGTAAATTTAGATGAAAATAACATCAATTTTTTGGATTGTGAAAAAAATTTTAGTTGGAAGTGTCGAATTTTTAAATTTATTTGAAATCAACTTCGATTATTTTGGATTTTGTTGAGTATTTTTGTTGTAGGATCTATATTTGAGTAGATTTAGATGAAAATAACTTCCATTGTTTGGATTGTGAAAAAAAGTGTTAGTTGGAAGGGTCAAATTTTAATAAATTTATTTGAAATCAACTTCGATTTTTTGGATTTTGTTGAGTATTTTTGATGTAGGATCTATATTTGAGTAAATTTAGATGAAAACAACTTCAATTTTTTGGATTGTGAAAAAAAATTTAGTTGGAAGTGTCAAATTTTAATAAATTTATTTGAAATCAACTTCGATTTTTTTGGATTTTGTTAAGTATTTTTGTTGTAGGATCTATATTTGAGTAAATTTAGATGAAAATAACTTCAATTTTGTTGGTTTATGAAAAAAATTTTAGTTGGAAGTGTCAAATTTTCATAAATTTATTTGAAATCAACTTCGATTTTTTTGGATTTTGTTGAGTATTTTTGTTGTAGGATCTATATTTGAGTAAATTTAGATGAAAATAACTTCAATTTTGTTGGATTATGAAAAAAATTTTAGTTTGAAGTGTCCAATTTTAATAAATTTATTTGAAATCAACTTCGATTTTTTGGGATTTTGTTGAGTATTTTTGTTGTAGGATCTATATTTGATTAAATTTAGATGAAAATAACTTCAATTTTCTTGGATGTAGACAAGATTTTTGTCAAATTTTAATAAATTCATTTGAAATCAACTTCGATTTTTTTGGATTTTGTGGAGAATTCTTGTTGTAGGATCTATATTTGATTAAATTTACATGAAAATAACATGCAATTTTGTTGGATTGTGAAAAAAATTTATTTGGAAGTATCAAATTTTAATAATATTATTTGAAACCAACTTCGATTTTTTTGGATTTTATTGAGTATTTTTGTTGTAGGATCTATATTTGAGTAAATTTAGATGAAAATAACTTCAATTTTGTTGGATTGTGAAAAAAATTTTAGTTGGAAGTGTCAAATTTTAATAAATTTATTTGAAACCAACTTCGATTCTTTTGGATTTTGTTGAGTATTTTTGTTGTAGGATCTATATTTGAGTAAATTTAGATGAAAATAACTTCAATTTTCATGATTTTGACAAGATTTTGGTCAAATTTTAATAAATTCATTTGAAATCAACTTCGATTTTTTTGGATTTTGTTGTGTATTTTGGTTGTAGGATCAATATTTGAGTAAATTTAGATGAAAATTACTTCAATTTTGTTGGATTATGAAAAAAAATTTAGTTGGAAGTGTCCAATTTTAATAAATTTATTTGAAATCAACTTCGATTTTTTTGGATTTTGATGAGTATTTTGGTTGTAGGATCTATATTTGACTAAATTTAGATGAAAATAACTTCAATTTTCTTGGATGTAGACAAGATTTATGTCAAATTTTAATAAATTCATTTGAAATCAACTTCGATTTTTTTGGATTTTGTTGAGAATTCTTGTTGTAGGATCTATATTTGATTAAATTTAGATGAAAATAACTTCAATTTTGTTGGATTATGAAGAAAAATTTAGTTGGAAATGTCAAATTTTAATAATATTATTTGAAACCAACTTCGATTTTTTTGGATTTTATTGAGTATTTTTGTTGTAGGATCTATATTTGAGTAGATTTAGATGAAAATAACTTCAATTTTCTTGGATGTAGACAAGATTTTTGTCAAATTTTAATAAATTCATTTGAAATCAACTTCGATTTTTTTGGATTTTGTTGAGAATTCTTGTTGTAGGATCTATATTTGATTAAATTTACATGAAAATAACTTCAATTTTGTTGGATTGTGAAAAAAATTTATTTGGAAGTATCAAATTTTAATAATATTATTTGAAACCAACTTCGATTTTTTTGGATTTTATTGAGTATTTTTGTTGTAGGATCTATATTTGAGTAAATTTAGATGAAAATAACTTCAATTTTGTTGGATTGTGAAAAAAATTTTAGTTGGAAGTGTCAAATTTTAATAAATTTATTTGAAACCAACTTCGATTTTTTTGGATTTTGTTGAGTATTTTTGTTGTAGGATCTATATTTGAGTAAATTTAGATGAAAATAACTTCAATTTTGTTGGATTATGAAGAAAAATTTAGTTGGAAATGTCAAATTTTAATAATATTATTTGAAATCAACTTCGATTTTTTTTGGATTTTGATGAGTATTTTGGTTGTAGGATCTATATTTGACTAAATTTAGATGAAAATAACTTCAATTTTCTTGGATGTAGACAAGATTTTTGTCAAATTTTAATAAATTCATTTGAAATCAACTTCGATTTTTTTGGATTTTGTTGAGAATTCTTGTTGTAGGATCTATATTTGATTAAATTTAGATGAAAATAACTTCAATTTTGTTGGATTATGAAGAAAAATTTAGTTGGAAATGTCAAATTTTAATAATATTATTTGAAACCAACTTCGATTTTTTTGGATTTTATTGAGTATTTTTGTTGTAGGATCTATATTTGAGTAGATTTAGATGAAAATAACTTCAATTTTTTGGATTGTGAAAAAACATTTTAGTTGGAAGGGTCAAATTTTAATAAATTTATTTGAAATCAACTTCGATTTTTTGGGATTTTGTTGAGTATTTTTGTTGTAGGATCTATATTTGAATAAATTTAGATGAAAATAACTTCAATTTTTTGGATTGTGAAAAAAATTTTAGTTGGAAGTGTCAAATTTTAATAAATTTATTTGAAATCAACTTCGATTTTTTTGGATTTTGTTGAGTATTTTTGTTGTAGGATCTATATTTGAGTAACTTTAGATGAAAATAACTTCAATTTTGTTGGATTGTGAAAAAAAATTTAGTTGGAAGTGTCAAATTTTAATAAATTTATTTGAAATCAACTTCATTTTTTTGGATTTTGTTGAGTATTTTTGTTGTAGGATCTATATTTGAGTAAATTTAGATGAAAATAACTTCAATTTTGTTGGTTTATGACAAAATTTTAGTTGGAAGTGTCAAATTTTAATAAATTCATATGAAATCAACTTTGATTTTTTTGGATTTTGTCGAGTATTTTTGTTGTAGGACCTATATTTGAGTAAATTTAGATGAAAATAACTTATATTATGTGGATTTTGACAAGATTTTGGTCAAATTTTAATAAATTCATTTGAAAGCAACTTCGATTTTTTTGGATTTTGTTGAGTATTCTTGTTGTAGGATCTATATTTGATTAAATTTAGATGAAAATAACTTCAATTTTGTTGGATTGTGAAAAAAACTTATTTGGAAGTGTCAAATTTTAATAATATTATTTGAAACCAACTTCGATTTTTTTGGATTTTATTGAGTATTTTTGTTGTGGGATCTATATTTGAGTAAATTTAGATGAAAATAACATCAATTTTTTGGATTGTGAAAAAAATTTTAGTTGGAAGTGTCGAATTTTTAAATTTATTTGAAATCAACTTCGATTATTTTGGATTTTGTTGAGTATTTTTGTTGTAGGATCTATATTTGAGTAGATTTAGATGAAAATAACTTCCATTGTTTGGATTGTGAAAAAAAGTTTTAGTTGGAAGGGTCAAATTTTAATAAATTTATTTGAAATCAACTTCGATTTTTTGGGATTTTGTTGAGTATTTTTGTTGTAGGATCTATATTTGAGTAAATTTAGATGAAAATAACTTATATTATGTGGATTTTGACAAGATTTTGGTCAAATTTTAATAAATTCATTTGAAAGCAACTTCGATTTTTTTGGATTTTGTTGAGTATTCTTGTTGTGGGATCTATATTTGATTAAATTTAGATGAAAATAACTTCAATTTTGTTGGATTGTGAAAAAAACTTATTTGGAAGTGTCAAATTTTAGTAATATTATTTGAAACCAACTTCGATTTTTTTGGATTTTATTGAGTATTTTTGTTGTGGGATCTATATTTGAGTAAATTTAGATGAAAATAACATCAATTTTTTGGATTGTGAAAAAAATTTTAGTTGGAAGTGTCGAATTTTTAAATTTATTTGAAATCAACTTCGATTATTTTGGATTTTGTTGAGTATTTTTGTTGTAGGATCTATATTTGAGTAGATTTAGATGAAAATAACTGCCATTGTTTGGATTGTGAAAAAAAGTTTTAGTTGGAAGGGTCAAATTTTAATAAATTTATTTGAAATCAACTTCGATTTTTTTGGATTTTGTTGAGAATTTTTGTTGTAGGATCTATATTTGAGTAAATTTAGATGAAAATAACTTATATTATGTGGATTTTGACAAGATTTTGGTCAAATTTTAATAAATTCATTTGAAAGCAACTTCGATTTTTTTGGATTTTGTTGAGTATTCTTGTTGTGGGATCTATATTTGATTAAATTTAGATGAAAATAACTTCAATTTTGTTGGATTGTGAAAAAAACTTATTTGGAAGTGTCAAATTTTAATAATATTATTTGAAACCAACTTCGATTTTTTTGGATTTTATTGAGTATTTTTGTTGTGGGATCTATATTTGAGTAAATTTAGATGAAAATAACATCAATTTTTTGGATTGTGAAAAAAATTTTAGTTGGAAGTGTCGAATTTTTAAATTTATTTGAAATCAACTTCGATTATTTTGGATTTTGTTGAGTATTTTTGTTGTAGGATCTATATTTGAGTAGATTTAGATGAAAATAACTGCCATTGTTTGGATTGTGAAAAAAAGTTTTAGTTGGAAGGGTCAAATTTTAATAAATTTATTTGAAATCAACTTCGATTTTTTTGGATTTTGTTGAGAATTTTTGTTGTAGGATCTATATTTGAGTAAATTTAGATGATAATAACTTATATTATGTGGATTTTGACAAGATTTTGGTCAAATTTTAATAAATTCATTTGAAAGCAACTTCGATTTTTTTGGATTTTGTTGAGTATTCTTGTTGTGGGATCTATATTTGATTAAATTTAGATGAAAATAACTTCAATTTTGTTGGATTGTGAAAAAAACTTATTTGGAAGTGTCAAATTTTAATAATATTATTTGAAACCAACTTCGATTTTTTTGGATTTTATTGAGTATTTTTGTTGTGGGATCTATATTTGAGTAAATTTAGATGAAAATAACATCAATTTTTTGGATTGTGAAAAAAATTGTAGTTGGAAGTGTCGAATTTTTAAATTTATTTGAAATCAACTTCGATTATTTTGGATTTTGTTGAGTATTTTTGTTGTAGGATCTATATTTGAGTAGATTTAGATGAAAATAACTTCCATTGTTTGGATTGTGAAAAAAAGTTTTAGTTGGAAGGGTCAAATTTTAATAAATTTATTTGAAATCAACTTCGATTTTTTGGGATTTTGTTGAGTATTTTTGTTGTAGGATCTATATTTGAGTAAATTTAGATGAAAATAACTTATATTGTGTGGATTTTGACAAGATTTTGGTCAAATTTTAATAAATTCATTTGAAAGCAATTTCGATTTTTTTGGATTTTGTTGAGTATTCTTGTTGTGGGATCTATATTTGATTAAATTTAGATGAAAATAACTTCAATTTTGTTGGATTGTGAAAAAAACTTATTTGGAAGTGTCAAATTTTAATAATATTATTTGAAACCAACTTCGATTTTTTTGGATTTTATTGAGTATTTTTGTTGTGGGATCTATATTTGAGTAAATTTAGATGAAAATAACATCAATTTTTTGGATTGTGAAAAAAATTTTAGTTGGAAGTGTCGAATTTTTAAATTTATTTGAAATCAACTTCGATTATTTTGGATTTTGTTGAGTATTTTTGTTGTAGGATCTATATTTGAGTAGATTTAGATGAAAATAACTTCCATTGTTTGGATTGTGAAAAAAAGTGTTAGTTGGAAGGGTCAAATTTTAATAAATTTATTTGAAATCAACTTCGATTTTTTGGATTTTGTTGAGTATTTTTGATGTAGGATCTATATTTGAGTAAATTTAGATGAAAACAACTTCAATTTTTTGGATTGTGAAAAAAAATTTAGTTGGAAGTGTCAAATTTTAATAAATTTATTTGAAATCAACTTCGATTTTTTTGGATTTTGTTAAGTATTTTTGTTGTAGGATCTATATTTGAGTAAATTTAGATGAAAATAACTTCAATTTTGTTGGTTTATGAAAAAAATTTTAGTTGGAAGTGTCAAATTTTCATAAATTTATTTGAAATCAACTTCGATTTTTTTGGATTTTGTTGAGTATTTTTGTTGTAGGATCTATATTTGAGTAAATTTAGATGAAAATAACTTCAATTTTGTTGGATTATGAAAAAAATTTTAGTTTGAAGTGTCCAATTTTAATAAATTTATTTGAAATCAACTTCGATTTTTTGGGATTTTGTTGAGTATTTTTGTTGTAGGATCTATATTTGATTAAATTTAGATGAAAATAACTTCAATTTTCTTGGATGTAGACAAGATTTTTGTCAAATTTTAATAAATTCATTTGAAATCAACTTCGATTTTTTTGGATTTTGTGGAGAATTCTTGTTGTAGGATCTATATGTGTAAATTTACATGAAAATAACATGCAATTTTGTTGGATTGTGAAAAAAATTTATTTGGAAGTATCAAATTTTAATAATATTATTTGAAACCAACTTCGATTTTTTTGGATTTTATTGAGTATTTTTGTTGTAGGATCTATATTTGAGTAAATTTAGATGAAAATAACTTCAATTTTGTTGGATTGTGAAAAAAATTTTAGTTGGAAGTGTCAAATTTTAATAAATTTATTTGAAACCAACTTCGATTCTTTTGGATTTTGTTGAGTATTTTTGTTGTAGGATCTATATTTGAGTAAATTTAGATGAAAATAACTTCAATTTTCATGATTTTGACAAGATTTTGGTCAAATTTTAATAAATTCATTTGAAATCAACTTCGATTTTTTTGGATTTTGTTGTGTATTTTGGTTGTAGGATCTATATTTGAGTAAATTTAGATGAAAATTACTTCAATTTTGTTGGATTATGAAAAAAAATTTAGTTGGAAGTGTCCAATTTTAATAAATTTATTTGAAATCAACTTCGATTTTTTTGGATTTTGATGAGTATTTTGGTTGTAGGATCTATATTTGACTAAATTTAGATGAAAATAACTTCAATTTTCTTGGATGTAGACAAGATTTTTGTCAAATTTTAATAAATTCATTTGAAATCAACTTCGATTTTTTTGGATTTTGTTGAGAATTCTTGTTGTAGGATCTATATTTGATTAAATTTAGATGAAAATAACTTCAATTTTGTTGGATTATGAAGAAAAATTTAGTTGGAAATGTCAAATTTTAATAATATTATTTGAAACCAACTTCGATTTTTTTGGATTTTATTGAGTATTTTTGTTGTAGGATCTATATTTGAGTAGATTTAGATGAAAATAACTTCAATTTTCTTGGATGTAGACAAGATTTTTGTCAAATTTTAATAAATTCATTTGAAATCAACTTCGATTTTTTTGGATTTTGTTGAGAATTCTTGTTGTAGGATCTATATTTGATTAAATTTACATGAAAATAACTTCAATTTTGTTGGATTGTGAAAAAAATTTATTTGGAAGTATCAAATTTTAATAATATTATTTGAAACCAACTTCGATTTTTTTGGATTTTATTGAGTATTTTTGTTGTAGGATCTATATTTGAGTAAATTTAGATGAAAATAACTTCAATTTTGTTGGATTGTGAAAAAAATTTTAGTTGGAAGTGTCAAATTTTAATAAATTTATTTGAAACCAACTTCGATTTTTTTGGATTTTGTTGAGTATTTTTGTTGTAGGATCTATATTTGAGTAAATTTAGATGAAAATAACTTCAATTTTTATGATTTTGACAAGATTTTGGTCAAATTTTAATAAATTCATTTGAAATCAACTTCGATTTTTTTGGATTTTGTTGTGTATTTTGGTTGTAGGATCTATATTTGAGTAAATTTAGATGAAAATTACTTCAATTTTGTTGGATTATGAAAAAAAATTTAGTTGGAAGTGTCCAATTTTAATAAATTTATTTGAAATCAACTTCGATTTTTTTGGATTTTGATGAGTATTTTGGTTGTAGGATCTATATTTGACTAAATTTAGATGAAAATAACTTCAATTTTCTTGGATGTAGACAAGATTTTTGTCAAATTTTAATAAATTCATTTGAAATCAACTTCGATTTTTTTGGATTTTGTTGAGAATTCTTGTTGTAGGATCTATATTTGATTAAATTTAGATGAAAATAACTTCAATTTTGTTGGATTATGAAGAAAAATTTAGTTGGAAATGTCAAATTTTAATAATATTATTTGAAACCAACTTCGATTTTTTTGGATTTTATTGAGTATTTTTGTTGTAGGATCTATATTTGAGTAGATTTAGATGAAAATAACTTCAATTTTTTGGATTGTGAAAAAACATTTTAGTTGGAAGGGTCAAATTTTAATAAATTTATTTGAAATCAACTTCGATTTTTTGGGATTTTGTTGAGTATTTTTGTTGTAGGATCTATATTTGAATAAATTTAGATGAAAATAACTTCAATTTTTTGGATTGTGAAAAAAATTTTAGTTGGAAGTGTCAAATTTTAATAAATTTATTTGAAATCAACTTCGATTTTTTTGGATTTTGTTGAGTATTTTTGTTGTAGGATCTATATTTGAGTAACTTTAGATGAAAATAACTTCAATTTTGTTGGATTGTGAAAAAAAATTTAGTTGGAAGTGTCAAATTTTAATAAATTTATTTGAAATCAACTTCGATTTTTTTGGATTTTGTTGAGTATTTTTGTTGTAGGATCTATATTTGAGTAAATTTAGATGAAAATAACTTCAATTTTGTTGGTTTATGACAAAATTTTAGTTGGAAGTGTCAAATTTTAATAAATTCATATGAAATCAACTTTGATTTTTTTGGATTTTGTCGAGTATTTTTGTTGTAGGACCTATATTTGAGTAAATTTAGATGAAAATAACTTATATTATGTGGATTTTGACAAGATTTTGGTCAATTTTTAATAAATTCATTTGAAAGCAACTTCGATTTTTTTGGATTTTGTTGAGTATTCTTGTTGTAGGATCTATATTTGATTAAATTTAGATGAAAATAACTTCAATTTTGTTGGATTGTGAAAAAAACTTATTTGGAAGTGTCAAATTTTAATAATATTATTTGAAACCAACTTCGATTTTTTTGGATTTTATTGAGTATTTTTGTTGTGGGATCTATATTTGAGTAAATTTAGATGAAAATAACATCAATTTTTTGGATTGTGAACAAAATTTTAGTTGGAAGTGTCGAATTTTTAAATTTATTTGAAATCAACTTCGATTATTTTGGATTTTGTTGAGTATTTTTGTTGTAGGATCTATATTTGAGTAGATTTAGATGAAAATAACTTCAATTTTTTGGATTGTGAAAAAACATTTTAGTTGGAAGGGTCAAATTTTAATAAATTTATTTGAAATCAACTTCGATTTTTTGGGATTTTGTTGAGTATTTTTGTTGTAGGATCTATATTTGAGTAAATTTAGATGAAAATAACTTATATTATGTGGATTTTGACAAGATTTTGGTCAAATTTTAATAAATTCATTTGAAAGCAACTTCGATTTTTTTGGATTTTGTTGAGTATTCTTGTTGTGGGATCTATATTTGATTAAATTTAGATGAAAATAACTTCAATTTTGTTGGATTGTGAAAAAAACTTATTTGGAAGTGTCAAATTTTAATAATATTATTTGAAACCAACTTCGATTTTTTTGGATTTTATTGAGTATTTTTGTTGTGGGATCTATATTTGAGTAAATTTAGATGAAAATAACATCAATTTTTTGGATTGTGAAAAAAATTTTAGTTGGAAGTGTCGAATTTTTAAATTTATTTGAAATCAACTTCGATTATTTTGGATTTTGTTGAGTATTTTTGTTGTAGGATCTATATTTGAGTAGATTTAGATGAAAATAACTTCCATTGTTTGGATTGTGAAAAAAAGTTTTAGTTGGAAGGGTCAAATTTTAATAAATTTATTTGAAATCAACTTCGATTTTTTGGGATTTTGTTGAGTATTTTTGTTGTAGGATCTATATTTGAGTAAATTTAGATGAAAATAACTTATATTATGTGGATTTTGACAAGATTTTGGTCAAATTTTAATAAATTCATTTGAAAGCAACTTCGATTTTTTTGGATTTTGTTGAGTATTCTTGTTGTGGGATCTATATTTGATTAAATTTAGATGAAAATAACTTCAATTTTGTTGGATTGTGAAAAAAACTTATTTGGAAGTGTCAAATTTTAATAATATTATTTGAAACCAACTTCGATTTTTTTGGATTTTATTGAGTATTTTTGTTGTGGGATCTATATTTGAGTAAATTTAGATGAAAATAACATCAATTTTTTGGATTGTGAAAAAAATTTTAGTTGGAAGTGTCGAATTTTTAAATTTATTTGAAATCAACTTCGATTATTTTGGATTTTGTTGAGTATTTTTGTTGTAGGATCTATATTTGAGTAGATTTAGATGAAAATAACTGCCATTGTTTGGATTGTGAAAAAAAGTTTTAGTTGGAAGGGTCAAATTTTAATAAATTTATTTGAAATCAACTTCGATTTTTTTGGATTTTGTTGAGAATTTTTGTTGTAGGATCTATATTTGAGTAAATTTAGATGATAATAACTTATATTATGTGGATTTTGACAAGATTTTGGTCAAATTTTAATAAATTCATTTGAAAGCAACTTCGATTTTTTTGGATTTTGTTGAGTATTCTTGTTGTGGGATCTATATTTGATTAAATTTAGATGAAAATAACTTCAATTTTGTTGGATTGTGAAAAAAACTTATTTGGAAGTGTCAAATTTTAATAATATTATTTGAAACCAACTTCGATTTTTTTGGATTTTATTGAGTATTTTTGTTGTGGGATCTATATTTGAGTAAATTTAGATGAAAATAACATCAATTTTTTGGATTGTGAAAAAAATTGTAGTTGGAAGTGTCGAATTTTTAAATTTATTTGAAATCAACTTCGATTATTTTGGATTTTGTTGAGTATTTTTGTTGTAGGATCTATATTTGAGTAGATTTAGATGAAAATAACTTCCATTGTTTGGATTGTGAAAAAAAGTTTTAGTTGGAAGGGTCAAATTTTAATAAATTTATTTGAAATCAACTTCGATTTTTTGGGATTTTGTTGAGTATTTTTGTTGTAGGATCTATATTTGAGTAAATTTAGATGAAAATAACTTATATTGTGTGGATTTTGACAAGATTTTGGTCAAATTTTAATAAATTCATTTGAAAGCAATTTCGATTTTTTTGGATTTTGTTGAGTATTCTTGTTGTGGGATCTATATTTGAGTAAATTTAGATGAAAACAACTTCAATTTTTTGGATTGTGAAAAAAATTTTAGTTGGAAGTGTCCAATTTTAATAAATTTATTTGAAATTAACTTCGATTTTTTGGGATTTTGTTGAGTATTTTTGTTGTAGGATCTATATTTGAATAAATTTAGATGAAAATAACTTCAATTTTTTGGATTGTGAAAAAAATTTTAGTTGGAAGTGTCAAATTTTAATAAATTTATTTGAAATCAACTTCGATTTTTTTGGATTTTGTTGAGTATTTTTGTTGTAGGATCTATATTTGAGTAACTTTAGATGAAAATAACTTCAATTTTGTTGGATTGTGAAAAAAAATTTAGTTGGAAGTGTCAAATTTTAATAAATTTATTTGAAATCAACTTCGATTTTTTTGGATTTTGTTGAGTATTTTTGTTGTAGGATCTATATTTGAGTAAATTTAGATGAAAATAACTTCAATTTTGTTGGATTGTGAAAAAAATTTTAGTTGGAAGTGTCAAATTTTAATAAATTTATTTGAAATCAACTTCGATTTTTTTGGATTTTGTTGTGTATTTTTGTTGTAGGGTCTATATTTGAGTAAATTTAGATGAAAATAACTTCAATTTTGTTGGATTGTGAAAAAATATTTAGTTGGAAGTGTCAAATTTTAATAAATTTATTTGAAATCAACTTCGATTTTTTTGGATTTTGTTGAGTATTTTTGTTGTAGGATCTATATTTGAGTAAATTTAGATGAAAATAACTTCAATTTTGTTGGTTTATGAAAAAAATTTTAGTTGGAAGTGTCAAATTTTCATAAATTTATTTGAAATCAACTTCGATTTTTTGGGATTTTGTTGAGTATTTTTGTTGTAGGATCTATATTTGGGTAAATTTAGATGAAAATAACTTCAATTTTGTTGGATTATGAAAAAAATTTTAGTTGGAAGTGTCCAATTTTAATAAATTTATTTGAAATCAACTTCGATTTTTTGGATTTTGTTGAGTATTTTTGATGTAGGATCTATATTTGAGTAAATTTAGATGAAAACAACTTCAATTTTTTGGATTGTGAAAAAAATTGTAGTTGGAAGTGTCGAATTTTTAAATTTATTTGAAATCAACTTCGATTATTTTGGATTTTGTTGAGTATTTTTGTTGTAGGATCTATATTTGAGTAGATTTAGATGAAAATAACTTCCATTGTTTGGATTGTGAAAAAAAGTTTTAGTTGGAAGGGTCAAATTTTAATAAATTTATTTGAAATCAACTTCGATTTTTTGGGATTTTGTTGAGTATTTTTGTTGTAGGATCTATATTTGAGTAAATTTAGATGAAAATAACTTATATTGTGTGGATTTTGACAAGATTTTGGTCAAATTTTAATAAATTCATTTGAAAGCAATTTCGATTTTTTTGGATTTTGTTGAGTATTCTTGTTGTGGGATCTATATTTGATTAAATTTAGATGAAAATAACTTCAATTTTGTTGGATTGTGAAAAAAACTTATTTGGAAGTGTCAAATTTTAATAATATTATTTGAAACCAACTTCGATTTTTTTGGATTTTATTGAGTATTTTTGTTGTGGGATCTATATTTGAGTAAATTTAGATGAAAATAACATCAATTTTTTGGATTGTGAAAAAAATTTTAGTTGGAAGTGTCGAATTTTTAAATTTATTTGAAATCAACTTCGATTATTTTGGATTTTGTTGAGTATTTTTGTTGTAGGATCTATATTTGAGTAGATTTAGATGAAAATAACTTCCATTGTTTGGATTGTGAAAAAAAATTTAGTTGGAAGTGTCAAATTTTAATAAATTTATTTGAAATCAACTTCGATTTTTTTGGATTTTGTTAAGTATTTTTGTTGTAGGATCTATATTTGAGTAAATTTAGATGAAAATAACTTCAATTTTGTTGGTTTATGAAAAAAATTTTAGTTGGAAGTGTCAAATTTTCATAAATTTATTTGAAATCAACTTCGATTTTTTTGGATTTTGTTGAGTATTTTTGTTGTAGGATCTATATTTGAGTAAATTTAGATGAAAATAACTTCAATTTTGTTGGATTATGAAAAAAATTTTAGTTTGAAGTGTCCAATTTTAATAAATTTATTTGAAATCAACTTCGATTTTTTGGGATTTTGTTGAGTATTTTTGTTGTAGGATCTATATTTGATTAAATTTAGATGAAAATAACTTCAATTTTCTTGGATGTAGACAAGATTTTTGTCAAATTTTAATAAATTCATTTGAAATCAACTTCGATTTTTTTGGATTTTGTGGAGAATTCTTGTTGTAGGATCTATATTTGATTAAATTTACATGAAAATAACATGCAATTTTGTTGGATTGTGAAAAAAATTTATTTGGAAGTATCAAATTTTAATAATATTATTTGAAACCAACTTCGATTTTTTTGGATTTTATTGAGTATTTTTGTTGTAGGATCTATATTTGAGTAAATTTAGATGAAAATAACTTCAATTTTGTTGGATTGTGAAAAAAATTTTAGTTGGAAGTGTCAAATTTTAATAAATTTATTTGAAACCAACTTCGATTCTTTTGGATTTTGTTGAGTATTTTTGTTGTAGGATCTATATTTGAGTAAATTTAGATGAAAATAACTTCAATTTTCATGATTTTGACAAGATTTTGGTCAAATTTTAATAAATTCAACTGAAATCAACTTCGATTTTTTTGGATTTTGTTGTGTATTTTGGTTGTAGGATCTATATTTGAGTAAATTTAGATGAAAATTACTTCAATTTTGTTGGATTATGAAAAAAAATTTAGTTGGAAGTGTCCAATTTTAATAAATTTATTTGAAATCAACTTCGATTTTTTTGGATTTTGATGAGTATTTTGGTTGTAGGATCTATATTTGACTAAATTTAGATGAAAATAACTTCAATTTTCTTGGATGTAGACAAGATTTTTGTCAAATTTTAATAAATTCATTTGAAATCAACTTCGATTTTTTTGGATTTTGTTGAGAATTCTTGTTGTAGGATCTATATTTGATTAAATTTAGATGAAAATAACTTCAATTTTGTTGGATTATGAAGAAAAATTTAGTTGGAAATGTCAAATTTTAATAATATTATTTGAAACCAACTTCGATTTTTTTGG
This sequence comes from Andrena fulva, assembly GCA_946251845.1. Lineage (NCBI taxonomy): Eukaryota > Metazoa > Arthropoda > Insecta > Hymenoptera > Andrenidae > Andrena > Andrena fulva. The sequence continues at coordinate 2,836,596 of CAMITZ010000003.1, read as the reverse complement.
ATTTTATTGAGTATTTTTGTTGTAGGATCTATATTTGAGTAGATTTAGATGAAAATAACTTCAATTTTCTTGGATGTAGACAAGATTTTTGTCAAATTTTAATAAATTCATTTGAAATCAACTTCGATTTTTTTGGATTTTGTTGAGAATTCTTGTTGTAGGATCTATATTTGATTAAATTTACATGAAAATAACTTCAATTTTGTTGGATTGTGAAAAAAATTTATTTGGAAGTATCAAATTTTAATAATATTATTTGAAACCAACTTCGATTTTTTTGGATTTTATTGAGTATTTTTGTTGTAGGATCTATATTTGAGTAAATTTAGATGAAAATAACTTCAATTTTGTTGGATTGTGAAAAAAATTTTAGTTGGAAGTGTCAAATTTTAATAAATTTATTTGAAACCAACTTCGATTTTTTTGGATTTTGTTGAGTATTTTTGTTGTAGGATCTATATTTGAGTAAATTTAGATGAAAATAACTTCAATTTTTATGATTTTGACAAGATTTTGGTCAAATTTTAATAAATTCATTTGAAATCAACTTCGATTTTTTTGGATTTTGTTGTGTATTTTGGTTGTAGGATCTATATTTGAGTAAATTTAGATGAAAATTACTTCAATTTTGTTGGATTATGAAAAAAAATTTAGTTGGAAGTGTCCAATTTTAATAAATTTATTTGAAATCAACTTCGATTTTTTTGGATTTTGATGAGTATTTTGGTTGTAGGATCTATATTTGACTAAATTTAGATGAAAATAACTTCAATTTTCTTGGATGTAGACAAGATTTTTGTCAAATTTTAATAAATTCATTTGAAATCAACTTCGATTTTTTTGGATTTTGTTGAGAATTCTTGTTGTAGGATCTATATTTGATTAAATTTAGATGAAAATAACTTCAATTTTGTTGGATTATGAAGAAAAATTTAGTTGGAAATGTCAAATTTTAATAATATTATTTGAAACCAACTTCGATTTTTTTGGATTTTATTGAGTATTTTTGTTGTAGGATCTATATTTGAGTAGATTTAGATGAAAATAACTTCAATTTTTTGGATTGTGAAAAAACATTTTAGTTGGAAGGGTCAAATTTTAATAAATTTATTTGAAATCAACTTCGATTTTTTGGGATTTTGTTGAGTATTTTTGTTGTAGGATCTATATTTGAATAAATTTAGATGAAAATAACTTCAATTTTTTGGATTGTGAAAAAAATTTTAGTTGGAAGTGTCAAATTTTAATAAATTTATTTGAAATCAACTTCGATTTTTTTGGATTTTGTTGAGTATTTTTGTTGTAGGATCTATATTTGAGTAACTTTAGATGAAAATAACTTCAATTTTGTTGGATTGTGAAAAAAAATTTAGTTGGAAGTGTCAAATTTTAATAAATTTATTTGAAATCAACTTCGATTTTTTTGGATTTTGTTGAGTATTTTTGTTGTAGGATCTATATTTGAGTAAATTTAGATGAAAATAACTTCAATTTTGTTGGTTTATGACAAAATTTTAGTTGGAAGTGTCAAATTTTAATAAATTCATATGAAATCAACTTTGATTTTTTTGGATTTTGTCGAGTATTTTTGTTGTAGGACCTATATTTGAGTAAATTTAGATGAAAATAACTTATATTATGTGGATTTTGACAAGATTTTGGTCAATTTTTAATAAATTCATTTGAAAGCAACTTCGATTTTTTTGGATTTTGTTGAGTATTCTTGTTGTAGGATCTATATTTGATTAAATTTAGATGAAAATAACTTCAATTTTGTTGGATTGTGAAAAAAACTTATTTGGAAGTGTCAAATTTTAATAATATTATTTGAAACCAACTTCGATTTTTTTGGATTTTATTGAGTATTTTTGTTGTGGGATCTATATTTGAGTAAATTTAGATGAAAATAACATCAATTTTTTGGATTGTGAACAAAATTTTAGTTGGAAGTGTCGAATTTTTAAATTTATTTGAAATCAACTTCGATTATTTTGGATTTTGTTGAGTATTTTTGTTGTAGGATCTATATTTGAGTAGATTTAGATGAAAATAACTTCAATTTTTTGGATTGTGAAAAAACATTTTAGTTGGAAGGGTCAAATTTTAATAAATTTATTTGAAATCAACTTCGATTTTTTGGGATTTTGTTGAGTATTTTTGTTGTAGGATCTATATTTGAGTAAATTTAGATGAAAATAACTTATATTATGTGGATTTTGACAAGATTTTGGTCAAATTTTAATAAATTCATTTGAAAGCAACTTCGATTTTTTTGGATTTTGTTGAGTATTCTTGTTGTGGGATCTATATTTGATTAAATTTAGATGAAAATAACTTCAATTTTGTTGGATTGTGAAAAAAACTTATTTGGAAGTGTCAAATTTTAATAATATTATTTGAAACCAACTTCGATTTTTTTGGATTTTATTGAGTATTTTTGTTGTGGGATCTATATTTGAGTAAATTTAGATGAAAATAACATCAATTTTTTGGATTGTGAAAAAAATTTTAGTTGGAAGTGTCGAATTTTTAAATTTATTTGAAATCAACTTCGATTATTTTGGATTTTGTTGAGTATTTTTGTTGTAGGATCTATATTTGAGTAGATTTAGATGAAAATAACTTCCATTGTTTGGATTGTGAAAAAAAGTTTTAGTTGGAAGGGTCAAATTTTAATAAATTTATTTGAAATCAACTTCGATTTTTTGGGATTTTGTTGAGTATTTTTGTTGTAGGATCTATATTTGAGTAAATTTAGATGAAAATAACTTATATTATGTGGATTTTGACAAGATTTTGGTCAAATTTTAATAAATTCATTTGAAAGCAACTTCGATTTTTTTGGATTTTGTTGAGTATTCTTGTTGTGGGATCTATATTTGATTAAATTTAGATGAAAATAACTTCAATTTTGTTGGATTGTGAAAAAAACTTATTTGGAAGTGTCAAATTTTAATAATATTATTTGAAACCAACTTCGATTTTTTTGGATTTTATTGAGTATTTTTGTTGTGGGATCTATATTTGAGTAAATTTAGATGAAAATAACATCAATTTTTTGGATTGTGAAAAAAATTTTAGTTGGAAGTGTCGAATTTTTAAATTTATTTGAAATCAACTTCGATTATTTTGGATTTTGTTGAGTATTTTTGTTGTAGGATCTATATTTGAGTAGATTTAGATGAAAATAACTGCCATTGTTTGGATTGTGAAAAAAAGTTTTAGTTGGAAGGGTCAAATTTTAATAAATTTATTTGAAATCAACTTCGATTTTTTTGGATTTTGTTGAGAATTTTTGTTGTAGGATCTATATTTGAGTAAATTTAGATGATAATAACTTATATTATGTGGATTTTGACAAGATTTTGGTCAAATTTTAATAAATTCATTTGAAAGCAACTTCGATTTTTTTGGATTTTGTTGAGTATTCTTGTTGTGGGATCTATATTTGATTAAATTTAGATGAAAATAACTTCAATTTTGTTGGATTGTGAAAAAAACTTATTTGGAAGTGTCAAATTTTAATAATATTATTTGAAACCAACTTCGATTTTTTTGGATTTTATTGAGTATTTTTGTTGTGGGATCTATATTTGAGTAAATTTAGATGAAAATAACATCAATTTTTTGGATTGTGAAAAAAATTGTAGTTGGAAGTGTCGAATTTTTAAATTTATTTGAAATCAACTTCGATTATTTTGGATTTTGTTGAGTATTTTTGTTGTAGGATCTATATTTGAGTAGATTTAGATGAAAATAACTTCCATTGTTTGGATTGTGAAAAAAAGTTTTAGTTGGAAGGGTCAAATTTTAATAAATTTATTTGAAATCAACTTCGATTTTTTGGGATTTTGTTGAGTAGTTTTGTTGTAGGATCTATATTTGAGTAAATTTAGATGAAAATAACTTATATTGTGTGGATTTTGACAAGATTTTGGTCAAATTTTAATAAATTCATTTGAAAGCAATTTCGATTTTTTTGGATTTTGTTGAGTATTCTTGTTGTGGGATCTATATTTGAGTAAATTTAGATGAAAACAACTTCAATTTTTTGGATTGTGAAAAAAATTTTAGTTGGAAGTGTCCAATTTTAATAAATTTATTTGAAATTAACTTCGATTTTTTGGGATTTTCTTGAGTATTTTTGTTGTAGGATCTATATTTGAGTAAATTTAGATGAAAATAACTCCAATTTTGTTGGTTTATGAAGAAAAATTTAGTTGGAAATGTCAAATTTTAATAATATTATTTGAAACCAACTTCGATTTTTTTGGATTTTATTGAGTATTTTTGTTGTAGGATCTATATTTGAGTAGATTTAGATGAAAATAACTTCAATTTTTTGGATTGTGAAAAAACATTTTAGTTGGAAGGGTCAAATTTTAATAAATTTATTTGAAATCAACTTCGATTTTTTGGGATTTTGTTGAGTATTTTTGTTGTAGGATCTATATTTGAATAAATTTAGATGAAAATAACTTCAATTTTTTGGATTGTGAAAAAAATTTTAGTTGGAAGTGTCAAATTTTAATAAATTTATTTGAAATCAACTTCGATTTTTTTGGATTTTGTTGAGTATTTTTGTTGTAGGATCTATATTTGAGTAACTTTAGATGAAAATAACTTCAATTTTGTTGGATTGTGAAAAAAAATTTAGTTGGAAGTGTCAAATTTTAATAAATTTATTTGAAATCAACTTCGATTTTTTTGGATTTTGTTGAGTATTTTTGTTGTAGGATCTATATTTGAGTAAATTTAGATGAAAATAACTTCAATTTTGTTGGATTGTGAAAAAAATTTTAGTTGGAAGTGTCAAATTTTAATAAATTTATTTGAAATCAACTTCGATTTTTTTGGATTTTGTTGTGTATTTTTGTTGTAGGGTCTATATTTGAGTAAATTTAGATGAAAATAACTTCAATTTTGTTGGATTGTGAAAAAAAATTTAGTTGGAAGTGTCAAATTTTAATAAATTTATTTGAAATCAACTTCGATTTTTTTGGATTTTGTTGAGTATTTTTGTTGTAGGATCTATATTTGAGTAAATTTAGATGAAAATAACTTCAATTTTGTTGGTTTATGAAAAAAATTTTAGTTGGAAGTGTCAAATTTTCATAAATTTATTTGAAATCAACTTCGATTTTTTTGGATTTTGTTGAGTATTTTTGTTGTAGGATCTATATTTGGGTAAATTTAGATGAAAATAACTTCAATTTTGTTGGATTATGAAAAAAATTTTAGTTGGAAGTGTCCAATTTTAATAAATTTATTTGAAATCAACTTCGATTTTTTTTTATTTTGTTGAGTATTTTTGTTGTAGGATCTATATTTGATTAAATTTAGATGAAAATAACTTCAATTTTCTTGGATGTAGACAAGATTTTTGTCAAATTTTAATAAATTCATTTGAAATCAACTTCGATTTTTTTGGATTTTGTTGAGAATTCTTGTTGTAGGATCTATATTTGATTAAATTTACATGAAAATAACTTCAATTTTGTTGGATTGTGAAAAAAATTTATTTGGAAGTATCAAATTTTAATAATATTATTTGAAACCAACTTCGATTTTTTTGGATTTTATTGAGTATTTTTGTTGTAGGATCTATATTTGAGTAAATTTAGATGAAAATAACTTCAATTTTGTTGGATTGTGAAAAAATTTTTAGTTGGAAGTGTCAAATTTTAATAAATTTATTTGAAACCAACTTCGATTTTTTTTGATTTTGTTGAGTATTTTTGTTGTAGGATCTATATTTGAGTAAATTCGGATGAAAATAACTTCAATTTTTTGGATTGTGAAAAAAATTTTAGTTGGAAATGTCAAATTTTAATAAATTTATTTGAAAACAACTTCGATTTTTTTGGATTTTGTTGAGTATTTTTGTTGTAGGATCTATATTTGAGTAAATTTAGATGAAAATAACTTATATTATGTGGATTTTGACAAGATTTTGGTCAAATTTTAATAAATTTATTTGAAATTAACTTCGATTTTTTTGGATTTTGTTGAGTATTTTTGTTGTAGGATCTATATTTGAGTAAATTTAGATGAAAATAACTTCAATTTTGTTGGTTTATGAAAAAATTTTAGTTGGAAGTGTCAAATTTTAATAAATTCATATGAAATCAACTTCGATTTTTTTGGATTTTGTCGAGTATTTTTGTTGTAGGGTCTATATTTGAGTAAATTTAGATGAAAATAACTTCAATTTTGTTGGATTATGAAAAAAAATTTAGTTGGAAATGTCAAATTTTAATAAATTTATTTGAAATCAACTACGATTTTTTTTTATTTTGTTGAGTATTTTTGTTGTAGGATCTATATTTGAGTAAATTTAGATGAAAATAACTTCAATTTTTTTGATTTTGACAAGATTTTGGTCAAATTTTAATAAATTCATTTGAAATCAACTTCGATTTTTTTGGGATTTTGTTGAGTATTTTTGTTGTAGGATCTATATTTGAGTAGATTTAGATGAAAATAACTTCAATTGTTTGGATTGTGAAAAAAAGTTTTAGTTGGAAGGGTCAAATTTTAATAAATTTATTTGAAATCAACTTCGATTTTTTTGGATTTTGTTGAGAATTTTTGATGTAGGATCTATATTTGAGTAAATTTAGATGAAAATAACTTCAATTTTGTTGGATTGTGAAAAAAAATTTAGTTGGAAGGGTCAAATTTTAATAAATTTATTTGAAATCAACTTCGATTTTTTTGGATTTTGTTGAGAATTTTTGATGTAGGATCTATATTTGAGTAAATTTAGATGAAAATAACTTCAATTTTGTTGGATTGTGAAAAAAAATTTAGTTGGAAGGGTCAAATTTTAATAAATTTATTTGAAATCAACTTCGATTTTTTTGGATTTTGTTAAGTATTTTTGTTGTAGGATCTATATTTGAGTAGATTTAGATGAAAATAACTTCCATTGTTTGGATTGTGAAAAAAGTTTTAGTTGGAAGGGTCAAATTTTAATAAATTTATTTGAAATCAACTTCGATTTTTTGGGATTTTGTTGAGTATTTTTGTTGTAGGATCTATATTTGAGTAAATTTAGATGAAAATAACTTATATTGTGTGGATTTTGACAAGATTTTGGTCAAATTTTAATAAATTCATTTGAAAGCAACTTCGATTTTTTTGGATTTTGTTGAGTATTCTTGTTGTGGGATCTATATTTGATTAAATTTAGATGAAAATAACTTCAATTTTGTTGGATTGTGAAAAAAAATTTAGTTGGAAGTGTCAAATTTTAATAAATTTATTTGAAATCAACTTCGATTTTTTTGGATTTTGTTAAGTATTTTTGTTGTAGGATCTATATTTGAGTAAATTTAGATGAAAATAACTTCAATTTTGTTGGTTTATGAAAAAAATTTTAGTTGGAAGTGTCAAATTTTCATAAATTTATTTGAAATCAACTTCGATTTTTTTGGATTTTGTTGAGTATTTTTGTTGTAGGATCTATATTTGAGTAAATTTAGATGAAAATAACTTCAATTTTGTTGGATTATGAAAAAAATTTTAGTTTGAAGTGTCCAATTTTAATAAATTTATTTGAAATCAACTTCGATTTTTTGGGATTTTGTTGAGTATTTTTGTTGTAGGATCTATATTTGATTAAATTTAGATGAAAATAACTTCAATTTTCTTGGATGTAGACAAGATTTTTGTCAAATTTTAATAAATTCATTTGAAATCAACTTCGATTTTTTTGGATTTTGTGGAGAATTCTTGTTGTAGGATCTATATTTGATTAAATTTACATGAAAATAACATGCAATTTTGTTGGATTGTGAAAAAAAATTATTTGGAAGTATCAAATTTTAATAATATTATTTGAAACCAACTTCGATTTTTTTGGATTTTATTGAGTATTTTTGTTGTAGGATCTATATTTGAGTAAATTTAGATGAAAATAACTTCAATTTTGTTGGATTGTGAAAAAAATTTTAGTTGGAAGTGTCAAATTTTAATAAATTTATTTGAAACCAACTTCGATTCTTTTGGATTTTGTTGAGTATTTTTGTTGTAGGATCTATATTTGAGTAAATTTAGATGAAAATAACTTCAATTTTTATGATTTTGACAAGATTTTGGTCAAATTTTAATAAATTCATTTGAAATCAACTTCGATTTTTTTGGATTTTGTTGTGTATTTTGGTTGTAGGATCTATATTTGAGTAAATTTAGATGAAAATTACTTCAATTTTGTTGGATTATGAAAAAAATTTTAGTTGGAAGTGTCCAATTTTAATAAATTTATTTGAAATCAACTTCGATTTTTTTGGATTTTGATGAGTATTTTGGTTGTAGGATCTATATTTGACTAAATTTAGATGAAAATAACTTCAATTTTCTTGGATGTAGACAAGATTTTTGTCAAATTTTAATAAATTCATTTGAAATCAACTACGATTTTTTTGGATTTTGTTGAGAATTCTTGTTGTAGGATCTATATTTGATTAAATTTAGATGAAAATAACTTCAATTTTGTTGGATTATGAAGAAAAATTTAGTTGGAAATGTCAAATTTTAATAATATTATTTGAAACCAACTTCGATTTTTTTGGATTTTATTGAGTATTTTTGTTGTAGGATCTATATTTGAGTAGATTTAGATGAAAATAACTTCAATTTTTTGGATTGTGAAAAAACATTTTAGTTGGAAGGGTCAAATTTTAATAAATTTATTTGAAATCAACTTCGATTTTTTGGGATTTTGTTGAATATTTTTGTTGTAGGATCTATATTTGAATAAATTTAGAAGAAAATAACTTCAATTTTTTGGATTGTGAAAAAAATTTTAGTTGGAAGTGTCAAATTTTAATAAATTTATTTGAAATCAACTTCGATTTTTTTGGATTTTGTTGAGTATTTTTGTTGTAGGATCTATATTTGAGTAAATTTAGATGAAAATAACTTCAATTTTGTTGGATTGTGAAAAAAAATTTAGTTGGAAGTGTCAAATTTTAATAAATTTATTTGAAATCAACTTCGATTTTTTTGGATTTTGTTGAGTATTTTTGTTGTAGGATCTATATTTGAGTAAATTTAGATGAAAATAACTTCAATTTTGTTGGTTTATGAAAAAAATTTTAGTTGGAAGTATCAAATTTTCATAAATTTATTTGAAATCAACTTCGATTTTTTTGGATTTTGTTGAGTATTTTTGTTGTAGGATCTATATTTGAGTAAATTTAGATGAAAATAACTTCAATTCTGATGGATTATGAAAAAAATTTTAGTTGGAAGTGTCCAATTTTAATAAATTTATTTGAAATCAACTTCGATTTTTTGGGATTTTGTTGAGTATTTTTGTTGTAGGATCTATATTTGATTAAATTTAGATGAAAATAACTTCAATTTTCTTGGATGTAGACAAGATTTTTGTCAAATTTTAATAAATTCATTTGAAATCAACTTCGATTTTTTTGGATTTTGTTGAGAATTCTTGTTGTAGGATCTATATTTGATTAAATTTACATGAAAATAACTTCAATTTTGTTGGATTGTGAAAAAAATTTATTTGGAAGTATCAAATTTTAATAATATTATTTGAAACCAACTTCGATTTTTTTGGATTTTATTGAGTATTTTTGTTGTAGGATCTATATTTGAGTAAATTTAGATGAAAATAACTTCAATTTTGTTGGATTGTGAAAAAAATTTTAGTTGGAAGTGTCAAATTTTAATAAATTTATTTGAAACCAACTTCGATTTTTTTGGATTTTGTTGAGTATTTTTGTTGTAGGATCTATATTTGAGTAAATTTAGATGAAAATAACTTCAATTTTGTTGGATTATGAAGAAAAATTTAGTTGGAAATGTCAAATTTCAATAATATTATTTGAAACCAACTTCGATTTTTTTGGATTTTATTGGGTATTTTTGTTGTAGGATCTATATTTGAGTAGATTTAGATGAAAATAACTTCAATTTTTTGGATTGTGAAAAAACATTTTAGTTGGAAGGGTCAAATTTTAATAAATTTATTTGAAATCAACTTCGATTTTTTGGGATTTTGTTGAGTATTTTTGTTGTAGGATCTATATTTGAATAAATTTAGATGAAAATAACTTCAATTTTGTTGGATTGTGAAAAAAAATTTAGTTGGAAGTGTCAAATTTTAATAAATTTATTTGAAATCAACTTCGATTTTTTTGGATTTTGTTGAGTATTTTTGTTGTAGGATGTATATTTGAGTAAATTTAGATGAAAATAACTTCAATTTTGTTGGTTTATGACAAAATTTTAGTTGGAAGTGTCAAATTTTAATAAATTCATATGAAATCAACTTTGATTTTTTTGGATTTTGTCGAGTATTTTTGTTGTAGGACCTATATTTGAGTAAATTTAGATGAAAATAACTTATATTATGTGGATTTTGACAAGATTTTGGTCAAATTTTAATAAATTCATTTGAAAGCAACTTCGATTTTTTTGGATTTTGTTGAGTATTCTTGTTGTAGGATCTATATTTGATTAAATTTAGATGAAAATAACTTCAATTTTTTGGATTGTGAAAAAACATTTTAGTTGGAAGGGTCAAATTTTAATAAATTTATTTGAAATCAACTTCGATTTTTTGGGATTTTGTTGAGTATTTTTGTTGTAGGATCTATATTTGAGTAAATTTAGATGAAAATAACTTATATTATGTGGATTTTGACAAGATTTTGGTCAAATTTTAATAAATTCATTTGAAAGCAACTTCGATTTTTTTGGATTTTGTTGAGTATTCTTGTTGTGGGATCTATATTTGATTAAATTTAGATGAAAATAACTTCAATTTTGTTGGATTGTGAAAAAAACTTATTTGGAAGTGTCAAATTTTAATAATATTATTTGAAACCAACTTCGATTTTTTTGGATTTTATTGAGTATTTTTGTTGTGGGATCTATATTTGAGTAAATTTAGATGAAAATAACATCAATTTTTTGGATTGTGAAAAAAATTTTAGTTGGAAGTGTCGAATTTTTAAATTTATTTGAAATCAACTTCGATTATTTTGGATTTTGTTGAGTATTTTTGTTGTAGGATCTATATTTGAGTAGATTTAGATGTAAATAACTTCCATTGTTTGGATTGTGAAAAAAAGTTTTAGTTGGAAGGGTCAAATTTTAATAAATTTATTTGAAATCAACTTCGATTTTTTGGGATTTTGTTGAGTATTTTTGTTGTAGGATCTATATTTGAGTAAATTTAGATGAAAATAACTTATATTATGTGGATTTTGACAAGATTTTGGTCAAATTTTAATAAATTCATTTGAAAGCAACTTCGATTTTTTTGGATTTTGTTGAGTATTCTTGTTGTGGGATCTATATTTGATTAAATTTAGATGAAAATAACTTCAATTTTGTTGGATTGTGAAAAAAACTTATTTGGAAGTGTCAAATTTTAATAATATTATTTGAAACCAACTTCGATTTTTTTGGATTTTATTGAGTATTTTTGTTGTGGGATCTATATTTGAGTAAATTTAGATGAAAATAACATCAATTTTTTGGATTGTGAAAAAAATTTTAGTTGGAAGTGTCGAATTTTTAAATTTATTTGAAATCAACTTCGATTATTTTGGATTTTGTTGAGTATTTTTGTTGTAGGATCTATATTTGAGTAGATTTAGATGAAAATAACTGCCATTGTTTGGATTGTGAAAAAAAGTTTTAGTTGGAAGGGTCAAATTTTAATAAATTTATTTGAAATCAACTTCGATTTTTTTGGATTTTGTTGAGAATTTTTGTTGTAGGATCTATATTTGAGTAAATTTAGATGAAAATAACTTATATTATGTGGATTTTGACAAGATTTTGGTCAAATTTTAATAAATTCATTTGAAAGCAACTTCGATTTTTTTGGATTTTGTTGAGTATTCTTGTTGTGGGATCTATATTTGATTAAATTTAGATGAAAATAACTTCAATTTTGTTGGATTGTGAAAAAAACTTATTTGGAAGTGTCAAATTTTAATAATATTATTTGAAACCAACTTCGATTTTTTTGGATTTTATTGAGTATTTTTGTTGTGGGATCTATATTTGAGTAAATTTAGATGAAAATAACATCAATTTTTTGGATTGTGAAAAAAATTTTAGTTGGAAGTGTCGAATTTTTAAATTTATTTGAAATCAACTTCGATTATTTTGGATTTTGTTGAGTATTTTTGTTGTAGGATCTATATTTGAGTAGATTTAGATGAAAATAACTTCCATTGTTTGGATTGTGAAAAAAAGTTTTAGTTGGAAGGGTCAAATTTTAATAAATTTATTTGAAATCAACTTCGATTTTTTGGGATTTTGTTGAGTATTTTTGTTGTAGGATCTATATTTGAGTAAATTTAGATGAAAATAACTTATATTGTGTGGATTTTGACAAGATTTTGGTCAAATTTTAATAAATTCAATTGAAAGCAATTTCGATTTTTTTGGATTTTGTTGAGTATTCTTGTTGTGGGATCTATATTTGATTAAATTTAGATGAAAATAACTTCAATTTTGTTGGATTGTGAAAAAAACTTATTTGGAAGTGTCAAATTTTAATAATATTATTTGAAACCAACTTCGATTTTTTTGGATTTTATTGAGTATTTTTGTTGTGGGATCTATATTTGAGTAAATTTAGATGAAAATAACATCAATTTTTTGGATTGTGAAAAAAATTTTAGTTGGAAGTGTCGAATTTTTAAATTTATTTGAAATCAACTTCGATTATTTTGGATTTTGTTGAGTATTTTTGTTGTAGGATCTATATTTGAGTAGATTTAGATGAAAATAACTTCCATTGTTTGGATTGTGAAAAAAAGTGTTAGTTGGAAGGGTCAAATTTTAATAAATTTATTTGAAATCAACTTCGATTTTTTGGATTTTGTTGAGTATTTTTGATGTAGGATCTATATTTGAGTAAATTTAGATGAAAATAACTTCAATTTTGTTGGATTGTGAAAAAAAATTTAGTTGGAAGTGTCAAATTTTAATAAATTTATTTGAAATCAACTTCGATTTTTTTGGATTTTGTTGAGAATTCTTGTTGTAGGATCTATATTTGATTAAATTTACATGAAAATAACTTCAATTTTGTTGGATTGTGAAAAAAAATTATTTGGAAGTGTCAAATTTTAATAATATTATTTGAAACCAACTTCGATTTTTTTGGATTTTATTGAGTATTTTTGTTGTAGGATCTACATTTGAGTAAATTTAGACGAAAATAACTTCAATTTTGTTGGATTGTGAACAAAATTTTAGTTGGAAGTGTCAAATTTTAATAAATTTATTTGAAACCAACTTCGATTGTTTTTGGATTTTGTTGAGTATTTTTGTTGTAGGATCTATATTTGAGTAAATTTAGATGAAAACAACTTCAATTTTTTGGATTGTGAAAAAAATTTTAGTTGGAAGTGTCCAATTTTAATAAATTTATTTGAAATTAACTTCGATTTTTTGGGATTTTCTTGAGTATTTTTGTTGTAGGATCTATATTTGAGTAAATTTAGATGAAAATAACTCCAATTTTGTTGGTTTATGAAAAAATTTTACTTGGAAGTGTCAAATTTTAATAAATTCATATGAAATCAACTTCGATTTTTTTGGATTTTGTTGAGTATTTTTGTTGTAGGATCTATATTTGAGTAAATTTAGATGAAAATAACTTCAATTTTGTTGGATTGTGAAAAAAAATTTAGTTGGAAGTGTCAAATTTTAATAAATTTATTTGAAATCAACTTCGATTTTTTGGATTTTGTTGAGTATTTTTGTTGTAGGATCTATATTTGAGTAAATTTAGATGAAAATAACTTCAATTTTGTTGGATTTTGAAAAAAAATTTAGTTGGTAGTGTCAAATTTTAATAAATTTATTTGAAATCAACTTCGATTTTTTTGGATTTTGTTGAGTATTTTTGTTGTAGGATCTATATTTGAGTAAATTTAGATGAAAATAACTTCAATTTTGTTGGATTGTGAAAAAAATTTTAGTTGAAAGTGTCAAATTTTAATAAATTTATTTGAAACCAACTTCGATTTTTTTGGATTTTGTTGAGTATTTTTGTTGTAGGATCCATATTTGAGTAAATTTAGATGAAAATAACTTCAATTTTGTTGGATTGTGAAAAAAATTTTAGTTGGAAGTGTCAAATTTTAATAAATTTATTTGAAATCAACTTCGATTTTTTTGGATTTTGTTGAGTATTTTTGTTGTAGGATCTATATTTGAGTAAATTTAGATGAAAATAACTTCAATTTTGTTGGTTTATGAAAAAAATTTTAGTTGGAAGTGTCAAATTTTCATAAATTTATTTGAAATCAACTTCGATTTTTTTGGATTTTGTTGAGTATTTTTGTTGTAGGATCTATATTTGAGTAAATTTAGATGAAAATAACTTCAATTTTGTTGGATTATGAAAAAAATTTTAGTTGGAAGTGTCCAATTTTAATAAATTTATTAGAAATCAACTTCGATTTTTTTTTATTTTGTTGAGTATTTTTGTTGTAGGATCTATATTTGATTAAATTTAGATGAAAATAACTTCAATTTTCTTGGATGTAGACAAGATTTTTGTCAAATTTTAATAAATTCATTTGAAATCAACTTCGATTTTTTTGGATTTTGTTGAGAATTCTTGTTGTAGGATCTATATTTGATTAAATTTACATGAAAATAACTTCAATTTTGTTGGATTGTGAAAAAAATTTATTTGGAAGTATCAAATTTTAATAATATTATTTGAAACCAACTTCGATTTTTTTGGATTTTATTGAGTATTTTTGTTGTAGGATCTATATTTGAGTAAATTTAGATGAAAATAACTTCAATTTTGTTGGATTGTGAAAAAAATTTTAGTTGGAAGTGTCAAATTTTAATAAATTTATTTGAAACCAACTTCGATTTTTTTTGATTTTGTTGAGTATTTTTGTTGTAGGATCTATATTTGAGTAAATTCGGATGAAAATAACTTCAATTTTTTGGATTGTGAAAAAAATTTTAGTTGGAAATGTCAAATTTTAATAAATTTATTTGAAATCAACTTCGATTTTTTTGGATTTTGTTGAGTATTTTTGTTGTAGGATCTATATTTGAGTAAATTTAGATGAAAATAACTTATATTATGTGGATTTTGACAAGATTTTGGTCAAATTTTAATAAATTTATTTGAAATTAACTTCGATTTTTTTGGATTTTGTTGAGTATTTTTGTTGTAGGATCTATATTTGAGTAAATTTAGATGAAAATAACTTCAATTTTGTTGGTTTATGAAAAAATTTTAGTTGGAAGTGTCAAATTTTAATAAATTCATATGAAATCAACTTCGATTTTTTTGGATTTTGTCGAGTATTTTTGTTGTAGGGTCTATATTTGAGTAAATTTAGATGAAAATAACTTCAATTTTGTTGGATTATGAAAAAAAATTTAGTTGGAAATGACAAATTTTAATAAATTTATTTCAAATCAACTACGATTTTTTTTTATTTTGTTGAGTATTTTTGTTGTAGGATCTATATTTGAGTAAATTTAGATGAAAATAACTTCAATTTTTTTGATTTTGACAAGATTTTGGTCAAATTTTAATAAATTCATTTGAAATCAACTTCGATTTTTTTGGGATTTTGTTGAGTATTTTTGTTGTAGGATCTATATTTGAGTAGATTTAGATGAAAATAACTTCAATTGTTTGGATTGTGAAAAAAAGTTTTAGTTGGAAGGGTCAAATTTTAATAAATTTATTTGAAATCAACTTCGATTTTTTTGGATTTTGTTGAGAATTTTTTATGTAGGATCTATATTTGAGTAAATTTAGATGAAAATAACTTCAATTTTGTTGGATTGTGAAAAAAAATTTAGTTGGAAGGGTCAAATTTTAATAAATTTATTTGAAATCAACTTCGATTTTTTTGGATTTTGTTGAGAATTTTTGATGTAGGATCTATATTTGAGTAAATTTAGATGAAAATAACTTCAATTTTGTTGGATTATGAAAAAAATTTTAGTTGGAAGTGTCAAATTTTAATAAATTTATTTGAAATCAACTTCGATTTTTTTGGATTTTGTTGAGAATTTTTTATGTAGGATCTATATTTGAGTAAATTTAGATGAAAATAACTTCAATTTTGTTGGATTGTGAAAAAAATTTTAGTTGGAAGTGTCAAATTTTAATAAATTTATTTGAAATCAACTTCGATTTTTTTGGATTTTGTTGAGTATTTTTGTTGTTGGGTCTATATTTGAGTAAATTTAGAAGAAAATAACTTCAATTTTGTTGGATTGTGAAAAAAAATTTTGTAGGAAGTGTCAAATTTTAATAAATTTATTTGAAATCAACTTCGATTTTTTTGGATTTTGTTGAGTATTTTTGTTGTAGGATCTATATTTGAGTAAATTTAGATGAAAATAACTTCAATTTTGTTGGTTTATGAAAAAAATTTTAGTTGGAAGTGTCAAATTTTACAAAATTTAATTGAAATCAACTTCGATTTTTTTGGATTTTGTTGAGTATTTTTGTTGTAGGATCTATATTTGAGTAAATTTAGATGAAAATAACTTCAATTTTCTTGGATGTAGACAAGATTTTTGTCAAATTTTTATAAATTCATTTGAAATCAACTTCGATTTTTTTGGATTTTGTTGAGTATTTTTGTTGTAGGATCTATATTTGAGTAAATTTAGATGAAAATAACTTCAATTTTCTTGGATGTAGACAAGATTTTTGTCAAATTTTTATAAATTCATTTGAAATCAACTTCGATTTTTTTTGGATTTTGTTGAGAATTCTTGTTGTAGGATCTATATTTGATTAAATTTACATGAAAATAACTTCAATTTTGTTGGATTGTGAAAAAAATTTATTTGGAAGTGTCAAATTTTAATAATATTATTTGAAACCAACTTCGATTTTTTTGGATTTTATTGAGTATTTTTGTTGTAGGATCTATATTTGAGTAAATTTAGATGAAAATAATTTCAATTTTGTTGGTTTATGAAAAAATTTTAGTTGGAAGTGTCAAATTTTAATAAATTCATATGAAATCAATTTCGATTTTTTTGGATTTTGTCAAGTATTTTTGTTGTAGGGTCTATATTTGAGTAAATTTAGATGAAAATAACTTCAATTTTGTTGGTTTATGAAAAAATTTTAGTTGGAAGTGTCAAATTTTAATAAATTCATATGAAATCAACTTCGATTTTTTTGGATTTTGTCGAGTATTTTTGTTGTAGGATCTATATTTGAGTAAACTTAGATGAAAATAACTTATATTATGTGGATTTTGACAAGATTTTGGTCAAATTTTAATAAATTCATTTGAAAGCAACTTCGATTTTTTTGATTTTGTTGAGTATTCTTGTTGTAGGATCTATATTTGATTAAATTTAGATGAAAATAACTTCAATTTTGTTGGATTGTGAAAAAAACTTATTTGGAAGTGTCAAATTTTAATAATATTATTTGAAACCAACTTCGATTTTTTTGGATTTTATTGAGTATTTTTGTTGTGGGATCTATATTTGAGTAAATTTAGATGAAAATAACATCAATTTTTTGGATTGTGAAAAAAATTTTAGTTGGAAGTGTCGAATTTTTAAATTTATTTGAAATCAACTTCGATTATTTTGGATTTTGTTGAGTATTTTTGTTGTAGGATCTATATTTGAGTAAATTTAGATGAAAATAACTTCAATTTTGTTGGATTGTGAAAAAAAATTTAGTTGGTAGTGTCAAATTTTAATAAATTTATTTGAAATTAACTTCGATTTTTTTGGATTTTGTTGAGTATTTTTGTTGTAGGATCTATATTTGAGTAAATTTAGAAGAAAATAACTTCAATTTTGTTGGATTGTGAAAAAAAATTTAGTAGGAAGTGTCAAATTTTAATAAATTTATTTGAAATCAACTTCGATTTTTTGGGATTTTGTTGAGTATTTTTGTTGTAGGATCTATATTTGATTAAATTTAGATGAAAATAACTTCAATTATCTTGGATGTAGACAAGATTTTTGTCAAATTTTTATAAATTCATTTGAAATCAACTTCGATTTTTTTGGATTTTGTTGAGTATTTTTGTTGTAGGATCTATATTTGATTAAATTTAGATGAAAATAACTTCAATTTTCTTGGATGTAGACAAGATTTTTGTCAAATTTTAATAAATTCATTTGAAATCAACTTCGATTTTTTTGGATTTTGTTGAGAATTATTGTTGTAGGATCTATATTTGATTAAATTTACATGAAAATAACTTCAATTTTGTTGGATTGTGAAAAAAATTTATTTGGAAGTGTCGAATTTTTAAATTTATTTGAAATCAACTTCGATTATTTTGGATTTTGTTGAGTATTTTTGTTGTAGGATCTATATTTGAGTAAATTTAGATGAAAATAACTTCAATTTTGTTGGATTGTGAAAAAAAATTTACTTGGTAGTGTCAAATTTTAATAAATTTATTTGAAATTAACTTCGATTTTTTTGGATTTTGTTGAGTATTTTTGTTGTAGGATCTATATTTGAGTAAATTTAGATGAAAATAACTTCAATTTTGTTGGTTTATGAAAAAATTTTAGTTGGAAGTGTCAAATTTTAATAAATTCATATGAAATCAACTTCGATTTTTTTGGATTTTGTCGAGTATTTTTGTTGTAGGGTCTATATTTGAGTAAATTTAGATGAAAATAACTTCAATTTTGTTGGATTATGAAAAAAAATTTAGTTGGAAATGTCAAATTTTAATAAATTTATTTGAAATCAACTACGATTTTTTTTTATTTTGTTGAGTATTTTTGTTGTAGGATCTATATTTGAGTAAATTTAGATGAAAATAACTTCAATTTTTTTGATTTTGACAAGATTTTGGTCAAATTTTAATAAATTCATTTGAAATCAACTTCGATTTTTTTGGGATTTTGTTGAGTATTTTTGTTGTAGGATCTATATTTGAGTAAATTTAAATGAAAATAACTTATATTATGTGGATTTTGACAAGATTTTGGTCAAATTTTAATAAATTCATTTGAAATCAACTTCGATTATTTTGGATTTTGTTGAGTATTTTTGTTGTAGGATCTATATTTGAGTAAATTTAGATGAAAATAACTTCAATTTTGTTGGATTGTGAAAAAAAATTTAGTAGGAAGTGTCAAATTTTAATAAATTTATTTGAAATCAACTTCGATTTTTTTGGATTTTGTTGAGTATTTTTGTTGTAGGATCTATATTTGAGTAAATTTAGATGAAAATAACTTCAATTTTGTTGGTTTATGAAAAAAATTTTAGTTGGAAGTGTCAAATTTTAATAAATTTATTTGAAATCAACTTCGATTTTTTTGGATTTTGTTGAGTATTTTTGTTGTAGGATCTATATTTGAGTAAATTTAGATGAAAATAACTTCAATTTTGTTGGATTATGAAAAAAATTTTAGTTGGAAGTGTCCAATTTTAATAAATTTATTTGAAATCAACTTCGATTTTTTGGGATTGTGTTGAGTATTTTTGTTGTAGGATCTATATTTGATTAAATTTAGATGAAAATAACTTCAATTTTCTTGGATGTAGACAAGATTTTTGTCAAATTTTAATAAATTCATTTGAAATCAACTTCGATTTTTTTGGATTTTGTTGAGAATTCTTGTTGTAGGATCTATATTTGATTAAATTTACATGAAAATAACTTCAATTTTGTTTGATTGTGAAAAAAATTTATTTGGAAGTATCAAATTTTAATAATATTATTTGAAACCAACTTCGATTTTTTTGGATTTTATTGAGTATTTTTGTTGTAGGATCTATATTTGAGTAAATTTAGATGAAAATAACTTCAATTTTGTTGGATTGTGAAAAAAAATTTAGTTGGAAGTGTCAAATTTTAATAAATTTATTTGAAACCAACTTCGATTTTTTGGATTTTGTTGAGTATTTTTGTTGTAGGATCTATATTTGAGTAAATTTAGATGAAAATAACTTCAATTTTTTGGATTGTGAAAAAAATTTTAGTTGGAAGTGTCCAATTTTAATAAATTTATTTGAAATTAACTTCGATTTTTTGGGATTTTGTGGAGTATTTTTGTTGTAGGATCTATATTTGAGTAAATTTAGATGAAAATAACTTCAATTTTGTTGGTTTATGAAAAAATTTTAGTTGGAAGTGTCAAATTTTAATAAATTCATATGAAATCAACTTCGATTTTTTTGGATTTTGTCGAGTATTTTTGTTGTAGGATCTATATTTGAGTAAATTTAGATGAAAATAACTTATATTATGTGGATTTTGACAAGATTTTGGTCAAATTTTAATAAATTCATTTGAAAGCAACTTCGATTTTTTTGGATTTTGTTGAGTATTCTTGTTGTGGGATCTATATTTGATTAAATTTAGATGAAAATAACTTCAATTTTGTTGGATTGTGAAAAAAACTTATTTATAAGTGTCAAATTTTAATAATATTATTTGAAACCAACTTCGATTTTTTTGGATTTTATTGAGTATTTTTGTTGTGGGATCTATATTTGATTAAATTTAGATGAAAATAACTTCAATTTTCTTGGATGTAGACAAGATTTTTGTCAAATTTTAATAAATTCATTTGAAATCAACTTCGATTTTTTTGGATTTTGTTGAGAATTCTTGTTGTAGGATCTATATTTGATTAAATTTACATGAAAATAACTTCAATTTTGTTGGATTGTGAAAAAAATTTTAGTAGGAAGTGTCAAATTTTAATAAATTTATTTGAAATCAACTTCGATTTTTTTGGATTTTGTTGAGTATTTTTGTTGTAGGATCTATATTTGAGTAAATTTAGATGAAAATAACTTCAATTTTGTTGGATTGTGAAAAAAATTTAGTTGGAAGTGTCAAATTTTAATAAATTTATTTGAAATCAACTTCGATTTTTTTGGATTTTGTTGAGTATTTTTGTTGTAGGATCTATATTTGAGTAAATTTAGATGAAAATAACTTCAATTTTGTTGGTTTATGAAAAAATTTTAGTTGGAAGTGTCAAATTTTAATAAATTCATATGAAATCAACTTCGATTTTTTTGGATTTTGTCGAGTATTTTTGTTGTAGGGTCTATATTTGAGTAAATTTAGATGAAAATAACTTCAATTTTGTTGGTTTATGAAAAAATTTTAGTTGGAAGTGTCAAATTTTAATAAATTCATATGAAATCAACTTCGATTTTTTTGGATTTTGTCGAGTATTTTTGTTGTAGGATCTATATTTGAGTAAATTTAGATGAAAATAACTTATATTATGTGGATTTTGACAAGATTTTGGTCAAATTTTAATAAATTCATTTGAAAGCAACTTCGATTTTTTTGGATTTTGTTGAGTATTCTTGTTGTAGGATCTATATTTGATTAAATTTAGATGAAAATAACTTCAATTTTGTTGGATTGTGAAAAAAACTTATTTGGAAGTGTCAAATTTTAATAATATTATTTGAAACCAACTTCGATTTGTTTGGATTTTATTGAGTATTTTTGTTGTGGGATCTATATTTGAGTAAATTTAGATGAAAATAACATCAATTTTTTGGATTGTGAAAAAAATTTTAGTTGGAAGTGTCGAATTTTTAAATTTATTTGAAATCAACTTCGATTATTTTGGATTTTGTTGAGTATTTTTGTTGTAGGATCTATATTTGAGTAGATTTAGATGAAAATAACTTCAATTGTTTGGATTGTGAAAAAAAGTTTTAGTTGGAAGGGTCAAATTTTAATAAATTTATTTGAAATCAACTTCGATTTTTTTGGATTTTGTTGAGAATTTTTGTTGTAGGATCTATATTTGAGTAAATTTAGATGAAAATAACTTCAATTTTGTTGGATTGTGAAAAAAATTTTAGTTGGAAGTGTCAAATTTTAATAAATTCATATGAAATCAACTTCGATTTTTTTGGATTTTGTCGAGTATTTTTGTTGTAGGATCTATATTTGAGTAAATTTAGATGAAAATAACTTCAATTTTATTGGATTGTGAAAAAAATTTTAGTTGGAAGTGTCAAATTTTAATAAATTTATTTGAAACCAACTTCGATTTTTTTGGATTTTGTTGAGTATTTTTGTTGTAGGATCTATATTTGAGTAAATTTAGATGAAAATAACTTCAATTTTGTTGGATTATGAAAAAAAATTTAATTGGAAATGTCAAATTTTAATAACTTTATTTGAAATCAACTACGATTTTTTTTTATTTTGTTGAGTATTTTTGTTGTAGGATCTATATTTGAGTAAATTTAGATGAAAATAACTTCAATTTTTTTGATTTTGACAAGATTTTGGTCAAATTTTAATAAATTCATTTGAAATCAACTTCGATTTTTTTGGGATTTTGTTGAGTATTTTTGTTGTAGGATCTATATTTGAGTAAATTTAGATGAAAATAACTTATATTATGTGGATTTTGACAAGATTTTGGTCAAATTTTAATAAATTCATTTGAAATCAACTTCGATTATTTTGGATTTTGTTGAGTATTTTTGTTGTAGGATCTATATTTGAGTAAATTTAGATGAAAATAACTTCAATTTTGTTGGATTGTGAAAAAAAATTTAGTAGGAAGTGTCAAATTTTAATAAATTTATTTGAAATCAACTTCGATTTTTTTGGATTTTGTTGAGTATTTTTGTTGTAGGATCTATATTTGAGTAAATTTAGATGAAAATAACTTCAATTTTGTTGGTTTATGAAAAAAATTTTAGTTGGAAGTGTCAAATTTTAATAAATTTATTTGAAATCAACTTCGATTTTTTTGGATTTTGTTGAGTATTTTTGTTGTAGGATCTATATTTGAGTAAATTTAGATGAAAATAACTTTAATTTTGTTGGATTATGAAAAAAATTTTAGTTGGAAGTGTCCAATTTTAATAAATTTATTTGAAATCAACTTCGATTTTTTGGGATTGTGTTGAGTATTTTTGTTGTAGGATCTATATTTGATTAAATTTAGATGAAAATAACTTCAATTTTCTTGGATGTAGACAAGATTTTTGTCAAATTTTAATAAATTCATTTGAAATCAACTTCGATTTTTTTGGATTTTGTTGAGAATTCTTGTTGTAGGATCTATATTTGATTAAATTTACATGAAAATAACTTCAATTTTGTTGGATTGTGAAAAAAATTTATTTGGAAGTATCAAATTTTAATAATATTATTTGAAACCAACTTCGATTTTTTTGGATTTTATTGAGTATTTTTGTTGTAGGATCTATATTTGAGTAAATTTAGATGAAAATAACTTCAATTTTGTTGGATTGTGAAAAAAATTTTAGTTGGCAGTGTCAAATTTTAATAAATTTATTTGAAACCAACTTCGATTTTTTGGATTTTGTTGAGTATTTTTGTTGTAGGATCTATATTTGAGTAAATTTAGATGAAAATAACTTCAATTTTTTGGATTGTGAAAAAAATTTTAGTTGGAAGTGTCCAATTTTAATAAATTTATTTGAAATTAACTTCGATTTTTTGGGATTTTGTGGAGTATTTTTGTTGTAGGATCTATATTTGAGTAAATTTAGATGAAAATAACTTCAATTTTGTTGGTTTATGAAAAAATTTTAGTTGGAAGTGTCAAATTTTAATAAATTCATATGAAATCAACTTCGATTTTTTTGGATTTTGTCGAGTATTTTTGTTGTAGGATCTATATTTGAGTAAATTTAGATGAAAATAACTTATATTATGTGGATTTTGACAAGATTTTGGTCAAATTTTAATAAATTCATTTGAAAGCAACTTCGATTTTTTTGGATTTTGTTGAGTATTCTTGTTGTGGGATCTATATTTGATTAAATTTAGATGAAAATAACTTCAATTTTGTTGGATTGTGAAAAAAACTTATTTATAAGTGTCAAATTTTAATAATATTATTTGAAACCAACTTCGATTTTTTTGGATTTTATTGAGTATTTTTGTTGTGGGATCTATATTTGATTAAATTTAGATGAAAATAACTTCAATTTTCTTGGATGTAGACAAGATTTTTGCCAAATTTTAATAAATTCATTTGAAATCAACTTCGATTTTTTTGGATTTTGTTGAGAATTCTTGTTGTAGGATCTATATTTGGTTAAATTTACATGAAAATAACTTCAATTTTGTTGGATTGTGAAAAAAATTTTAGTTGGAAGTGTTAAATTTTAATAAATTTATTTGAAACCAACTTCGATTTTTTTGGATTTTGTTGAGTATTTTTGTTGTAGGATCTATATTTGAGTAAATTTAGATGAAAATAACATCAATTTTGTTGGATTGTGAAAAAAAATTTAGTAGGAAGTGTCAAATTTTAATAAATTTATTTGAAATCAACTTCGATTTTTTTGGATTTTGTTGAGTATTTTTGTTGTAGGATCTATATTTGAGTAAATTTAGATGAAAATAACTTCAATTTTGTTGGATTGTGAAAAAAATTTAGTTGGAAGTGTCAAATTTTAATAAATTTATTTGAAATCAACTTCGATTTTTTTGGATTTTGTTGAGTATTTTTGTTGTAGGATCTATATTTGAGTAAATTTAGATGAAAATAACTTCAATTTTGTTGGTTTATGAAAAAATTTTAGTTGGAAGTGTCAAATTTTAATAAATTCATATGAAATCAACTTCGATTTTTTTGGATTTTGTCGAGTATTTTTGTTGTAGGGTCTATATTTGAGTAAATTTAGATGAAAATAACTTCAATTTTGTTGGATTGTGAAAAAAATTTTAGTTGGAAGTGTCAAATTTTAATAAATTCATATGAAATCAACTTCGATTTTTTTGGATTTTGTCGAGTATTTTTGTTGTAGGATCTATATTTGATTAAATTTAGATGAAAATAACTTCAATTTTCTTGGATGTAGACAAGATTTTTGCAACTTTTAATAAATTCATTTGAAATCAACTTCGATTTTTTTTTATTTTTTTGAGAATTCTTGTTGTAGGATCTATATTTGATTAAATTTACATGAAAATAACTTCAATTTTGTTGGATTGTGAAAAAAAATTATTTGGAAGTGTCAAATTTTAATAATATTATTTGAAACCAACTTCGATTTTTTTGGATTTTATTGAGTATTTTTGTTGTAGGATCTATATTTGAGTAAATTTAGACGAAAATAACTTCAATTTTGTTGGATTGTGAACAAAATTTTAGTTGGAAGTGTCAAATTTTAATAAATTTATTTGAAACCAACTTCGATTTTTTTGGATTTTGTTGAGTATTTTTGTTGTAGGATCTATATTTGAGTAAATTTAGATGAAAACAACTTCAATTTTTTGGATTGTGAAAAAAATTTTAGTTGGAAGTGTCCAATTTTAATAAATTTATTTGAAATTAACTTCGATTTTTTTGGATTTTGTTGAGTATTTTTGTTGTTGGATCTATATTTGAGTAAATTTAGATGAAAATAACTTCAATTTTGTTGGATTGTGAAAACAAATTTAGTTGGAAGTGTCAAATTTTAATAAATTTATTTGAAATCAACTTCGATTTTTTTGGATTTTGTTGAGTATTTTTGTTGTAGGATCTATATTTGAGTAAATTTAGATGAAAATAACTTCAATTTTGTTGGATTGTGAAAAAAATTTTAGTTGGAAGTGTCAAATTTTAATAAATTTATTTGAAACCAGCTTCGATTTTTTTGGATTTTGTTGAGTATTTTTGTTGTAGGATCTATATTTGAGTAAATTTAGATGAAAATAACTTCAATTTATTGGATTGTGAAAAAAATTTTAGTTGGAAGTGTCCAATTTTAATAAATTTATTTGAAATTAACTTCGATTTTTTGGGATTTTGTTGAGTATTTTTGTTGTAGGATCTATATTTGAGTAAATTTAGATGAAAATAACTTCAATTTTTTGGATTGTGAAAAAAATTTTAGTTGGAAATGTCAAATTTTAATAAATTTATTTGAAATCAACTTCGATTTTTTTGGATTTTGTTGAGTATTTCTGTTGTAGGATCTATATTTGAGTAAATTTAGATGAAAATAACTTCAATTTTGTTGGATTATGAAAAAAATTTTAGTTGGAAGTGTCAAATTTTAATAAATTTATTTGAAATCAACTTCGATTTTTTTGGATTTTGATGAGTATTTTGGTTGTAGGATCTATATTTGACTAAATTTAGATGAAAATAACTTCAATTTTCATGGATGTAGACAAGATTTTTGTCAAATTTTAATAAATTTATTTGAAATTAACTTCGATTTTTTTGGATTTTGTTGAGTATTTTTGTTGTAGGATCTATATTTGAGTAAATTTAGATGAAAATAACTTCAATTTTGTTGGTTTATGAAAAAATTTTAGTTGGAAGTGTCAAATTTTAATAAATTCATATGAAATCAACTTCGATTTTTTTGGATTTTGTCGAGTATTTTTGTTGTAGGGTCTATATTTGAGTAAATTTAGATGAAAATAACTTCAATTTTGTTGGATTATGAAAAAAAATTTAGTTGGAAATGTCAAATTTTAATAAATTTATTTGAAATCAACTACGATTTTTTTTTATTTTGTTGAGTATTTTTGTTGTAGGATCTATATTTGAGTAAATTTAGATGAAAATAACTTCAATTTTTTTGATTTTGACAAGATTTTGGTCAAATTTTAATAAATTCATTTGAAATCAACTTCGATTTTTTTGGGATTTTGTTGAGTATTTTTGTTGTAGGATCTATATTTGAGTAAATTTAGATGAAAATAACTTATATTATGTGGATTTTGACAAGATTTTGGTCAAATTTTAATAAATTCATTTGAAAGCAACTTCGATTTTTTTGGATTTTGTTGAGTATTTTGGATGTAGGATCTATATTTGAGTAAATTTAGATGAAAATAACTTCAATTTTGTTGGATTGTGAAAAAAATTTTAGTTGGAAGTGTCAAATTTTAATAAATTTATTTGAAATCAACTTCGATTTTTTTGGATTTTGTTGAGTATTTTTGTTGTAGGGTCTATATTTGAGTAAATTTAGAAGAAAATAACTTCAATTTTGTTGGATTGTGAAAAAAAATTTAGTAGGAAGTGTCAAATTTTAATAAATTTATTTGAAATCAACTTCGATTTTTTTGGATTTTGTTGAGTATTTTTGTTGTAGGATCTATATTTGAGTAAATTTAGATGAAAATAACTTCAATTTTGTTGGTTTATGAAAAAAATTTTAGTTGGAAGTGTCAAATTTTAATAAATTTATTTGAAATCAACTTCGATTTTTTTGGATTTTGTTGAGTATTTTTGTTGTAGGATCTATATTTGAGTAAATTTAGATGAAAATAACTTCAATTTTGTTGGATTATGAAAAAAATTTTAGTTGGAAGTGTCCAATTTTAATAAATTTATTTGAAATCAACTTCGATTTTTTGGGATTTTGTTGAGTATTTTTGTTGTAGGATCTATATTTGATTAAATTTTGATGAAAATAACTTCAATTTTCTTGGATGTAGACAAGATTTTTGTCAAATTTTAATAAATTCATTTGAAATCAACTTCGATTTTTTTGGATTTTGTTGAGAATTCTTGTTGTAGGATCTATATTTGATTAAATTTACATGAAAATAACTTCAATTTTGTTGGATTGTGAAAAAAATTTATTTGGAAGTATCAAATTTTAATAATATTATTTGAAACCAACTTCGATTTTTTTGGGTTTTATTGTGTATTTTTGTTGTAGGATCTATATTTGAGTAAATTTAGATGAAAATAACTTCAATTTTGTTGGTTTATGAAAAAATTTTAGTTGGAAGTGTCAAATTTTAATAAATTCATATGAAATCAACTTCGATTTTTTTGGATTTTGTCGAGTATTTTTGTTGTAGGATCTATATTTGAGTAAATTTAGATGAAAATAACTTCAATTTTGTTGGATTGTGAAAAAACTTATTTGGAAGTGTCAAATTTTAATAAATTTATTTGAAATCAACTTCGATTTTTTGGGATTTTGTTGAGTATTTTTGTTGTAGGATCTATATTTGAGTAAATTTAGATGAAAATAACTTATATTATGTGGATTTTGACAAGATTTTGGTCAAATTTTAATAAATTCATTTGAAAGCAACTTCGATTTTTTTTGATTTTGTTGAGTATTCTTGTTGTGGGATCTATATTTGATTAAATTTAGATGAAAATAACTTCAATTTTGTTGGATTGTGAAAAAAACTTATTTGGAAGTGTCAAATTTTAATAATATTATTTGAAACCAACTTCGATTTTTTTGGATTTTATTGAGTATTTTTGTTGTGGGATCTATATTTGAGTAAATTTAGATGAAAATAACATCAATTTTTTGGATTGTGAAAAAAATTTTAGTTGGAAGTGTCGAATTTTTAAATTTATTTGAAATCAACTTCGATTATTTTGGATTTTGTTGAGTATTTTTGTTGTAGGATCTATATTTGAGTAGATTTAGATGAAAATAACTTCAATTGTTTGGATTGTGAAAAAAAGTTTTAGTTGGAAGGGTCAAATTTTAATAAATTTATTTGAAATCAACTTCGATTTTTTTGGATTTTGTTGAGAATTTTTGTTGTAGGATCTATATTTGAGTAAATTTAGATGAAAATAACTTCAATTTTGCTGGATTGTGAAAAAAATTTTAGTTGGAAGTGTCAAATTTTAATAAATTTATTTGAAATCAACTTCGATTTTTTTGGATTTTGTAGAGTATTTTTGTTGTAGGATCTATATTTGAGTAAATTTAGATGAAAATAACTTCAATTTTTTGGATTGTGAAAAAACATTTTAGTTGGAAGGGTCAAATTTTAATAAATTTATTTGAAATCAACTTCGATTTTTTGGGATTTTGTTGAGTATTTTTGTTGTAGGATCTATATTTGAGTAGATTTAGATGAAAATAACTTCAATTTTTTGGTTTATGAAAAAATTTTAGTTGGAAGTGTCAAATTTTAATAAATTCATATGAAATCAACTTCGATTTTTTTGGATTTTGTCGAGTATTTTTGTTGTAGGATCTATATTTGATTAAATTTAGATGAAAATAACTTCAATTTTCTTGGATGTAGACAAGATTTTTGTCAAATTTTAATAAATTCATTTGAAATCAACTTCGATTTTTTTGGATTTTGTTGAGTATTTTTGTTGTAGGATCTATATTTGAGTAAATTTAGATGAAAATAACTTCAATTTTGTTGGTTTATGAAAAAATTTTAGTTGGAAGTGTCAAATTTTAATAAATTCATATGAAATCAACTTCGATTTTTTTGGATTTTGTTGAGTATTTTTGTTGTAGGATCTATATTTGAGTAAATTTAGATGAAAATAACTTATGTTATGTGGATTTTTACAAGATTTTGGTCAAATTTTAATAAATTCATTTGAAAGCAACTTCGATTTTTTTGGATTTTGTTGAGTATTCTTGTTGTAGGATCTATATTTGATTAAATTTAGATCAAAATAACTTCAATTTTGTTGGATTGTGAAAAAAACTTATTTGGAAGTGTCAAATTTTAATAATATTATTTGAAACCAACTTCGATTTTTTTGGATTTTATTGAGTATTTTTGTTGTGGGATCTATATTTGAGTAAATTTAGATGAAAATAACATCAATTTTTTGGATTGTGAAAAAAATTTTAGTTGGAAGTGTCGAATTTTTAAATTTATTTGAAATCAACTTCGATTATTTTGGATTTTGTTGAGTATTTTTGTTGTAGGATCTATATTTGAGTAGATTTAGATGAAAATAACTTCAATTGTTTGGATTGTGAAAAAAAGTTTTAGTTGGAAGGGTCAAATTTTAATAAATTTATTTGAAATCAACTTCGATTTTTTTGGATTTTGTTGAGAATTTTTGTTGTAGGATCTATATTTGAGTAAATTTAGATGAAAATAACTTCAATTTTGCTGGATTGTGAAAAAAATTTTAGTTGGAAGTGTCAAATTTTAATAAATTTATTTGAAATCAACTTCGATTTTTTTGGATTTTGTAGAGTATTTTTGTTGTAGGATCTATATTTGAGTAAATTTAGATGAAAATATTTCAATTTTTTGGATTGTGAAAAAAAATTTAGTTGGAAGTGTCAAATTTTAATAAATTTATTTGAAAGCAACTTCGATTTTTTTGGATTTTGTTGAGTATTCTTGTTGTGGGATCTATATTTGATTAAATTTAGATCAAAATAACTTCAATTTTGTTGGATTGTGAAAAAAACTTATTTATAAGTGTCAAATTTTAATAATATTATTTGAAACCAACTTCGATTTTTTTGGATTTTATTGAGTATTTTTGTTGTGGGATCTATATTTGAGTAAATTTAGATGAAAATAACATCAATTTTTTGGATTGTGAAAAAAATTTTAGTTGGAAGTGTCGAATTTTTAAATTTATTTGAAATCAACTTCGATTATTTTGGATTTTGTTGAGTATTTTTGTTGTAGGATCTATATTTGAGTAGATTTAGATGAAAATAACTTCAATTTTGTTGGATTGTGAAAAAAAATTTAGTTGGAAGTGTCAAATTTTAATAAATTTATTTGAAATCAACTTCGATTTTGTTGGATTTTGTTGAGTATTTTTGTTGTAGGATCTATATTTGAGTAAATTTAGATGAAAATAACTTATGTTATGTGGATTTTTACAAGATTTTGGTCAAATTTTAATAAATTCATTTGAAAGCAACTTCGATTTTTTTGGATTTTGTTGAGTATTCTTGTT
Organism: Andrena fulva; assembly: GCA_946251845.1. Taxonomy (NCBI): domain Eukaryota; kingdom Metazoa; phylum Arthropoda; class Insecta; order Hymenoptera; family Andrenidae; genus Andrena; species Andrena fulva. The sequence goes on along the minus strand of CAMITZ010000003.1, from coordinate 2,805,954 downwards.
GTAGGATCTATATTTGATTAAATTTAGATGAAAATAACTTCAATTTTGTTGGATTGTGAAAAAAACTTATTTGGAAGTGTCAAATTTTAATAATATTATTTGAAACCAACTTCGATTTTTTTGGATTTTATTGAGTATTTTTGTTGTGGGATCTATATTTGAGTAAATTTAGATGAAAATAACATCAATTTTTTGGATTGTGAAAAAAATTTTAGTTGGAAGTGTCGAATTTTTAAATTTATTTGAAATCAACTTCGATTATTTTGGATTTTGTTGAGTATTTTTGTTGTAGGATCTATATTTGAGTAGATTTAGATGAAAATAACTTCAATTGTTTGGATTGTGAAAAAAAGTTTTAGTTGGAAGGGTCAAATTTTAATAAATTTATTTGAAATCAACTTCGATTTTTTTGGATTTTGTTGAGAATTTTTGTTGTAGGATCTATATTTGAGTAAATTTAGATGAAAATAACTTCAATTTTGCTGGATTGTGAAAAAAATTTTAGTTGGAAGTGTCAAATTTTAATAAATTTATTTGAAATCAACTTCGATTTTTTTGGATTTTGTAGAGTATTTTTGTTGTAGGATCTATATTTGAGTAAATTTAGATGAAAATAACTTCAATTTTTTGGATTGTGAAAAAACATTTTAGTTGGAAGGGTCAAATTTTAATAAATTTATTTGAAATCAACTTCGATTTTTTGGGATTTTGTTGAGTATTTTTGTTGTAGGATCTATATTTGAGTAGATTTAGATGAAAATAACTTCAATTTTGTTGGATTGTGAAAAAAAATTTAGTTGGAAGTGTCAAATTTTAATAAATTTATTTGAAATCAACTTCGATTTTTTTGGATTTTGTTGAGTATTTTTGTTGTAGGATCTATATTTGAGTAAATTTAGATGAAAATAACTTCAATTTTGTTGGTTTATGAAAAAATTTTAGTTGGAAGTGTCAAATTTTAATAAATTCATATGAAATCAACTTCGATTTTTTTGGATTTTGTCGAGTATTTTTGTTGTAGGATCTATATTTGATTAAATTTAGATGAAAATAACTTCAATTTTCTTCGATGTAGACAAGATTTTTGTCAAATTTTAATAAATTCATTTGAAATCAACTTCGATTTTTTTGGATTTTGTTGAGTATTTTTGTTGTAGGATCTATATTTGAGTAAATTTAGATGAAAATAACTTCAATTTTGTTGGTTTATGAAAAAATTTTAGTTGGAAGTGTCAAATTTTAATAAATTCATATGAAATCAACTTCGATTTTTTTGGATTTTGTTGAGTATTTTTGTTGTAGGATCTATATTTGAGTAAATTTAGATGAAAATAACTTATGTTATGTGGATTTTTACAAGATTTTGGTCAAATTTTAATAAATTCATTTGAAAGCAACTTCGATTTTTTTGGATTTTGTTGAGTATTCTTGTTGTAGGATCTATATTTGATTAAATTTAGATGAAAATAACTTCAATTTTGTTGGATTGTGAAAAAAACTTATTTGGAAGTGTCAAATTTTAATAATATTATTTGAAACCAACTTCGATTTTTTTGGATTTTATTGAGTATTTTTGTTGTAGGATCTATATTTGAGTAAATTTAGACGAAAATAACTTCAATTTTGTTGGATTGTGAACAAAATATTAGTTGGAAGTGTCAAATTTTAATAAATTTATTTGCAACCAACTTCGATTTTTTTGGATTTTGTTGAGTATTTTTGTTGTAGGATCTATATTTGAGTAAATTTAGATGAAAACAACTTCAATATTTTGGATTGTGAAAAAAATTTTAGTTGGAAGTGTCCAATTTTAATAAATTTATTTGAAATTAACTTCGATTTTTTTGGATTTTGTTGAGTATTTTTGTTGTTGGATCTATATTTGAGTAAATTTAGATGAAAATAACTTCAATTTTGTTGGATTGTGAAAACAAATTTAGTTGGAAGTGTCAAATTTTAATAAATTTATTTGAAATCAACTTCGATTTTTTTGGATTTTGTTGAGTATTTTTGTTGTAGGATCTATATTTGAGTAAATTTAGATGAAAATAACTTCAATTTTGTTGGATTGTGAAAAAAAATTTAGTTGGAAGTGTCAAATTTTAATAAATTTATTTGAAAGCAACTTCGATTTTTTTGGATTTTGTTGAGTATTCTTGTTGTGGGATCTATATTTGATTAAATTTAGATGAAAATAACTTCAATTTTGTTGGATTGTGAAAAAAACTTATTTATAAGTGTCAAATTTTAATAATATTATTTGAAACCAACTTCGATTTTTTTGGATTTTATTGAGTATTTTTGTTGTGGGATCTATATTTGAGTAAATTTAGATGAAAATAACATCAATTTTTTGGATTGTGAAAAAAATTTTAGTTGGAAGTGTCGAATTTTTAAATTTATTTGAAATCAACTTCGATTATTTTGGATTTTGTTGAGTATTTTTGTTGTAGGATCTATATTTGAGTAGATTTAGATGAAAATAACTTCAATTTTGTTGGATTGTGAAAAAAAATTTAGTTGGAAGTGTCAAATTTTAATAAATTTATTTGAAATCAACTTCGATTTTTTTGGATTTTGTTGAGTATTTTTGTTGTAGGATCTATATTTGAGTAAATTTAGATGAAAATAATATCAATTTTGTTGGTTTATGAAAAAATTTTAGTTGGAAGTGTCAAATTTTAATAAATTCATATGAAATCAACTTCGATTTTTTTGGATTTTGTCGAGTATTTTTGTTGTAGGATCTATATTTGATTAAATTTAGATGAAAATAACTTCAATTTTCTTGGATGTAGACAAGATTTTTGTCAAATTTTAATAAATTCATTTGAAATCAACTTCGATTTTTTTGGATTTTGTTGAGAATTCTTGTTGTAGGATCTATATTTGATTAAATTTAGATGAAAATAACTTAAATTTTGTTGGATTATGAAAAAAAATTTAGTTGGAAATGTCAAATTTTAATAATATTATTTGAAACCAACTTCGATTTTTTTGGATTTTATTGAGTATTTTTGTTGTAGGATCTATATTTGAGTAAATTTAGATGAAAATAACATCAATTTTTTGGATTGTGAAAAAAATTTTAGTAGGAAGTGTCGAATTTTTAAATTTATTTGAAATCAACTTCGATTATTTTGGATTTTGTTGAGTATTTTTGTTGTAGGATCTATATTTGAGTAGATTTAGATGAAAATAACTTATGTTATGTGGATTTTTACAAGATTTTGGTCAAATTTTAATAAATTCATTTGAAAGCAACTTCGATTTTTTTGGATTTTGTTGAGTATTCTTGTTGTAGGATCTATATTTGATTAAATTTAGATGAAAATAACTTCAATTTTGTTGGATTGTGAAAAAAACTTATTTGGAAGTGTCAAATTTTAATAATATTATTTGAAAACAACTTCGATTTTTTTGGATTTTATTGAGTATTTTTGTTGTGGGATCTATATTTGAGTAAATTTAGATGAAAATAACATCAATTTTTTGGATTGTGAAAAAAATTTTAGTTGGAAGTGTCGAATTTTTAAATTTATTTGAAATCAACTTCGATTATTTTGGATTTTGTTGAGTATTTTTGTTGTAGGATCTATATTTGAGTAGATTTAGATGAAAATAACTTCAATTGTTTGGATTGTGAAAAAAAGTTTTAGTTGGAAGGGTCAAATTTTAATAAATTTATTTGAAATCAACTTCGATTTTTTTGGATTTTGTTGAGAATTTTTGTTGTAGGATCTATATTTGAGTAAATTTAGATGAAAATAACTTCAATTTTGCTGGATTGTGAAAAAAATTTTAGTTGGAAGTGTCAAATTTTAATAAATTTATTTGAAATCAACTTCGATTTTTTTGGATTTTGTAGAGTATTTTTGTTGTAGGATCTATATTTGAGTAAATTTAGATGAAAATAACTTCAATTTTGCTGGATTGTGAAAAAAATTTTAGTTGGAAGTGTCAAATTTTAATAAATTTATTTGAAATCAACTTCGATTTTTTTGGATTTTGTAGAGTATTTTTGTTGTAGGATCTATATTTGAGTAAATTTAGATGAAAATAACTTCAATTTTTTGGATTGTGAAAAAACATTTTAGTTGGAAGGGTCAAATTTTAATAAATTTATTTGAAATCAACTTCGATTTTTTGGGATTTTGTTGAGTATTTTTGTTGTAGGATCTATATTTGAGTAGATTTAGATGAAAATAACTTCAATTTTTTGGTTTATGAAAAAATTTTAGTTGGAAGTGTCAAATTTTAATAAATTCATATGAAATCAACTTCGATTTTTTTGGATTTTGTCGAGTATTTTTGTTGTAGGATCTATATTTGATTAAATTTAGATGAAAATAACTTCAATTTTCTTGGATGTAGACAAGATTTTTGTCAAATTTTAATAAATTCATTTGAAATCAACTTCGATTTTTTTGGATTTTGTTGAGTATTTTTGTTGTAGGATCTATATTTGAGTAAATTTAGATGAAAATAACTTCAATTTTGTTGGTTTATGAAAAAATTTTAGTTGGAAGTGTCAAATTTTAATAAATTCATATGAAATCAACTTCGATTTTTTTGGATTTTGTTGAGTATTTTTGTTGTAGGATCTATATTTGAGTAAATTTAGATGAAAATAACTTATGTTATGTGGATTTTTACAAGATTTTGGTCAAATTTTAATAAATTCATTTGAAAGCAACTTCGATTTTTTTGGATTTTGTTGAGTATTCTTGTTGTAGGATCTATATTTGATTAAATTTAGATCAAAATAACTTCAATTTTGTTGGATTGTGAAAAAAACTTATTTGGAAGTGTCAAATTTTAATAATATTATTTGAAACCAACTTCGATTTTTTTGGATTTTATTGAGTATTTTTGTTGTGGGATCTATATTTGAGTAAATTTAGATGAAAATAACATCAATTTTTTGGATTGTGAAAAAAATTTTAGTTGGAAGTGTCGAATTTTTAAATTTATTTGAAATCAACTTCGATTATTTTGGATTTTGTTGAGTATTTTTGTTGTAGGATCTATATTTGAGTAGATTTAGATGAAAATAACTTCAATTGTTTGGATTGTGAAAAAAAGTTTTAGTTGGAAGGGTCAAATTTTAATAAATTTATTTGAAATCAACTTCGATTTTTTTGGATTTTGTTGAGAATTTTTGTTGTAGGATCTATATTTGAGTAAATTTAGATGAAAATAACTTCAATTTTGCTGGATTGTGAAAAAAATTTTAGTTGGAAGTGTCAAATTTTAATAAATTTATTTGAAATCAACTTCGATTTTTTTGGATTTTGTAGAGTATTTTTGTTGTAGGATCTATATTTGAGTAAATTTAGATGAAAATATTTCAATTTTTTGGATTGTGAAAAAAAATTTAGTTGGAAGTGTCAAATTTTAATAAATTTATTTGAAAGCAACTTCGATTTTTTTGGATTTTGTTGAGTATTCTTGTTGTGGGATCTATATTTGATTAAATTTAGATCAAAATAACTTCAATTTTGTTGGATTGTGAAAAAAACTTATTTATAAGTGTCAAATTTTAATAATATTATTTGAAACCAACTTCGATTTTTTTGGATTTTATTGAGTATTTTTGTTGTGGGATCTATATTTGAGTAAATTTAGATGAAAATAACATCAATTTTTTGGATTGTGAAAAAAATTTTAGTTGGAAGTGTCGAATTTTTAAATTTATTTGAAATCAACTTCGATTATTTTGGATTTTGTTGAGTATTTTTGTTGTAGGATCTATATTTGAGTAGATTTAGATGAAAATAACTTCAATTTTGTTGGATTGTGAAAAAAAATTTAGTTGGAAGTGTCAAATTTTAATAAATTTATTTGAAATCAACTTCGATTTTGTTGGATTTTGTTGAGTATTTTTGTTGTAGGATCTATATTTGAGTAAATTTAGATGAAAATAACTTATGTTATGTGGATTTTTACAAGATTTTGGTCAAATTTTAATAAATTCATTTGAAAGCAACTTCGATTTTTTTGGATTTTGTTGAGTATTCTTGTTGTAGGATCTATATTTGATTAAATTTAGATGAAAATAACTTCAATTTTGTTGGATTGTGAAAAAAACTTATTTGGAAGTGTCAAATTTTAATAATATTATTTGAAACCAACTTCGATTTTTTTGGATTTTATTGAGTATTTTTGTTGTGGGATCTATATTTGAGTAAATTTAGATGAAAATAACATCAATTTTTTGGATTGTGAAAAAAATTTTAGTTGGAAGTGTCGAATTTTTAAATTTATTTGAAATCAACTTCGATTATTTTGGATTTTGTTGAGTATTTTTGTTGTAGGATCTATATTTGAGTAGATTTAGATGAAAATAACTTCAATTGTTTGGATTGTGAAAAAAAGTTTTAGTTGGAAGGGTCAAATTTTAATAAATTTATTTGAAATCAACTTCGATTTTTTTGGATTTTGTTGAGAATTTTTGTTGTAGGATCTATATTTGAGTAAATTTAGATGAAAATAACTTCAATTTTGCTGGATTGTGAAAAAAATTTTAGTTGGAAGTGTCAAATTTTAATAAATTTATTTGAAATCAACTTCGATTTTTTTGGATTTTGTAGAGTATTTTTGTTGTAGGATCTATATTTGAGTAAATTTAGATGAAAATAACTTCAATTTTTTGGATTGTGAAAAAACATTTTAGTTGGAAGGGTCAAATTTTAATAAATTTATTTGAAATCAACTTCGATTTTTTGGGATTTTGTTGAGTATTTTTGTTGTAGGATCTATATTTGAGTAGATTTAGATGAAAATAACTTCAATTTTGTTGGATTGTGAAAAAAAATTTAGTTGGAAGTGTCAAATTTTAATAAATTTATTTGAAATCAACTTCGATTTTTTTGGATTTTGTTGAGTATTTTTGTTGTAGGATCTATATTTGAGTAAATTTAGATGAAAATAACTTCAATTTTGTTGGTTTATGAAAAAATTTTAGTTGGAAGTGTCAAATTTTAATAAATTCATATGAAATCAACTTCGATTTTTTTGGATTTTGTCGAGTATTTTTGTTGTAGGATCTATATTTGATTAAATTTAGATGAAAATAACTTCAATTTTCTTCGATGTAGACAAGATTTTTGTCAAATTTTAATAAATTCATTTGAAATCAACTTCGATTTTTTTGGATTTTGTTGAGTATTTTTGTTGTAGGATCTATATTTGAGTAAATTTAGATGAAAATAACTTCAATTTTGTTGGTTTATGAAAAAATTTTAGTTGGAAGTGTCAAATTTTAATAAATTCATATGAAATCAACTTCGATTTTTTTGGATTTTGTTGAGTATTTTTGTTGTAGGATCTATATTTGAGTAAATTTAGATGAAAATAACTTATGTTATGTGGATTTTTACAAGATTTTGGTCAAATTTTAATAAATTCATTTGAAAGCAACTTCGATTTTTTTGGATTTTGTTGAGTATTCTTGTTGTAGGATCTATATTTGATTAAATTTAGATGAAAATAACTTCAATTTTGTTGGATTGTGAAAAAAACTTATTTGGAAGTGTCAAATTTTAATAATATTATTTGAAACCAACTTCGATTTTTTTGGATTTTATTGAGTATTTTTGTTGTAGGATCTATATTTGAGTAAATTTAGACGAAAATAACTTCAATTTTGTTGGATTGTGAACAAAATATTAGTTGGAAGTGTCAAATTTTAATAAATTTATTTGCAACCAACTTCGATTTTTTTGGATTTTGTTGAGTATTTTTGTTGTAGGATCTATATTTGAGTAAATTTAGATGAAAACAACTTCAATATTTTGGATTGTGAAAAAAATTTTAGTTGGAAGTGTCCAATTTTAATAAATTTATTTGAAATTAACTTCGATTTTTTTGGATTTTGTTGAGTATTTTTGTTGTTGGATCTATATTTGAGTAAATTTAGATGAAAATAACTTCAATTTTGTTGGATTGTGAAAACAAATTTAGTTGGAAGTGTCAAATTTTAATAAATTTATTTGAAATCAACTTCGATTTTTTTGGATTTTGTTGAGTATTTTTGTTGTAGGATCTATATTTGAGTAAATTTAGATGAAAATAACTTCAATTTTGTTGGATTGTGAAAAAAAATTTAGTTGGAAGTGTCAAATTTTAATAAATTTATTTGAAAGCAACTTCGATTTTTTTGGATTTTGTTGAGTATTCTTGTTGTGGGATCTATATTTGATTAAATTTAGATGAAAATAACTTCAATTTTGTTGGATTGTGAAAAAAACTTATTTATAAGTGTCAAATTTTAATAATATTATTTGAAACCAACTTCGATTTTTTTGGATTTTATTGAGTATTTTTGTTGTGGGATCTATATTTGAGTAAATTTAGATGAAAATAACATCAATTTTTTGGATTGTGAAAAAAATTTTAGTTGGAAGTGTCGAATTTTTAAATTTATTTGAAATCAACTTCGATTATTTTGGATTTTGTTGAGTATTTTTGTTGTAGGATCTATATTTGAGTAGATTTAGATGAAAATAACTTCAATTGTTTGGATTGTGAAAAAAAGTTTTAGTTGGAAGGGTCAAATTTTAATAAATTTATTTGAAATCAACTTCGATTTTTTTGGATTTTGTTGAGAATTTTTGTTGTAGGATCTATATTTGAGTAAATTTAGATTAAAATAACTTCAATTTTGCTGGATTGTGAAAAAAATTTTAGTTGGAAGTGTCAAATTTTAATAAATTTATTTGAAATCAACTTCGATTTTTTTGGATTTTGTAGAGTATTTTTGTTGTAGGATCTATATTTGAGTAAATTTAGATGAAAATAACTTCAATTTTTTGGATTGTGAAAAAACATTTTAGTTGGAAGGGTCAAATTTTAATAAATTTATTTGAAATCAACTTCGATTTTTTGGGATTTTGTTGAGTATTTTTGTTGTAGGATCTATATTTGAGTAGATTTAGATGAAAATAACTTCAATTTTGTTGGATTGTGAAAAAAAATTTAGTTGGAAGTGTCAAATTTTAATAAATTTATTTGAAATCAACTTCGATTTTTTTGGATTTTGTTGAGTATTTTTGTTGTAGGATCTATATTTGAGTAAATTTAGATGAAAATAACTTCAATTTTGTTGGTTTATGAAAAAATTTTAGTTGGAAGTGTCAAATTTTAATAAATTCATATGAAATCAACTTCGATTTTTTTGGATTTTGTCGAGTATTTTTGTTGTAGGATCTATATTTGATTAAATTTAGATGAAAATAACTTCAATTTTCTTGGATGTAGACAAGATTTTTGTCAAATTTTAATAAATTCATTTGAAATCAACTTCGATTTTTTTGGATTTTGTTGAGAATTCTTGTTGTAGGATCTATATTTGATTAAATTTAGATGAAAATAACTTAAATTTTGTTGGATTATGAAAAAAAATTTAGTTGGAAATGTCAAATTTTAATAATATTATTTGAAACCAACTTCGATTTTTTTGGATTTTATTGAGTATTTTTGTTGTAGGATCTATATTTGAGTAAATTTAGATGAAAATAACATCAATTTTTTGGATTGTGAAAAAAATTTTAGTAGGAAGTGTCGAATTTTTAAATTTATTTGAAATCAACTTCGATTATTTTGGATTTTGTTGAGTATTTTTGTTGTAGGATCTATATTTGAGTAGATTTAGATGAAAATAACTTCAATTTTTTGGATTGTGAAAAAACATTTTAGTTGGAAGGGTCAAATTTTAATAAATTTATTTGAAATCAACTTCGATTTTTTGGGATTTTGTTGAGTATTTTTGTTGTAGGATCTATATTTGAGTAAATTTAGATGAAAATAACTTATGTTATGTGGATTTTGACAAGATTTTGGTCAAATTTTAATAAATTCATTTGAAAGCAACTTCGATTTTTTTGGATTTTGTTGAGAATTCTTGTTGTAGGATCTATATTTGATTAAATTTACATGAAAATAACTTCAATTTTGTTGGATTGTGAAAAAAATTTATTTGGAAGTATCAAATTTTAATAATATTATTTGAAACCAACTTCGATTTTTTTGGATTTTATTGTGTATTTTTGTTGTAGGATCTATATTTGAGTAAATTTAGATGAAAATAACTTCAATTTTGTTGGTTTATGAAAAAATTTTAGTTGGAAGTGTCAAATTTTAATAAATTTATTTGAAATCAACTTCGATTTTTTTGGATTTTGTTGAGTATTTTTGTTGTAGGGTCTATATTTGAGTAAATTTAGATGAAAATAACTTCAATTTTGTTGGATTATGAACAAAATTTTATTTGGAAGTGTCCAATTTTAATAAATTTATTTGAAATCAACTTCGATTTTTTGGATTTTGTTGAGTATTTTTGATGTAGGATCTATATTTGAGTAAATTTAGATGAAAATAACTTCAATTTTGTTGGATTGTGAAAAAAAATTTAGTTGGAAGTGTCAAATTTTAATAAATTTATTTGAAATCAACTTCGATTTTTTTGGATTTTGTTGAGTATTTTTGTTGTAGGATCTATATTTGAGTAAATTTAGATGAAAATAACTTCAATTTTGTTGGATTGTGAAAAAAAATTTAGTTGGAAGTGTCAAATTTTAATAAATTTATTTGAAATCAACTTCGATTTTTTTGGATTTTGTTAAGTATTTTTGTTGTAGGATCTATATTTGAGTAAATTTAGATGAAAATAACATCAATTTGGTTGGTTTATGAAAAAATTTTAGTTGGAAGTGTCAAATTTTAATAAATTCATATGAAATCAACTTCGATTTTTTTGGATTTTGTCGAGTATTTTTGTTGTAGGATCTATATTTGATTAAATTTAGATGAAAATAACTTCAATTTTCTTGGATGTAGACAAGATTTTTGTCAAATTTTAATAAATTCATTTGAAATCAACTTCGATTTTTTTTGGATTTTGTTGAGAATTCTTGTTGTAGGATCTATATTTGATTAAATTTACATGAAAATAACTTCAATTTTGTTGGATTGTGAAAAAAATTTATTTGGAAGTGTCAAATTTTAATAATATTATTTGAAACCAACTTCGATTTTTTTGGATTTTATTGAGTATTTTTGTTGTAGGATCTATATTTGAGTAAATTTAGATGAAAATAACTTCAATTTTGTTGGTTTATGAAAAAATTTTAGTTGGAAGTGTCAAATTTTAATAAATTCATATGAAATCAATTTCGATTTTTTTGGATTTTGTCGAGTATTTTTGTTGTAGGATCTATATTTGATTAAATTTAGATGAAAATAACTTCGATTTTCTTGGATGTAGACAAGATTTTTGTCAAATTTTAATAAATTCATTTGAAATCAACTTCGATTTTTTTTGGATTTTGTTGAGAATTCTTGTTGTAGGATCTATATTTGATTAAATTTACATGAAAATAACTTCAATTTTGTTGGATTGTGAAAAAAATTTATTTGGAAGTGTCAAATTTTAATAATATTATTTGAAACCAACTTCGATTTTTTTGGATTTTATTGAGTATTTTTGTTGTAGGATCTATATTTGAGTAAATTTAGATGAAAATAATTTCAATTTTGTTGGTTTATGAAAAAATTTTAGTTGGAAGTGTCAAATTTTAATAAATTCATATGAAATCAATTTCGATTTTTTTGGATTTTGTCGAGTATTTTTGTTGTAGGATCTATATTTGATTAAATTTAGATGAAAATAACTTCGATTTTCTTGGATGTAGACAAGATTTTTGTCAAATTTTAATAAATTCATTTGAAATCAACTTCGATTTTTTTGGATTTTGTTGAGAATTCTTGTTGTAGGATCTATATTTGATTAAATTTACACGAAAATAACTTCAATTTTGTTGGATTGTGAAAAAAATTTATTTGGAAGTGTCAAATTTTAATAATATTATTTGAAACCAACTTCGATTTTTTTGGATATTATTGAGTATTTTTGTTGTAGGATCTATATTTGAGTAAATTTAGATGAAAATAACTTCAATTTTGTTGGATTGTGAAAAAAATTTTAGTTGGAAGTGTCAAATTTTAATAAATTCATATGAAATCAACTTCGATTTTTTTGGATTTTGTCGAGTATTTTTGTTGTAGGATCTATATTTGAGTAAATTTAGATGAAAATAACTTATATTATGTGGATTTTTACAAGATTTTGGTCAAATTTTAATAAATTCATTTGAAAGCAACTTCGATTTTTTTGGATTTTGTTGAGTATTCTTGTTGTAGGATCTATATTTGAGTAAATTTAGACGAAAATAACTTCAATTTTGTTGGATTGTGAACAAAATTTTAGTTGGAAGTGTCAAATTTTAATAAATTTATTTGAAATCAACTTCGATTTTTTGGATTTTGTTGAGTATTTTTGACGTAGGATCTATATTTGAGTAAATTTAGATGAAAATAACTTCAATTTTGTTGGATTGTGAAAAAAAATTTAGTTGGAAGTGTCAAATTTTAATAAATTTATTTGAAATCAACTTCGATTTTTTTGGATTTTGTTGAGTATTTTTGTTGTAGGATCTATATTTGAGTAAATTTAGATGAAAATAACTTCAATTTTGTTGGATTGTGAAAAAAAATTTAGTTGGAAGTGTCAAATTTTAATAAATTTATTTGAAATCAACTTCGATTTTTTTGGATTTTGTTAAGTATTTTTGTTGTAGGATCTATATTTGAGTAAATTTAGATGAAAATAACTTCAATTTTGTTGGATTGTGAAAAAAAATTTAGTTGGAAATGTCAAATTTTAATAAATTTATTTGAAATCCACTTCGATTTTTTTGGATTTTATTGAGTATTTTTGTTGTAGGATCTATATTTGAGTAAATTTAGATGAAAATAACATCAATTTTTTGGATTGAGAAAAAAATTTTAGTTTGAAGTGTCGAATTTTTAAATTTATTTGAAATCAACTTCGATTATTTTGGATTTTGTTGAGTATTTTTGTTGTAGGATCTATATTTGAGTAGATTTAGATGAAAATAACTTCAATTTTTTGGATTGTGAAAAAACATTTTAGTTGGAAGGGTCAAATTTTAATAAATTTATTTGAAATCAACTTCGATTTTTTGGGATTTTGTTGAGTATTTTTGTTGTAGGATCTATATTTGAGTAAATTTAGATGAAAATAACTTATATAATGTGGTTTTTGACAAGATTTTGGTCAAATTTTAATAAATTCATTTGAAAGCAACTTCGATTTTTTTGGATTTTGTTGAGTATTCATGTTGTAGGATCTATATTTGATTAAATTTAGATGAAAATAACTTCAATTTTGTTGGATTGTGAAAAAAACTTATTTGGAAGTGTCAAATTTTAATAATATTATTTGAAACCAACTTCGATTTTTTTGGATTTTATTGAGTATTTTTGTTGTGGGATCTATATTTGAGTAAATTTAGATGAAAATGACATCAATTTTGTTGGATTGTGAAAAAAAATTTAGTTGGAAGTGTCAAATTTTAATAAATTTATTTGAAATCAACTTCGATTTTTTTGGATTTTGTTGAGTATTTTTGTTGTAGGATCTATATTTGAGTAAATTTAGATGAAAATAACTTCAATTTTGTTGGATTGTGAAAAAAAATTTAGTTGGAAATGTCAAATTTTAATAAATTTATTTGAAATCCACTTCGATTTTTTTGGATTTTGTTGAGTATTTTTGTTGTAGGATCTATATTTGAGTAAATTTAGATGAAAATAACTTCAATTTTGTTGGTTTATGAAAAAATTTTAGTTGGAAGTGTCAAATTTTAATAAATTTATTTGAAATCAACTTCGATTTTTTTGGATTTTGTTGAGTATTTTTGTTGTAGGATCTATATTTGAGTAAATTTAGATGAAAATAACATCAATTTGGTTGGTTTATGAAAAAATTTTAGTTGGAAGTGTCAAATTTTAATAAATTCATATGAAATCAACTTCGATTTTTTTGGATTTTGTCGAGTATTTTTGTTGTAGGATCTATATTTGATTAAATTTAGATGAAAATAACTTCAATTTTCTTGGATGTAGACAAGATTTTTGTCAAATTTTAATAAATTCATTTGAAATCAACTTCGATTTTTTTTGGATTTTGTTGAGAATTCTTGTTGTAGGATCTATATTTGATTAAATTTACATGAAAATAACTTCAATTTTGTTGGATTGTGAAAAAAATTTATTTGGAAGTGTCAAATTTTAATAATATTATTTGAAACCAACTTCGATTTTTTTGGATTTTATTGAGTATTTTTGTTGTAGGATCTATATTTGAGTAAATTTAGATGAAAATAACTTCAATTTTGTTGGTTTATGAAAAAAATTTAGTTGGAAGTGTCAAATTTTAATAAATTCATATGAAATCAATTTCGATTTTTTTGGATTTTGTCGAGTATTTTTGTTGTAGGATCTATATTTGATTAAATTTAGATGAAAATAACTTCGATTTTCTTGGATGTAGACAAGATTTTTGTCAAATTTTAATAAATTCATTTGAAATCAACTTCGATTTTTTTTGGATTTTGTTGAGAATTCTTGTTGTAGGATCTATATTTGATTAAATTTACATGAAAATAACTTCAATTTTGTTGGATTGTGAAAAAAATTTATTTGGAAGTGTCAAATTTTAATAATATTATTTGAAACCAACTTCGATTTTTTTGGATTTTATTGAGTATTTTTGTTGTAGGATCTATATTTGAGTAAATTTAGATGAAAATAATTTCAATTTTGTTGGTTTATGAAAAAATTTTAGTTGGAAGTGTCAAATTTTAATAAATTCATATGAAATCAATTTCGATTTTTTTGGATTTTGTCGAGTATTTTTGTTGTAGGATCTATATTTGATTAAATTTAGATGAAAATAACTTCGATTTTCTTGGATGTAGACAAGATTTTTGTCAAATTTTAATAAATTCATTTGAAATCAACTTCGATTTTTTTGGATTTTGTTGAGAATTCTTGTTGTAGGATCTATATTTGATTAAATTTACACGAAAATAACTTCAATTTTGTTGGATTGTGAAAAAAATTTATTTGGAAGTGTCAAATTTTAATAATATTATTTGAAACCAACTTCGATTTTTTTGGATATTATTGAGTATTTTTGTTGTAGGATCTATATTTGAGTAAATTTAGATGAAAATAACTTCAATTTTGTTGGATTGTGAAAAAAATTTTAGTTGGAAGTGTCAAATTTTAATAAATTCATATGAAATCAACTTCGATTTTTTTGGATTTTGTCGAGTATTTTTGTTGTAGGATCTATATTTGAGTAAATTTAGATGAAAATAACTTATATTATGTGGATTTTTACAAGATTTTGGTCAAATTTTAATAAATTCATTTGAAAGCAACTTCGATTTTTTTGGATTTTGTTGAGTATTCTTGTTGTAGGATCTATATTTGAGTAAATTTAGACGAAAATAACTTCAATTTTGTTGGATTGTGAACAAAATTTTAGTTGGAAGTGTCAAATTTTAATAAATTTATTTGAAATCAACTTCGATTTTTTGGATTTTGTTGAGTATTTTTGATGTAGGATCTATATTTGAGTAAATTTAGATGAAAATAACTTCAATTTTGTTGGATTGTGAAAAAAAATTTAGTTGGAAGTGTCAAATTTTAATAAATTTATTTGAAATCAACTTCGATTTTTTTGGATTTTGTTGAGTATTTTTGTTGTAGGATCTATATTTGAGTAAATTTAGATGAAAATAACTTCAATTTTGTTGGATTGTGAAAAAAAATTTAGTTGGAAGTGTCAAATTTTAATAAATTCATATGAAATCAATTTCGATTTTTTTGGATTTTGTCGAGTATTTTTGTTGTAGGATCTATATTTGATTAAATTTAGATGAAAATAACTTCGATTTTCTTGGATGTAGACAAGATTTTTGTCAAATTTTAATAAATTCATTTGAAATCAACTTCGATTTTTTTGGATTTTGTTGAGAATTCTTGTTGTAGGATCTATATTTGATTAAATTTACACGAAAATAACTTCAATTTTGTTGGATTGTGAAAAAAATTTATTTGGAAGTGTCAAATTTTAATAATATTATTTGAAACCAACTTCGATTTTTTTGGATATTATTGAGTATTTTTGTTGTAGGATCTATATTTGAGTAAATTTAGATGAAAATAACTTCAATTTTGTTGGATTGTGAAAAAAATTTTAGTTGGAAGTGTCAAATTTTAATAAATTCATATGAAATCAACTTCGATTTTTTTGGATTTTGTCGAGTATTTTTGTTGTAGGATCTATATTTGAGTAAATTTAGATGAAAATAACTTATATTATGTGGATTTTTACAAGATTTTGGTCAAATTTTAATAAATTCATTTGAAAGCAACTTCGATTTTTTTGGATTTTGTTGAGTATTCTTGTTGTAGGATCTATATTTGAGTAAATTTAGACGAAAATAACTTCAATTTTGTTGGATTGTGAACAAAATTTTAGTTGGAAGTGTCAAATTTTAATAAATTTATTTGAAACCAACTTCGATTTTTTTGGATTTTGTTGAGTATTTTTGTTGTAGGATCTATATTTGAGTAAATTTAGATGAAAATAACTTCAATTTTTTGGATTGTGAAAAAAATTTTAGTTGGAAGTGTCAAATTTTAATAAATTTATTTGAAATCAACTTCGATTTTTTTGGATTTTGTTAAGTATTTTTGTTGTAGGATCTATATTTGAGTAAATTTAGATGAAAATAACTTCAATTTTGTTGGTTTATGAAAAAATTTTAGTTGGAAGTGTCAAATTTTAATAAATTCATATGAAATCAACTTCGATTTTTTTGGATTTTGTCGAGTATTTTGGTTGTAGGATCTATATTTGAGTAAATTTAGATGAAAATAACTTATATTATGTGGATTTTGACAAGATTTTTGTCAAATTTTAATAAATTCATTTGAAATCAACTTCGATTTTTTTGGATTTTGTTGAGAATTCTTGTTGTAGGATCTATATTTGATTAAATTTAGATGAAAATAACTTCAATTTTGTTGGATTATGAAAAAAAATTTAGTTGGAAATGTCAAATTTTAATAATATTATTTTAAACCAACTTCGATTTTTTTGGATTTTATTGAGTATTTTTGTTGTAGGATCTATATTTGAGTAAATTTAGATGAAAATAACATCAATTTTTTGGATTGTGAAAAAAATTTTAGTTGGAAGTGTCGAATTTTTAAATTTATTTGAAATCAACTTCGATTATTTTGGATTTTGTTGAGTATTTTTGTTGTAGGATCTATATTTGAGTAGATTTAGATGAAAATAACTTCAATTTTTTGGATTGTGAAAAAACATTTTAGTTGGAAGGGTCAAATTTTAATAAATTTATTTGAAATCAACTTCGATTTTTTGGGATTTTGTTGAGTATTTTTGTTGTAGGATCTATATTTGAGTAAATTTAGATGAAAATAACTTATATAATGTGGTTTTTGACAAGATTTTGGTCAAATTTTAATAAATTCATTTGAAAGCAACTTCGATTTTTTTGGATTTTGTTGAGTATTCTTGTTGTAGGATCTATATTTGATTAAATTTAGATGAAAATAACTTCAATTTTGTTGGATTGTGAAAAAAACTTATTTGGAAGTGTCAAATTTTAATAATATTATTTGAAACCAACTTCGATTTTTTTGGATTTTATTGAGTATTTTTGTTGTGGGATCTATATTTGAGTAAATTTAGATGAAAATGACATCAATTTTTTGGATTGTGAAAAAAATTTTAGTTGGAAGTGTCGAATTTTTAAATTTATTTGAAATCAACTTCGATTTTTTTGGATTTTGTTGAGTATTTTTGTTGTAGGATCTATATTTGAGTAAATTTAGATGAAAATAACTTCAATTTTGTTGGATTGTGAAAAAAAATTTAGTTGGAAGTGTCAAATTTTAATAATATTATTTTAAACCAACTTCGATTTTTTTGGATTTTATTGAGTATTTTTGTTGTAGGATCTATATTTGAGTAAATTTAGATGAAAATAACATCAATTTTTTGGATTGTGAAAAAAATTTTAGTTGGAAGTGTCGAATTTTTAAATTTATTTGAAATCAACTTCGATTATTTTGGATTTTGTTGAGTATTTTTGTTGTAGGATCTATATTTGAGTAGATTTAGATGAAAATAACTTCAATTTTTTGGATTGTGAAAAAACATTTTAGTTGGAAGGGTCAAATTTTAATAAATTTATTTGAAATCAACTTCGATTTTTTGGGATTTTGTAGAGTATTTTTGTTGTAGGATCTATATTTGAGTAAATTTAGATGAAAATAACTTATATAATGTGGTTTTTGACAAGATTTTGGTCAAATTTTAATAAATTCATTTGAAAGCAACTTCGATTTTTTTGGATTTTGTTGAGTATTCTTGTTGTAGGATCTATATTTGATTAAATTTAGATGAAAATAACTTCAATTTTGTTGGATTGTGAAAAAAACTTATTTGGAAGTGTCAAATTTTAATAATATTATTTGAAACCAACTTCGATTTTTTTGGATTTTATTGAGTATTTTTGTTGTGGGATCTATATTTGAGTAAATTTAGATGAAAATGACATCAATTTTTTGGATTGTGAAAAAAATTTTAGTTGGAAGTGTCGAATTTTTAAATTTATTTGAAATCAACTTCGATTTTTTTGGATTTTGTTGAGTATTTTTGTTGTAGGATCTATATTTGAGTAAATTTAGATGAAAATAACTTCAATTTTGTTGGATTGTGAAAAAAAATTTAGTTGGAAGTGTCAAATTTTAATAAATTTATTTGAAATCCACTTCGATTTTTTTGGATTTTGTTGAGTATTTTTGTTGTAGGATCTATATTTGAGTAAATTTAGATGAAAATTACTTCAATTTTGTTGGATTGTGAACAAAATTTTAGTTGGAAGTGTCAAATTTTAATAAATTTATTTGAAATCAACTTCGATTTTTTGGATTTTGTTGAGTATTTTTGATGTAGGATCTATATTTGAGTAAATTTAGATGAAAATAACTTCAATTTTGTTGGATTGTGAAAAAAAATTTAGTTGGAAGTGTCAAATTTTAATAAATTTATTTGAAATCAACTTCGATTTTTTTGGATTTTGTTGAGTATTTTTGTTGTAGGATCTATATTTGAGTAAATTTAGATGAAAATAACTTCAATTTTGTTGGATTGTGAAAAAAAATTTAGTTGGAAGTGTCAAATTTTAATAAATTTATTTGAAATCAACTTCGATTTTTTTGGATTTTGTTAAGTATTTTTGTTGTAGGATCTATATTTGAGTAAATTTAGATGAAAATAACTTCAATTTTGTTGGATTGTGAAAAAAAATTTAGTTGGAAATGTCAAATTTTAATAAATTTATTTGAAATCCACTTCGATTTTTTTGGATTTTATTGAGTATTTTTGTTGTAGGATCTATATTTGAGTAAATTTAGATGAAAATAACATCAATTTTTTGGATTGAGAAAAAAATTTTAGTTTGAAGTGTCGAATTTTTAAATTTATTTGAAATCAACTTCGATTATTTTGGATTTTGTTGAGTATTTTTGTTGTAGGATCTATATTTGAGTAGATTTAGATGAAAATAACTTCAATTTTTTGGATTGTGAAAAAACATTTTAGTTGGAAGGGTCAAATTTTAATAAATTTATTTGAAATCAACTTCGATTTTTTGGGATTTTGTTGAGTATTTTTGTTGTAGGATCTATATTTGAGTAAATTTAGATGAAAATAACTTATATAATGTGGTTTTTGACAAGATTTTGGTCAAATTTTAATAAATTCATTTGAAAGCAACTTCGATTTTTTTGGATTTTGTTGAGTATTCATGTTGTAGGATCTATATTTGATTAAATTTAGATGAAAATAACTTCAATTTTGTTGGATTGTGAAAAAAACTTATTTGGAAGTGTCAAATTTTAATAATATTATTTGAAACCAACTTCGATTTTTTTGGATTTTATTGAGTATTTTTGTTGTGGGATCTATATTTGAGTAAATTTAGATGAAAATGACATCAATTTTGTTGGATTGTGAAAAAAAATTTAGTTGGAAGTGTCAAATTTTAATAAATTTATTTGAAATCAACTTCGATTTTTTTGGATTTTGTTGAGTATTTTTGTTGTAGGATCTATATTTGAGTAAATTTAGATGAAAATAACTTCAATTTTGTTGGATTGTGAAAAAAAATTTAGTTGGAAATGTCAAATTTTAATAAATTTATTTGAAATCCACTTCGATTTTTTTGGATTTTGTTGAGTATTTTTGTTGTAGGATCTATATTTGAGTAAATTTAGATGAAAATAACTTCAATTTTGTTGGTTTATGAAAAAATTTTAGTTGGAAGTGTCAAATTTTAATAAATTTATTTGAAATCAACTTCGATTTTTTTGGATTTTGTTGAGTATTTTTGTTGTAGGATCTATATTTGAGTAAATTTAGATGAAAATAACATCAATTTGGTTGGTTTATGAAAAAATTTTAGTTGGAAGTGTCAAATTTTAATAAATTCATATGAAATCAACTTCGATTTTTTTGGATTTTGTCGAGTATTTTTGTTGTAGGATCTATATTTGATTAAATTTAGATGAAAATAACTTCAATTTTCTTGGATGTAGACAAGATTTTTGTCAAATTTTAATAAATTCATTTGAAATCAACTTCGATTTTTTTTGGATTTTGTTGAGAATTCTTGTTGTAGGATCTATATTTGATTAAATTTACATGAAAATAACTTCAATTTTGTTGGATTGTGAAAAAAATTTATTTGGAAGTGTCAAATTTTAATAATATTATTTGAAACCAACTTCGATTTTTTTGGATTTTATTGAGTATTTTTGTTGTAGGATCTATATTTGAGTAAATTTAGATGAAAATAACTTCAATTTTGTTGGTTTATGAAAAAAATTTAGTTGGAAGTGTCAAATTTTAATAAATTCATATGAAATCAATTTCGATTTTTTTGGATTTTGTCGAGTATTTTTGTTGTAGGATCTATATTTGATTAAATTTAGATGAAAATAACTTCGATTTTCTTGGATGTAGACAAGATTTTTGTCAAATTTTAATAAATTCATTTGAAATCAACTTCGATTTTTTTTGGATTTTGTTGAGAATTCTTGTTGTAGGATCTATATTTGATTAAATTTACATGAAAATAACTTCAATTTTGTTGGATTGTGAAAAAAATTTATTTGGAAGTGTCAAATTTTAATAATATTATTTGAAACCAACTTCGATTTTTTTGGATTTTATTGAGTATTTTTGTTGTAGGATCTATATTTGAGTAAATTTAGATGAAAATAATTTCAATTTTGTTGGTTTATGAAAAAATTTTAGTTGGAAGTGTCAAATTTTAATAAATTCATATGAAATCAATTTCGATTTTTTTGGATTTTGTCGAGTATTTTTGTTGTAGGATCTATATTTGATTAAATTTAGATGAAAATAACTTCGATTTTCTTGGATGTAGACAAGATTTTTGTCAAATTTTAATAAATTCATTTGAAATCAACTTCGATTTTTTTGGATTTTGTTGAGAATTCTTGTTGTAGGATCTATATTTGATTAAATTTACACGAAAATAACTTCAATTTTGTTGGATTGTGAAAAAAATTTATTTGGAAGTGTCAAATTTTAATAATATTATTTGAAACCAACTTCGATTTTTTTGGATATTATTGAGTATTTTTGTTGTAGGATCTATATTTGAGTAAATTTAGATGAAAATAACTTCAATTTTGTTGGATTGTGAAAAAAATTTTAGTTGGAAGTGTCAAATTTTAATAAATTCATATGAAATCAACTTCGATTTTTTTGGATTTTGTCGAGTATTTTTGTTGTAGGATCTATATTTGAGTAAATTTAGATGAAAATAACTTATATTATGTGGATTTTTACAAGATTTTGGTCAAATTTTAATAAATTCATTTGAAAGCAACTTCGATTTTTTTGGATTTTGTTGAGTATTCTTGTTGTAGGATCTATATTTGAGTAAATTTAGACGAAAATAACTTCAATTTTGTTGGATTGTGAACAAAATTTTAGTTGGAAGTGTCAAATTTTAATAAATTTATTTGAAATCAACTTCGATTTTTTGGATTTTGTTGAGTATTTTTGATGTAGGATCTATATTTGAGTAAATTTAGATGAAAATAACTTCAATTTTGTTGGATTGTGAAAAAAAATTTAGTTGGAAGTGTCAAATTTTAATAAATTTATTTGAAATCAACTTCGATTTTTTTGGATTTTGTTGAGTATTTTTGTTGTAGGATCTATATTTGAGTAAATTTAGATGAAAATAACTTCAATTTTGTTGGATTGTGAAAAAAAATTTAGTTGGAAGTGTCAAATTTTAATAAATTCATATGAAATCAATTTCGATTTTTTTGGATTTTGTCGAGTATTTTTGTTGTAGGATCTATATTTGATTAAATTTAGATGAAAATAACTTCGATTTTCTTGGATGTAGACAAGATTTTTGTCAAATTTTAATAAATTCATTTGAAATCAACTTCGATTTTTTTGGATTTTGTTGAGAATTCTTGTTGTAGGATCTATATTTGATTAAATTTACACGAAAATAACTTCAATTTTGTTGGATTGTGAAAAAAATTTATTTGGAAGTGTCAAATTTTAATAATATTATTTGAAACCAACTTCGATTTTTTTGGATATTATTGAGTATTTTTGTTGTAGGATCTATATTTGAGTAAATTTAGATGAAAATAACTTCAATTTTGTTGGATTGTGAAAAAAATTTTAGTTGGAAGTGTCAAATTTTAATAAATTCATATGAAATCAACTTCGATTTTTTTGGATTTTGTCGAGTATTTTTGTTGTAGGATCTATATTTGAGTAAATTTAGATGAAAATAACTTATATTATGTGGATTTTTACAAGATTTTGGTCAAATTTTAATAAATTCATTTGAAAGCAACTTCGATTTTTTTGGATTTTGTTGAGTATTCTTGTTGTAGGATCTATATTTGAGTAAATTTAGACGAAAATAACTTCAATTTTGTTGGATTGTGAACAAAATTTTAGTTGGAAGTGTCAAATTTTAATAAATTTATTTGAAACCAACTTCGATTTTTTTGGATTTTGTTGAGTATTTTTGTTGTAGGATCTATATTTGAGTAAATTTAGATGAAAATAACTTCAATTTTTTGGATTGTGAAAAAAATTTTAGTTGGAAGTGTCAAATTTTAATAAATTTATTTGAAATCAACTTCGATTTTTTTGGATTTTGTTAAGTATTTTTGTTGTAGGATCTATATTTGAGTAAATTTAGATGAAAATAACTTCAATTTTGTTGGTTTATGAAAAAATTTTAGTTGGAAGTGTCAAATTTTAATAAATTCATATGAAATCAACTTCGATTTTTTTGGATTTTGTCGAGTATTTTGGTTGTAGGATCTATATTTGAGTAAATTTAGATGAAAATAACTTATATTATGTGGATTTTGACAAGATTTTTGTCAAATTTTAATAAATTCATTTGAAATCAACTTCGATTTTTTTGGATTTTGTTGAGAATTCTTGTTGTAGGATCTATATTTGATTAAATTTAGATGAAAATAACTTCAATTTTGTTGGATTATGAAAAAAAATTTAGTTGGAAATGTCAAATTTTAATAATATTATTTTAAACCAACTTCGATTTTTTTGGATTTTATTGAGTATTTTTGTTGTAGGATCTATATTTGAGTAAATTTAGATGAAAATAACATCAATTTTTTGGATTGTGAAAAAAATTTTAGTTGGAAGTGTCGAATTTTTAAATTTATTTGAAATCAACTTCGATTATTTTGGATTTTGTTGAGTATTTTTGTTGTAGGATCTATATTTGAGTAGATTTAGATGAAAATAACTTCAATTTTTTGGATTGTGAAAAAACATTTTAGTTGGAAGGGTCAAATTTTAATAAATTTATTTGAAATCAACTTCGATTTTTTGGGATTTTGTTGAGTATTTTTGTTGTAGGATCTATATTTGAGTAAATTTAGATGAAAATAACTTATATAATGTGGTTTTTGACAAGATTTTGGTCAAATTTTAATAAATTCATTTGAAAGCAACTTCGATTTTTTTGGATTTTGTTGAGTATTCTTGTTGTAGGATCTATATTTGATTAAATTTAGATGAAAATAACTTCAATTTTGTTGGATTGTGAAAAAAACTTATTTGGAAGTGTCAAATTTTAATAATATTATTTGAAACCAACTTCGATTTTTTTGGATTTTATTGAGTATTTTTGTTGTGGGATCTATATTTGAGTAAATTTAGATGAAAATGACATCAATTTTTTGGATTGTGAAAAAAATTTTAGTTGGAAGTGTCGAATTTTTAAATTTATTTGAAATCAACTTCGATTTTTTTGGATTTTGTTGAGTATTTTTGTTGTAGGATCTATATTTGAGTAAATTTAGATGAAAATAACTTCAATTTTGTTGGATTGTGAAAAAAAATTTAGTTGGAAGTGTCAAATTTTAATAATATTATTTTAAACCAACTTCGATTTTTTTGGATTTTATTGAGTATTTTTGTTGTAGGATCTATATTTGAGTAAATTTAGATGAAAATAACATCAATTTTTTGGATTGTGAAAAAAATTTTAGTTGGAAGTGTCGAATTTTTAAATTTATTTGAAATCAACTTCGATTATTTTGGATTTTGTTGAGTATTTTTGTTGTAGGATCTATATTTGAGTAGATTTAGATGAAAATAACTTCAATTTTTTGGATTGTGAAAAAACATTTTAGTTGGAAGGGTCAAATTTTAATAAATTTATTTGAAATCAACTTCGATTTTTTGGGATTTTGTTGAGTATTTTTGTTGTAGGATCTATATTTGAGTAAATTTAGATGAAAATAACTTATATAATGTGGTTTTTGACAAGATTTTGGTCAAATTTTAATAAATTCATTTGAAAGCAACTTCGATTTTTTTGGATTTTGTTGAGTATTCTTGTTGTAGGATCTATATTTGATTAAATTTAGATGAAAATAACTTCAATTTTGTTGGATTGTGAAAAAAACTTATTTGGAAGTGTCAAATTTTAATAATATTATTTGAAACCAACTTCGATTTTTTTGGATTTTATTGAGTATTTTTGTTGTGGGATCTATATTTGAGTAAATTTAGATGAAAATGACATCAATTTTTTGGATTGTGAAAAAAATTTTAGTTGGAAGTGTCGAATTTTTAAATTTATTTGAAATCAACTTCGATTTTTTTGGATTTTGTTGAGTATTTTTGTTGTAGGATCTATATTTGAGTAAATTTAGATGAAAATAACTTCAATTTTGTTGGATTGTGAAAAAAAATTTAGTTGGAAGTGTCAAATTTTAATAAATTTATTTGAAATCCACTTCGATTTTTTTGGATTTTGTTGAGTATTTTTGTTGTAGGATCTATATTTGAGTAAATTTAGATGAAAATTACTTCAATTTTGTTGGATTGTGAAAAAAATTTTAGTTGGAAGTGTCAAATTTTAATAAATTTATTTGAAATCAACTTCGATTTTTTGGATTTTGTTGTGTATTTTTGATGTAGGATCTATATTTGAGTAAATTTAGATGAAAATAACTTCAATTTTGTTGGATTGTGAAAAAAAATTTAGTTGGAAGTGTCAAATTTTAATAAATTTATTTGAAATCAACTTCGATTTTTTTGGATTTTGTTGAGTATTTTTGTTGTAGGATCTATATTTGAGTAAATTTAGATGAAAATAACTTCAATTTTGTTGGATTGTGAAAAAAAATTTAGTTGGAAGTGTCAAATTTTAATAAATTTATTTGAAATCAACTTCGATTTTTTTGGATTTTGTTAAGTCTTTTTGTTGTAGGATCTATATTTGAGTAAATTTAGATGAAAATAACTTCAATTTTGTTGGATTGTGAAAAAAAATTTAGTTGGAAATGTCAAATTTTAATAAATTTATTTGAAATCCACTTCGATTTTTTTGGATTTTATTGAGTATTTTTGTTGTAGGATCTATATTTGAGTAAATTTAGATGAAAATAACATCAATTTTTTGGATTGAGAAAAAAATTTTAGTTTGAAGTGTCGAATTTTTAAATTTATTTGAAATCAACTTCGATTATTTTGGATTTTGTTGAGTATTTTTGTTGTAGGATCTATATTTGAGTAGATTTAGATGAAAATAACTTCAATTTTTTGGATTGTGAAAAAACATTTTAGTTGGAAGGGTCAAATTTTAATAAATTTATTTGAAATCAACTTCGATTTTTTGGGATTTTGTTGAGTATTTTTGTTGTAGGATCTATATTTGAGTAAATTTAGATGAAAATAACTTATGTTATGTGGATTTTGACAAGATTTTGGTCAAATTTTAATAAATTCATTTGAAAGCAACTTCGATTTTTTTGGATTTTGTTGAGTATTCTTGTTGTAGGATCTATATTTGATTAAATTTAGATGAAAATAACTTCAATTTTGTTGGATTGTGAAAAAAACTTATTTGGAAGTGTCAAATTTTAATAATATTATTTGAAACCAACTTCGATTTGTTTGGATTTTATTGAGTATTTTTGTTGTGGGATCTATATTTGAGTAAATTTAGATGAAAATAACATCAATTTTTTGGATTGTGAAAAAAATTTTAGTTGGAAGTGTCGAATTTTTAAATTTATTTGAAATCAACTTCGATTATTTTGGATTTTGTTGAGTATTTTTGTTGTAGGATCTATATTTGAGTAGATTTAGATGAAAATAACTTCAATTGTTTGGATTGTGAAAAAAAGTTTTAGTTGGAAGGGTCAAATTTTAATAAATTTATTTGAAATCAACTTCGATTTTTTTGGATTTTGTTGAGAATTTTTGTTGTAGGATCTATATTTGAGTAAATTTAGATGAAAATAACTTCAATTTTGCTGGATTGTGAAAAAAATTTTAGTTGGAAGTGTCAAATTTTAATAAATTTATTTGAAATCAACTTCGATTTTTTTGGATTTTGTAGAGTATTTTTGTTGTAGGATCTATATTTGAGTAAATTTAGATGAAAATAACTTCAATTTTTTGGATTGTGAAAAAACATTTTAGATCGAAGGGTCAAATTTTAATAAATTTATTTGAAATCAACTTCGATTTTTTTGGATTTTGTTGAGAATTTTTGTTGTAGGATCTATATTTGAGTAAATTTAGATGAAAATTACTTCAATTTTGTTGGATTGTGAAAAAAATTTTAGTTGGAAGTGTCAAATTTTAATAAATTTATTTGAAATCAACTTCGATTTTTTTGGATTTTGTTGAGTATTTTTGTTGTAGGGTCTATATTTGAGTAAATTTAGATGAAAATAACTTCAATTTTGTTGGATTATGAACAAAATTTTATTTGGAAGTGTCCAATTTTAATAAATTTATTTGAAATCAACTTCGATTTTTTGGATTTTGTTGAGTATTTTTGATGTAGGATCTATATTTGAGTAAATTTAGATGAAAATAACTTCAATTTTGTTGGATTGTGAAAAAAAATTTAGTTGGAAGTGTCAAATTTTAATAAATTTATTTGAAATCAACTTCGATTTTTTTGGATTTTGTTGAGTATTTTTGTTGTAGGATCTATATTTGAGTAAATTTAGATGAAAATAACTTCAATTTTGTTGGATTGTGAAAAAAAATTTAGTTGGAAGTGTCAAATTTTAATAAATTTATTTGAAATCAACTTCGATTTTTTTGGATTTTGTTAAGTATTTTTGTTGTAGGATCTATATTTGAGTAAATTTAGATGAAAATAACTTCAATTTTGTTGGATTGTGAAAAAAAATTTAGTTGGAAATGTCAAATTTTAATAAATTTATTTGAAATCCACTTCGATTTTTTTGGATTTTATTGAGTATTTTTGTTGTAGGATCTATATTTGAGTAAATTTAGATGAAAATAACATCAATTTTTTGGATTGAGAAAAAAATTTTAGTTTGAAGTGTCGAATTTTTAAATTTATTTGAAATCAACTTCGATTATTTTGGATTTTGTTGAGTATTTTTGTTGTAGGATCTATATTTGAGTAGATTTAGATGAAAATAACTTCAATTTTTTGGATTGTGAAAAAACATTTTAGTTGGAAGGGTCAAATTTTAATAAATTTATTTGAAATCAACTTCGATTTTTTGGGATTTTGTTGAGTATTTTTGTTGTAGGATCTATATTTGAGTAAATTTAGATGAAAATAACTTATATAATGTGGTTTTTGACAAGATTTTGGTCAAATTTTAATAAATTCATTTGAAAGCAACTTCGATTTTTTTGGATTTTGTTGAGTATTCATGTTGTAGGATCTATATTTGATTAAATTTAGATGAAAATAACTTCAATTTTGTTGGATTGTGAAAAAAACTTATTTGGAAGTGTCAAATTTTAATAATATTATTTGAAACCAACTTCGATTTTTTTGGATTTTATTGAGTATTTTTGTTGTGGGATCTATATTTGAGTAAATTTAGATGAAAATGACATCAATTTTGTTGGATTGTGAAAAAAAATTTAGTTGGAAGTGTCAAATTTTAATAAATTTATTTGAAATCAACTTCGATTTTTTTGGATTTTGTTGAGTATTTTTGTTGTAGGATCTATATTTGAGTAAATTTAGATGAAAATAACTTCAATTTTGTTGGATTGTGAAAAAAAATTTAGTTGGAAATGTCAAATTTTAATAAATTTATTTGAAATCCACTTCGATTTTTTTGGATTTTGTTGAGTATTTTTGTTGTAGGATCTATATTTGAGTAAATTTAGATGAAAATAACTTCAATTTTGTTGGTTTATGAAAAAATTTTAGTTGGAAGTGTCAAATTTTAATAAATTTATTTGAAATCAACTTCGATTTTTTTGGATTTTGTTGAGTATTTTTGTTGTAGGATCTATATTTGAGTAAATTTAGATGAAAATAACATCAATTTGGTTGGTTTATGAAAAAATTTTAGTTGGAAGTGTCAAATTTTAATAAATTCATATGAAATCAACTTCGATTTTTTTGGATTTTGTCGAGTATTTTTGTTGTAGGATCTATATTTGATTAAATTTAGATGAAAATAACTTCAATTTTCTTGGATGTAGACAAGATTTTTGTCAAATTTTAATAAATTCATTTGAAATCAACTTCGATTTTTTTTGGATTTTGTTGAGAATTCTTGTTGTAGGATCTATATTTGATTAAATTTACATGAAAATAACTTCAATTTTGTTGGATTGTGAAAAAAATTTATTTGGAAGTGTCAAATTTTAATAATATTATTTGAAACCAACTTCGATTTTTTTGGATTTTATTGAGTATTTTTGTTGTAGGATCTATATTTGAGTAAATTTAGATGAAAATAACTTCAATTTTGTTGGTTTATGAAAAAAATTTAGTTGGAAGTGTCAAATTTTAATAAATTCATATGAAATCAATTTCGATTTTTTTGGATTTTGTCGAGTATTTTTGTTGTAGGATCTATATTTGATTAAATTTAGATGAAAATAACTTCGATTTTCTTGGATGTAGACAAGATTTTTGTCAAATTTTAATAAATTCATTTGAAATCAACTTCGATTTTTTTTGGATTTTGTTGAGAATTCTTGTTGTAGGATCTATATTTGATTAAATTTACATGAAAATAACTTCAATTTTGTTGGATTGTGAAAAAAATTTATTTGGAAGTGTCAAATTTTAATAATATTATTTGAAACCAACTTCGATTTTTTTGGATTTTATTGAGTATTTTTGTTGTAGGATCTATATTTGAGTAAATTTAGATGAAAATAATTTCAATTTTGTTGGTTTATGAAAAAATTTTAGTTGGAAGTGTCAAATTTTAATAAATTCATATGAAATCAATTTCGATTTTTTTGGATTTTGTCGAGTATTTTTGTTGTAGGATCTATATTTGATTAAATTTAGATGAAAATAACTTCGATTTTCTTGGATGTAGACAAGATTTTTGTCAAATTTTAATAAATTCATTTGAAATCAACTTCGATTTTTTTGGATTTTGTTGAGAATTCTTGTTGTAGGATCTATATTTGATTAAATTTACACGAAAATAACTTCAATTTTGTTGGATTGTGAAAAAAATTTATTTGGAAGTGTCAAATTTTAATAATATTATTTGAAACCAACTTCGATTTTTTTGGATATTATTGAGTATTTTTGTTGTAGGATCTATATTTGAGTAAATTTAGATGAAAATAACTTCAATTTTGTTGGATTGTGAAAAAAATTTTAGTTGGAAGTGTCAAATTTTAATAAATTCATATGAAATCAACTTCGATTTTTTTGGATTTTGTCGAGTATTTTTGTTGTAGGATCTATATTTGAGTAAATTTAGATGAAAATAACTTATATTATGTGGATTTTTACAAGATTTTGGTCAAATTTTAATAAATTCATTTGAAAGCAACTTCGATTTTTTTGGATTTTGTTGAGTATTCTTGTTGTAGGATCTATATTTGAGTAAATTTAGACGAAAATAACTTCAATTTTGTTGGATTGTGAACAAAATTTTAGTTGGAAGTGTCAAATTTTAATAAATTTATTTGAAATCAACTTCGATTTTTTGGATTTTGTTGAGTATTTTTGATGTAGGATCTATATTTGAGTAAATTTAGATGAAAATAACTTCAATTTTGTTGGATTGTGAAAAAAAATTTAGTTGGAAGTGTCAAATTTTAATAAATTTATTTGAAATCAACTTCGATTTTTTTGGATTTTGTTGAGTATTTTTGTTGTAGGATCTATATTTGAGTAAATTTAGATGAAAATAACTTCAATTTTGTTGGATTGTGAAAAAAAATTTAGTTGGAAGTGTCAAATTTTAATAAATTCATATGAAATCAATTTCGATTTTTTTGGATTTTGTCGAGTATTTTTGTTGTAGGATCTATATTTGATTAAATTTAGATGAAAATAACTTCGATTTTCTTGGATGTAGACAAGATTTTTGTCAAATTTTAATAAATTCATTTGAAATCAACTTCGATTTTTTTGGATTTTGTTGAGAATTCTTGTTGTAGGATCTATATTTGATTAAATTTACACGAAAATAACTTCAATTTTGTTGGATTGTGAAAAAAATTTATTTGGAAGTGTCAAATTTTAATAATATTATTTGAAACCAACTTCGATTTTTTTGGATATTATTGAGTATTTTTGTTGTAGGATCTATATTTGAGTAAATTTAGATGAAAATAACTTCAATTTTGTTGGATTGTGAAAAAAATTTTAGTTGGAAGTGTCAAATTTTAATAATTTCATATGAAATCAACTTCGATTTTTTTGGATTTTGTCGAGTATTTTTGTTGTAGGATCTATATTTGAGTAAATTTAGATGAAAATAACTTATATTATGTGGATTTTTACAAGATTTTGGTCAAATTTTAATAAATTCATTTGAAAGCAACTTCGATTTTTTTGGATTTTGTTGAGTATTCTTGTTGTAGGATCTATATTTGAGTAAATTTAGACGAAAATAACTTCAATTTTGTTGGATTGTGAACAAAATTTTAGTTGGAAGTGTCAAATTTTAATAAATTTATTTGAAACCAACTTCGATTTTTTTGGATTTTGTTGAGTATTTTTGTTGTAGGATCTATATTTGAGTAAATTTAGATGAAAATAACTTCAATTTTTTGGATTGTGAAAAAAATTTTAGTTGGAAGTGTCAAATTTTAATAAATTTATTTGAAATCAACTTCGATTTTTTTGGATTTTGTTAAGTATTTTTGTTGTAGGATCTATATTTGAGTAAATTTAGATGAAAATAACTTCAATTTTGTTGGTTTATGAAAAAATTTTAGTTGGAAGTGTCAAATTTTAATAAATTCATATGAAATCAACTTCGATTTTTTTGGATTTTGTCGAGTATTTTTGTTGTAGGGTCTATATTTGAGTAAATTTAGATGAAAATAACTTCAATTTTGTTGGTTTATGAAAAAATTTTAGTTGGAAGTGTCCAATTTTAATAAATTCATATGAAATCAACTTCGATTTTTTTGGATTTTGTCGAGTATTTTTGTTGTAGGATCTATATTTGAGTAAATTTAGATGAAAATAACTTATATTATGTGGATTTTGACAAGATTTTGGTCAAATTTTAATAAATTCATTTGAAAGCAACTTCGATTTTTTTGGATTTTGTTGAGTATTCTTGTTGTAGGATCTATATTTGATTAAATTTAGATGAAAATAACTTCAATTTTGTTGGATTGTGAAAAAAACTTATTTGGAAGTGTCAAATTTTAATAATATTATTTGAAACCAACTTCGATTTGTTTGGATTTTATTGAGTATTTTTGTTGTGGGATCTATATTTGAGTAAATTTAGATGAAAATAACATCAATTTTTTGGATTGTGAAAAAAATTTTAGTTGGAAGTGTCGAATTTTTAAATTTATTTGAAATCAACTTCGATTATTTTGGATTTTGTTGTGTATTTTTGTTGTAGGATCTATATTTGAGTAGATTTAGATGAAAATAACTTCAATTGTTTGGATTGTGAAAAAAAGTTTTAGTTGGAAGGGTCAAATTTTAATAAATTTATTTGAAATCAACTTCGATTTTTTTGGATTTTGTTGAGAATTTTTGTTGTAGGATCTATATTTGAGTAAATTTAGATGAAAATAACTTCAATTTTGTTGGATTGTGAAAAAAATTTTAGTTGGAAGTGTCAAATTTTAATAAATTCATATGAAATCAACTTCGATTTTTTTGGATTTTGTCGAGTATTTTTGTTGTAGGATCTATATTTGAGTAAATTTAGATGAAAATAACTTCAATTTTATTGGATTGTGAAAAAAATTTTAGTTGGAAGTGTCAAATTTTAATAAATTTATTTGAAACCAACTTCGATTTTTTTGGATTTTGTTGAGTATTTTTGTTGTAGGATCTATATTTGAGTAAATTTAGATGAAAATAACTTCAATTTTGTTGGATTATGAAAAAAAATTTAATTGGAAATGTCAAATTTTAATAACTTTATTTGAAATCAACTACGATTTTTTTTTATTTTGTTGAGTATTTTTGTTGTAGGATCTATATTTGAGTAAATTTAGATGAAAATAACTTCAATTTTTTTGATTTTGACAAGATTTTGGTCAAATTTTAATAAATTCATTTGAAATCAACTTCGATTTTTTTGGGATTTTGTTGAGTATTTTTGTTGTAGGATCTATATTTGAGTAAATTTAGATGAAAATAACTTATATTATGTGGATTTTGACAAGATTTTGGTCAAATTTTAATAAATTCATTTGAAATCAACTTCGATTATTTTGGATTTTGTTGAGTATTTTTGTTGTAGGATCTATATTTGAGTAAATTTAGATGAAAATAACTTCAATTTTGTTGGATTGTGAAAAAAAATTTAGTAGGAAGTGTCAAATTTTAATAAATTTATTTGAAATCAACTTCGATTTTTTTGGATTTTGTTGAGTATTTTTGTTGTAGGATCTATATTTGAGTAAATTTAGATGAAAATAACTTCAATTTTGTTGGTTTATGAAAAAAATTTTAGTTGGAAGTGTCAAATTTTAATAAATTTATTTGAAATCAACTTCGATTTTTTTGGATTTTGTTGAGTATTTTTGTTGTAGGATCTATATTTGAGTAAATTTAGATGAAAATAACTTTAATTTTGTTGGATTATGAAAAAAATTTTAGTTGGAAGTGTCCAATTTTAATAAATTTATTTGAAATCAACTTCGATTTTTTGGGATTGTGTTGAGTATTTTTGTTGTAGGATCTATATTTGATTAAATTTAGATGAAAATAACTTCAATTTTCTTGGATGTAGACAAGATTTTTGTCAAATTTTAATAAATTCATTTGAAATCAACTTCGATTTTTTTGGATTTTGTTGAGAATTCTTGTTGTAGGATCTATATTTGATTAAATTTACATGAAAATAACTTCAATTTTGTTGGATTGTGAAAAAAATTTATTTGGAAGTATCAAATTTTAATAATATTATTTGAAACCAACTTCGATTTTTTTGGATTTTATTGAGTATTTTTGTTGTAGGATCTATATTTGAGTAAATTTAGATGAAAATAACTTCAATTTTGTTGGATTGTGAAAAAAATTTTAGTTGGCAGTGTCAAATTTTAATAAATTTATTTGAAACCAACTTCGATTTTTTGGATTTTGTTGAGTATTTTTGTTGTAGGATCTATATTTGAGTAAATTTAGATGAAAATAACTTCAATTTTTTGGATTGTGAAAAAAATTTTAGTTGGAAGTGTCCAATTTTAATAAATTTATTTGAAATTAACTTCGATTTTTTGGGATTTTGTGGAGTATTTTTGTTGTAGGATCTATATTTGAGTAAATTTAGATGAAAATAACTTCAATTTTGTTGGTTTATGAAAAAATTTTAGTTGGAAGTGTCAAATTTTAATAAATTCATATGAAATCAACTTCGATTTTTTTGGATTTTGTCGAGTATTTTTGTTGTAGGATCTATATTTGAGTAAATTTAGATGAAAATAACTTATATTATGTGGATTTTGACAAGATTTTGGTCAAATTTTAATAAATTCATTTGAAAGCAACTTCGATTTTTTTGGATTTTGTTGAGTATTCTTGTTGTGGGATCTATATTTGATTAAATTTAGATGAAAATAACTTCAATTTTGTTGGATTGTGAAAAAAACTTATTTATAAGTGTCAAATTTTAATAATATTATTTGAAACCAACTTCGATTTTTTTGGATTTTATTGAGTATTTTTGTTGTGGGATCTATATTTGATTAAATTTAGATGAAAATAACTTCAATTTTCTTGGATGTAGACAAGATTTTTGCCAAATTTTAATAAATTCATTTGAAATCAACTTCGATTTTTTTGGATTTTGTTGAGAATTCTTGTTGTAGGATCTATATTTGGTTAAATTTACATGAAAATAACTTCAATTTTGTTGGATTGTGAAAAAAATTTTAGTTGGAAGTGTTAAATTTTAATAAATTTATTTGAAACCAACTTCGATTTTTTTGGATTTTGTTGAGTATTTTTGTTGTAGGATCTATATTTGAGTAAATTTAGATGAAAATAACATCAATTTTGTTGGATTGTGAAAAAAAATTTAGTAGGAAGTGTCAAATTTTAATAAATTTATTTGAAATCAACTTCGATTTTTTTGGATTTTGTTGAGTATTTTTGTTGTAGGATCTATATTTGAGTAAATTTAGATGAAAATAACTTCAATTTTGTTGGATTGTGAAAAAAATTTAGTTGGAAGTGTCAAATTTTAATAAATTTATTTGAAATCAACTTCGATTTTTTTGGATTTTGTTGAGTATTTTTGTTGTAGGAT
This sequence comes from Andrena fulva, assembly GCA_946251845.1. NCBI lineage: Eukaryota > Metazoa > Arthropoda > Insecta > Hymenoptera > Andrenidae > Andrena > Andrena fulva. The sequence continues at coordinate 2,770,692 of CAMITZ010000003.1, read as the reverse complement.
CTATATTTGAGTAAATTTAGATGAAAATAACTTCAATTTTGTTGGTTTATGAAAAAATTTTAGTTGGAAGTGTCAAATTTTAATAAATTCATATGAAATCAACTTCGATTTTTTTGGATTTTGTCGAGTATTTTTGTTGTAGGGTCTATATTTGAGTAAATTTAGATGAAAATAACTTCAATTTTGTTGGATTGTGAAAAAAATTTTAGTTGGAAGTGTCAAATTTTAATAAATTCATATGAAATCAACTTCGATTTTTTTGGATTTTGTCGAGTATTTTTGTTGTAGGATCTATATTTGATTAAATTTAGATGAAAATAACTTCAATTTTCTTGGATGTAGACAAGATTTTTGCAACTTTTAATAAATTCATTTGAAATCAACTTCGATTTTTTTTTATTTTTTTGAGAATTCTTGTTGTAGGATCTATATTTGATTAAATTTACATGAAAATAACTTCAATTTTGTTGGATTGTGAAAAAAAATTATTTGGAAGTGTCAAATTTTAATAATATTATTTGAAACCAACTTCGATTTTTTTGGATTTTATTGAGTATTTTTGTTGTAGGATCTATATTTGAGTAAATTTAGACGAAAATAACTTCAATTTTGTTGGATTGTGAACAAAATTTTAGTTGGAAGTGTCAAATTTTAATAAATTTATTTGAAACCAACTTCGATTTTTTTGGATTTTGTTGAGTATTTTTGTTGTAGGATCTATATTTGAGTAAATTTAGATGAAAACAACTTCAATTTTTTGGATTGTGAAAAAAATTTTAGTTGGAAGTGTCCAATTTTAATAAATTTATTTGAAATTAACTTCGATTTTTTTGGATTTTGTTGAGTATTTTTGTTGTTGGATCTATATTTGAGTAAATTTAGATGAAAATAACTTCAATTTTGTTGGATTGTGAAAACAAATTTAGTTGGAAGTGTCAAATTTTAATAAATTTATTTGAAATCAACTTCGATTTTTTTGGATTTTGTTGAGTATTTTTGTTGTAGGATCTATATTTGAGTAAATTTAGATGAAAATAACTTCAATTTTGTTGGATTGTGAAAAAAATTTTAGTTGGAAGTGTCAAATTTTAATAAATTTATTTGAAACCAGCTTCGATTTTTTTGGATTTTGTTGAGTATTTTTGTTGTAGGATCTATATTTGAGTAAATTTAGATGAAAATAACTTCAATTTATTGGATTGTGAAAAAAATTTTAGTTGGAAGTGTCCAATTTTAATAAATTTATTTGAAATTAACTTCGATTTTTTGGGATTTTGTTGAGTATTTTTGTTGTAGGATCTATATTTGAGTAAATTTAGATGAAAATAACTTCAATTTTTTGGATTGTGAAAAAAATTTTAGTTGGAAATGTCAAATTTTAATAAATTTATTTGAAATCAACTTCGATTTTTTTGGATTTTGTTGAGTATTTCTGTTGTAGGATCTATATTTGAGTAAATTTAGATGAAAATAACTTCAATTTTGTTGGATTATGAAAAAAATTTTAGTTGGAAGTGTCAAATTTTAATAAATTTATTTGAAATCAACTTCGATTTTTTTGGATTTTGATGAGTATTTTGGTTGTAGGATCTATATTTGACTAAATTTAGATGAAAATAACTTCAATTTTCATGGATGTAGACAAGATTTTTGTCAAATTTTAATAAATTTATTTGAAATTAACTTCGATTTTTTTGGATTTTGTTGAGTATTTTTGTTGTAGGATCTATATTTGAGTAAATTTAGATGAAAATAACTTCAATTTTGTTGGTTTATGAAAAAATTTTAGTTGGAAGTGTCAAATTTTAATAAATTCATATGAAATCAACTTCGATTTTTTTGGATTTTGTCGAGTATTTTTGTTGTAGGGTCTATATTTGAGTAAATTTAGATGAAAATAACTTCAATTTTGTTGGATTATGAAAAAAAATTTAGTTGGAAATGTCAAATTTTAATAAATTTATTTGAAATCAACTACGATTTTTTTTTATTTTGTTGAGTATTTTTGTTGTAGGATCTATATTTGAGTAAATTTAGATGAAAATAACTTCAATTTTTTTGATTTTGACAAGATTTTGGTCAAATTTTAATAAATTCATTTGAAATCAACTTCGATTTTTTTGGGATTTTGTTGAGTATTTTTGTTGTAGGATCTATATTTGAGTAAATTTAGATGAAAATAACTTATATTATGTGGATTTTGACAAGATTTTGGTCAAATTTTAATAAATTCATTTGAAAGCAACTTCGATTTTTTTGGATTTTGTTGAGTATTTTGGATGTAGGATCTATATTTGAGTAAATTTAGATGAAAATAACTTCAATTTTGTTGGATTGTGAAAAAAATTTTAGTTGGAAGTGTCAAATTTTAATAAATTTATTTGAAATCAACTTCGATTTTTTTGGATTTTGTTGAGTATTTTTGTTGTAGGGTCTATATTTGAGTAAATTTAGAAGAAAATAACTTCAATTTTGTTGGATTGTGAAAAAAAATTTAGTAGGAAGTGTCAAATTTTAATAAATTTATTTGAAATCAACTTCGATTTTTTTGGATTTTGTTGAGTATTTTTGTTGTAGGATCTATATTTGAGTAAATTTAGATGAAAATAACTTCAATTTTGTTGGTTTATGAAAAAAATTTTAGTTGGAAGTGTCAAATTTTAATAAATTTATTTGAAATCAACTTCGATTTTTTTGGATTTTGTTGAGTATTTTTGTTGTAGGATCTATATTTGAGTAAATTTAGATGAAAATAACTTCAATTTTGTTGGATTATGAAAAAAATTTTAGTTGGAAGTGTCCAATTTTAATAAATTTATTTGAAATCAACTTCGATTTTTTGGGATTTTGTTGAGTATTTTTGTTGTAGGATCTATATTTGATTAAATTTAGATGAAAATAACTTCAATTTTCTTGGATGTAGACAAGATTTTTGTCAAATTTTAATAAATTCATTTGAAATCAACTTCGATTTTTTTGGATTTTGTTGAGAATTCTTGTTGTAGGATCTATATTTGATTAAATTTACATGAAAATAACTTCAATTTTGTTGGATTGTGAAAAAAATTTATTTGGAAGTATCAAATTTTAATAATATTATTTGAAACCAACTTCGATTTTTTTGGGTTTTATTGTGTGTTTTTGTTGTAGGATCTATATTTGAGTAAATTTAGATGAAAATAACTTCAATTTTGTTGGTTTATGAAAAAATTTTAGTTGGAAGTGTCAAATTTTAATAAATTCATATGAAATCAACTTCGATTTTTTTGGATTTTGTCGAGTATTTTTGTTGTAGGATCTATATTTGAGTAAATTTAGATGAAAATAACTTCAATTTTGTTGGATTGTGAAAAAACTTATTTGGAAGTGTCAAATTTTAATAAATTTATTTGAAATCAACTTCGATTTTTTGGGATTTTGTTGAGTATTTTTGTTGTAGGATCTATATTTGAGTAAATTTAGATGAAAATAACTTATATTATGTGGATTTTGACAAGATTTTGGTCAAATTTTAATAAATTCATTTGAAAGCAACTTCGATTTTTTTGGATTTTGTTGAGTATTCTTGTTGTGGGATCTATATTTGATTAAATTTAGATGAAAATAACTTCAATTTTGTTGGATTGTGAAAAAAACTTATTTGGAAGTGTCAAATTTTAATAATATTATTTGAAACCAACTTCGATTTTTTTGGATTTTATTGAGTATTTTTGTTGTGGGATCTATATTTGAGTAAATTTAGATGAAAATAACATCAATTTTTTGGATTGTGAAAAAAATTTTAGTTGGAAGTGTCGAATTTTTAAATTTATTTGAAATCAACTTCGATTATTTTGGATTTTGTTGAGTATTTTTGTTGTAGGATCTATATTTGAGTAGATTTAGATGAAAATAACTTCAATTTTGTTGGATTGTGAAAAAAAATTTAGTTGGAAGTGTCAAATTTTAATAAATTTATTTGAAATCAACTTCGATTTTTTTGGATTTTGTTGAGTATTTTTGTTGTAGGATCTATATTTGAGTAAATTTAGATGAAAATAATATCAATTTTGTTGGTTTATGAAAAAATTTTAGTTGGAAGTGTCAAATTTTAATAAATTCATATGAAATCAACTTCGATTTTTTTGGATTTTGTCGAGTATTTTTGTTGTAGGATCTATATTTGATTAAATTTAGATGAAAATAACTTCAATTTTCTTGGATGTAGACAAGATTTTTGTCAAATTTTAATAAATTCATTTGAAATCAACTTCGATTTTTTTGGATTTTGTTGAGAATTCTTGTTGTAGGATCTATATTTGATTAAATTTAGATGAAAATAACTTAAATTTTGTTGGATTATGAAAAAAAATTTAGTTGGAAATGTCAAATTTTAATAATATTATTTGAAACCAACTTCGATTTTTTTGGATTTTATTGAGTATTTTTGTTGTAGGATCTATATTTGAGTAAATTTAGATGAAAATAACATCAATTTTTTGGATTGTGAAAAAAATTTTAGTAGGAAGTGTCGAATTTTTAAATTTATTTGAAATCAACTTCGATTATTTTGGATTTTGTTGAGTATTTTTGTTGTAGGATCTATATTTGAGTAGATTTAGATGAAAATAACTTCAATTTTTTGGATTGTGAAAAAACATTTTAGTTGGAAGGGTCAAATTTTAATAAATTTATTTGAAATCAACTTCGATTTTTTGGGATTTTGTTGAGTATTTTTGTTGTAGGATCTATATTTGAGTAAATTTAGATGAAAATAACTTATGTTATGTGGATTTTTACAAGATTTTGGTCAAATTTTAATAAATTCATTTGAAAGCAACTTCGATTTTTTTGGATTTTGTTGAGTATTCTTGTTGTAGGATCTATATTTGATTAAATTTAGATGAAAATAACTTCAATTTTGTTGGATTGTGAAAAAAACTTATTTGGAAGTGTCAAATTTTAATAATATTATTTGAAACCAACTTCGATTTTTTTGGATTTTATTGAGTATTTTTGTTGTGGGATCTATATTTGAGTAAATTTAGATGAAAATAACATCAATTTTTTGGATTGTGAAAAAAATTTTAGTTGGAAGTGTCGAATTTTTAAATTTATTTGAAATCAACTTCGATTATTTTGGATTTTGTTGAGTATTTTTGTTGTAGGATCTATATTTGAGTAGATTTAGATGAAAATAACTTCAATTGTTTGGATTGTGAAAAAAAGTTTTAGTTGGAAGGGTCAAATTTTAATAAATTTATTTGAAATCAACTTCGATTTTTTTGGATTTTGTTGAGAATTTTTGTTGTAGGATCTATATTTGAGTAAATTTAGATGAAAATAACTTCAATTTTGCTGGATTGTGAAAAAAATTTTAGTTGGAAGTGTCAAATTTTAATAAATTTATTTGAAATCAACTTCGATTTTTTTGGATTTTGTAGAGTATTTTTGTTGTAGGATCTATATTTGAGTAAATTTAGATGAAAATAACTTCAATTTTTTGGATTGTGAAAAAACATTTTAGTTGGAAGGGTCAAATTTTAATAAATTTATTTGAAATCAACTTCGATTTTTTGGGATTTTGTTGAGTATTTTTGTTGTAGGATCTATATTTGAGTAGATTTAGATGAAAATAACTTCAATTTTTTGGTTTATGAAAAAATTTTAGTTGGAAGTGTCAAATTTTAATAAATTCATATGAAATCAACTTCGATTTTTTTGGATTTTGTCGAGTATTTTTGTTGTAGGATCTATATTTGATTAAATTTAGATGAAAATAACTTCAATTTTCTTGGATGTAGACAAGATTTTTGCAACTTTTAATAAATTCATTTGAAATCAACTTCGATTTTTTTTTATTTTTTTGAGAATTCTTGTTGTAGGATCTATATTTGATTAAATTTACATGAAAATAACTTCAATTTTGTTGGATTGTGAAAAAAAATTATTTGGAAGTGTCAAATTTTAATAATATTATTTGAAACCAACTTCGATTTTTTTGGATTTTATTGAGTATTTTTGTTGTAGGATCTATATTTGAGTAAATTTAGACGAAAATAACTTCAATTTTGTTGGATTGTGAACAAAATTTTAGTTGGAAGTGTCAAATTTTAATAAATTTATTTGAAACCAACTTCGATTTTTTTGGATTTTGTTGAGTATTTTTGTTGTAGGATCTATATTTGAGTAAATTTAGATGAAAACAACTTCAATTTTTTGGATTGTGAAAAAAATTTTAGTTGGAAGTGTCCAATTTTAATAAATTTATTTGAAATTAACTTCGATTTTTTTGGATTTTGTTGAGTATTTTTGTTGTTGGATCTATATTTGAGTAAATTTAGATGAAAATAACTTCAATTTTGTTGGATTGTGAAAACAAATTTAGTTGGAAGTGTCAAATTTTAATAAATTTATTTGAAATCAACTTCGATTTTTTTGGATTTTGTTGAGTATTTTTGTTGTAGGATCTATATTTGAGTAAATTTAGATGAAAATAACTTCAATTTTGTTGGATTGTGAAAAAAATTTTAGTTGGAAGTGTCAAATTTTAATAAATTTATTTGAAACCAGCTTCGATTTTTTTGGATTTTGTTGAGTATTTTTGTTGTAGGATCTATATTTGAGTAAATTTAGATGAAAATAACTTCAATTTATTGGATTGTGAAAAAAATTTTAGTTGGAAGTGTCCAATTTTAATAAATTTATTTGAAATTAACTTCGATTTTTTGGGATTTTGTTGAGTATTTTTGTTGTAGGATCTATATTTGAGTAAATTTAGATGAAAATAACTTCAATTTTTTGGATTGTGAAAAAAATTTTAGTTGGAAATGTCAAATTTTAATAAATTTATTTGAAATCAACTTCGATTTTTTTGGATTTTGTTGAGTATTTCTGTTGTAGGATCTATATTTGAGTAAATTTAGATGAAAATAACTTCAATTTTGTTGGATTATGAAAAAAATTTTAGTTGGAAGTGTCAAATTTTAATAAATTTATTTGAAATCAACTTCGATTTTTTTGGATTTTGATGAGTATTTTGGTTGTAGGATCTATATTTGACTAAATTTAGATGAAAATAACTTCAATTTTCATGGATGTAGACAAGATTTTTGTCAAATTTTAATAAATTTATTTGAAATTAACTTCGATTTTTTTGGATTTTGTTGAGTATTTTTGTTGTAGGATCTATATTTGAGTAAATTTAGATGAAAATAACTTCAATTTTGTTGGTTTATGAAAAAATTTTAGTTGGAAGTGTCAAATTTTAATAAATTCATATGAAATCAACTTCGATTTTTTTGGATTTTGTCGAGTATTTTTGTTGTAGGGTCTATATTTGAGTAAATTTAGATGAAAATAACTTCAATTTTGTTGGATTATGAAAAAAAATTTAGTTGGAAATGTCAAATTTTAATAAATTTATTTGAAATCAACTACGATTTTTTTTTATTTTGTTGAGTATTTTTGTTGTAGGATCTATATTTGAGTAAATTTAGATGAAAATAACTTCAATTTTTTTGATTTTGACAAGATTTTGGTCAAATTTTAATAAATTCATTTGAAATCAACTTCGATTTTTTTGGGATTTTGTTGAGTATTTTTGTTGTAGGATCTATATTTGAGTAAATTTAGATGAAAATAACTTATATTATGTGGATTTTGACAAGATTTTGGTCAAATTTTAATAAATTCATTTGAAAGCAACTTCGATTTTTTTGGATTTTGTTGAGTATTTTGGATGTAGGATCTATATTTGAGTAAATTTAGATGAAAATAACTTCAATTTTGTTGGATTGTGAAAAAAATTTTAGTTGGAAGTGTCAAATTTTAATAAATTTATTTGAAATCAACTTCGATTTTTTTGGATTTTGTTGAGTATTTTTGTTGTAGGGTCTATATTTGAGTAAATTTAGAAGAAAATAACTTCAATTTTGTTGGATTGTGAAAAAAAATTTAGTAGGAAGTGTCAAATTTTAATAAATTTATTTGAAATCAACTTCGATTTTTTTGGATTTTGTTGAGTATTTTTGTTGTAGGATCTATATTTGAGTAAATTTAGATGAAAATAACTTCAATTTTGTTGGTTTATGAAAAAAATTTTAGTTGGAAGTGTCAAATTTTAATAAATTTATTTGAAATCAACTTCGATTTTTTTGGATTTTGTTGAGTATTTTTGTTGTAGGATCTATATTTGAGTAAATTTAGATGAAAATAACTTCAATTTTGTTGGATTATGAAAAAAATTTTAGTTGGAAGTGTCCAATTTTAATAAATTTATTTGAAATCAACTTCGATTTTTTGGGATTTTGTTGAGTATTTTTGTTGTAGGATCTATATTTGATTAAATTTAGATGAAAATAACTTCAATTTTCTTGGATGTAGACAAGATTTTTGTCAAATTTTAATAAATTCATTTGAAATCAACTTCGATTTTTTTGGATTTTGTTGAGAATTCTTGTTGTAGGATCTATATTTGATTAAATTTACATGAAAATAACTTCAATTTTGTTGGATTGTGAAAAAAATTTATTTGGAAGTATCAAATTTTAATAATATTATTTGAAACCAACTTCGATTTTTTTGGGTTTTATTGTGTATTTTTGTTGTAGGATCTATATTTGAGTAAATTTAGATGAAAATAACTTCAATTTTGTTGGTTTATGAAAAAATTTTAGTTGGAAGTGTCAAATTTTAATAAATTCATATGAAATCAACTTCGATTTTTTTGGATTTTGTCGAGTATTTTTGTTGTAGGATCTATATTTGAGTAAATTTAGATGAAAATAACTTCAATTTTGTTGGATTGTGAAAAAACTTATTTGGAAGTGTCAAATTTTAATAAATTTATTTGAAATCAACTTCGATTTTTTGGGATTTTGTTGAGTATTTTTGTTGTAGGATCTATATTTGAGTAAATTTAGATGAAAATAACTTATATTATGTGGATTTTGACAAGATTTTGGTCAAATTTTAATAAATTCATTTGAAAGCAACTTCGATTTTTTTGGATTTTGTTGAGTATTCTTGTTGTGGGATCTATATTTGATTAAATTTAGATGAAAATAACTTCAATTTTGTTGGATTGTGAAAAAAACTTATTTGGAAGTGTCAAATTTTAATAATATTATTTGAAACCAACTTCGATTTTTTTGGATTTTATTGAGTATTTTTGTTGTGGGATCTATATTTGAGTAAATTTAGATGAAAATAACATCAATTTTTTGGATTGTGAAAAAAATTTTAGTTGGAAGTGTCGAATTTTTAAATTTATTTGAAATCAACTTCGATTATTTTGGATTTTGTTGAGTATTTTTGTTGTAGGATCTATATTTGAGTAGATTTAGATGAAAATAACTTCAATTTTGTTGGATTGTGAAAAAAAATTTAGTTGGAAGTGTCAAATTTTAATAAATTTATTTGAAATCAACTTCGATTTTTTTGGATTTTGTTGAGTATTTTTGTTGTAGGATCTATATTTGAGTAAATTTAGATGAAAATAATATCAATTTTGTTGGTTTATGAAAAAATTTTAGTTGGAAGTGTCAAATTTTAATAAATTCATATGAAATCAACTTCGATTTTTTTGGATTTTGTCGAGTATTTTTGTTGTAGGATCTATATTTGATTAAATTTAGATGAAAATAACTTCAATTTTCTTGGATGTAGACAAGATTTTTGTCAAATTTTAATAAATTCATTTGAAATCAACTTCGATTTTTTTGGATTTTGTTGAGAATTCTTGTTGTAGGATCTATATTTGATTAAATTTAGATGAAAATAACTTAAATTTTGTTGGATTATGAAAAAAAATTTAGTTGGAAATGTCAAATTTTAATAATATTATTTGAAACCAACTTCGATTTTTTTGGATTTTATTGAGTATTTTTGTTGTAGGATCTATATTTGAGTAAATTTAGATGAAAATAACATCAATTTTTTGGATTGTGAAAAAAATTTTAGTAGGAAGTGTCGAATTTTTAAATTTATTTGAAATCAACTTCGATTATTTTGGATTTTGTTGAGTATTTTTGTTGTAGGATCTATATTTGAGTAGATTTAGATGAAAATAACTTCAATTTTTTGGATTGTGAAAAAACATTTTAGTTGGAAGGGTCAAATTTTAATAAATTTATTTGAAATCAACTTCGATTTTTTGGGATTTTGTTGAGTATTTTTGTTGTAGGATCTATATTTGAGTAAATTTAGATGAAAATAACTTATGTTATGTGGATTTTTACAAGATTTTGGTCAAATTTTAATAAATTCATTTGAAAGCAACTTCGATTTTTTTGGATTTTGTTGAGTATTCTTGTTGTAGGATCTATATTTGATTAAATTTAGATGAAAATAACTTCAATTTTGTTGGATTGTGAAAAAAACTTATTTGGAAGTGTCAAATTTTAATAATATTATTTGAAACCAACTTCGATTTTTTTGGATTTTATTGAGTATTTTTGTTGTGGGATCTATATTTGAGTAAATTTAGATGAAAATAACATCAATTTTTTGGATTGTGAAAAAAATTTTAGTTGGAAGTGTCGAATTTTTAAATTTATTTGAAATCAACTTCGATTATTTTGGATTTTGTTGAGTATTTTTGTTGTAGGATCTATATTTGAGTAGATTTAGATGAAAATAACTTCAATTGTTTGGATTGTGAAAAAAAGTTTTAGTTGGAAGGGTCAAATTTTAATAAATTTATTTGAAATCAACTTCGATTTTTTTGGATTTTGTTGAGAATTTTTGTTGTAGGATCTATATTTGAGTAAATTTAGATGAAAATAACTTCAATTTTGCTGGATTGTGAAAAAAATTTTAGTTGGAAGTGTCAAATTTTAATAAATTTATTTGAAATCAACTTCGATTTTTTTGGATTTTGTAGAGTATTTTTGTTGTAGGATCTATATTTGAGTAAATTTAGATGAAAATAACTTCAATTTTTTGGATTGTGAAAAAACATTTTAGTTGGAAGGGTCAAATTTTAATAAATTTATTTGAAATCAACTTCGATTTTTTGGGATTTTGTTGAGTATTTTTGTTGTAGGATCTATATTTGAGTAGATTTAGATGAAAATAACTTCAATTTTTTGGTTTATGAAAAAATTTTAGTTGGAAGTGTCAAATTTTAATAAATTCATATGAAATCAACTTCGATTTTTTTGGATTTTGTCGAGTATTTTTGTTGTAGGATCTATATTTGATTAAATTTAGATGAAAATAACTTCAATTTTCTTGGATGTAGACAAGATTTTTGTCAAATTTTAATAAATTCATTTGAAATCAACTTCGATTTTTTTGGATTTTGTTGAGTATTTTTGTTGTAGGATCTATATTTGAGTAAATTTAGATGAAAATAACTTCAATTTTGTTGGTTTATGAAAAAATTTTAGTTGGAAGTGTCAAATTTTAATAAATTCATATGAAATCAACTTCGATTTTTTTGGATTTTGTTGAGTATTTTTGTTGTAGGATCTATATTTGAGTAAATTTAGATGAAAATAACTTATGTTATGTGGATTTTTACAAGATTTTGGTCAAATTTTAATAAATTCATTTGAAAGCAACTTCGATTTTTTTGGATTTTGTTGAGTATTCTTGTTGTAGGATCTATATTTGATTAAATTTAGATCAAAATAACTTCAATTTTGTTGGATTGTGAAAAAAACTTATTTGGAAGTGTCAAATTTTAATAATATTATTTGAAACCAACTTCGATTTTTTTGGATTTTATTGAGTATTTTTGTTGTGGGATCTATATTTGAGTAAATTTAGATGAAAATAACATCAATTTTTTGGATTGTGAAAAAAATTTTAGTTGGAAGTGTCGAATTTTTAAATTTATTTGAAATCAACTTCGATTATTTTGGATTTTGTTGAGTATTTTTGTTGTAGGATCTATATTTGAGTAGATTTAGATGAAAATAACTTCAATTGTTTGGATTGTGAAAAAAAGTTTTAGTTGGAAGGGTCAAATTTTAATAAATTTATTTGAAATCAACTTCGATTTTTTTGGATTTTGTTGAGAATTTTTGTTGTAGGATCTATATTTGAGTAAATTTAGATGAAAATAACTTCAATTTTGCTGGATTGTGAAAAAAATTTTAGTTGGAAGTGTCAAATTTTAATAAATTTATTTGAAATCAACTTCGATTTTTTTGGATTTTGTAGAGTATTTTTGTTGTAGGATCTATATTTGAGTAAATTTAGATGAAAATAACTTCAATTTTTTGGATTGTGAAAAAAAATTTAGTTGGAAGTGTCAAATTTTAATAAATTTATTTGAAAGCAACTTCGATTTTTTTGGATTTTGTTGAGTATTCTTGTTGTGGGATCTATATTTGATTAAATTTAGATCAAAATAACTTCAATTTTGTTGGATTGTGAAAAAAACTTATTTATAAGTGTCAAATTTTAATAATATTATTTGAAACCAACTTCGATTTTTTTGGATTTTATTGAGTATTTTTGTTGTGGGATCTATATTTGAGTAAATTTAGATGAAAATAACATCAATTTTTTGGATTGTGAAAAAAATTTTAGTTGGAAGTGTCGAATTTTTAAATTTATTTGAAATCAACTTCGATTATTTTGGATTTTGTTGAGTATTTTTGTTGTAGGATCTATATTTGAGTAGATTTAGATGAAAATAACTTCAATTTTGTTGGATTGTGAAAAAAAATTTAGTTGGAAGTGTCAAATTTTAATAAATTTATTTGAAATCAACTTCGATTTTGTTGGATTTTGTTGAGTATTTTTGTTGTAGGATCTATATTTGAGTAAATTTAGATGAAAATAACTTATGTTATGTGGATTTTTACAAGATTTTGGTCAAATTTTAATAAATTCATTTGAAAGCAACTTCGATTTTTTTGGATTTTGTTGAGTATTCTTGTTGTAGGATCTATATTTGATTAAATTTAGATGAAAATAACTTCAATTTTGTTGGATTGTGAAAAAAACTTATTTGGAAGTGTCAAATTTTAATAATATTATTTGAAACCAACTTCGATTTTTTTGGATTTTATTGAGTATTTTTGTTGTGGGATCTATATTTGAGTAAATTTAGATGAAAATAACATCAATTTTTTGGATTGTGAAAAAAATTTTAGTTGGAAGTGTCGAATTTTTAAATTTATTTGAAATCAACTTCGATTATTTTGGATTTTGTTGAGTATTTTTGTTGTAGGATCTATATTTGAGTAGATTTAGATGAAAATAACTTCAATTGTTTGGATTGTGAAAAAAAGTTTTAGTTGGAAGGGTCAAATTTTAATAAATTTATTTGAAATCAACTTCGATTTTTTTGGATTTTGTTGAGAATTTTTGTTGTAGGATCTATATTTGAGTAAATTTAGATGAAAATAACTTCAATTTTGCTGGATTGTGAAAAAAATTTTAGTTGGAAGTGTCAAATTTTAATAAATTTATTTGAAATCAACTTCGATTTTTTTGGATTTTGTAGAGTATTTTTGTTGTAGGATCTATATTTGAGTAAATTTAGATGAAAATAACTTCAATTTTTTGGATTGTGAAAAAACATTTTAGTTGGAAGGGTCAAATTTTAATAAATTTATTTGAAATCAACTTCGATTTTTTGGGATTTTGTTGAGTATTTTTGTTGTAGGATCTATATTTGAGTAGATTTAGATGAAAATAACTTCAATTTTGTTGGATTGTGAAAAAAAATTTAGTTGGAAGTGTCAAATTTTAATAAATTTATTTGAAATCAACTTCGATTTTTTTGGATTTTGTTGAGTATTTTTGTTGTAGGATCTATATTTGAGTAAATTTAGATGAAAATAACTTCAATTTTGTTGGTTTATGAAAAAATTTTAGTTGGAAGTGTCAAATTTTAATAAATTCATATGAAATCAACTTCGATTTTTTTGGATTTTGTCGAGTATTTTTGTTGTAGGATCTATATTTGATTAAATTTAGATGAAAATAACTTCAATTTTCTTCGATGTAGACAAGATTTTTGTCAAATTTTAATAAATTCATTTGAAATCAACTTCGATTTTTTTGGATTTTGTTGAGTATTTTTGTTGTAGGATCTATATTTGAGTAAATTTAGATGAAAATAACTTCAATTTTGTTGGTTTATGAAAAAATTTTAGTTGGAAGTGTCAAATTTTAATAAATTCATATGAAATCAACTTCGATTTTTTTGGATTTTGTTGAGTATTTTTGTTGTAGGATCTATATTTGAGTAAATTTAGATGAAAATAACTTATGTTATGTGGATTTTTACAAGATTTTGGTCAAATTTTAATAAATTCATTTGAAAGCAACTTCGATTTTTTTGGATTTTGTTGAGTATTCTTGTTGTAGGATCTATATTTGATTAAATTTAGATGAAAATAACTTCAATTTTGTTGGATTGTGAAAAAAACTTATTTGGAAGTGTCAAATTTTAATAATATTATTTGAAACCAACTTCGATTTTTTTGGATTTTATTGAGTATTTTTGTTGTAGGATCTATATTTGAGTAAATTTAGACGAAAATAACTTCAATTTTGTTGGATTGTGAACAAAATATTAGTTGGAAGTGTCAAATTTTAATAAATTTATTTGCAACCAACTTCGATTTTTTTGGATTTTGTTGAGTATTTTTGTTGTAGGATCTATATTTGAGTAAATTTAGATGAAAACAACTTCAATATTTTGGATTGTGAAAAAAATTTTAGTTGGAAGTGTCCAATTTTAATAAATTTATTTGAAATTAACTTCGATTTTTTTGGATTTTGTTGAGTATTTTTGTTGTTGGATCTATATTTGAGTAAATTTAGATGAAAATAACTTCAATTTTGTTGGATTGTGAAAACAAATTTAGTTGGAAGTGTCAAATTTTAATAAATTTATTTGAAATCAACTTCGATTTTTTTGGATTTTGTTGAGTATTTTTGTTGTAGGATCTATATTTGAGTAAATTTAGATGAAAATAACTTCAATTTTGTTGGATTGTGAAAAAAAATTTAGTTGGAAGTGTCAAATTTTAATAAATTTATTTGAAAGCAACTTCGATTTTTTTGGATTTTGTTGAGTATTCTTGTTGTGGGATCTATATTTGATTAAATTTAGATGAAAATAACTTCAATTTTGTTGGATTGTGAAAAAAACTTATTTATAAGTGTCAAATTTTAATAATATTATTTGAAACCAACTTCGATTTTTTTGGATTTTATTGAGTATTTTTGTTGTGGGATCTATATTTGAGTAAATTTAGATGAAAATAACATCAATTTTTTGGATTGTGAAAAAAATTTTAGTTGGAAGTGTCGAATTTTTAAATTTATTTGAAATCAACTTCGATTATTTTGGATTTTGTTGAGTATTTTTGTTGTAGGATCTATATTTGAGTAGATTTAGATGAAAATAACTTCAATTTTGTTGGATTGTGAAAAAAAATTTAGTTGGAAGTGTCAAATTTTAATAAATTTATTTGAAATCAACTTCGATTTTTTTGGATTTTGTTGAGTATTTTTGTTGTAGGATCTATATTTGAGTAAATTTAGATGAAAATAATATCAATTTTGTTGGTTTATGAAAAAATTTTAGTTGGAAGTGTCAAATTTTAATAAATTCATATGAAATCAACTTCGATTTTTTTGGATTTTGTCGAGTATTTTTGTTGTAGGATCTATATTTGATTAAATTTAGATGAAAATAACTTCAATTTTCTTGGATGTAGACAAGATTTTTGTCAAATTTTAATAAATTCATTTGAAATCAACTTCGATTTTTTTGGATTTTGTTGAGAATTCTTGTTGTAGGATCTATATTTGATTAAATTTAGATGAAAATAACTTAAATTTTGTTGGATTATGAAAAAAAATTTAGTTGGAAATGTCAAATTTTAATAATATTATTTGAAACCAACTTCGATTTTTTTGGATTTTATTGAGTATTTTTGTTGTAGGATCTATATTTGAGTAAATTTAGATGAAAATAACATCAATTTTTTGGATTGTGAAAAAAATTTTAGTAGGAAGTGTCGAATTTTTAAATTTATTTGAAATCAACTTCGATTATTTTGGATTTTGTTGAGTATTTTTGTTGTAGGATCTTTATTTGAGTAGATTTAGATGAAAATAACTTCAATTTTTTGGATTGTGAAAAAACATTTTAGTTGGAAGGGTCAAATTTTAATAAATTTATTTGAAATCAACTTCGATTTTTTGGGATTTTGTTGAGTATTTTTGTTGTAGGATCTATATTTGAGTAAATTTAGATGAAAATAACTTATGTTATGTGGATTTTTACAAGATTTTGGTCAAATTTTAATAAATTCATTTGAAAGCAACTTCGATTTTTTTGGATTTTGTTGAGTATTCTTGTTGTAGGATCTATATTTGATTAAATTTAGATGAAAATAACTTCAATTTTGTTGGATTGTGAAAAAAACTTATTTGGAAGTGTCAAATTTTAATAATATTATTTGAAAACAACTTCGATTTTTTTGGATTTTATTGAGTATTTTTGTTGTGGGATCTATATTTGAGTAAATTTAGATGAAAATAACATCAATTTTTTGGATTGTGAAAAAAATTTTAGTTGGAAGTGTCGAATTTTTAAATTTATTTGAAATCAACTTCGATTATTTTGGATTTTGTTGAGTATTTTTGTTGTAGGATCTATATTTGAGTAGATTTAGATGAAAATAACTTCAATTGTTTGGATTGTGAAAAAAAGTTTTAGTTGGAAGGGTCAAATTTTAATAAATTTATTTGAAATCAACTTCGATTTTTTTGGATTTTGTTGAGAATTTTTGTTGTAGGATCTATATTTGAGTAAATTTAGATTAAAATAACTTCAATTTTGCTGGATTGTGAAAAAAATTTTAGTTGGAAGTGTCAAATTTTAATAAATTTATTTGAAATCAACTTCGATTTTTTTGGATTTTGTAGAGTATTTTTGTTGTAGGATCTATATTTGAGTAAATTTAGATGAAAATAACTTCAATTTTTTGGATTGTGAAAAAACATTTTAGTTGGAAGGGTCAAATTTTAATAAATTTATTTGAAATCAACTTCGATTTTTTGGGATTTTGTTGAGTATTTTTGTTGTAGGATCTATATTTGAGTAGATTTAGATGAAAATAACTTCAATTTTGTTGGATTGTGAAAAAAAATTTAGTTGGAAGTGTCAAATTTTAATAAATTTATTTGAAATCAACTTCGATTTTTTTGGATTTTGTTGAGTATTTTTGTTGTAGGATCTATATTTGAGTAAATTTAGATGAAAATAACTTCAATTTTGTTGGTTTATGAAAAAATTTTAGTTGGAAGTGTCAAATTTTAATAAATTCATATGAAATCAACTTCGATTTTTTTGGATTTTGTCGAGTATTTTTGTTGTAGGATCTATATTTGATTAAATTTAGATGAAAATAACTTCAATTTTCTTGGATGTAGACAAGATTTTTGTCAAATTTTAATAAATTCATTTGAAATCAACTTCGATTTTTTTGGATTTTGTTGTGAATTCTTGTTGTAGGATCTATATTTGATTAAATTTAGATGAAAATAACTTAAATTTTGTTGGATTATGAAAAAAAATTTAGTTGGAAATGTCAAATTTTAATAATATTATTTGAAACCAACTTCGATTTTTTTGGATTTTATTGAGTATTTTTGTTGTAGGATCTATATTTGAGTAAATTTAGATGAAAATAACATCAATTTTTTGGATTGTGAAAAAAATTTTAGTAGGAAGTGTCGAATTTTTAAATTTATTTGAAATCAACTTCGATTATTTTGGATTTTGTTGAGTATTTTTGTTGTAGGATCTATATTTGAGTAGATTTAGATGAAAATAACTTCAATTTTTTGGATTGTGAAAAAACATTTTAGTTGGAAGGGTCAAATTTTAATAAATTTATTTGAAATCAACTTCGATTTTTTGGGATTTTGTTGAGTATTTTTGTTGTAGGATCTATATTTGAGTAAATTTAGATGAAAATAACTTATGTTATGTGGATTTTGACAAGATTTTGGTCAAATTTTAATAAATTCATTTGAAAGCAACTTCGATTTTTTTGGATTTTGTTGAGAATTCTTGTTGTAGGATCTATATTTGATTAAATTTACATGAAAATAACTTCAATTTTGTTGGATTGTGAAAAAAATTTATTTGGAAGTATCAAATTTTAATAATATTATTTGAAACCAACTTCGATTTTTTTGGATTTTATTGTGTATTTTTGTTGTAGGATCTATATTTGAGTAAATTTAGATGAAAATAACTTCAATTTTGTTGGTTTATGAAAAAATTTTAGTTGGAAGTGTCAAATTTTAATAAATTTATTTGAAATCAACTTCGATTTTTTTGGATTTTGTTGAGTATTTTTGTTGTAGGGTCTATATTTGAGTAAATTTAGATGAAAATAACTTCAATTTTGTTGGATTATGAACAAAATTTTATTTGGAAGTGTCCAATTTTAATAAATTTATTTGAAATCAACTTCGATTTTTTGGATTTTGTTGAGTATTTTTGATGTAGGATCTATATTTGAGTAAATTTAGATGAAAATAACTTCAATTTTGTTGGATTGTGAAAAAAAATTTAGTTGGAAGTGTCAAATTTTAATAAATTTATTTGAAATCAACTTCGATTTTTTTGGATTTTGTTGAGTATTTTTGTTGTAGGATCTATATTTGAGTAAATTTAGATGAAAATAACTTCAATTTTGTTGGATTGTGAAAAAAAATTTAGTTGGAAGTGTCAAATTTTAATAAATTTATTTGAAATCAACTTCGATTTTTTTGGATTTTGTTAAGTATTTTTGTTGTAGGATCTATATTTGAGTAAATTTAGATGAAAATAACATCAATTTGGTTGGTTTATGAAAAAATTTTAGTTGGAAGTGTCAAATTTTAATAAATTCATATGAAATCAACTTCGATTTTTTTGGATTTTGTCGAGTATTTTTGTTGTAGGATCTATATTTGATTAAATTTAGATGAAAATAACTTCAATTTTGTTGGATGTAGACAAGATTTTTGTCAAATTTTAATAAATTCATTTGAAATCAACTTCGATTTTTTTTGGATTTTGTTGAGAATTCTTGTTGTAGGATCTATATTTGATTAAATTTACATGAAAATAACTTCAATTTTGTTGGATTGTGAAAAAAATTTATTTGGAAGTGTCAAATTTTAATAATATTATTTGAAACCAACTTCGATTTTTTTGGATTTTATTGAGTATTTTTGTTGTAGGATCTATATTTGAGTAAATTTAGATGAAAATAATTTCAATTTTGTTGGTTTATGAAAAAATTTTAGTTGGAAGTGTCAAATTTTAATAAATTCATATGAAATCAATTTCGATTTTTTTGGATTTTGTCGAGTATTTTTGTTGTAGGATCTATATTTGATTAAATTTAGATGAAAATAACTTCGATTTTCTTGGATGTAGACAAGATTTTTGTCAAATTTTAATAAATTCATTTGAAATCAACTTCGATTTTTTTGGATTTTGTTGAGAATTCTTGTTGTAGGATCTATATTTGATTAAATTTACACGAAAATAACTTCAATTTTGTTGGATTGTGAAAAAAATTTATTTGGAAGTGTCAAATTTTAATAATATTATTTGAAACCAACTTCGATTTTTTTGGATATTATTGAGTATTTTTGTTGTAGGATCTATATTTGAGTAAATTTAGATGAAAATAACTTCAATTTTGTTGGATTGTGAAAAAAATTTTAGTTGGAAGTGTCAAATTTTAATAAATTCATATGAAATCAACTTCGATTTTTTTGGATTTTGTCGAGTATTTTTGTTGTAGGATCTATATTTGAGTAAATTTAGATGAAAATAACTTATATTATGTGGATTTTTACAAGATTTTGGTCAAATTTTAATAAATTCATTTGAAAGCAACTTCGATTTTTTTGGATTTTGTTGAGTATTCTTGTTGTAGGATCTATATTTGAGTAAATTTAGACGAAAATAACTTCAATTTTGTTGGATTGTGAACAAAATTTTAGTTGGAAGTGTCAAATTTTAATAAATTTATTTGAAATCAACTTCGATTTTTTGGATTTTGTTGAGTATTTTTGATGTAGGATCTATATTTGAGTAAATTTAGATGAAAATAACTTCAATTTTGTTGGATTGTGAAAAAAAATTTAGTTGGAAGTGTCAAATTTTAATAAATTTATTTGAAATCAACTTCGATTTTTTTGGATTTTGTTGAGTATTTTTGTTGTAGGATCTATATTTGAGTAAATTTAGATGAAAATAACTTCAATTTTGTTGGATTGTGAAAAAAAATTTAGTTGGAAGTGTCAAATTTTAATAAATTTATTTGAAATCAACTTCGATTTTTTTGGATTTTGTTAAGTATTTTTGTTGTAGGATCTATATTTGAGTAAATTTAGATGAAAATAACTTCAATTTTGTTGGATTGTGAAAAAAAATTTAGTTGGAAATGTCAAATTTTAATAAATTTATTTGAAATCCACTTCGATTTTTTTGGATTTTATTGAGTATTTTTGTTGTAGGATCTATATTTGAGTAAATTTAGATGAAAATAACATCAATTTTTTGGATTGAGAAAAAAATTTTAGTTTGAAGTGTCGAATTTTTAAATTTATTTGAAATCAACTTCGATTATTTTGGATTTTGTTGAGTATTTTTGTTGTAGGATCTATATTTGAGTAGATTTAGATGAAAATAACTTCAATTTTTTGGATTGTGAAAAAACATTTTAGTTGGAAGGGTCAAATTTTAATAAATTTATTTGAAATCAACTTCGATTTTTTGGGATTTTGTTGAGTATTTTTGTTGTAGGATCTATATTTGAGTAAATTTAGATGAAAATAACTTATATAATGTGGTTTTTGACAAGATTTTGGTCAAATTTTAATAAATTCATTTGAAAGCAACTTCGATTTTTTTGGATTTTGTTGAGTATTCATGTTGTAGGATCTATATTTGATTAAATTTAGATGAAAATAACTTCAATTTTGTTGGATTGTGAAAAAAACTTATTTGGAAGTGTCAAATTTTAATAATATTATTTGAAACCAACTTCGATTTTTTTGGATTTTATTGAGTATTTTTGTTGTGGGATCTATATTTGAGTAAATTTAGATGAAAATGACATCAATTTTGTTGGATTGTGAAAAAAAATTTAGTTGGAAGTGTCAAATTTTAATAAATTTATTTGAAATCAACTTCGATTTTTTTGGATTTTGTTGAGTATTTTTGTTGTAGGATCTATATTTGAGTAAATTTAGATGAAAATAACTTCAATTTTGTTGGATTGTGAAAAAAAATTTAGTTGGAAATGTCAAATTTTAATAAATTTATTTGAAATCCACTTCGATTTTTTTGGATTTTGTTGAGTATTTTTGTTGTAGGATCTATATTTGAGTAAATTTAGATGAAAATAACTTCAATTTTGTTGGTTTATGAAAAAATTTTAGTTGGAAGTGTCAAATTTTAATAAATTTATTTGAAATCAACTTCGATTTTTTTGGATTTTGTTGAGTATTTTTGTTGTAGGATCTATATTTGAGTAAATTTAGATGAAAATAACATCAATTTGGTTGGTTTATGAAAAAATTTTAGTTGGAAGTGTCAAATTTTAATAAATTCATATGAAATCAACTTCGATTTTTTTGGATTTTGTCGAGTATTTTTGTTGTAGGATCTATATTTGATTAAATTTAGATGAAAATAACTTCAATTTTCTTGGATGTAGACAAGATTTTTGTCAAATTTTAATAAATTCATTTGAAATCAACTTCGATTTTTTTTGGATTTTGTTGAGAATTCTTGTTGTAGGATCTATATTTGATTAAATTTACATGAAAATAACTTCAATTTTGTTGGATTGTGAAAAAAATTTATTTGGAAGTGTCAAATTTTAATAATATTATTTGAAACCAACTTCGATTTTTTTGGATTTTATTGAGTATTTTTGTTGTAGGATCTATATTTGAGTAAATTTAGATGAAAATAACTTCAATTTTGTTGGTTTATGAAAAAAATTTAGTTGGAAGTGTCAAATTTTAATAAATTCATATGAAATCAATTTCGATTTTTTTGGATTTTGTCGAGTATTTTTGTTGTAGGATCTATATTTGATTAAATTTAGATGAAAATAACTTCGATTTTCTTGGATGTAGACAAGATTTTTGTCAAATTTTAATAAATTCATTTGAAATCAACTTCGATTTTTTTTGGATTTTGTTGAGAATTCTTGTTGTAGGATCTATATTTGATTAAATTTACATGAAAATAACTTCAATTTTGTTGGATTGTGAAAAAAATTTATTTGGAAGTGTCAAATTTTAATAATATTATTTGAAACCAACTTCGATTTTTTTGGATTTTATTGAGTATTTTTGTTGTAGGATCTATATTTGAGTAAATTTAGATGAAAATAATTTCAATTTTGTTGGTTTATGAAAAAATTTTAGTTGGAAGTGTCAAATTTTAATAAATTCATATGAAATCAATTTCGATTTTTTTGGATTTTGTCGAGTATTTTTGTTGTAGGATCTATATTTGATTAAATTTAGATGAAAATAACTTCGATTTTCTTGGATGTAGACAAGATTTTTGTCAAATTTTAATAAATTCATTTGAAATCAACTTCGATTTTTTTGGATTTTGTTGAGAATTCTTGTTGTAGGATCTATATTTGATTAAATTTACACGAAAATAACTTCAATTTTGTTGGATTGTGAAAAAAATTTATTTGGAAGTGTCAAATTTTAATAATATTATTTGAAACCAACTTCGATTTTTTTGGATATTATTGAGTATTTTTGTTGTAGGATCTATATTTGAGTAAATTTAGATGAAAATAACTTCAATTTTGTTGGATTGTGAAAAAAATTTTAGTTGGAAGTGTCAAATTTTAATAAATTCATATGAAATCAACTTCGATTTTTTTGGATTTTGTCGAGTATTTTTGTTGTAGGATCTATATTTGAGTAAATTTAGATGAAAATAACTTATATTATGTGGATTTTTACAAGATTTTGGTCAAATTTTAATAAATTCATTTGAAAGCAACTTCGATTTTTTTGGATTTTGTTGAGTATTCTTGTTGTAGGATCTATATTTGAGTAAATTTAGACGAAAATAACTTCAATTTTGTTGGATTGTGAACAAAATTTTAGTTGGAAGTGTCAAATTTTAATAAATTTATTTGAAATCAACTTCGATTTTTTGGATTTTGTTGAGTATTTTTGATGTAGGATCTATATTTGAGTAAATTTAGATGAAAATAACTTCAATTTTGTTGGATTGTGAAAAAAAATTTAGTTGGAAGTGTCAAATTTTAATAAATTTATTTGAAATCAACTTCGATTTTTTTGGATTTTGTTGAGTATTTTTGTTGTAGGATCTATATTTGAGTAAATTTAGATGAAAATAACTTCAATTTTGTTGGATTGTGAAAAAAAATTTAGTTGGAAGTGTCAAATTTTAATAAATTCATATGAAATCAATTTCGATTTTTTTGGATTTTGTCGAGTATTTTTGTTGTAGGATCTATATTTGATTAAATTTAGATGAAAATAACTTCGATTTTCTTGGATGTAGACAAGATTTTTGTCAAATTTTAATAAATTCATTTGAAATCAACTTCGATTTTTTTGGATTTTGTTGAGAATTCTTGTTGTAGGATCTATATTTGATTAAATTTACACGAAAATAACTTCAATTTTGTTGGATTGTGAAAAAAATTTATTTGGAAGTGTCAAATTTTAATAATATTATTTGAAACCAACTTCGATTTTTTTGGATATTATTGAGTATTTTTGTTGTAGGATCTATATTTGAGTAAATTTAGATGAAAATAACTTCAATTTTGTTGGATTGTGAAAAAAATTTTAGTTGGAAGTGTCAAATTTTAATAAATTCATATGAAATCAACTTCGATTTTTTTGGATTTTGTCGAGTATTTTTGTTGTAGGATCTATATTTGAGTAAATTTAGATGAAAATAACTTATATTATGTGGATTTTTACAAGATTTTGGTCAAATTTTAATAAATTCATTTGAAAGCAACTTCGATTTTTTTGGATTTTGTTGAGTATTCTTGTTGTAGGATCTATATTTGAGTAAATTTAGACGAAAATAACTTCAATTTTGTTGGATTGTGAACAAAATTTTAGTTGGAAGTGTCAAATTTTAATAAATTTATTTGAAACCAACTTCGATTTTTTTGGATTTTGTTGAGTATTTTTGTTGTAGGATCTATATTTGAGTAAATTTAGATGAAAATAACTTCAATTTTTTGGATTGTGAAAAAAATTTTAGTTGGAAGTGTCAAATTTTAATAAATTTATTTGAAATCAACTTCGATTTTTTTGGATTTTGTTAAGTATTTTTGTTGTAGGATCTATATTTGAGTAAATTTAGATGAAAATAACTTCAATTTTGTTGGTTTATGAAAAAATTTTAGTTGGAAGTGTCAAATTTTAATAAATTCATATGAAATCAACTTCGATTTTTTTGGATTTTGTCGAGTATTTTGGTTGTAGGATCTATATTTGAGTAAATTTAGATGAAAATAACTTATATTATGTGGATTTTGACAAGATTTTTGTCAAATTTTAATAAATTCATTTGAAATCAACTTCGATTTTTTTGGATTTTGTTGAGAATTCTTGTTGTAGGATCTATATTTGATTAAATTTAGATGAAAATAACTTCAATTTTGTTGGATTATGAAAAAAAATTTAGTTGGAAATGTCAAATTTTAATAATATTATTTTAAACCAACTTCGATTTTTTTGGATTTTATTGAGTATTTTTGTTGTAGGATCTATATTTGAGTAAATTTAGATGAAAATAACATCAATTTTTTGGATTGTGAAAAAAATTTTAGTTGGAAGTGTCGAATTTTTAAATTTATTTGAAATCAACTTCGATTATTTTGGATTTTGTTGAGTATTTTTGTTGTAGGATCTATATTTGAGTAGATTTAGATGAAAATAACTTCAATTTTTTGGATTGTGAAAAAACATTTTAGTTGGAAGGGTCAAATTTTAATAAATTTATTTGAAATCAACTTCGATTTTTTGGGATTTTGTTGAGTATTTTTGTTGTAGGATCTATATTTGAGTAAATTTAGATGAAAATAACTTATATAATGTGGTTTTTGACAAGATTTTGGTCAAATTTTAATAAATTCATTTGAAAGCAACTTCGATTTTTTTGGATTTTGTTGAGTATTCTTGTTGTAGGATCTATATTTGATTAAATTTAGATGAAAATAACTTCAATTTTGTTGGATTGTGAAAAAAACTTATTTGGAAGTGTCAAATTTTAATAATATTATTTGAAACCAACTTCGATTTTTTTGGATTTTATTGAGTATTTTTGTTGTGGGATCTATATTTGAGTAAATTTAGATGAAAATGACATCAATTTTTTGGATTGTGAAAAAAATTTTAGTTGGAAGTGTCGAATTTTTAAATTTATTTGAAATCAACTTCGATTTTTTTGGATTTTGTTGAGTATTTTTGTTGTAGGATCTATATTTGAGTAAATTTAGATGAAAATAACTTCAATTTTGTTGGATTGTGAAAAAAAATTTAGTTGGAAGTGTCAAATTTTAATAATATTATTTTAAACCAACTTCGATTTTTTTGGATTTTATTGAGTATTTTTGTTGTAGGATCTATATTTGAGTAAATTTAGATGAAAATAACATCAATTTTTTGGATTGTGAAAAAAATTTTAGTTGGAAGTGTCGAATTTTTAAATTTATTTGAAATCAACTTCGATTATTTTGGATTTTGTTGAGTATTTTTGTTGTAGGATCTATATTTGAGTAGATTTAGATGAAAATAACTTCAATTTTTTGGATTGTGAAAAAACATTTTAGTTGGAAGGGTCAAATTTTAATAAATTTATTTGAAATCAACTTCGATTTTTTGGGATTTTGTTGAGTATTTTTGTTGTAGGATCTATATTTGAGTAAATTTAGATGAAAATAACTTATATAATGTGGTTTTTGACAAGATTTTGGTCAAATTTTAATAAATTCATTTGAAAGCAACTTCGATTTTTTTGGATTTTGTTGAGTATTCTTGTTGTAGGATCTATATTTGATTAAATTTAGATGAAAATAACTTCAATTTTGTTGGATTGTGAAAAAAACTTATTTGGAAGTGTCAAATTTTAATAATATTATTTGAAACCAACTTCGATTTTTTTGGATTTTATTGAGTATTTTTGTTGTGGGATCTATATTTGAGTAAATTTAGATGAAAATGACATCAATTTTTTGGATTGTGAAAAAAATTTTAGTTGGAAGTGTCGAATTTTTAAATTTATTTGAAATCAACTTCGATTTTTTTGGATTTTGTTGAGTATTTTTGTTGTAGGATCTATATTTGAGTAAATTTAGATGAAAATAACTTCAATTTTGTTGGATTGTGAAAAAAAATTTAGTTGGAAGTGTCAAATTTTAATAAATTTATTTGAAATCCACTTCGATTTTTTTGGATTTTGTTGAGTATTTTTGTTGTAGGATCTATATTTGAGTAAATTTAGATGAAAATTACTTCAATTTTGTTGGATTGTGAAAAAAATTTTAGTTGGAAGTGTCAAATTTTAATAAATTTATTTGAAATCAACTTCGATTTTTTGGATTTTGTTGTGTATTTTTGATGTAGGATCTATATTTGAGTAAATTTAGATGAAAATAACATCAATTTTTTGGATTGTGAAAAAAATTTTAGTTGGAAGTGTCGAATTTTTAAATTTATTTGAAATCAACTTCGATTATTTTGGATTTTGTTGAGTATTTTTGTTGTAGGATCTATATTTGAGTAGATTTAGATGAAAATAACTTCAATTTTTTGGATTGTGAAAAAACATTTTAGTTGGAAGGGTCAAATTTTAATAAATTTATTTGAAATCAACTTCGATTTTTTGGGATTTTGTTGAGTATTTTTGTTGTAGGATCTATATTTGAGTAAATTTAGATGAAAATAACTTATATAATGTGGTTTTTGACAAGATTTTGGTCAAATTTTAATAAATTCATTTGAAAGCAACTTCGATTTTTTTGGATTTTGTTGAGTATTCTTGTTGTAGGATCTATATTTGATTAAATTTAGATGAAAATAACTTCAATTTTGTTGGATTGTGAAAAAAACTTATTTGGAAGTGTCAAATTTTAATAATATTATTTGAAACCAACTTCGATTTTTTTGGATTTTATTGAGTATTTTTGTTGTGGGATCTATATTTGAGTAAATTTAGATGAAAATGACATCAATTTTTTGGATTGTGAAAAAAATTTTAGTTGGAAGTGTCGAATTTTTAAATTTATTTGAAATCAACTTCGATTTTTTTGGATTTTGTTGAGTATTTTTGTTGTAGGATCTATATTTGAGTAAATTTAGATGAAAATAACTTCAATTTTGTTGGATTGTGAAAAAAAATTTAGTTGGAAGTGTCAAATTTTAATAATATTATTTTAAACCAACTTCGATTTTTTTGGATTTTATTGAGTATTTTTGTTGTAGGATCTATATTTGAGTAAATTTAGATGAAAATAACATCAATTTTTTGGATTGTGAAAAAAATTTTAGTTGGAAGTGTCGAATTTTTAAATTTATTTGAAATCAACTTCGATTATTTTGGATTTTGTTGAGTATTTTTGTTGTAGGATCTATATTTGAGTAGATTTAGATGAAAATAACTTCAATTTTTTGGATTGTGAAAAAACATTTTAGTTGGAAGGGTCAAATTTTAATAAATTTATTTGAAATCAACTTCGATTTTTTGGGATTTTGTAGAGTATTTTTGTTGTAGGATCTATATTTGAGTAAATTTAGATGAAAATAACTTATATAATGTGGTTTTTGACAAGATTTTGGTCAAATTTTAATAAATTCATTTGAAAGCAACTTCGATTTTTTTGGATTTTGTTGAGTATTCTTGTTGTAGGATCTATATTTGATTAAATTTAGATGAAAATAACTTCAATTTTGTTGGATTGTGAAAAAAACTTATTTGGAAGTGTCAAATTTTAATAATATTATTTGAAACCAACTTCGATTTTTTTGGATTTTATTGAGTATTTTTGTTGTGGGATCTATATTTGAGTAAATTTAGATGAAAATGACATCAATTTTTTGGATTGTGAAAAAAATTTTAGTTGGAAGTGTCGAATTTTTAAATTTATTTGAAATCAACTTCGATTTTTTTGGATTTTGTTGAGTATTTTTGTTGTAGGATCTATATTTGAGTAAATTTAGATGAAAATAACTTCAATTTTGTTGGATTGTGAAAAAAAATTTAGTTGGAAGTGTCAAATTTTAATAAATTTATTTGAAATCCACTTCGATTTTTTTGGATTTTGTTGAGTATTTTTGTTGTAGGATCTATATTTGAGTAAATTTAGATGAAAATTACTTCAATTTTGTTGGATTGTGAAAAAAATTTTAGTTGGAAGTGTCAAATTTTAATAAATTTATTTGAAATCAACTTCGATTTTTTGGATTTTGTTGTGTATTTTTGATGTAGGATCTATATTTGAGTAAATTTAGATGAAAATAACTTCAATTTTGTTGGATTGTGAAAAAAAATTTAGTTGGAAGTGTCAAATTTTAATAAATTTATTTGAAATCAACTTCGATTTTTTTGGATTTTGTTGAGTATTTTTGTTGTAGGATCTATATTTGAGTAAATTTAGATGAAAATAACTTCAATTTTGTTGGATTGTGAAAAAAAATTTAGTTGGAAGTGTCAAATTTTAATAAATTTATTTGAAATCAACTTCGATTTTTTTGGATTTTGTTAAGTATTTTTGTTGTAGGATCTATATTTGAGTAAATTTAGATGAAAATAACTTCAATTTTGTTGGATTGTGAAAAAAAATTTAGTTGGAAATGTCAAATTTTAATAAATTTATTTGAAATCCACTTCGATTTTTTTGGATTTTATTGAGTATTTTTGTTGTAGGATCTATATTTGAGTAAATTTAGATGAAAATAACATCAATTTTTTGGATTGAGAAAAAAATTTTAGTTTGAAGTGTCGAATTTTTAAATTTATTTGAAATCAACTTCGATTATTTTGGATTTTGTTGAGTATTTTTGTTGTAGGATCTATATTTGAGTAGATTTAGATGAAAATAACTTCAATTTTTTGGATTGTGAAAAAACATTTTAGTTGGAAGGGTCAAATTTTAATAAATTTATTTGAAATCAACTTCGATTTTTTGGGATTTTGTTGAGTATTTTTGTTGTAGGATCTATATTTGAGTAAATTTAGATGAAAATAACTTATGTTATGTGGATTTTGACAAGATTTTGGTCAAATTTTAATAAATTCATTTGAAAGCAACTTCGATTTTTTTGGATTTTGTTGAGTATTCTTGTTGTAGGATCTATATTTGATTAAATTTAGATGAAAATAACTTCAATTTTGTTGGATTGTGAAAAAAACTTATTTGGAAGTGTCAAATTTTAATAATATTATTTGAAACCAACTTCGATTTGTTTGGATTTTATTGAGTATTTTTGTTGTGGTATCTATATTTGAGTAAATTTAGATGAAAATAACATCAATTTTTTGGATTGTGAAAAAAATTTTAGTTGGAAGTGTCGAATTTTTAAATTTATTTGAAATCAACTTCGATTATTTTGGATTTTGTTGAGTATTTTTGTTGTAGGATCTATATTTGAGTAGATTTAGATGAAAATAACTTCAATTGTTTGGATTGTGAAAAAAAGTTTTAGTTGGAAGGGTCAAATTTTAATAAATTTATTTGAAATCAACTTCGATTTTTTTGGATTTTGTTGAGAATTTTTGTTGTAGGATCTATATTTGAGTAAATTTAGATGAAAATAACTTCAATTTTGCTGGATTGTGAAAAAAATTTTAGTTGGAAGTGTCAAATTTTAATAAATTTATTTGAAATCAACTTCGATTTTTTTGGATTTTGTAGAGTATTTTTGTTGTAGGATCTATATTTGAGTAAATTTAGATGAAAATAACTTCAATTTTTTGGATTGTGAAAAAACATTTTAGATGGAAGGGTCAAATTTTAATAAATTTATTTGAAATCAACTTCGATTTTTTTGGATTTTGTTGAGAATTTTTGTTGTAGGATCTATATTTGAGTAAATTTAGATGAAAATTACTTCAATTTTGTTGGATTGTGAAAAAAATTTTAGTTGGAAGTGTCAAATTTTAATAAATTTATTTGAAATCAACTTCGATTTTTTTGGATTTTGTTGAGTATTTTTGTTGTAGGGTCTATATTTGAGTAAATTTAGATGAAAATAACTTCAATTTTGTTGGATTATGAACAAAATTTTATTTGGAAGTGTCCAATTTTAATAAATTTATTTGAAATCAACTTCGATTTTTTGGATTTTGTTGAGTATTTTTGATGTAGGATCTATATTTGAGTAAATTTAGATGAAAATAACTTCAATTTTGTTGGATTGTGAAAAAAAATTTAGTTGGAAGTGTCAAATTTTAATAAATTTATTTGAAATCAACTTCGATTTTTTTGGATTTTGTTGAGTATTTTTGTTGTAGGATCTATATTTGAGTAAATTTAGATGAAAATAACTTCAATTTTGTTGGATTGTGAAAAAAAATTTAGTTGGAAGTGTCAAATTTTAATAAATTTATTTGAAATCAACTTCGATTTTTTTGGATTTTGTTAAGTATTTTTGTTGTAGGATCTATATTTGAGTAAATTTAGATGAAAATAACTTCAATTTTGTTGGATTGTGAAAAAAAATTTAGTTGGAAATGTCAAATTTTAATAAATTTATTTGAAATCCACTTCGATTTTTTTGGATTTTATTGAGTATTTTTGTTGTAGGATCTATATTTGAGTAAATTTAGATGAAAATAACATCAATTTTTTGGATTGAGAAAAAAATTTTAGTTTGAAGTGTCGAATTTTTAAATTTATTTGAAATCAACTTCGATTATTTTGGATTTTGTTGAGTATTTTTGTTGTAGGATCTATATTTGAGTAGATTTAGATGAAAATAACTTCAATTTTTTGGATTGTGAAAAAACATTTTAGTTGGAAGGGTCAAATTTTAATAAATTTATTTGAAATCAACTTCGATTTTTTGGGATTTTGTTGAGTATTTTTGTTGTAGGATCTATATTTGAGTAAATTTAGATGAAAATAACTTATATAATGTGGTTTTTGACAAGATTTTGGTCAAATTTTAATAAATTCATTTGAAAGCAACTTCGATTTTTTTGGATTTTGTTGAGTATTCATGTTGTAGGATCTATATTTGATTAAATTTAGATGAAAATAACTTCAATTTTGTTGGATTGTGAAAAAAACTTATTTGGAAGTGTCAAATTTTAATAATATTATTTGAAACCAACTTCGATTTTTTTGGATTTTATTGAGTATTTTTGTTGTGGGATCTATATTTGAGTAAATTTAGATGAAAATGACATCAATTTTGTTGGATTGTGAAAAAAAATTTAGTTGGAAGTGTCAAATTTTAATAAATTTATTTGAAATCAACTTCGATTTTTTTGGATTTTGTTGAGTATTTTTGTTGTAGGATCTATATTTGAGTAAATTTAGATGAAAATAACTTCAATTTTGTTGGATTGTGAAAAAAAATTTAGTTGGAAATGTCAAATTTTAATAAATTTATTTGAAATCCACTTCGATTTTTTTGGATTTTGTTGAGTATTTTTGTTGTAGGATCTATATTTGAGTAAATTTAGATGAAAATAACTTCAATTTTGTTGGTTTATGAAAAAATTTTAGTTGGAAGTGTCAAATTTTAATAAATTTATTTGAAATCAACTTCGATTTTTTTGGATTTTGTTGAGTATTTTTGTTGTAGGATCTATATTTGAGTAAATTTAGATGAAAATAACATCAATTTGGTTGGTTTATGAAAAAATTTTAGTTGGAAGTGTCAAATTTTAATAAATTCATATGAAATCAACTTCGATTTTTTTGGATTTTGTCGAGTATTTTTGTTGTAGGATCTATATTTGATTAAATTTAGATGAAAATAACTTCAATTTTCTTGGATGTAGACAAGATTTTTGTCAAATTTTAATAAATTCATTTGAAATCAACTTCGATTTTTTTTGGATTTTGTTGAGAATTCTTGTTGTAGGATCTATATTTGATTAAATTTACATGAAAATAACTTCAATTTTGTTGGATTGTGAAAAAAATTTATTTGGGAGTGTCAAATTTTAATAATATTATTTGAAACCAACTTCGATTTTTTTGGATTTTATTGAGTATTTTTGTTGTAGGATCTATATTTGAGTAAATTTAGATGAAAATAACTTCAATTTTGTTGGTTTATGAAAAAAATTTAGTTGGAAGTGTCAAATTTTAATAAATTCATATGAAATCAATTTCGATTTTTTTGGATTTTGTCGAGTATTTTTGTTGTAGGATCTATATTTGATTAAATTTAGATGAAAATAACTTCGATTTTCTTGGATGTAGACAAGATTTTTGTCAAATTTTAATAAATTCATTTGAAATCAACTTCGATTTTTTTTGGATTTTGTTGAGAATTCTTGTTGTAGGATCTATATTTGATTAAATTTACATGAAAATAACTTCAATTTTGTTGGATTGTGAAAAAAATTTATTTGGAAGTGTCAAATTTTAATAATATTATTTGAAACCAACTTCGATTTTTTTGGATTTTATTGAGTATTTTTGTTGTAGGATCTATATTTGAGTAAATTTAGATGAAAATAATTTCAATTTTGTTGGTTTATGAAAAAATTTTAGTTGGAAGTGTCAAATTTTAATAAATTCATATGAAATCAATTTCAATTTTTTTGGATTTTGTCGAGTATTTTTGTTGTAGGATCTATATTTGATTAAATTTAGATGAAAATAACTTCGATTTTCTTGGATGTAGACAAGATTTTTGTCAAATTTTAATAAATTCATTTGAAATCAACTTCGATTTTTTTGGATTTTGTTGAGAATTCTTGTTGTAGGATCTATATTTGATTAAATTTACACGAAAATAACTTCAATTTTGTTGGATTGTGAAAAAAATTTATTTGGAAGTGTCAAATTTTAATAATATTATTTGAAACCAACTTCGATTTTTTTGGATATTATTGAGTATTTTTGTTGTAGGATCTATATTTGAGTAAATTTAGATGAAAATAACTTCAATTTTGTTGGATTGTGAAAAAAATTTTAGTTGGAAGTGTCAAATTTTAATAAATTCATATGAAATCAACTTCGATTTTTTTGGATTTTGTCGAGTATTTTTGTTGTAGGATCTATATTTGAGTAAATTTAGATGAAAATAACTTATATTATGTGGATTTTTACAAGATTTTGGTCAAATTTTAATAAATTCATTTGAAAGCAACTTCGATTTTTTTGGATTTTGTTGAGTATTCTTGTTGTAGGATCTATATTTGAGTAAATTTAGACGAAAATAACTTCAATTTTGTTGGATTGTGAACAAAATTTTAGTTGGAAGTGTCAAATTTTAATAAATTTATTTGAAATCAACTTCGATTTTTTGGATTTTGTTGAGTATTTTTGATGTAGGATCTATATTTGAGTAAATTTAGATGAAAATAACTTCAATTTTGTTGGATTGTGAAAAAAAATTTAGTTGGAAGTGTCAAATTTTAATAAATTTATTTGAAATCAACTTCGATTTTTTTGGATTTTGTTGAGTATTTTTGTTGTAGGATCTATATTTGAGTAAATTTAGATGAAAATAACTTCAATTTTGTTGGATTGTGAAAAAAAATTTAGTTGGAAGTGTCAAATTTTAATAAATTCATATGAAATCAATTTCGATTTTTTTGGATTTTGTCGAGTATTTTTGTTGTAGGATCTATATTTGATTAAATTTAGATGAAAATAACTTCGATTTTCTTGGATGTAGACAAGATTTTTGTCAAATTTTAATAAATTCATTTGAAATCAACTTCGATTTTTTTGGATTTTGTTGAGAATTCTTGTTGTAGGATCTATATTTGATTAAATTTACACGAAAATAACTTCAATTTTGTTGGATTGTGAAAAAAATTTATTTGGAAGTGTCAAATTTTAATAATATTATTTGAAACCAACTTCGATTTTTTTGGATATTATTGAGTATTTTTGTTGTAGGATCTATATTTGAGTAAATTTAGATGAAAATAACTTCAATTTTGTTGGATTGTGAAAAAAATTTTAGTTGGAAGTGTCAAATTTTAATAATTTCATATGAAATCAACTTCGATTTTTTTGGATTTTGTCGAGTATTTTTGTTGTAGGATCTATATTTGAGTAAATTTAGATGAAAATAACTTATATTATGTGGATTTTTACAAGATTTTGGTCAAATTTTAATAAATTCATTTGAAAGCAACTTCGATTTTTTTGGATTTTGTTGAGTATTCTTGTTGTAGGATCTATATTTGAGTAAATTTAGACGAAAATAACTTCAATTTTGTTGGATTGTGAACAAAATTTTAGTTGGAAGTGTCAAATTTTAATAAATTTATTTGAAACCAACTTCGATTTTTTTGGATTTTGTTGAGTATTTTTGTTGTAGGATCTATATTTGAGTAAATTTAGATGAAAATAACTTCAATTTTTTGGATTGTGAAAAAAATTTTAGTTGGAAGTGTCAAATTTTAATAAATTTATTTGAAATCAACTTCGATTTTTTTGGATTTTGTTAAGTATTTTTGTTGTAGGATCTATATTTGAGTAAATTTAGATGAAAATAACTTCAATTTTGTTGGTTTATGAAAAAATTTTAGTTGGAAGTGTCAAATTTTAATAAATTCATATGAAATCAACTTCGATTTTTTTGGATTTTGTCGAGTATTTTGGTTGTAGGATCTATATTTGAGTAAATTTAGATGAAAATAACTTATATTATGTGGATTTTGACAAGATTTTTGTCAAATTTTAATAAATTCATTTGAAATCAACTTCGATTTTTTTGGATTTTGTTGAGAATTCTTGTTGTAGGATCTATATTTGATTAAATTTAGATGAAAATAACTTCAATTTTGTTGGATTATGAAAAAAAATTTAGTTGGAAATGTCAAATTTTAATAATATTATTTTAAACCAACTTCGATTTTTTTGGATTTTATTGAGTATTTTTGTTGTAGGATCTATATTTGAGTAAATTTAGATGAAAATAACATCAATTTTTTGGATTGTGAAAAAAATTTTAGTTGGAAGTGTCGAATTTTTAAATTTATTTGAAATCAACTTCGATTATTTTGGATTTTGTTGAGTATTTTTGTTGTAGGATCTATATTTGAGTAGATTTAGATGAAAATAACTTCAATTTTTTGGATTGTGAAAAAACATTTTAGTTGGAAGGGTCAAATTTTAATAAATTTATTTGAAATCAACTTCGATTTTTTGGGATTTTGTTGAGTATTTTTGTTGTAGGATCTATATTTGAGTAAATTTAGATGAAAATAACTTATATAATGTGGTTTTTGACAAGATTTTGGTCAAATTTTAATAAATTCATTTGAAAGCAACTTCGATTTTTTTGGATTTTGTTGAGTATTCTTGTTGTAGGATCTATATTTGATTAAATTTAGATGAAAATAACTTCAATTTTGTTGGATTGTGAAAAAAACTTATTTGGAAGTGTCAAATTTTAATAATATTATTTGAAACCAACTTCGATTTTTTTGGATTTTATTGAGTATTTTTGTTGTGGGATCTATATTTGAGTAAATTTAGATGAAAATGACATCAATTTTTTGGATTGTGAAAAAAATTTTAGTTGGAAGTGTCGAATTTTTAAATTTATTTGAAATCAACTTCGATTTTTTTGGATTTTGTTGAGTATTTTTGTTGTAGGATCTATATTTGAGTAAATTTAGATGAAAATAACTTCAATTTTGTTGGATTGTGAAAAAAAATTTAGTTGGAAGTGTCAAATTTTAATAAATTTATTTGAAATCCACTTCGATTTTTTTGGATTTTGTTGAGTATTTTTGTTGTAGGATCTATATTTGAGTAAATTTAGATGAAAATTACTTCAATTTTGTTGGATTGTGAAAAAAATTTTAGTTGGAAGTGTCAAATTTTAATAAATTTATTTGAAATCAACTTCGATTTTTTGGATTTTGTTGTGTATTTTTGATGTAGGATCTATATTTGAGTAAATTTAGATGAAAATAACTTCAATTTTGTTGGATTGTGAAAAAAAATTTAGTTGGAAGTGTCAAATTTTAATAAATTTATTTGAAATCAACTTCGATTTTTTTGGATTTTGTTGAGTATTTTTGTTGTAGGATCTATATTTGAGTAAATTTAGATGAAAATAACTTCAATTTTGTTGGATTGTGAAAAAAAATTTAGTTGGAAGTGTCAAATTTTAATAAATTTATTTGAAATCAACTTCGATTTTTTTGGATTTTGTTAAGTATTTTTGTTGTAGGATCTATATTTGAGTAAATTTAGATGAAAATAACTTCAATTTTGTTGGATTGTGAAAAAAAATTTAGTTGGAAATGTCAAATTTTAATAAATTTATTTGAAATCCACTTCGATTTTTTTGGATTTTATTGAGTATTTTTGTTGTAGGATCTATATTTGAGTAAATTTAGATGAAAATAACATCAATTTTTTGGATTGAGAAAAAAATTTTAGTTTGAAGTGTCGAATTTTTAAATTTATTTGAAATCAACTTCGATTATTTTGGATTTTGTTGAGTATTTTTGTTGTAGGATCTATATTTGAGTAGATTTAGATGAAAATAACTTCAATTTTTTGGATTGTGAAAAAACATTTTAGTTGGAAGGGTCAAATTTTAATAAATTTATTTGAAATCAACTTCGATTTTTTGGGATTTTGTTGAGTATTTTTGTTGTAGGATCTATATTTGAGTAAATTTAGATGAAAATAACTTATGTTATGTGGATTTTGACAAGATTTTGGTCAAATTTTAATAAATTCATTTGAAAGCAACTTCGATTTTTTTGGATTTTGTTGAGTATTCTTGTTGTAGGATCTATATTTGATTAAATTTAGATGAAAATAACTTCAATTTTGTTGGATTGTGAAAAAAACTTATTTGGAAGTGTCAAATTTTAATAATATTATTTGAAACCAACTTCGATTTGTTTGGATTTTATTGAGTATTTTTGTTGTGGGATCTATATTTGAGTAAATTTAGATGAAAATAACATCAATTTTTTGGATTGTGAAAAAAATTTTAGTTGGAAGTGTCGAATTTTTAAATTTATTTGAAATCAACTTCGATTATTTTGGATTTTGTTGAGTATTTTTGTTGTAGGATCTATATTTGAGTAGATTTAGATGAAAATAACTTCAATTGTTTGGATTGTGAAAAAAAGTTTTAGTTGGAAGGGTCAAATTTTAATAAATTTATTTGAAATCAACTTCGATTTTTTTGGATTTTGTTGAGAATTTTTGTTGTAGGATCTATATTTGAGTAAATTTAGATGAAAATAACTTCAATTTTGCTGGATTGTGAAAAAAATTTTAGTTGGAAGTGTCAAATTTTAATAAATTTATTTGAAATCAACTTCGATTTTTTTGGATTTTGTAGAGTATTTTTGTTGTAGGATCTATATTTGAGTAAATTTAGATGAAAATAACTTCAATTTTTTGGATTGTGAAAAAACATTTTAGATGGAAGGGTCAAATTTTAATAAATTTATTTGAAATCAACTTCGATTTTTTTGGATTTTGTTGAGAATTTTTGTTGTAGGATCTATATTTGAGTAAATTTAGATGAAAATTACTTCAATTTTGTTGGATTGTGAAAAAAATTTTAGTTGGAAGTGTCAAATTTTAATAAATTTATTTGAAATCAACTTCGATTTTTTTGGATTTTGTTGAGTATTTTTGTTGTAGGGTCTATATTTGAGTAAATTTAGATGAAAATAACTTCAATTTTGTTGGATTATGAACAAAATTTTATTTGGAAGTGTCCAATTTTAATAAATTTATTTGAAATCAACTTCGATTTTTTGGATTTTGTTGAGTATTTTTGATGTAGGATCTATATTTGAGTAAATTTAGATGAAAATAACTTCAATTTTGTTGGATTGTGAAAAAAAATTTAGTTGGAAGTGTCAAATTTTAATAAATTTATTTGAAATCAACTTCGATTTTTTTGGATTTTGTTGAGTATTTTTGTTGTAGGATCTATATTTGAGTAAATTTAGATGAAAATAACTTCAATTTTGTTGGATTGTGAAAAAAAATTTAGTTGGAAGTGTCAAATTTTAATAAATTTATTTGAAATCAACTTCGATTTTTTTGGATTTTGTTAAGTATTTTTGTTGTAGGATCTATATTTGAGTAAATTTAGATGAAAATAACTTCAATTTTGTTGGATTGTGAAAAAAAATTTAGTTGGAAATGTCAAATTTTAATAAATTTATTTGAAATCCACTTCGATTTTTTTGGATTTTATTGAGTATTTTTGTTGTAGGATCTATATTTGAGTAAATTTAGATGAAAATAACATCAATTTTTTGGATTGAGAAAAAAATTTTAGTTTGAAGTGTCGAATTTTTAAATTTATTTGAAATCAACTTCGATTATTTTGGATTTTGTTGAGTATTTTTGTTGTAGGATCTATATTTGAGTAGATTTAGATGAAAATAACTTCAATTTTTTGGATTGTGAAAAAACATTTTAGTTGGAAGGGTCAAATTTTAATAAATTTATTTGAAATCAACTTCGATTTTTTGGGATTTTGTTGAGTATTTTTGTTGTAGGATCTATATTTGAGTAAATTTAGATGAAAATAACTTATATAATGTGGTTTTTGACAAGATTTTGGTCAAATTTTAATAAATTCATTTGAAAGCAACTTCGATTTTTTTGGATTTTGTTGAGTATTCATGTTGTAGGATCTATATTTGATTAAATTTAGATGAAAATAACTTCAATTTTGTTGGATTGTGAAAAAAACTTATTTGGAAGTGACAAATTTTAATAATATTATTTGAAACCAACTTCGATTTTTTTGGATTTTATTGAGTATTTTTGTTGTGGGATCTATATTTGAGTAAATTTAGATGAAAATGACATCAATTTTTTGGATTGTGAAAAAAATTTTAGTTGGAAGTGTCGAATTTTTAAATTTATTTGAAATCAACTTCGATTTTTTTGGATTTTGTTGAGTATTTTTGTTGTAGGATCTATATTTGA
Organism: Andrena fulva; assembly: GCA_946251845.1. Taxonomy (NCBI): domain Eukaryota; kingdom Metazoa; phylum Arthropoda; class Insecta; order Hymenoptera; family Andrenidae; genus Andrena; species Andrena fulva. The sequence goes on along the minus strand of CAMITZ010000003.1, from coordinate 2,731,549 downwards.
GTAAATTTAGATGAAAATAACTTCAATTTTGTTGGATTGTGAAAAAAAATTTAGTTGGAACTGTCAAATTTTAATAAATTTATTTGAAATCCACTTCGATTTTTTTGGATTTTGTTGAGTATTTTTGTTGTAGGATCTATATTTGAGTAAATTTAGATGAAAATAACTTCAATTTTGTTGGATTGTGAAAAAAATTTTAGTTGGAAGTGTCAAATTTTAATAAATTTATTTGAAATCAACTTCGATTTTTTTGGATTTTGTTGAGTATTTTTGTTGTAGGGTCTATATTTGAGTAAATTTAGATGAAAATAACTTCAATTTTGTTGGATTATGAACAAAATTTTATTTGGAAGTGTCCAATTTTAATAAATTTATTTGAAATCAACTTCGATTTTTTGGATTTTGTTGAGTATTTTTGATGTAGGATCTATATTTGAGTAAATTTAGATGAAAATAACTTCAATTTTGTTGGATTGTGAAAAAAAATTTAGTTGGAAGTGTCAAATTTTAATAAATTTATTTGAAATCAACTTCGATTTTTTTGGATTTTGTTGAGTATTTTTGTTGTAGGATCTATATTTGAGTAAATTTAGATGAAAATAACTTCAATTTTGTTGGATTGTGAAAAAAAATTTAGTTGGAAGTGTCAAATTTTAATAAATTTATTTGAAATCAACTTCGATTTTTTTGGATTTTGTTGAGTATTTTTGTTGTAGGATCTATATTTGAGTAAATTTAGATGAAAATAACTTCAATTTTGTTGGATTGTGAAAAAAAATTTAGTTGGAAATGTCAAATTTTAATAAATTTATTTGAAATCCACTTCGATTTTTTTGGATTTTGTTGAGTATTTTTGTTGTAGGATCTATATTTGAGTAAATTTAGATGAAAATAACTTCAATTTTGTTGGTTTATGAAAAAATTTTAGTTGGAAGTGTCAAATTTTAATAAATTTATTTGAAATCAACTTCGATTTTTTTGGATTTTGTTGAGTATTTTTGTTGTAGGATCTATATTTGAGTAAATTTAGATGAAAATAACATCAATTTGGTTGGTTTATGAAAAAATTTTAGTTGGAAGTGTCAAATTTTAATAAATTCATATGAAATCAACTTCGATTTTTTTGGATTTTGTCGAGTATTTTTGTTGTAGGATCTATATTTGATTAAATTTAGATGAAAATAACTTCAATTTTCTTGGATGTAGACAAGATTTTTGTCAAATTTTAATAAATTCATTTGAAATCAACTTCGATTTTTTTTGGATTTTGTTGAGAATTCTTGTTGTAGGATCTATATTTGATTAAATTTACATGAAAATAACTTCAATTTTGTTGGATTGTGAAAAAAATTTATTTGGAAGTGTCAAATTTTAATAATATTATTTGAAACCAACTTCGATTTTTTTGGATTTTATTGAGTATTTTTGTTGTAGGATCTATATTTGAGTAAATTTAGATGAAAATAACTTCAATTTTGTTGGTTTATGAAAAAATTTTAGTTGGAAGTGTCAAATTTTAATAAATTCATATGAAATCAATTTCGATTTTTTTGGATTTTGTCGAGTATTTTTGTTGTAGGATCTATATTTGATTAAATTTAGATGAAAATAACTTCGATTTTCTTGGATGTAGACAAGATTTTTGTCAAATTTTAATAAATTCATTTGAAATCAACTTCGATTTTTTTTGGATTTTGTTGAGAATTCTTGTTGTAGGATCTATATTTGATTAAATTTACATGAAAATAACTTCAATTTTGTTGGATTGTGAAAAAAATTTATTTGGAAGTGTCAAATTTTAATAATATTATTTGAAACCAACTTCGATTTTTTTGGATTTTATTGAGTATTTTTGTTGTAGGATCTATATTTGAGTAAATTTAGATGAAAATAATTTCAATTTTGTTGGTTTATGAAAAAATTTTAGTTGGAAGTGTCAAATTTTAATAAATTCATATGAAATCAATTTCGATTTTTTTGGATTTTGTCGAGTATTTTTGTTGTAGGATCTATATTTGATTAAATTTAGATGAAAATAACTTCGATTTTCTTGGATGTAGACAAGATTTTTGTCAAATTTTAATAAATTCATTTGAAATCAACTTCGATTTTTTTGGATTTTGTTGAGAATTCTTGTTGTAGGATCTATATTTGATTAAATTTACACGAAAATAACTTCAATTTTGTTGGATTGTGAAAAAAATTTATTTGGAAGTGTCAAATTTTAATAATATTATTTGAAACCAACTTCGATTTTTTTGGATATTATTGAGTATTTTTGTTGTAGGATCTATATTTGAGTAAATTTAGATGAAAATAACTTCAATTTTGTTGGATTGTGAAAAAAATTTTAGTTGGAAGTGTCAAATTTTAATAAATTCATATGAAATCAACTTCGATTTTTTTGGATTTTGTCGAGTATTTTTGTTGTAGGATCTATATTTGAGTAAATTTAGATGAAAATAACTTATATTATGTGGATTTTTACAAGATTTTGGTCAAATTTTAATAAATTCATTTGAAAGCAACTTCGATTTTTTTGGATTTTGTTGAGTATTCTTGTTGTAGGATCTATATTTGAGTAAATTTAGACGAAAATAACTTCAATTTTGTTGGATTGTGAACAAAATTTTAGTTGGAAGTGTCAAATTTTAATAAATTTATTTGAAACCAACTTCGATTTTTTTGGATTTTGTTGAGTATTTTTGTTGTAGGATCTATATTTGAGTAAATTTAGATGAAAATAACTTCAATTTTTTGGATTGTGAAAAAAATTTTAGTTGGAAGTGTCCAATTTTAATAAATTTATTTGAAATTAACTTCGATTTTTTGGGATTTTCTTGAGTATTTTTGTTGTAGGATCTATATTTGAGTAAATTTAGATGAAAATAACTTCAATTTTTTGGATTGTGTAAAAAATTTTAGTTGGAAATGTCAAATTTTAATAAATTTATTTGAAATCAACTTCGATTTTTTTTGGATTTTGTTGAGTATTTTTGTTGTAGGATCTATATTTGAGTAAATTTAGATGAAAATAACTTCAATTTTGTTGGATTGTGAAAAAAAATTTAGTTGGAAGTGTCAAATTTTAATAAATTTATTTGAAATCAACTTCGATTTTTTTGGATTTTGTTAAGTATTTTTGTTGTAGGATCTATATTTGAGTAAATTTAGATGAAAATAACTTCAATTTTGTTGGTTTATGAAAAAATTTTAGTTGGAAGTGTCAAATTTTAATAAATTCATATGAAATCAACTTCGATTTTTTTGGATTTTGTCGAGTATTTTGGTTGTAGGATCTATATTTGAGTAAATTTAGATGAAAATAACTTATATTATGTGGATTTTGACAAGATTTTTGTCAAATTTTAATAAATTCATTTGCAATCAACTTCGATTTTTTTGGATTTTGTTGAGAATTCTTGTTGTAGGATCTATATTTGATTAAATTTAGATGAAAATAACTTCAATTTTGTTGGATTATGAAAAAAAATTTAGTTGGAAATGTCAAATTTTAATAATATTATTTTAAACCAACTTCGATTTTTTTGGATTTTATTGAGTATTTTTGTTGTAGGATCTATATTTGAGTAAATTTAGATGAAAATAACATCAATTTTTTGGATTGTGAAAAAAATTTTAGTTGGAAGTGTCGAATTTTTAAATTTATTTGAAATCAACTTCGATTATTTTGGATTTTGTTGAGTATTTTTGTTGTAGGATCTATATTTGAGTAGATTTAGATGAAAATAACTTCAATTTTTTGGATTGTGAAAAAACATTTTAGTTGGAAGGGTCAAATTTTAATAAATTTATTTGAAATCAACTTCGATTTTTTGGGATTTTGTTGAGTATTTTTGTTGTAGGATCTATATTTGAGTAAATTTAGATGAAAATAACTTATATAATGTGGTTTTTGACAAGATTTTGGTCAAATTTTAATAAATTCATTTGAAAGCAACTTCGATTTTTTTGGATTTTGTTGAGTATTCTTGTTGTAGGATCTATATTTGATTAAATTTAGATGAAAATAACTTCAATTTTGTTGGATTGTGAAAAAAACTTATTTGGAAGTGTCAAATTTTAATAATATTATTTGAAACCAACTTCGATTTTTTTGGATTTTATTGAGTATTTTTGTTGTGGGATCTATATTTGAGTAAATTTAGATGAAAATGACATCAATTTTTTGGATTGTGAAAAAAATTTTAGTTGGAAGTGTCGAATTTTTAAATTTATTTGAAATCAACTTCGATTTTTTTGGATTTTGTTGAGTATTTTTGTTGTAGGATCTATATTTGAGTAAATTTAGATGAAAATAACTTCAATTTTGTTGGATTGTGAAAAAAAATTTAGTTGGAAGTGTCAAATTTTAATAAATTTATTTGAAATCCACTTCGATTTTTTTGGATTTTGTTGAGTATTTTTGTTGTAGGATCTATATTTGAGTAAATTTAGATGAAAATTACTTCAATTTTGTTGGATTGTGAAAAAAATTTTAGTTGGAAGTGTCAAATTTTAATAAATTTATTTGAAATCAACTTCGATTTTTTTGGATTTTGTTGAGTATTTTTGTTGTAGGGTCTATATTTGAGTAAATTTAGATGAAAATAACTTCAATTTTGTTGGATTATGAACAAAATTTTATTTGGAAGTGTCCAATTTTAATAAATTTATTTGAAATCAACTTCGTTTTTTTGGATTTTGTTGAGTATTTTTGATGTAGGATCTATATTTGAGTAAATTTAGATGAAAATAACTTCAATTTTGTTGGATTGTGAAAAAAAATTTAGTTGGAAGTGTCAAATTTTAATAAATTTATTTGAAATCAACTTCGATTTTTTTGGATTTTGTTGAGTATTTTTGTTGTAGGATCTATATTTGAGTAAATTTAGATGAAAATAACTTCAATTTTGTTGGATTGTGAAAAAAAATTTAGTTGGAAGTGTCAAATTTTAATAAATTTATTTGAAATCAACTTCGATTTTTTTGGATTTTGTTAAGTATTTTTGTTGTAGGATCTATATTTGAGTAAATTTAGATGAAAATAACTTCAATTTTGTTGGATTGTGAAAAAAAATTTAGTTGGAAATGTCAAATTTTAATAAATTTATTTGAAATCCACTTCGATTTTTTTGGATTTTATTGAGTATTTTTGTTGTAGGATCTATATTTGAGTAAATTTAGATGAAAATAACATCAATTTTTTGGATTGAGAAAAAAATTTTAGTGTGAAGTGTCGAATTTTTAAATTTATTTGAAATCAACTTCGATTATTTTGGATTTTGTTGAGTATTTTTGTTGTAGGATCTATATTTGAGTAGATTTAGATGAAAATAACTTCAATTTTTTGGATTGTGAAAAAACATTTTAGTTGGAAGGGTCAAATTTTAATAAATTTATTTGAAATCAACTTCGATTTTTTGGGATTTTGTTGAGTTTTTTTGTTGTAGGATCTATATTTGAGTAAATTTAGATGAAAATAACTTATGTTATGTGGATTTTGACAAGATTTTGGTCAAATTTTAATAAATTCATTTGAAAGCAACTTCGATTTTTTTGGATTTTGTTGAGTATTCTTGTTGTAGGATCTATATTTGATTAAATTTAGATGAAAATAACTTCAATTTTGTTGGATTGTGAAAAAAACTTATTTGGAAGTGTCAAATTTTAATAATATTATTTGAAACCAACTTCGATTTGTTTGGATTTTATTGAGTATTTTTGTTGTGGGATCTATATTTGAGTAAATTTAGATGAAAATAACATCAATTTTTTGGATTGTGAAAAAAATTTTAGTTGGAAGTGTCGAATTTTTAAATATATTTGAAATCAACTTCGATTATTTTGGATTTTGTTGAGTATTTTTGTTGTAGGATCTATATTTGAGTAGATTTAGATGAAAATAACTTCAATTGTTTGGATTGTGAAAAAAAGTTTTAGTTGGAAGGGTCAAATTTTAATAAATTTATTTGAAATCAACTTCGATTTTTTTGGATTTTGTTGAGAATTTTTGTTGTAGGATCTATATTTGAGTAAATTTAGATGAAAATAACTTCAATTTTGCTGGATTGTGAAAAAAATTTTAGTTGGAAGTGTCAAATTTTAATAAATTTATTTGAAATCAACTTCGATTTTTTTGGATTTTGTAGAGTATTTTTGTTGTAGGATCTATATTTGAGTAAATTTAGATGAAAATAACTTCAATTTTTTGGATTGTGAAAAAACATTTTAGATGGAAGGGTCAAATTTTAATAAATTTATTTGAAATCAACTTCGATTTTTTGGGATTTTGTTGAGTATTTTTGTTGTAGGATCTATATTTGAGTAGATTTAGATGAAAATAACTTCAATTTTGTTGGATTGTGAAAAAAAATTTAGTTGGAAGTGTCAAATTTTAATAAATTTATTTGAAATCAACTTCGATTTTTTTGGATTTTGTTGAGTATTTTTGTTGTAGGATCTATATTTGAGTAAATTTAGATGAAAATAACTTCAATTTTGTTGGTTTATGAAAAAATTTTAGTTGGAAGTGTCAAATTTTAATAAATTCATATGAAATCAACTTCGATTTTTTTGGATTTTGTCGAGTATTTTTGTTGTAGGATCTATATTTGATTAAATTTAGATGAAAATAACTTCAATTTTCTTGGATGTAGACAAGATTTTTGTCAAATTTTAATAAATTCATTTGAAATCAACTTCGATTTTTTTGGATTTTGTTGAGAATTCTTGTTGTAGGATCTATATTTGATTAAATTTAGATGAAAATTACTTAAATTTTGTTGGATTATGAAAAAAAATTTAGTTGGAAATGTCAAATTTTAATAATATTATTTGAAACCAACTTCGATTTTTTTGGATTTTATTGAGTATTTTTGTTGTAGGATCTATATTTGAGTAAATTTAGATGAAAATAACATCAATTTTTTGGATTGTGAAAAAAATTTTAGTAGGAAGTGTCGAATTTTTAAATTTATTTGAAATCAACTTCGATTATTTTGGATTTTGTTGAGTATTTTTGTTGTAGGATCTATATTTGAGTAGATTTAGATGAAAATAACTTCAATTTTTTGGATTGTGAAAAAACATTTTAGTTGGAAGGGTCAAATTTTAATAAATTTATTTGAAATCAACTTCGATTTTTTGGGATTTTGTTGAGTATTTTTGTTGTAGGATCTATATTTGAGTAAATTTAGATGAAAATAACTTATGTTATGTGGATTTTGACAAGATTTTGGTCAAATTTTAATAAATTCATTTGAAAGCAACTTCGATTTTTTTGGATTTTGTTGAGTATTCTTGTTGTAGGATCTATATTTGATTAAATTTAGATGAAAATAACATCAATTTTGTTGGATTGTGAAAAAAACTTATTTGGAAGTGTCAAATTTTAATAATATTATTTGAAACCAACTTCGATTTTTTTGGATTTTATTGAGTATTTTTGTTGTGGGATCTATATTTGAGTAAATTTAGATGAAAATAACATCAATTTTGTTGGTTTATGAAAAAATTTTAGTTGGAAGTGTCAAATTTTAATAAATTTATTTGAAATCAACTTCGATTTTTTTGGATTTTGTAGAGTATTTTTGTTGTAGGATCTATATTTGAGTAAATTTAGATGAAAATAACTTCAATTTTTTGGATTGTGAAAAAACATTTTAGATGGAAGGGTCAAATTTTAATAAATTTATTTGAAATCAACTTCGATTTTTTTGGATTTTGTTGAGAATTTTTGTTGTAGGATCTATATTTGAGTAAATTTAGATGAAAATTACTTCAATTTTGTTGGATTGTGAAAAAAATTTTAGTTGGAAGTGTCAAATTTTAATAAATTTATTTGAAATCAACTTCGATTTTTTTGGATTTTGTTGAGTATTTTTGTTGTAGGGTCTATATTTGAGTAAATTTAGATGAAAATAACTTCAATTTTGTTGGATTATGAACAAAATTTTATTTGGAAGTGTCCAATTTTAATAAATTTATTTGAAATCAACTTCGATTTTTTGGATTTTGTTGAGTATTTTTGATGTAGGATCTATATTTGAGTAAATTTAGATGAAAATAACTTCAATTTTGTTGGATTGTGAAAAAAAATTTAGTTGGAAGTGTCAAATTTTAATAAATTTATTTGAAATCAACTTCGATTTTTTTGGATTTTGTTGAGTATTTTTGTTGTAGGATCTATATTTGAGTAAATTTAGATGAAAATAACTTCAATTTTGTTGGATTGTGAAAAAAAATTTAGTTGGAAGTGTCAAATTTTAATAAATTTATTTGAAATCAACTTCGATTTTTTTGGATTTTGTCGAGTATTTTTGTTGTAGGATCTATATTTGAGTAAATTTAGATGAAAATAACTTATATTATGTGGATTTTTACAAGATTTTGGTCAAATTTTAATAAATTCATTTGAAAGCAACTTCGATTTTTTTGGATTTTGTTGAGTATTCTTGTTGTAGGATCTATATTTGAGTAAATTTAGACGAAAATAACTTCAATTTTGTTGGATTGTGAACAAAATTTTAGTTGGAAGTGTCAAATTTTAATAAATTTATTTGAAACCAACTTCGATTTTTTTGGATTTTGTTGAGTATTTTTGTTGTAGGATCTATATTTGAGTAAATTTAGATGAAAATAACTTCAATTTTTTGGATTGTGAAAAAAATTTTAGTTGGAAGTGTCCAATTTTAATAAATTTATTTGAAATTAACTTCGATTTTTTGGGATTTTCTTGAGTATTTTTGTTGTAGGATCTATATTTGAGTAAATTTAGATGAAAATAACTTCAATTTTTTGGATTGTGTAAAAAATTTTAGTTGGAAATGTCAAATTTTAATAAATTTATTTGAAATCAACTTCGATTTTTTTTGGATTTTGTTGAGTATTTTTGTTGTAGGATCTATATTTGAGTAAATTTAGATGAAAATAACTTCAATTTTGTTGGATTGTGAAAAAAAATTTAGTTGGAAGTGTCAAATTTTAATAAATTTATTTGAAATCAACTTCGATTTTTTTGGATTTTGTTAAGTATTTTTGTTGTAGGATCTATATTTGAGTAAATTTAGATGAAAATAACTTCAATTTTGTTGGTTTATGAAAAAATTTTAGTTGGAAGTGTCAAATTTTAATAAATTCATATGAAATCAACTTCGATTTTTTTGGATTTTGTCGAGTATTTTGGTTGTAGGATCTATATTTGAGTAAATTTAGATGAAAATAACTTATATTATGTGGATTTTGACAAGATTTTTGTCAAATTTTAATAAATTCATTTGAAATCAACTTCGATTTTTTTGGATTTTGTTGAGAATTCTTGTTGTAGGATCTATATTTGATTAAATTTAGATGAAAATAACTTCAATTTTGTTGGATTATGAAAAAAAATTTAGTTGGAAATGTCAAATTTTAATAATATTATTTTAAACCAACTTCGATTTTTTTGGATTTTATTGAGTATTTTTGTTGTAGGATCTATATTTGAGTAAATTTAGATGAAAATAACATCAATTTTTTGGATTGTGAAAAAAATTTTAGTTGGAAGTGTCGAATTTTTAAATTTATTTGAAATCAACTTCGATTATTTTGGATTTTGTTGAGTATTTTTGTTGTAGGATCTATATTTGAGTAGATTTAGATGAAAATAACTTCAATTTTTTGGATTGTGAAAAAACATTTTAGTTGGAAGGGTCAAATTTTAATAAATTTATTTGAAATCAACTTCGATTTTTTGGGATTTTGTTGAGTATTTTTGTTGTAGGATCTATATTTGAGTAAATTTAGATGAAAATAACTTATATAATGTGGTTTTTGACAAGATTTTGGTCAAATTTTAATAAATTCATTTGAAAGCAACTTCGATTTTTTTGGATTTTGTTGAGTATTCTTGTTGTAGGATCTATATTTGATTAAATTTAGATGAAAATAACTTCAATTTTGTTGGATTGTGAAAAAAACTTATTTGGAAGTGTCAAATTTTAATAATATTATTTGAAACCAACTTCGATTTTTTTGGATTTTATTGAGTATTTTTGTTGTGGGATCTATATTTGAGTAAATTTAGATGAAAATGACATCAATTTTTTGGATTGTGAAAAAAATTTTAGTTGGAAGTGTCGAATTTTTAAATTTATTTGAAATCAACTTCGATTTTTTTGGATTTTGTTGAGTATTTTTGTTGTAGGATCTATATTTGAGTAAATTTAGATGAAAATAACTTCAATTTTGTTGGATTGTGAAAAAAAATTTAGTTGGAAGTGTCAAATTTTAATAAATTTATTTGAAATCCACTTCGATTTTTTTGGATTTTGTTGAGTATTTTTGTTGTAGGATCTATATTTGAGTAAATTTAGATGAAAATTACTTCAATTTTGTTGGATTGTGAAAAAAATTTTAGTTGGAAGTGTCAAATTTTAATAAATTTATTTGAAATCAACTTCGATTTTTTTGGATTTTGTTGAGTATTTTTGTTGTAGGGTCTATATTTGAGTAAATTTAGATGAAAATAACTTCAATTTTGTTGGATTATGAACAAAATTTTATTTGGAAGTGTCCAATTTTAATAAATTTATTTGAAATCAACTTCGTTTTTTTGGATTTTGTTGAGTATTTTTGATGTAGGATCTATATTTGAGTAAATTTAGATGAAAATAACTTCAATTTTGTTGGATTGTGAAAAAAAATTTAGTTGGAAGTGTCAAATTTTAATAAATTTATTTGAAATCAACTTCGATTTTTTTGGATTTTGTTGAGTATTTTTGTTGTAGGATCTATATTTGAGTAAATTTAGATGAAAATAACTTCAATTTTGTTGGATTGTGAAAAAAAATTTAGTTGGAAGTGTCAAATTTTAATAAATTTATTTGAAATCAACTTCGATTTTTTTGGATTTTGTTAAGTATTTTTGTTGTAGGATCTATATTTGAGTAAATTTAGATGAAAATAACTTCAATTTTGTTGGATTGTGAAAAAAAATTTAGTTGGAAATGTCAAATTTTAATAAATTTATTTGAAATCCACTTCGATTTTTTTGGATTTTATTGAGTATTTTTGTTGTAGGATCTATATTTGAGTAAATTTAGATGAAAATAACATCAATTTTTTGGATTGAGAAAAAAATTTTAGTGTGAAGTGTCGAATTTTTAAATTTATTTGAAATCAACTTCGATTATTTTGGATTTTGTTGAGTATTTTTGTTGTAGGATCTATATTTGAGTAGATTTAGATGAAAATAACTTCAATTTTTTGGATTGTGAAAAAACATTTTAGTTGGAAGGGTCAAATTTTAATAAATTTATTTGAAATCAACTTCGATTTTTTGGGATTTTGTTGAGTTTTTTTGTTGTAGGATCTATATTTGAGTAAATTTAGATGAAAATAACTTATGTTATGTGGATTTTGACAAGATTTTGGTCAAATTTTAATAAATTCATTTGAAAGCAACTTCGATTTTTTTGGATTTTGTTGAGTATTCTTGTTGTAGGATCTATATTTGATTAAATTTAGATGAAAATAACTTCAATTTTGTTGGATTGTGAAAAAAACTTATTTGGAAGTGTCAAATTTTAATAATATTATTTGAAACCAACTTCGATTTGTTTGGATTTTATTGAGTATTTTTGTTGTGGGATCTATATTTGAGTAAATTTAGATGAAAATAACATCAATTTTTTGGATTGTGAAAAAAATTTTAGTTGGAAGTGTCGAATTTTTAAATATATTTGAAATCAACTTCGATTATTTTGGATTTTGTTGAGTATTTTTGTTGTAGGATCTATATTTGAGTAGATTTAGATGAAAATAACTTCAATTGTTTGGATTGTGAAAAAAAGTTTTAGTTGGAAGGGTCAAATTTTAATAAATTTATTTGAAATCAACTTCGATTTTTTTGGATTTTGTTGAGAATTTTTGTTGTAGGATCTATATTTGAGTAAATTTAGATGAAAATAACTTCAATTTTGCTGGATTGTGAAAAAAATTTTAGTTGGAAGTGTCAAATTTTAATAAATTTATTTGAAATCAACTTCGATTTTTTTGGATTTTGTAGAGTATTTTTGTTGTAGGATCTATATTTGAGTAAATTTAGATGAAAATAACTTCAATTTTTTGGATTGTGAAAAAACATTTTAGATGGAAGGGTCAAATTTTAATAAATTTATTTGAAATCAACTTCGATTTTTTGGGATTTTGTTGAGTATTTTTGTTGTAGGATCTATATTTGAGTAGATTTAGATGAAAATAACTTCAATTTTGTTGGATTGTGAAAAAAAATTTAGTTGGAAGTGTCAAATTTTAATAAATTTATTTGAAATCAACTTCGATTTTTTTGGATTTTGTTGAGTATTTTTGTTGTAGGATCTATATTTGAGTAAATTTAGATGAAAATAACTTCAATTTTGTTGGTTTATGAAAAAATTTTAGTTGGAAGTGTCAAATTTTAATAAATTCATATGAAATCAACTTCGATTTTTTTGGATTTTGTCGAGTATTTTTGTTGTAGGATCTATATTTGATTAAATTTAGATGAAAATAACTTCAATTTTCTTGGATGTAGACAAGATTTTTGTCAAATTTTAATAAATTCATTTGAAATCAACTTCGATTTTTTTGGATTTTGTTGAGAATTCTTGTTGTAGGATCTATATTTGATTAAATTTAGATGAAAATTACTTAAATTTTGTTGGATTATGAAAAAAAATTTAGTTGGAAATGTCAAATTTTAATAATATTATTTGAAACCAACTTCGATTTTTTTGGATTTTATTGAGTATTTTTGTTGTAGGATCTATATTTGAGTAAATTTAGATGAAAATAACATCAATTTTTTGGATTGTGAAAAAAATTTTAGTAGGAAGTGTCGAATTTTTAAATTTATTTGAAATCAACTTCGATTATTTTGGATTTTGTTGAGTATTTTTGTTGTAGGATCTATATTTGAGTAGATTTAGATGAAAATAACTTCAATTTTTTGGATTGTGAAAAAACATTTTAGTTGGAAGGGTCAAATTTTAATAAATTTATTTGAAATCAACTTCGATTTTTTGGGATTTTGTTGAGTATTTTTGTTGTAGGATCTATATTTGAGTAAATTTAGATGAAAATAACTTATGTTATGTGGATTTTGACAAGATTTTGGTCAAATTTTAATAAATTCATTTGAAAGCAACTTCGATTTTTTTGGATTTTGTTGAGTATTCTTGTTGTAGGATCTATATTTGATTAAATTTAGATGAAAATAACATCAATTTTGTTGGATTGTGAAAAAAACTTATTTGGAAGTGTCAAATTTTAATAATATTATTTGAAACCAACTTCGATTTTTTTGGATTTTATTGAGTATTTTTGTTGTGGGATCTATATTTGAGTAAATTTAGATGAAAATAACATCAATTTTGTTGGTTTATGAAAAAATTTTAGTTGGAAGTGTCAAATTTTAATAAATTTATTTGAAATCAACTTCGATTTTTTTGGATTTTGTAGAGTATTTTTGTTGTAGGATCTATATTTGAGTAAATTTAGATGAAAATAACTTCAATTTTTTGGATTGTGAAAAAACATTTTAGATGGAAGGGTCAAATTTTAATAAATTTATTTGAAATCAACTTCGATTTTTTTGGATTTTGTTGAGAATTTTTGTTGTAGGATCTATATTTGAGTAAATTTAGATGAAAATTACTTCAATTTTGTTGGATTGTGAAAAAAATTTTAGTTGGAAGTGTCAAATTTTAATAAATTTATTTGAAATCAACTTCGATTTTTTTGGATTTTGTTGAGTATTTTTGTTGTAGGGTCTATATTTGAGTAAATTTAGATGAAAATAACTTCAATTTTGTTGGATTATGAACAAAATTTTATTTGGAAGTGTCCAATTTTAATAAATTTATTTGAAATCAACTTCGATTTTTTGGATTTTGTTGAGTATTTTTGATGTAGGATCTATATTTGAGTAAATTTAGATGAAAATAACTTCAATTTTGTTGGATTGTGAAAAAAAATTTAGTTGGAAGTGTCAAATTTTAATAAATTTATTTGAAATCAACTTCGATTTTTTTGGATTTTGTTGAGTATTTTTGTTGTAGGATCTATATTTGAGTAAATTTAGATGAAAATAACTTCAATTTTGTTGGATTGTGAAAAAAAATTTAGTTGGAAGTGTCAAATTTTAATAAATTTATTTGAAATCAACTTCGATTTTTTTGGATTTTGTTAAGTATTTTTGTTGTAGGATCTATATTTGAGTAAATTTAGATGAAAATAACTTCAATTTTGTTGGATTGTGAAAAAAAATTTAGTTGGAAATGTCAAATTTTAATAAATTTATTTGAAATCCACTTCGATTTTTTTGGATTTTATTGAGTATTTTTGTTGTAGGATCTATATTTGAGTAAATTTAGATGAAAATAACATCAATTTTTTGGATTGAGAAAAAAATTTTAGTTTGAAGTGTCGAATTTTTAAATTTATTTGAAATCAACTTCGATTATTTTGGATTTTGTTGAGTATTTTTGTTGTAGGATCTATATTTGAGTAGATTTAGATGAAAATAACTTCAATTTTTTGGATTGTGAAAAAACATTTTAGTTGGAAGGGTCAAATTTTAATAAATTTATTTGAAATCAACTTCGATTTTTTGGGATTTTGTTGAGTATTTTTGTTGTAGGATCTATATTTGAGTAAATTTAGATGAAAATAACTTATATAATGTGGTTTTTGACAAGATTTTGGTCAAATTTTAATAAATTCATTTGAAAGCAACTTCGATTTTTTTGGATTTTGTTGAGTATTCATGTTGTAGGATCTATATTTGATTAAATTTAGATGAAAATAACTTCAATTTTGTTGGATTGTGAAAAAAACTTATTTGGAAGTGTCAAATTTTAATAATATTATTTGAAACCAACTTCGATTTTTTTGGATTTTATTGAGTATTTTTGTTGTGGGATCTATATTTGAGTAAATTTAGATGAAAATGACATCAATTTTTTGGATTGTGAAAAAAATTTTAGTTGGAAGTGTCGAATTTTTAAATTTATTTGAAATCAACTTCGATTTTTTTGGATTTTGTTGAGTATTTTTGTTGTAGGATCTATATTTGAGTAAATTTAGATGAAAATAACTTCAATTTTGTTGGATTGTGAAAAAAAATTTAGTTGGAACTGTCAAATTTTAATAAATTTATTTGAAATCCACTTCGATTTTTTTGGATTTTGTTGAGTATTTTTGTTGTAGGATCTATATTTGAGTAAATTTAGATGAAAATAACTTCAATTTTGTTGGATTGTGAAAAAAATTTTAGTTGGAAGTGTCAAATTTTAATAAATTTATTTGAAATCAACTTCGATTTTTTTGGATTTTGTTGAGTATTTTTGTTGTAGGGTCTATATTTGAGTAAATTTAGATGAAAATAACTTCAATTTTGTTGGATTATGAACAAAATTTTATTTGGAAGTGTCCAATTTTAATAAATTTATTTGAAATCAACTTCGATTTTTTGGATTTTGTTGAGTATTTTTGATGTAGGATCTATATTTGAGTAAATTTAGATGAAAATAACTTCAATTTTGTTGGATTGTGAAAAAAAATTTAGTTGGAAGTGTCAAATTTTAATAAATTTATTTGAAATCAACTTCGATTTTTTTGGATTTTGTTGAGTATTTTTGTTGTAGGATCTATATTTGAGTAAATTTAGATGAAAATAACTTCAATTTTGTTGGATTGTGAAAAAAAATTTAGTTGGAAGTGTCAAATTTTAATAAATTTATTTGAAATCAACTTCGATTTTTTTGGATTTTGTTGAGTATTTTTGTTGTAGGATCTATATTTGAGTAAATTTAGATGAAAATAACTTCAATTTTGTTGGATTGTGAAAAAAAATTTAGTTGGAAATGTCAAATTTTAATAAATTTATTTGAAATCCACTTCGATTTTTTTGGATTTTGTTGAGTATTTTTGTTGTAGGATCTATATTTGAGTAAATTTAGATGAAAATAACTTCAATTTTGTTGGTTTATGAAAAAATTTTAGTTGGAAGTGTCAAATTTTAATAAATTTATTTGAAATCAACTTCGATTTTTTTGGATTTTGTTGAGTATTTTTGTTGTAGGATCTATATTTGAGTAAATTTAGATGAAAATAACATCAATTTGGTTGGTTTATGAAAAAATTTTAGTTGGAAGTGTCAAATTTTAATAAATTCATATGAAATCAACTTCGATTTTTTTGGATTTTGTCGAGTATTTTTGTTGTAGGATCTATATTTGATTAAATTTAGATGAAAATAACTTCAATTTTCTTGGATGTAGACAAGATTTTTGTCAAATTTTAATAAATTCATTTGAAATCAACTTCGATTTTTTTTGGATTTTGTTGAGAATTCTTGTTGTAGGATCTATATTTGATTAAATTTACATGAAAATAACTTCAATTTTGTTGGATTGTGAAAAAAATTTATTTGGAAGTGTCAAATTTTAATAATATTATTTGAAACCAACTTCGATTTTTTTGGATTTTATTGAGTATTTTTGTTGTAGGATCTATATTTGAGTAAATTTAGATGAAAATAACTTCAATTTTGTTGGTTTATGAAAAAATTTTAGTTGGAAGTGTCAAATTTTAATAAATTCATATGAAATCAATTTTGATTTTTTTGGATTTTGTCGAGTATTTTTGTTGTAGGATCTATATTTGATTAAATTTAGATGAAAATAACTTCGATTTTCTTGGATGTAGACAAGATTTTTGTCAAATTTTAATAAATTCATTTGAAATCAACTTCGATTTTTTTTGGATTTTGTTGAGAATTCTTGTTGTAGGATCTATATTTGATTAAATTTACATGAAAATAACTTCAATTTTGTTGGATTGTGAAAAAAATTTATTTGGAAGTGTCAAATTTTAATAATATTATTTGAAACCAACTTCGATTTTTTTGGATTTTATTGAGTATTTTTGTTGTAGGATCTATATTTGAGTAAATTTAGATGAAAATAATTTCAATTTTGTTGGTTTATGAAAAAATTTTAGTTGGAAGTGTCAAATTTTAATAAATTCATATGAAATCAATTTCGATTTTTTTGGATTTTGTCGAGTATTTTTGTTGTAGGATCTATATTTGATTAAATTTAGATGAAAATAACTTCGATTTTCTTGGATGTAGACAAGATTTTTGTCAAATTTTAATAAATTCATTTGAAATCAACTTCGATTTTTTTGGATTTTGTTGAGAATTCTTGTTGTAGGATCTATATTTGATTAAATTTACACGAAAATAACTTCAATTTTGTTGGATTGTGAAAAAAATTTATTTGGAAGTGTCAAATTTTAATAATATTATTTGAAACCAACTTCGATTTTTTTGGATATTATTGAGTATTTTTGTTGTAGGATCTATATTTGAGTAAATTTAGATGAAAATAACTTCAATTTTGTTGGATTGTGAAAAAAATTTTAGTTGGAAGTGTCAAATTTTAATAAATTCATATGAAATCAACTTCGATTTTTTTGGATTTTGTCGAGTATTTTTGTTGTAGGATCTATATTTGAGTAAATTTAGATGAAAATAACTTATATTATGTGGATTTTTACAAGATTTTGGTCAAATTTTAATAAATTCATTTGAAAGCAACTTCGATTTTTTTGGATTTTGTTGAGTATTCTTGTTGTAGGATCTATATTTGAGTAAATTTAGACGAAAATAACTTCAATTTTGTTGGATTGTGAACAAAATTTTAGTTGGAAGTGTCAAATTTTAATAAATTTATTTGAAACCAACTTCGATTTTTTTGGATTTTGTTGAGTATTTTTGTTGTAGGATCTATATTTGAGTAAATTTAGATGAAAATAACTTCAATTTTTTGGATTGTGAAAAAAATTTTAGTTGGAAGTGTCCAATTTTAATAAATTTATTTGAAATTAACTTCGATTTTTTGGGATTTTCTTGAGTATTTTTGTTGTAGGATCTATATTTGAGTAAATTTAGATGAAAATAACTTCAATTTTTTGGATTGTGTAAAAAATTTTAGTTGGAAATGTCAAATTTTAATAAATTTATTTGAAATCAACTTCGATTTTTTTGGATTTTGTTGAGTATTTTTGTTGTAGGATCTATATTTGAGTAAATTTAGATGAAAATAACTTCAATTTTGTTGGATTGTGAAAAAAAATTTAGTTGGAAGTGTCAAATTTTAATAAATTTATTTGAAATCAACTTCGATTTTTTTGGATTTTGTTAAGTATTTTTGTTGTAGGATCTATATTTGAGTAAATTTAGATGAAAATAACTTCAATTTTGTTGGTTTATGAAAAAATTTTAGTTGGAAGTGTCAAATTTTAATAAATTCATATGAAATCAACTTCGATTTTTTTGGATTTTGTCGAGTATTTTGGTTGTAGGATCTATATTTGAGTAAATTTAGATGAAAATAACTTATATTATGTGGATTTTGACAAGATTTTTGTCAAATTTTAATAAATTCATTTGAAATCAACTTCGATTTTTTTGGATTTTGTTGAGAATTCTTGTTGTAGGATCTATATTTGATTAAATTTAGATGAAAATAACTTCAATTTTGTTGGATTATGAAAAAAAATTTAGTTGGAAATGTCAAATTTTAATAATATTATTTTAAACCAACTTCGATTTTTTTGGATTTTATTGAGTATTTTTGTTGTAGGATCTATATTTGAGTAAATTTAGATGAAAATAACATCAATTTTTTGGATTGTGAAAAAAATTTTAGTTGGAAGTGTCGAATTTTTAAATTTATTTGAAATCAACTTCGATTATTTTGGATTTTGTTGAGTATTTTTGTTGTAGGATCTATATTTGAGTAGATTTAGATGAAAATAACTTCAATTTTTTGGATTGTGAAAAAACATTTTAGTTGGAAGGGTCAAATTTTAATAAATTTATTTGAAATCAACTTCGATTTTTTGGGATTTTGTTGAGTATTTTTGTTGTAGGATCTATATTTGAGTAAATTTAGATGAAAATAACTTATATAATGTGGTTTTTGACAAGATTTTGGTCAAATTTTAATAAATTCATTTGAAAGCAACTTCGATTTTTTTGGATTTTGTTGAGTATTCTTGTTGTAGGATCTATATTTGATTAAATTTAGATGAAAATAACTTCAATTTTGTTGGATTGTGAAAAAAACTTATTTGGAAGTGTCAAATTTTAATAATATTATTTGAAACCAACTTCGATTTTTTTGGATTTTATTGAGTATTTTTGTTGTGGGATCTATATTTGAGTAAATTTAGATGAAAATGACATCAATTTTTTGGATTGTGAAAAAAATTTTAGTTGGAAGTGTCGAATTTTTAAATTTATTTGAAATCAACTTCGATTTTTTTGGATTTTGTTGAGTATTTTTGTTGTAGGATCTATATTTGAGTAAATTTAGATGAAAATAACTTCAATTTTGTTGGATTGTGAAAAAAAATTTAGTTGGAAGTGTCAAATTTTAATAAATTTATTTGAAATCCACTTCGATTTTTTTGGATTTTGTTGAGTATTTTTGTTGTAGGATCTATATTTGAGTAAATTTAGATGAAAATTACTTCAATTTTGTTGGATTGTGAAAAAAATTTTAGTTGGAAGTGTCAAATTTTAATAAATTTATTTGAAATCAACTTCGATTTTTTTGGATTTTGTTGAGTATTTTTGTTGTAGGGTCTATATTTGAGTAAATTTAGATGAAAATAACTTCAATTTTGTTGGATTATGAACAAAATTTTATTTGGAAGTGTCCAATTTTAATAAATTTATTTGAAATCAACTTCGTTTTTTTGGATTTTGTTGAGTATTTTTGATGTAGGATCTATATTTGAGTAAATTTAGATGAAAATAACTTCAATTTTGTTGGATTGTGAAAAAAAATTTAGTTGGAAGTGTCAAATTTTAATAAATTTATTTGAAATCAACTTCGATTTTTTTGGATTTTGTTGAGTATTTTTGTTGTAGGATCTATATTTGAGTAAATTTAGATGAAAATAACTTCAATTTTGTTGGATTGTGAAAAAAAATTTAGTTGGAAGTGTCAAATTTTAATAAATTTATTTGAAATCAACTTCGATTTTTTTGGATTTTGTTAAGTATTTTTGTTGTAGGATCTATATTTGAGTAAATTTAGATGAAAATAACTTCAATTTTGTTGGATTGTGAAAAAAAATTTAGTTGGAAATGTCAAATTTTAATAAATTTATTTGAAATCCACTTCGATTTTTTTGGATTTTATTGAGTATTTTTGTTGTAGGATCTATATTTGAGTAAATTTAGATGAAAATAACATCAATTTTTTGGATTGAGAAAAAAATTTTAGTTTGAAGTGTCGAATTTTTAAATTTATTTGAAATCAACTTCGATTATTTTGGATTTTGTTGAGTATTTTTGTTGTAGGATCTATATTTGAGTAGATTTAGATGAAAATAACTTCAATTTTTTGGATTGTGAAAAAACATTTTAGTTGGAAGGGTCAAATTTTAATAAATTTATTTGAAATCAACTTCGATTTTTTGGGATTTTGTTGAGTATTTTTGTTGTAGGATCTATATTTGAGTAAATTTAGATGAAAATAACTTATGTTATGTGGATTTTGACAAGATTTTGGTCAAATTTTAATAAATTCATTTGAAAGCAACTTCGATTTTTTTGGATTTTGTTGAGTATTCTTGTTGTAGGATCTATATTTGATTAAATTTAGATGAAAATAACTTCAATTTTGTTGGATTGTGAAAAAAACTTATTTGGAAGTGTCAAATTTTAATAATATTATTTGAAACCAACTTCGATTTGTTTGGATTTTATTGAGTATTTTTGTTGTGGGATCTATATTTGAGTAAATTTAGATGAAAATAACATCAATTTTTTGGATTGTGAAAAAAATTTTAGTTGGAAGTGTCGAATTTTTAAATATATTTGAAATCAACTTCGATTATTTTGGATTTTGTTGAGTATTTTTGTTGTAGGATCTATATTTGAGTAGATTTAGATGAAAATAACTTCAATTGTTTGGATTGTGAAAAAAAGTTTTAGTTGGAAGGGTCAAATTTTAATAAATTTATTTGAAATCAACTTCGATTTTTTTGGATTTTGTTGAGAATTTTTGTTGTAGGATCTATATTTGAGTAAATTTAGATGAAAATAACTTCAATTTTGCTGGATTGTGAAAAAAATTTTAGTTGGAAGTGTCAAATTTTAATAAATTTATTTGAAATCAACTTCGATTTTTTTGGATTTTGTAGAGTATTTTTGTTGTAGGATCTATATTTGAGTAAATTTAGATGAAAATAACTTCAATTTTTTGGATTGTGAAAAAACATTTTAGATGGAAGGGTCAAATTTTAATAAATTTATTTGAAATCAACTTCGATTTTTTGGGATTTTGTTGAGTATTTTTGTTGTAGGATCTATATTTGAGTAGATTTAGATGAAAATAACTTCAATTTTGTTGGATTGTGAAAAAAAATTTAGTTGGAAGTGTCAAATTTTAATAAATTTATTTGAAATCAACTTCGATTTTTTTGGATTTTGTTGAGTATTTTTGTTGTAGGATCTATATTTGAGTAAATTTAGATGAAAATAACTTCAATTTTGTTGGTTTATGAAAAAATTTTAGTTGGAAGTGTCAAATTTTAATAAATTCATATGAAATCAACTTCGATTTTTTTGGATTTTGTCGAGTATTTTTGTTGTAGGATCTATATTTGATTAAATTTAGATGAAAATAACTTCAATTTTCTTGGATGTAGACAAGATTTTTGTCAAATTTTAATAAATTCATTTGAAATCAACTTCGATTTTTTTGGATTTTGTTGAGAATTCTTGTTGTAGGATCTATATTTGATTAAATTTAGATGAAAATTACTTAAATTTTGTTGGATTATGAAAAAAAATTTAGTTGGAAATGTCAAATTTTAATAATATTATTTGAAACCAACTTCGATTTTTTTGGATTTTATTGAGTATTTTTGTTGTAGGATCTATATTTGAGTAAATTTAGATGAAAATAACATCAATTTTTTGGATTGTGAAAAAAATTTTAGTAGGAAGTGTCGAATTTTTAAATTTATTTGAAATCAACTTCGATTATTTAGGATTTTGTTGAGTATTTTTGTTGTAGGATCTATATTTGAGTAGATTTAGATGAAAATAACTTCAATTTTTTGGATTGTGAAAAAACATTTTAGTTGGAAGGGTCAAATTTTAATAAATTTATTTGAAATCAACTTCGATTTTTTGGGATTTTGTTGAGTATTTTTGTTGTAGGATCTATATTTGAGTAAATTTAGATGAAAATAACTTATGTTATGTGGATTTTGACAAGATTTTGGTCAAATTTTAATAAATTCATTTGAAAGCAACTTCGATTTTTTTGGATTTTGTTGAGTATTCTTGTTGTAGGATCTATATTTGATTAAATTTAGATGAAAATAACATCAATTTTGTTGGATTGTGAAAAAAACTTATTTGGAAGTGTCAAATTTTAATAATATTATTTGAAACCAACTTCGATTTTTTTGGATTTTATTGAGTATTTTTGTTGTGGGATCTATATTTGAGTAAATTTAGATGAAAATAACATCAATTTTTTGGATTGTGAAAAAAATTTTAGTTGGAAGTGTCGAATTTTTAAATTTATTTGAAATCAACTTCGATTATTTTGGATTTTGTTGAGTATTTTTGTTGTAGGATCTATATTTGAGTAGATTTAGATGAAAATAACTTCAATTGTTTGGATTGTGAAAAAAAGTTTTAGTTGGAAGGGTCAAATTTTAATAAATTTATTTGAAATCAACTTCGATTTTTTTGTATTTTGTTGAGAATTTTTGTTGTAGGATCTATATTTGAGTAAATTTAGATGAAAATAACTTCAATTTTGCTGGATTGTGAAAAAAATTTTAGTTGGAAGTGTCAAATTTTAATAAATTTATTTGAAATCAACTTCGATTTTTTTGGATTTTGTAGAGTATTTTTGTTGTAGGATCTATATTTGAGTAAATTTAGATGAAAATAACTTCAATTTTTTGGATTGTGAAAAAACATTTTAGTTGGAAGGGTCAAATTTTAATAAATTTATTTGAAATCAACATCGATTTTTTGGGATTTTGTTGAGTATTTTTGTTGCAGGATCTATATTTGAGTAAATTTAGATGAATATAACTTCCATTTTGTTGGATTGTGAAAAAAAATTTAGTTGGAAGTGTCAAATTTTAATATATTTATTTGAAATCCACTTCGATTTTTTTGGATTTTGTTGAGTATTTTTGTTGTAGGATCTATATTTGAGTAAATTTAGATGAAAATAACATCTATTTTGTTGGATTGTGAAAAAAATTTTAGTTGGAAGTGTCAAATTTTAATAAATTTATTTGAAATCAACTTCGATTTTTTTGGATTTTGTTGAGTATTTTTGTTGTAGGGTCTATATTTGAGTAAATTTAGATGAAAATAACTTCAATTTTGTTGGATTATGAAAAAAATTTTATTTGGAAGTGTCCAATTTTAATAAATTTATTTGAAATCAACTTCGATTTTTTGGATTTTGTCGAGTATTTTTGTTGTAGGATCTATATTTGATTAAATTTAGATGAAAATAACTTCAATTTTCTTGGATTGTGAATAAAATTTTAATTGGAAGTGTCAAATTTTAATAAATTTATTTGAAACCAGCTTCAATTTTTTTGGATTTTGTTGAGTATTTTTGTTGTAGGATCTATATTTGAGTAAATTTAGATGAAAATAACTTCCATTTTGTTGGATTGTGAAAAAAAATTTAGTTGGAAGTGTCAAATTTTAATAAATTTATTTGAAATCCACTTCGATTTTTTTGGATTTTGTTGAGTATTTTTGTTGTAGGATCTATATTTGAGTAAATTTAGATGAAAATAACTTCAATTTTGTTGGATTGTGAAAAAAATTTTAGTTGGAAGTGTCAAATTTTAATAAATTTATTTGAAATCAACTTCGATTTTTTTGGATTTTGTTGAGTATTTTTGTTGTAGGATCTATATTTGAGTAAATTTAGATGAAAATAACATCAATTTTGTTGGTTTATGAAAAAATTTTAGTTGGAAGTGTCAAATTTTAATAAATTCATATGAAATCAACTTCGATTTTTTTGGATTTTGTCGAGTATTTTTGTTGTAGGATCTATATTTGATTAAATTTAGATGAAAATAACTTCAATTTTCTTGGATGTAGACAAGATTTTTGTCAAATTTTAATAAATTCATTTGAAATCAACTTCGATTTTTTTTGGATTTTGTTGAGAATTCTTGTTGTAGGATCTATATTTGATTAAATTTACATGAAAATAACTTCAATTTTGTTGGATTGTGAAAAAAATTTATTTGGAAGTGTCAAATTTTAATAATATTATTTGAAACCAACATCGATTTTTTTGGATTTTATTGAGTATTTTTGTTGTAGGATCTATATTTGAGTAAATTTAGATGAAAATAACTTCAATTTTGTTGGATTGTGAAAAAAATTTTAATTGGAAGTGTCAAATTTTAATAAATTCATATGAAATCAACTTCGATTTTTTTGGATTTTGTCGAGTATTTTTGTTGTAGGATCTATATTTGATTAAATTTAGATGAAAATAACTTCAATTTTCTTGGATGTAGACAAGATTTTTGTCAAATTTTAATAAATTCATTTGAAATCAACTTCGATTTTTTTGGATTTTGTTGAGAATTCTTGTTGTAGGATCTATATTTGATTAAATTTACATGAAAATAACTTCAATTTTGTTGGATTGTGAAAAAAATTTATTTGGAAGTGTCAAATTTTAATAATATTATCTGAAACCAACATCGATTTTTTTGGATTTTATTGAGTATTTTTGTTGTAGGATCTATATTTGAGTAAATTTAGATGAAAATAACTTCAATTTTGTTGGATTGTGAAAAAAATTTTAATTGGAAGTGTCAAATTTTAATAAATTTATTTGAAACCAGCTTCAATTTTTTTGGATTTTGTTGAGTATTTTTGTTGTAGGATCTATATTTGAGTAAATTTAGATGCAAATAACTTCAATTTTGTTGGATTGTGAAAAAAATTTTAGTTGGAAGTGTCCAATTTTAATAAATTTATTTGAAATCCACTTCGATTTTTTTGGATTTTGTTGAGTATTTTTGTTGTAGGATCTATATTTGAGTAAATTTAGATGAAAATAACTTCAATTTTTTGGATTGTGAAAAAAATTTTAGTTGGAAGTGTCCAATTTTAATAAATATATTTGAAATCCACTTCGATTTTTTTGGATTTTGTTGAGTATTTTTGTTGTAGGATCTATATTTGAGTAAATTTAGATGAAAATAACTTCAATTTTGTTGGTTTATGAAAAAATTTTAGTTGGAAGTGTGAAATTTTAATAAATTTATTTGAAATCAACTTCGATTTTTTTGGATTTTGTTGAGTATTTTTGTTGTAGGATCTATATTTGAGTAAATTTAGATGAAAATAACATCAATTTTTTGGATTGTGAAAAAAATTTTAGTTGGAAGTGTCGAATTTTTAAATTTATTTGAAATCAACTTCGATTATTTTGGATTTTGTTGAGTATTTTTGTTGTAGGATCTATATTTGAGTAAATTTAGATGAAAATAACATCAATTTTGTTGGTTTATGAAAAAATTTTAGTTGGAAGTGTCAAATTTTAATAAATTCATATGAAATCAACTTCGATTTTTTTGGATTTTGTCGAGTATTTTTGTTGTAGGATCTATATTTGATTAAATTTAGATGAAAATAACTTCAATTTTCTTGGATGTAGACAAGATTTTTGTCAAATTTTAATAAATTCATTTGAAATCAACTTCGATTTTTTTTGGATTTTGTTGAGAATTCTTGTTGTAGGATCTATATTTGATTAAATTTACATGAAAATAACTTCAATTTTGTTGGATTGTGAAAAAAATTTATTTGGAAGTGTCAAATTTTAATAATATTATTTGAAACCAACATCGATTTTTTTGGATTTTATTGAGTATTTTTGTTGTAGGATCTATATTTGAGTAAATTTAGATGAAAATAACTTCAATTTTGTTGGATTGTGAAAAAAATTTTAATTGGAAGTGTCAAATTTTAATAAATTTATTTGAAACCAGCTTCAATTTTTTTGGATTTTGTTGAGTATTTTTGTTGTAGGATCTATATTTGAGTAAATTTAGATGAAAATAACTTCCATTTTGTTGGATTGTGAAAAAAAATTTAGTTGGAAGTGTCAAATTTTAATAAATTTATTTGAAATCCACTTCGATTTTTTTGGATTTTGTTGAGTATTTTTGTTGTAGGATCTATATTTGAGTAAATTTAGATGAAAATAACTTCAATTTTGTTGGATTGTGAAAAAAATTTTAGTTGGAAGTGTCAAATTTTAATAAATTTATTTGAAATCAACTTCGATTTTTTTGGATTTTGTTGAGTATTTTTGTTGTAGGATCTATATTTGAGTAAATTTAGATGAAAATAACATCAATTTTGTTGGTTTATGAAAAAATTTTAGTTGGAAGTGTCAAATTTTAATAAATTCATATGAAATCAACTTCGATTTTTTTGGATTTTGTCGAGTATTTTTGTTGTAGGATCTATATTTGATTAAATTTAGATGAAAATAACTTCAATTTTCTTGGATGTAGACAAGATTTTTGTCAAATTTTAATAAATTCATTTGAAATCAACTTCGATTTTTTTTGGATTTTGTTGAGAATTCTTGTTGTAGGATCTATATTTGATTAAATTTACATGAAAATAACTTCAATTTTGTTGGATTGTGAAAAAAATTTATTTGGAAGTGTCAAATTTTAATAATATTATTTGAAACCAACATCGATTTTTTTGGATTTTATTGAGTATTTTTGTTGTAGGATCTATATTTGAGTAAATTTAGATGAAAATAACTTCAATTTTGTTGGATTGTGAAAAAAATTTTAATTGGAAGTGTCAAATTTTAATAAATTCATATGAAATCAACTTCGATTTTTTTGGATTTTGTCGAGTATTTTTGTTGTAGGATCTATATTTGATTAAATTTAGATGAAAATAACTTCAATTTTCTTGGATGTAGACAAGATTTTTGTCAAATTTTAATAAATTCATTTGAAATCAACTTCGATTTTTTTGGATTTTGTTGAGAATTCTTGTTGTAGGATCTATATTTGATTAAATTTACATGAAAATAACTTCAATTTTGTTGGATTGTGAAAAAAATTTATTTGGAAGTGTCAAATTTTAATAATATTATCTGAAACCAACATCGATTTTTTTGGATTTTATTGAGTATTTTTGTTGTAGGATCTATATTTGAGTAAATTTAGATGAAAATAACTTCAATTTTGTTGGATTGTGAAAAAAATTTTAATTGGAAGTGTCAAATTTTAATAAATTTATTTGAAACCAGCTTCAATTTTTTTGGATTTTGTTGAGTATTTTTGTTGTAGGATCTATATTTGAGTAAATTTAGATGCAAATAACTTCAATTTTGTTGGATTGTGAAAAAAATTTTAGTTGGAAGTGTCCAATTTTAATAAATTTATTTGAAATCCACTTCGATTTTTTTGGATTTTGTTGAGTATTTTTGTTGTAGGATCTATATTTGAGTAAATTTAGATGAAAATAACTTCAATTTTTTGGATTGTGAAAAAAATTTTAGTTGGAAGTGTCCAATTTTAATAAATATATTTGAAATCCACTTCGATTTTTTTGGATTTTGTTGAGTATTTTTGTTGTAGGATCTATATTTGAGTAAATTTAGATGAAAATAACTTCAATTTTGTTGGTTTATGAAAAAATTTTAGTTGGAAGTGTGAAATTTTAATAAATTTATTTGAAATCAACTTCGATTTTTTTGGATTTTGTTGAGTATTTTTGTTGTAGGATCTATATTTGAGTAAATTTAGATGAAAATAACATCAATTTTTTGGATTGTGAAAAAAATTTTAGTTGGAAGTGTCGAATTTTTAAATTTATTTGAAATCAACTTCGATTATTTTGGATTTTGTTGAGTATTTTTGTTGTAGGATCTATATTTGAGTAAATTTAGATGAAAATAACATCAATTTTGTTGGTTTATGAAAAAATTTTAGTTGGAAGTGTCAAATTTTAATAAATTCATATGAAATCAACTTCGATTTTTTTGGATTTTGTCGAGTATTTTTGTTGTAGGATCTATATTTGATTAAATTTAGATGAAAATAACTTCAATTTTCTTGGATGTAGACAAGATTTTTGTCAAATTTTAATAAATTCATTTGAAATCAACTTCGATTTTTTTTGGATTTTGTTGAGAATTCTTGTTGTAGGATCTATATTTGATTAAATTTACATGAAAATAACTTCAATTTTGTTGGATTGTGAAAAAAATTTATTTGGAAGTGTCAAATTTTAATAATATTATTTGAAACCAACATCGATTTTTTTGGATTTTATTGAGTATTTTTGTTGTAGGATCTATATTTGAGTAAATTTAGATGAAAATAACTTCAATTTTGTTGGATTGTGAAAAAAATTTTAATTGGAAGTGTCAAATTTTAATAAATTTATTTGAAATCAACTTCGATTTTTTGGGATTTTGTTTAGTATTTTTGTTGTAGGATCTATATTTGAGTAAATTTAGATGAAAATAACTTATATTATGTGGATTTTGACAAGATTTTGGTAAAATTTTAATAAATTCATTTGAAAGCAACTTCGATTTTTTTGGATTTTGTTGAGTATTCTTGTTGTGGGATCTATATTTGATTAAATTTAGATGAAAATAACTTCAATTTTGTTGGATTGTGAAAAAAACTTATTTATAAGTGTCAAATTTTAATAATATTATTTGAAACCAACTTCGATTTTTTTGGATTTTATTGAGTATTTTTGTTGTGGGATCTATATTTGAGTAAATTTAGATGAAAATAACATCAATTTTTTGGATTGTGAAAAAAATTTTAGTTGGAAGTGTCGAATTTTTAAATTTATTTGAAATCAACTTCGATTATTTTGGATTTTGTTGAGTATTTTTGTTGTAGGATCTATATTTGAGTAGATTTAGATGAAAATAACTTCAATTTTCTTGGATGTAGACAAGATTTTTGTCAAATTTTAATAAATTCATTTGAAATCAACTTCGATTTTTTTGGATTTTGTTGAGTATTTTTGTTGTAGAATCTATATTTGAGTAAATTTAGATGAAAATAACTTCCATTTTGTTGGATTGTGAAAAAAAATTTAGTTGGAAGTGTCAAATTTTAATAAATTTATTTGAAATCCACTTCGATTTTTTTGGATTTTGTTGAGTATTTTTGTTGTAGGATCTATATTTGAGTAAATTTAGATGAAAATAACTTCCATTTTGTTGGATTGTGAAAAAAAATTTAGTTGGAAGTGTCAAATTTTAATAAATTTATTTGAAATCCACTTCGATTTTTTTGGATTTTGTTGAGTATTTTTGTTGTAGGATCTATATTTGAGTAAATTTAGATGAAAATAACTTCAATTTTGTTGGATTGTGAAAAAAATTTTAGTTGGAAGTGTCAAATTTTAATAAATTTATTTGAAATCAACTTCGATTTTTTTGGATTTTGTTGAGTATTATTGTTGTAGGATCTATATTTGAGTAAATTTAGATGAAAATAACTTCAATTTTTTGGATTGTGAAAAAACATTTTAGTTGGAAGGGTCAAATTTTAATAAATTTATTTGAAATCAACTTCGATTTTTTGGGATTTTGTTGAGTATTTTTGTTGTAGGATCTATATTTGAGTAAATTTAGATGAAAATAACTTATGTTATGTGGATTTTTACAAGATTTTGGTCAAATTTTAATAAATTCATTTGAAAGCAACTTCGATTTTTTTGGATTTTGTTGAGTATTCTTGTTGTAGGATCTATATTTGATTAAATTTAGATGAAAATAACTTCAATTTTGTTGGATTGTGAAAAAAACTTATTTGGAAGTGTCAAATTTTAATAATATTATTTGAAACCAACTTCGATTTGTTTGGATTTTATTGAGTATTTTTGTTGTGGGATCTATATTTGAGTAAATTTAGATGAAAATAACATCAATTTTTTGGATTGTGAAAAAAATTTTAGTTGGAAGTGTCGAATTTTTAAATTTATTTGAAATCAACTTCGATTATTTTGGATTTTGTTGAGTATTTTTGTTGTAGGATCTATATTTGAGTAGATTTAGATGAAAATAACTTCAATTGTTTGGATTGTGAAAAAAAGTTTTAGTTGGAAGGGTCAAATTTTAATAAATTTATTTGAAATCAACTTCGATTTTTTTGGATTTTGTTGAGAATTTTTGTTGTAGGATCTATATTTGAGTAAATTTAGATGAAAATAACTTCAATTTTTTGGATTGTGAAAAAACATTTTAGTTGGAAGGGTCAAATTTTAATAAATTTATTTGAAATCAACTTCGATTTTTTGGGATTTTGTTGAGTATTTTTGTTGTAGGATCTATATTTGAGTAGATTTAGATGAAAATAACTTCAATTTTGTTGGATTGTGAAAAAAAATTTAGTTGGAAGTGTCAAATTTTAATAAATTTATTTGAAATCAACTTCGATTTTTTTGGATTTTGTTGAGTATTTTTGTTGTAGGATCTATATTTGAGTAAATTTAGATGAAAATAACTTCAATTTTGTTGGTTTATGGAAAAATTTTAGTTGGAAGTGTCAAATTTTAATAAATTCATATGAAATCAACTTCGATTTTTTTGGATTTTGTCGAGTATTTTTGTTGTAGGATCTATATTTGATTAAATTTAGATGAAAATAACTTCAATTTTCTTGGATGTAGACAAGATTTTTGTCAAATTTTAATAAATTCATTTGAAATCAACTTCGATTTTTTTGGATTTTGTTGAGAATTCTTGTTGTAGGATCTATATTTGATTAAATTTAGATGAAAATAACTTAAATTTTGTTGGATTATGAAAAAAAATTTAGTTGGAAATGTCAAATTTTAATAATATTATTTGAAACCAACTTCGATTTTTTTGGATTTTATTGAGTATTTTTGTTGTAGGATCTATATTTGAGTAAATTTAGATGAAAATAACATCAATTTTTTGGATTGTGAAAAAAATTTTAGTAGGAAGTGTCGAATTTTTAAATTTATTTGAAATCAACTTCGATTATTTTGGATTTTGTTGAGTATTTTTGTTGTAGGATCTATATTTGAGTAGATTTAGATGAAAATAACTTCAATTTTTTGGATTGTGAAAAAACATTTTAGTTGGAAGGGTCAAATTTTAATAAATTTATTTGAAATCAACTTCGATTTTTTGGGATTTTGTTGAGTATTTTTGTTGTAGGATCTATATTTGAGTAAATTTAGATGAAAATAACTTATGTTATGTGGATTTTGACAAGATTTTGGTCAAATTTTAATAAATTCATTTGAAAGCAACTTCGATTTTTTTGGATTTTGTTGAGTATTCTTGTTGTAGGATCTATATTTGATTAAATTTAGATGAAAATAACATCAATTTTGTTGGATTGTGAAAAAAACTTATTTGGAAGTGTCAAATTTTAATAATATTATTTGAAACCAACTTCGATTTTTTTGGATTTTATTGAGTATTTTTGTTGTGGGATCTATATTTGAGTAAATTTAGATGAAAATAACATCAATTTTTTGGATTGTGAAAAAAATTTTAGTTGGAAGTGTCGAATTTTTAAATTTATTTGAAATCAACTTCGATTATTTTGGATTTTGTTGAGTATTTTTGTTGTAGGATCTATATTTGAGTAGATTTAGATGAAAATAACTTCAATTGTTTGGATTGTGAAAAAAAGTTTTAGTTGGAAGGGTCAAATTTTAATAAATTTATTTGAAATCAACTTCGATTTTTTTGGATTTTGTTGAGAATTTTTGTTGTAGGATCTATATTTGAGTAAATTTAGATGAAAATAACTTCAATTTTGCTGGATTGTGAAAAAAATTTTAGTTGGAAGTGTCAAATTTTAATAAATTTATTTGAAATCAACTTCGATTTTTTTGGATTTTGTAGAGTATTTTTGTTGTAGGATCTATATTTGAGTAAATTTAGATGAAAATAACTTCAATTTTTTGGATTGTGAAAAAACATTTTAGTTGGAAGGGTCAAATTTTAATAAATTTATTTGAAATCAACTTCGATTTTTTGGGATTTTGTTGAGTATTTTTGTTGCAGGATCTATATTTGAGTAAATTTAGATGAATATAACTTCCATTTTGTTGGATTGTGAAAAAAAATTTAGTTGGAAGTGTCAAATTTTAATATATTTATTTGAAATCCACTTCGATTTTTTTGGATTTTGTTGAGTATTTTTGTTGTAGGATCTATATTTGAGTAAATTTAGATGAAAATAACATCTATTTTGTTGGATTGTGAAAAAAATTTTAGTTGGAAGTGTCAAATTTTAATAAATTTATTTGAAATCAACTTCGATTTTTTTGGATTTTGTTGAGTATTTTTGTTGTAGGGTCTATATTTGAGTAAATTTAGATGAAAATAACTTCAATTTTGTTGGATTATGAAAAAAATTTTATTTGGAAGTGTCCAATTTTAATAAATTTATTTGAAATCAACTTCGATTTTTTGGATTTTGTTGAGTATTTTTGATGTAGGATCTATATTTGAGTAAATTTAGATGAAAATAACTTCAATTTTGTTGGATTGTGAAAATAAATTTAGTTGGAAGTGTCAAATTTTAATAAATTTATTTGAAATCCACTTCGATTTTTTTGGATTTTGTTGAGTATTTTTGTTGTAGGATCTATATTTGAGTAAATTTAGATGAAAATAACTTCCATTTTGTTGGATTGTGAAAAAAAATTTAGTTGGAAGTGTCAAATTTTAATAAATTTATTTGAAATCCACTTCGATTTTTTTGGATTTTGTTGAGTATTTTTGTTGTAGGATCTATATTTGAGTAAATTTAGATGAAAATAACTTCAATTTTGTTGGATTGTGAAAAAAATTTTAGTTGGAAGTGTCAAATTTTAATAAATTTATTTGAAATCAACTTCGATTTTTTTGGATTTTGTTGAGTATTTTTGTTGTAGGATCTATATTTGAGTAAATTTAGATGAAAATAACTTCAATTTTGTTGGATTGTGAAAAAAATTTTAGTTGGAAGTGTCAAATTTTAATAAATTTATTTGAAATCAACTTCGATTTTTTTGGATTTTGTTGAGTATTATTGTTGTAGGATCTATATTTGAGTAAATTTAGATGAAAATAACTTCAATTTTTTGGATTGTGAAAAAACATTTTAGTTGGAAGGGTCAAATTTTAATAAATTTATTTGAAATCAACTTCGATTTTTTGGGATTTTGTTGAGTATTTTTGTTGTAGGATCTATATTTGAGTAAATTTAGATGAAAATAACTTATGTTATGTGGATTTTTACAAGATTTTGGTCAAATTTTAATAAATTCATTTGAAAGCAACTTCGATTTTTTTGGATTTTGTTGAGTATTCTTGTTGTAGGATCTATATTTGATTAAATTTAGATGAAAATAACTTCAATTTTGTTGGATTGTGAAAAAAACTTATTTGGAAGTGTCAAATTTTAATAATATTATTTGAAACCAACTTCGATTTGTTTGGATTTTATTGAGTATTTTTGTTGTGGGATCTATATTTGAGTAAATTTAGATGAAAATAACATCAATTTTTTGGATTGTGAAAAAAATTTTAGTTGGAAGTGTCGAATTTTTAAATTTATTTGAAATCAACTTCGATTATTTTGGATTTTGTTGAGTATTTTTGTTGTAGGATCTATATTTGAGTAGATTTAGATGAAAATAACTTCAATTGTTTGGATTGTGAAAAAAAGTTTTAGTTGGAAGGGTCAAATTTTAATAAATTTATTTGAAATCAACTTCGATTTTTTTGGATTTTGTTGAGAATTTTTGTTGTAGGATCTATATTTGAGTAAATTTAGATGAAAATAACTTCAATTTTTTGGATTGTGAAAAAACATTTTAGTTGGAAGGGTCAAATTTTAATAAATTTATTTGAAATCAACTTCGATTTTTTGGGATTTTGTTGAGTATTTTTGTTGTAGGATCTATATTTGAGTAGATTTAGATGAAAATAACTTCAATTTTGTTGGATTGTGAAAAAAAATTTAGTTGGAAGTGTCAAATTTTAATAAATTTATTTGAAATCAACTTCGATTTTTTTGGATTTTGTTGAGTATTTTTGTTGTAGGATCTATATTTGAGTAAATTTAGATGAAAATAACTTCAATTTTGTTGGTTTATGGAAAAATTTTAGTTGGAAGTGTCAAATTTTAATAAATTCATATGAAATCAACTTCGATTTTTTTGGATTTTGTCGAGTATTTTTGTTGTAGGATCTATATTTGATTAAATTTAGATGAAAATAACTTCAATTTTCTTGGATGTAGACAAGATTTTTGTCAAATTTTAATAAATTCATTTGAAATCAACTTCGATTTTTTTGGATTTTGTTGAGAATTCTTGTTGTAGGATCTATATTTGATTAAATTTAGATGAAAATAACTTAAATTTTGTTGGATTATGAAAAAAAATTTAGTTGGAAATGTCAAATTTTAATAATATTATTTGAAACCAACTTCGATTTTTTTGGATTTTATTGAGTATTTTTGTTGTAGGATCTATATTTGAGTAAATTTAGATGAAAATAACATCAATTTTTTGGATTGTGAAAAAAATTTTAGTAGGAAGTGTCGAATTTTTAAATTTATTTGAAATCAACTTCGATTATTTTGGATTTTGTTGAGTATTTTTGTTGTAGGATCTATATTTGAGTAGATTTAGATGAAAATAACTTCAATTTTTTGGATTGTGAAAAAACATTTTAGTTGGAAGGGTCAAATTTTAATAAATTTATTTGAAATCAACTTCGATTTTTTGGGATTTTGTTGAGTATTTTTGTTGTAGGATCTATATTTGAGTAAATTTAGATGAAAATAACTTATGTTATGTGGATTTTGACAAGATTTTGGTCAAATTTTAATAAATTCATTTGAAAGCAACTTCGATTTTTTTGGATTTTGTTGAGTATTCTTGTTGTAGGATCTATATTTGATTAAATTTAGATGAAAATAACATCAATTTTGTTGGATTGTGAAAAAAACTTATTTGGAAGTGTCAAATTTTAATAATATTATTTGAAACCAACTTCGATTTTTTTGGATTTTATTGAGTATTTTTGTTGTGGGATCTATATTTGAGTAAATTTAGATGAAAATAACATCAATTTTTTGGATTGTGAAAAAAATTTTAGTTGGAAGTGTCGAATTTTTAAATTTATTTGAAATCAACTTCGATTATTTTGGATTTTGTTGAGTATTTTTGTTGTAGGATCTATATTTGAGTAGATTTAGATGAAAATAACTTCAATTGTTTGGATTGTGAAAAAAAGTTTTAGTTGGAAGGGTCAAATTTTAATAAATTTATTTGAAATCAACTTCGATTTTTTTGGATTTTGTTGAGAATTTTTGTTGTAGGATCTATATTTGAGTAAATTTAGATGAAAATAACTTCAATTTTGCTGGATTGTGAAAAAAATTTTAGTTGGAAGTGTCAAATTTTAATAAATTTATTTGAAATCAACTTCGATTTTTTTGGATTTTGTAGAGTATTTTTGTTGTAGGATCTATATTTGAGTAAATTTAGATGAAAATAACTTCAATTTTTTGGATTGTGAAAAAACATTTTAGTTGGAAGGGTCAAATTTTAATAAATTTATTTGAAATCAACTTCGATTTTTTGGGATTTTGTTGAGTATTTTTGTTGCAGGATCTATATTTGAGTAAATTTAGATGAATATAACTTCCATTTTGTTGGATTGTGAAAAAAAATTTAGTTGGAAGTGTCAAATTTTAATATATTTATTTGAAATCCACTTCGATTTTTTTGGATTTTGTTGAGTATTTTTGTTGTAGGATCTATATTTGAGTAAATTTAGATGAAAATAACATCTATTTTGTTGGATTGTGAAAAAAATTTTAGTTGGAAGTGTCAAATTTTAATAAATTTATTTGAAATCAACTTCGATTTTTTTGGATTTTGTTGAGTATTTTTGTTGTAGGGTCTATATTTGAGTAAATTTAGATGAAAATAACTTCAATTTTGTTGGATTATGAAAAAAATTTTATTTGGAAGTGTCCAATTTTAATAAATTTATTTGAAATCAACTTCGATTTTTTGGATTTTGTTGAGTATTTTTGATGTAGGATCTATATTTGAGTAAATTTAGATGAAAATAACTTCAATTTTGTTGGATTGTGAAAATAAATTTAGTTGGAAGTGTCAAATTTTAATAAATTTATTTGAAATCCACTTCGATTTTTTTGGATTTTGTTGAGTATTTTTGTTGTAGGATCTATATTTGAGTAAATTTAGATGAAAATAACTTCCATTTTGTTGGATTGTGAAAAAAAATTTAGTTGGAAGTGTCAAATTTTAATAAATTTATTTGAAATCCACTTCGATTTTTTTGGATTTTGTTGAGTATTTTTGTTGTAGGATCTATATTTGAGTAAATTTAGATGAAAATAACTTCAATTTTGTTGGATTGTGAAAAAAATTTTAGTTGGAAGTGTCAAATTTTAATAAATTTATTTGAAATCAACTTCGATTTTTTTGGATTTTGTTGAGTATTTTTGTTGTAGGATCTATATTTGAGTAAATTTAGATGAAAATAACATCAATTTTGTTGGTTTATGAAAAAATTTTAGTTGGAAGTGTCAAATTTTAATAAATTCATATGAAATCAACTTCGATTTTTTTGGATTTTGTCGAGTATTTTTGTTGTAGGATCTATATTTGATTAAATTTAGATGAAAATAACTTCAATTTTCTTGGATGTAGACAAGATTTTTGTCAAATTTTAATAAATTCATTTGAAATCAACTTCGATTTTTTTTGGATTTTGTTGAGAATTCTTGTTGTAGGATCTATATTTGATTAAATTTACATGAAAATAACTTCAATTTTGTTGGATTGTGAAAAAAATTTATTTGGAAGTGTCAAATTTTAATAATATTATTTGAAACCAACATCGATTTTTTTGGATTTTATTGAGTATTTTTGTTGTAGGATCTATATTTGAGTAAATTTAGATGAAAATAACTTCAATTTTGTTGGATTGTGAAAAAAATTTTAATTGGAAGTGTCAAATTTTAATAAATTCATATGAAATCAACTTCGATTTTTTTGGATTTTGTCGAGTATTTTTGTTGTAGGATCTATATTTGATTAAATTTAGATGAAAATAACTTCAATTTTCTTGGATGTAGACAAGATTTTTGTCAAATTTTAATAAATTCATTTGAAATCAACTTCGATTTTTTTGGATTTTGTTGAGAATTCTTGTTGTAGGATCTATATTTGATTAAATTTACATGAAAATAACTTCAATTTTGATGGATTGTGAAAAAAATTTATTTGGAAGTGTCAAATTTTAATAATATTATTTGAAACCAACATCGATTTTTTTGGATTTTATTGAGTATTTTTGTTGTAGGATCTATATTTGAGTAAATTTAGATGAAAATAACTTCAATTTTGTTGGATTGTGAAAAAAATTTTAATTGGAAGTGTCAAATTTTAATAAATTTATTTGAAACCAGCTTCAATTTTTTTGGATTTTGTTGAGTATTTTTGTTGTAGGATCTATATTTGAGTAAATTTAGATGAAAATAACTTCAATTTTGTTGGATTGTGAAAAAAATTTTAGTTGGAAGTGTCCAATTTTAATAAATTTATTTGAAATCCACTTCGATTTTTTTGGATTTTGTTGAGTATTTTTGTTGTAGGATCTATATTTGAGTAAATTTAGATGAAAATAACTTCAATTTTTTGGATTGTGAAAAAAATTTTAGTTGGAAGTGTCCAATTTTAATAAATATATTTGAAATCCACTTCGATTTTTTTGGATTTTGTTGAGTATTTTTGTTGTAGGATCTATATTTGAGTAAATTTAGATGAAAATAACTTCAATTTTGTTGGTTTATGAAAAAATTTT
The DNA here is from genome assembly GCA_946251845.1 of Andrena fulva. Lineage (NCBI taxonomy): Eukaryota > Metazoa > Arthropoda > Insecta > Hymenoptera > Andrenidae > Andrena > Andrena fulva. The sequence continues at coordinate 2,693,528 of CAMITZ010000003.1, read as the reverse complement.
AGTTGGAAGTGTGAAATTTTAATAAATTTATTTGAAATCAACTTCGATTTTTTTGGATTTTGTTGAGTATTTTTGTTGTAGGATCTATATTTGAGTAAATTTAGATGAAAATAACATCAATTTTTTGGATTGTGAAAAAAATTTTAGTTGGAAGTGTCGAATTTTTAAATTTATTTGAAATCAACTTCGATTATTTTGGATTTTGTTGAGTATTTTTGTTGTAGGATCTATATTTGAGTAAATTTAGATGAAAATAACTTCAATTTTGTTGGATTATAAAAAATTTTAGTTGGAAGTGTCAAATTTTAATAAATTTATTTGAAATCAACTTCGATTTTTTTGGATTTTGATGAGTATTTTGGTTGTAGGATCTATATTTGACTAAATTTAGATGAAAATAACTTCAATTTTCTTGGATGTAGACAAGATTTTTGTCAAATTTTAATAAATTCACTTGAAAGCAACTTCGATTTTTTTGGATTTTGTTGAGTATTCTTGTTGTAGGATCTATATTTGATTAAATTTAGATGAAAATAACTTCAATTTTGTTGGATTGTGAAAAAAACTTATTTGGAAGTGTCAAATTTTAATAATATTATTTGAAACCAACTTCGATTTTTTTGGATTTTATTGAGTATTTTTGTTGTGGGATCTATATTTGAGTAAATTTAGATGAAAATGACATCAATTTTTTGGATTGTGAAAAAAATTTTAGTTGGAAGTGTCGAATTTTTAAATTTATTTGAAATCAACTTCGATTTTTTTGGATTTTGTTGAGTATTTTTGTTGTAGGATCTATATTTGAGTAAATTTAGATGAAAATAACTTCAATTTTGTTGGATTGTGAAAAAAAATTTAGTTGGAAGTGTCAAATTTTAATAAATTTATTTGAAATCAACTTCGATTTTTTTGGATTTTGTTGAGTATTTTTGTTGTAGGATCTATATTTGAGTAAATTTAGATGAAAATAACTTCAATTTTGTTGGATTGTGAAAAAAAATTTAGTTGGAAATGTCAAATTTTAATAAATTTATTTGAAATCCACTTCGATTTTTTTGGATTTTGTTGAGTATTTTTGTTGTAGGATCTATATTTGAGTAAATTTAGATGAAAATAACTTCAATTTTGTTGGTTTATGAAAAAATTTTAGTTGGAAGTGTCAAATTTTAATAAATTTATTTGAAATCAACTTCGATTTTTTTGGATTTTGTCGAGTATTTTTGTTGTAGGATCTATATTTGAGTAAATTTAGATGAAAATAACTTATATTATGTGGATTTTTACAAGATTTTGGTCAAATTTTAATAAATTCATTTGAAAGCAACTTCGATTTTTTTGGATTTTGTTGAGTATTCTTGTTGTAGGATCTATATTTGAGTAAATTTAGACGAAAATAACTTCAATTTTGTTGGATTGTGAACAAAATTTTAGTTGGAAGTGTCAAATTTTAATAAATTTATTTGAAACCAACTTCGATTTTTTTGGATTTTGTTGAGTATTTTTGTTGTAGGATCTATATTTGAGTAAATTTAGATGAAAATAACTTCAATTTTTTGGATTGTGAAAAAAATTTTAGTTGGAAGTGTCCAATTTTAATAAATTTATTTGAAATTAACTTCGATTTTTTGGGATTTTCTTGAGTATTTTTGTTGTAGGATCTATATTTGAGTAAATTTAGATGAAAATAACTTCAATTTTTTGGATTGTGTAAAAAATTTTAGTTGGAAATGTCAAATTTTAATAAATTTATTTGAAATCAACTTCGATTTTTTTGGATTTTGTTGAGTATTTTTGTTGTAGGATCTATATTTGAGTAAATTTAGATGAAAATAACTTCAATTTTGTTGGATTGTGAAAAAAAATTTAGTTGGAAGTGTCAAATTTTAATAAATTTATTTGAAATCAACTTCGATTTTTTTGGATTTTGTTAAGTATTTTTGTTGTAGGATCTATATTTGAGTAAATTTAGATGAAAATAACTTCAATTTTGTTGGTTTATGAAAAAATTTTAGTTGGAAGTGTCAAATTTTAATAAATTCATATGAAATCAACTTCGATTTTTTTGGATTTTGTCGAGTATTTTGGTTGTAGGATCTATATTTGAGTAAATTTAGATGAAAATAACTTATATTATGTGGATTTTGACAAGATTTTTGTCAAATTTTAATAAATTCATTTGAAATCAACTTCGATTTTTTTGGATTTTGTTGAGAATTCTTGTTGTAGGATCTATATTTGATTAAATTTAGATGAAAATAACTTCAATTTTGTTGGATTATGAAAAAAAATTTAGTTGGAAATGTCAAATTTTAATAATATTATTTTAAACCAACTTCGATTTTTTTGGATTTTATTGAGTATTTTTGTTGTAGGATCTATATTTGAGTAAATTTAGATGAAAATAACATCAATTTTTTGGATTGTGAAAAAAATTTTAGTTGGAAGTGTCGAATTTTTAAATTTATTTGAAATCAACTTCGATTATTTTGGATTTTGTTGAGTATTTTTGTTGTAGGATCTATATTTGAGTAGATTTAGATGAAAATAACTTCAATTTTTTGGATTGTGAAAAAACATTTTAGTTGGAAGGGTCAAATTTTAATAAATTTATTTGAAATCAACTTCGATTTTTTGGGATTTTGTTGAGTATTTTTGTTGTAGGATCTATATTTGAGTAAATTTAGATGAAAATAACTTATATAATGTGGTTTTTGACAAGATTTTGGTCAAATTTTAATAAATTCATTTGAAAGCAACTTCGATTTTTTTGGATTTTGTTGAGTATTCTTGTTGTAGGATCTATATTTGATTAAATTTAGATGAAAATAACTTCAATTTTGTTGGATTGTGAAAAAAACTTATTTGGAAGTGTCAAATTTTAATAATATTATTTGAAACCAACTTCGATTTTTTTGGATTTTATTGAGTATTTTTGTTGTGGGATCTATATTTGAGTAAATTTAGATGAAAATGACATCAATTTTTTGGATTGTGAAAAAAATTTTAGTTGGAAGTGTCGAATTTTTAAATTTATTTGAAATCAACTTCGATTTTTTTGGATTTTGTTGAGTATTTTTGTTGTAGGATCTATATTTGAGTAAATTTAGATGAAAATAACTTCAATTTTGTTGGATTGTGAAAAAAAAATTAGTTGGAAGTGTCAAATTTTAATAAATTTATTTGAAATCCACTTCGATTTTTTTGGATTTTGTTGAGTATTTTTGTTGTAGGATCTATATTTGAGTAAATTTAGATGAAAATAACTTCAATTTTGTTGGATTGTGAAAAAAAATTTAGTTGGAAGTGTCAAATTTTAATAAATTTATTTGAAATCAACTTCGATTTTTTTGGATTTTGTTGAGTATTTTTGTTGTAGGATCTATATTTGAGTAAATTTAGATGAAAATAACTTCAATTTTGTTGGATTGTGAAAAAAAATTTAGTTGGAAGTGTCAAATTTTAATAAATTTATTTGAAATCAACTTCGATTTTTTTGGATTTTGTTAAGTATTTTTGTTGTAGGATCTATATTTGAGTAAATTTAGATGAAAATAACTTCAATTTTGTTGGATTGTGAAAAAAAATTTAGTTGGAAATGTCAAATTTTAATAAATTTATTTGAAATCCACTTCGATTTTTTTGGATTTTATTGAGTATTTTTGTTGTAGGATCTATATTTGAGTAAATTTAGATGAAAATAACATCAATTTTTTGGATTGAGAAAAAAATTTTAGTTTGAAGTGTCGAATTTTTAAATTTATTTGAAATCAACTTCGATTATTTTGGATTTTGTTGAGTATTTTTGTTGTAGGATCTATATTTGAGTAGATTTAGATGAAAATAACTTCAATTTTTTGGATTGTGAAAAAACATTTTAGTTGGAAGGGTCAAATTTTAATAAATTTATTTGAAATCAACTTCGATTTTTTGGGATTTTGTTGAGTATTTTTGTTGTAGGATCTATATTTGAGTAAATTTAGATGAAAATAACTTATATAATGTGGTTTTTGACAAGATTTTGGTCAAATTTTAATAAATTCATTTGAAAGCAACTTCGATTTTTTTGGATTTTGTTGAGTATTCATGTTGTAGGATCTATATTTGATTAAATTTAGATGAAAATAACTTCAATTTTGTTGGATTGTGAAAAAAACTTATTTGGAAGTGTCAAATTTTAATAATATTATTTGAAACCAACTTCGATTTTTTTGGATTTTATTGAGTATTTTTGTTGTGGGATCTATATTTGAGTAAATTTAGATGAAAATGACATCAATTTTTTGGATTGTGAAAAAAATTTTAGTTGGAAGTGTCGAATTTTTAAATTTATTTGAAATCAACTTCGATTTTTTTGGATTTTGTTGAGTATTTTTGTTGTAGGATCTATATTTGAGTAAATTTAGATGAAAATAACTTCAATTTTGTTGGATTGTGAAAAAAAATTTAGTTGGAAGTGTCAAATTTTAATAAATTTATTTGAAATCCACTTCGATTTTTTTGGATTTTGTTGAGTATTTTTGTTGTAGGATCTATATTTGAGTAAATTTAGATGAAAATAACTTCAATTTTGTTGGATTGTGAAAAAAATTTTAGTTGGAAGTGTCAAATTTTAATAAATTTATTTGAAATCAACTTCGATTTTTTTGGATTTTGTTGAGTATTTTTGTTGTAGGGTCTATATTTGAGTAAATTTAGATGAAAATAACTTCAATTTTGTTGGATTATGAACAAAATTTTATTTGGAAGTGTCCAATTTTAATAAATTTATTTGAAATCAACTTCGATTTTTTGGATTTTGTTGAGTATTTTTGATGTAGGATCTATATTTGAGTAAATTTAGATGAAAATAACTTCAATTTTGTTGGATTGTGAAAAAAAATTTAGTTGGAAGTGTCAAATTTTAATAAATTTATTTGAAATCAACTTCGATTTTTTTGGATTTTGTTGAGTATTTTTGTTGTAGGATCTATATTTGAGTAAATTTAGATGAAAATAACATCAATTTGGTTGGTTTATGAAAAAATTTTAGTTGGAAGTGTCAAATTTTAATAAATTCATATGAAATCAACTTCGATTTTTTTGGATTTTGTCGAGTATTTTTGTTGTAGGATCTATATTTGATTAAATTTAGATGAAAATAACTTCAATTTTCTTGGATGTAGACAAGATTTTTGTCAAATTTTAATAAATTCATTTGAAATCAACTTCGATTTTTTTTGGATTTTGTTGAGAATTCTTGTTGTAGGATCTATATTTGATTAAATTTACATGAAAATAACTTCAATTTTGTTGGATTGTGAAAAAAATTTATTTGGAAGAGTCAAATTTTAATAATATTATTTGAAACCAACTTCGATTTTTTTGGATTTTATTGAGTATTTTTGTTGTAGGATCTATATTTGAGTAAATTTAGATGAAAATAACTTCAATTTTGTTGGTTTATGAAAAAATTTTAGTTGGAAGTGTCAAATTTTAATAAATTCATATGAAATCAATTTCGATTTTTTTGGATTTTGTCGAGTATTTTTGTTGTAGGATCTATATTTGATTAAATTTAGATGAAAATAACTTCGATTTTCTTGGATGTAGACAAGATTTTTGTCAAATTTTAATAAATTCATTTGAAATCAACTTCGATTTTTTATGGATTTTGTTGAGAATTCTTGTTGTAGGATCTATATTTGATTAAATTTACATGAAAATAACTTCAATTTTGTTGGATTGTGAAAAAAATTTATTTGGAAGTGTCAAATTTTAATAATATTATTTGAAACCAACTTCGATTTTTTTGGATTTTATTGAGTATTTTTGTTGTAGGATCTATATTTGAGTAAATTTAGATGAAAATAATTTCAATTTTGTTGGTTTATGAAAAAATTTTAGTTGGAAGTGTCAAATTTTAATAAATTCATATGAAATCAATTTCGATTTTTTTGGATTTTGTCGAGTATTTTTGTTGTAGGATCTATATTTGATTAAATTTAGATGAAAATAACTTCGATTTTCTTGGATGTAGACAAGATTTTTGTCAAATTTTAATAAATTCATTTGAAATCAACTTCGATTTTTTTGGATTTTGTTGAGAATTCTTGTTGTAGGATCTATATTTGATTAAATTTACACGAAAATAACTTCAATTTTGTTGGATTGTGAAAAAAATTTATTTGGAAGTGTCAAATTTTAATAATATTATTTGAAACCAACTTCGATTTTTTTTGGATATTATTGAGTATTTTTGTTGTAGGATCTATATTTGAGTAAATTTAGATGAAAATAACTTCAATTTTGTTGGATTGTGAAAAAAATTTTAGTTGGAAGTGTCAAATTTTAATAAATTCATATGAAATCAACTTCGATTTTTTTGGATTTTGTCGAGTATTTTTGTTGTAGGATCTATATTTGAGTAAATTTAGATGAAAATAACTTATATTATGTGGATTTTTACAAGATTTTGGTCAAATTTTAATAAATTCATTTGAAAGCAACTTCGATTTTTTTGGATTTTGTTGAGTATTCTTGTTGTAGGATCTATATTTGAGTAAATTTAGACGAAAATAACTTCAATTTTGTTGGATTGTGAACAAAATTTTAGTTGGAAGTGTCAAATTTTAATAAATTTATTTGAAACCAACTTCGATTTTTTTGGATTTTGTTGAGTATTTTTGTTGTAGGATCTATATTTGAGTAAATTTAGATGAAAATAACTTCAATTTTTTGGATTGTGAAAAAAATTTTAGTTGGAAGTGTCCAATTTTAATAAATTTATTTGAAATTAACTTCGATTTTTTGGGATTTTCTTGAGTATTTTTGTTGTAGGATCTATATTTGAGTAAATTTAGATGAAAATAACTTCAATTTTTTGGATTGTGTAAAAAATTTTAGTTGGAAATGTCAAATTTTAATAAATTTATTTGAAATCAACTTCGATTTTTTTGGATTTTGTTGAGTATTTTTGTTGTAGGATCTATATTTGAGTAAATTTAGATGAAAATAACTTCAATTTTGTTGGATTGTGAAAAAAAATTTAGTTGGAAGTGTCAAATTTTAATAAATTTATTTGAAATCAACTTCGATTTTTTTGGATTTTGTTAAGTATTTTTGTTGTAGGATCTATATTTGAGTAAATTTAGATGAAAATAACTTCAATTTTGTTGGTTTATGAAAAAATTTTAGTTGGAAGTGTCAAATTTTAATAAATTCATATGAAATCAACTTCGATTTTTTTGGATTTTGTCGAGTATTTTGGTTGTAGGATCTATATTTGAGTAAATTTAGATGAAAATAACTTATATTATGTGGATTTTGACAAGATTTTTGTCAAATTTTAATAAATTCATTTGAAATCAACTTCGATTTTTTTGGATTTTGTTGAGAATTCTTGTTGTAGGATCTATATTTGATTAAATTTAGATGAAAATAACTTCAATTTTGTTGGATTATGAAAAAAAATTTAGTTGGAAATGTCAAATTTTAATAATATTATTTTAAACCAACTTCGATTTTTTTGGATTTTATTGAGTATTTTTGTTGTAGGATCTATATTTGAGTAAATTTAGATGAAAATAACATCAATTTTTTGGATTGTGAAAAAAATTTTAGTTGGAAGTGTCGAATTTTTAAATTTATTTGAAATCAACTTCGATTATTTTGGATTTTGTTGAGTATTTTTGTTGTAGGATCTATATTTGAGTAGATTTAGATGAAAATAACTTCAATTTTTTGGATTGTGAAAAAACATTTTAGTTGGAAGGGTCAAATTTTAATAAATTTATTTGAAATCAACTTCGATTTTTTGGGATTTTGTTGAGTATTTTTGTTGTAGGATCTATATTTGAGTAAATTTAGATGAAAATAACTTATATAATGTGGTTTTTGACAAGATTTTGGTCAAATTTTAATAAATTCATTTGAAAGCAACTTCGATTTTTTTGGATTTTGTTGAGTATTCTTGTTGTAGGATCTATATTTGATTAAATTTAGATGAAAATAACTTCAATTTTGTTGGATTGTGAAAAAAACTTATTTGGAAGTGTCAAATTTTAATAATATTATTTGAAACCAACTTCGATTTTTTTGGATTTTATTGAGTATTTTTGTTGTGGGATCTATATTTGAGTAAATTTAGATGAAAATGACATCAATTTTTTGGATTGTGAAAAAAATTTTAGTTGGAAGTGTCGAATTTTTAAATTTATTTGAAATCAACTTCGATTTTTTTGGATTTTGTTGAGTATTTTTGTTGTAGGATCTATATTTGAGTAAATTTAGATGAAAATAACTTCAATTTTGTTGGATTGTGAAAAAAAATTTAGTTGGAAGTGTCAAATTTTAATAAATTTATTTGAAATCCACTTCGATTTTTTTGGATTTTGTTGAGTATTTTTGTTGTAGGATCTATATTTGAGTAAATTTAGATGAAAATTACTTCAATTTTGTTGGATTGTGAAAAAAATTTTAGTTGGAAGTGTCAAATTTTAATAAATTTATTTGAAATCAACTTCGATTTTTTTTGGATTTTGTTGAGTATTTTTGTTGTAGGGTCTATATTTGAGTAAATTTAGATGAAAATAACTTCAATTTTGTTGGATTATGAACAAAATTTTATTTGGAAGTGTCCAATTTTAATAAATTTATTTGAAATCAACTTCGATTTTTTGGATTTTGTTGAGTATTTTTTATGTAGGATCTATATTTGAGTAAATTTAGATGAAAATAACTTCAATTTTGTTGGATTGTGAAAAAAAATTTAGTTGGAAGTGTCAAATTTTAATAAATTTATTTGAAATCAACTTCGATTTTTTTGGATTTTGTTGAGTATTTTTGTTGTAGGATCTATATTTGAGTAAATTTAGATGAAAATAACTTCAATTTTGTTGGATTGTGAAAAAAAATTTAGTTGGAAGTGTCAAATTTTAATAAATTTATTTGAAATCAACTTCGATTTTTTTGGATTTTGTTAAGTATTTTTGTTGTAGGATCTATATTTGAGTAAATTTAGATGAAAATAACTTCAATTTTGTTGGATTGTGAAAAAAAATTTAGTTGGAAATGTCAAATTTTAATAAATTTATTTGAAATCAACTTCGATTTTTTTGGATTTTGTTGAGTATTTTTGTTGTAGGATCTATATTTGAGTAAATTTAGATGAAAATAACTTCAATTTTGTTGGATTGTGAAAAAAAATTTAGTTGGAAGTGTCAAATTTTAATAAATTTATTTGAAATCCACTTCGATTTTTTTGGATTTTGTTGAGTATTTTTGTTGTAGGATCTATATTTGAGTAAATTTAGATGAAAATTACTTCAATTTTGTTGGATTGTGAAAAAAATTTTAGTTGGAAGTGTCAAATTTTAATAAATTTATTTGAAATCAACTTCGATTTTTTTGGATTTTGTTGAGTATTTTTGTTGTAGGGTCTATATTTGAGTAAATTTAGATGAAAATAACTTCAATTTTGTTGGATTATGAACAAAATTTTATTTGGAAGTGTCCAATTTTAATAAATTTATTTGAAATCAACTTCGATTTTTTGGATTTTGTTGAGTATTTTTGATGTAGGATCTATATTTGAGTAAATTTAGATGAAAATAACTTCAATTTTGTTGGATTGTGAAAAAAAATTTAGTTGGAAGTGTCAAATTTTAATAAATTTATTTGAAATCAACTTCGATTTTTTTGGATTTTGTTGAGTATTTTTGTTGTAGGATCTATATTTGAGTAAATTTAGATGAAAATAACTTCAATTTTGTTGGATTGTGAAAAAAAATTTAGTTGGAAGTGTCAAATTTTAATAAATTTATTTGAAATCAACTTCGATTTTTTTGGATTTTGTTAAGTATTTTTGTTGTAGGATCTATATTTGAGTAAATTTAGATGAAAATAACTTCAATTTTGTTGGATTGTGAAAAAAAATTTAGTTGGAAATGTCAAATTTTAATAAATTTATTTGAAATCCACTTCGATTTTTTTGGATTTTATTGAGTATTTTTGTTGTAGGATCTATATTTGAGTAAATTTAGATGAAAATAACATCAATTTTTTGGATTGAGAAAAAAATTTTAGTTTGAAGTGTCGAATTTTTAAATTTATTTGAAATCAACTTCGATTATTTTGGATTTTGTTGAGTATTTTTGTTGTAGGATCTATATTTGAGTAGATTTAGATGAAAATAACTTCAATTTTTTGGATTGTGAAAAAAAATTTAGTTGGAAGTGTCAAATTTTAATAAATTTATTTGAAATCAACTTCGATTTTTTTGGATTTTGTTGAGTATTTTTGTTGTAGGATCTATATTTGAGTAAATTTAGATGAAAATAACTTCAATTTTGTTGGATTGTGAAAAAAAATTTAGTTGGAAGTGTCAAATTTTAATAAATTTATTTGAAATCAACTTCGATTTTTTTGGATTTTGTTGAGTATTTTTGTTGTAGGATCTATATTTGAGTAAATTTAGATGAAAATAACTTCAATTTTGTTGGATTGTGAAAAAAAATTTAGTTGGAAATGTCAAATTTTAATAAATTTATTTGAAATCCACTTCGATTTTTTTGGATTTTGTTGAGTATTTTTGTTGTAGGATCTATATTTGAGTAAATTTAGATGAAAATAACTTCAATTTTGTTGGTTTATGAAAAAATTTTAGTTGGAAGTGTCAAATTTTAATAAATTTATTTGAAATCAACTTCGATTTTTTTGGATTTTGTTGAGTATTTTTGTTGTAGGATCTATATTTGAGTAAATTTAGATGAAAATAACATCAATTTGGTTGGTTTATGAAAAAATTTTAGTTGGAAGTGTCAAATTTTAATAAATTCATATGAAATCAACTTCGATTTTTTTGGATTTTGTCGAGTATTTTTGTTGTAGGATCTATATTTGATTAAATTTAGATGAAAATAACTTCAATTTTCTTGGATGTAGACAAGATTTTTGTCAAATTTTAATAAATTCATTTGAAATCAACTTCGATTTTTTTTGGATTTTGTTGAGAATTCTTGTTGTAGGATCTATATTTGATTAAATTTACATGAAAATAACTTCAATTTTGTTGGATTGTGAAAAAAATTTATTTGGAAGTGTCAAATTTTAATAATATTATTTGAAACCAACTTCGATTATTTTGGATTTTATTGAGTATTTTTGTTGTAGGATCTATATTTGAGTAAATTTAGATGAAAATAACTTCAATTTTGTTGGTTTATGAAAAAATTTTAGTTGGAAGTGTCAAATTTTAATAAATTCATATGAAATCAATTTCGATTTTTTTGGATTTTGTCGAGTATTTTTGTTGTAGGATCTATATTTGATTAAATTTAGATGAAAATAACTTCGATTTTCTTGGATGTAGACAAGATTTTTGTCAAATTTTAATAAATTCATTTGAAATCAACTTCGATTTTTTTTGGATTTTGTTGAGAATTCTTGTTGTAGGATCTATATTTGATTAAATTTACATGAAAATAACTTCAATTTTGTTGGATTGTGAAAAAAATTTATTTGGAAGTGTCAAATTTTAATAATATTATTTGAAACCAACTTCGATTTTTTTGGATTTTATTGAGTATTTTTGTTGTAGGATCTATATTTGAGTAAATTTAGATGAAAATAATTTCAATTTTGTTGGTTTATGAAAAAATTTTAGTTGGAAGTGTCAAATTTTAATAAATTCATATGAAATCAATTTCGATTTTTTTGGATTTTGTCGAGTATTTTTGTTGTAGGATCTATATTTGATTAAATTTAGATGAAAATAACTTCGATTTTCTTGGATGTAGACAAGATTTTTGTCAAATTTTAATAAATTCATTTGAAATCAACTTCGATTTTTTTGGATTTTGTTGAGAATTCTTGTTGTAGGATCTATATTTGATTAAATTTACACGAAAATAACTTCAATTTTGTTGGATTGTGAAAAAAATTTATTTGGAAGTGTCAAATTTTAATAATATTATTTGAAACCAACTTCGATTTTTTTGGATATTATTGAGTATTTTTGTTGTAGGATCTATATTTGAGTACATTTAGATGAAAATAACTTCAATTTTGTTGGATTGTGAAAAAAATTTTAGTTGGAAGTGTCAAATTTTAATAAATTCATATGAAATCAACTTCGATTTTTTTGGATTTTGTCGAGTATTTTTGTTGTAGGATCTATATTTGAGTAAATTTAGATGAAAATAACTTATATTATGTGGATTTTTACAAGATTTTGGTCAAATTTTAATAAATTCATTTGAAAGCAACTTCGATTTTTTTGGATTTTGTTGAGTATTCTTGTTGTAGGATCTATATTTGAGTAAATTTAGACGAAAATAACTTCAATTTTGTTGGATTGTGAACAAAATTTTAGTTGGAAGTGTCAAATTTTAATAAATTTATTTGAAACCAACTTCGATTTTTTTGGATTTTGTTGAGTATTTTTGTTGTAGGATCTATATTTGAGTAAATTTAGATGAAAATAACTTCAATTTTTGGGATTGTGAAAAAAATTTTAGTTGGAAGTGTCCAATTTTAATAAATTTATTTGAAATTAACTTCGATTTTTTGGGATTTTCTTGAGTATTTTTGTTGTAGGATCTATATTTGAGTAAATTTAGATGAAAATAACTTCAATTTTTTGGATTGTGTAAAAAATTTTAGTTGGAAATGTCAAATTTTAATAAATTTATTTGAAATCAACTTCGATTTTTTTGGATTTTGTTGAGTATTTTTGTTGTAGGATCTATATTTGAGTAAATTTAGATGAAAATAACTTCAATTTTGTTGGATTGTGAAAAAAAATTTAGTTGGAAGTGTCAAATTTTAATAAATTTATTTGAAATCAACTTCGATTTTTTTGGATTTTGTTAAGTATTTTTGTTGTAGGATCTATATTTGAGTAAATTTAGATGAAAATAACTTCAATTTTGTTGGTTTATGAAAAAATTTTAGTTGGAAGTGTCAAATTTTAATAAATTCATATGAAATCAACTTCGATTTTTTTGGATTTTGTCGAGTATTTTGGTTGTAGGATCTATATTTGAGTAAATTTAGATGAAAATAACTTATATTATGTGGATTTTGACAAGATTTTTGTCAAATTTTAATAAATTCATTTGAAATCAACTTCGATTTTTTTGGATTTTGTTGAGAATTCTTGTTGTAGGATCTATATTTGATTAAATTTAGATGAAAATAACTTCAATTTTGTTGGATTATGAAAAAAAATTTAGTTGGAAATGTCAAATTTTAATAATATTATTTTAAACCAACTTCGATTTTTTTGGATTTTATTGAGTATTTTTGTTGTAGGATCTATATTTGAGTAAATTTAGATGAAAATAACATCAATTTTTTGGATTGTGAAAAAAATTTTAGTTGGAAGTGTCGAATTTTTAAATTTATTTGAAATCAACTTCGATTATTTTGGATTTTGTTGAGTATTTTTGTTGTAGGATCTATATTTGAGTAGATTTAGATGAAAATAACTTCAATTTTTTGGATTGTGAAAAAACATTTTAGTTGGAAGGGTCAAATTTTAATAAATTTATTTGAAATCAACTTCGATTTTTTGGGATTTTGTTGAGTATTTTTGTTGTAGGATCTATATTTGAGTAAATTTAGATGAAAATAACTTATATAATGTGGTTTTTGACAAGATTTTGGTCAAATTTTAATAAATTCATTTGAAAGCAACTTCGATTTTTTTGGATTATGTTGAGTATTCTTGTTGTAGGATCTATATTTGATTAAATTTAGATGAAAATAACTTCAATTTTGTTGGATTGTGAAAAAAACTTATTTGGAAGTGTCAAATTTTAATAATATTATTTGAAACCAACTTCGATTTTTTTGGATTTTATTGAGTATTTTTGTTGTGGGATCTATATTTGAGTAAATTTAGATGAAAATGACATCAATTTTTTGGATTGTGAAAAAAATTTTAGTTGGAAGTGTCGAATTTTTAAATTTATTTGAAATCAACTTCGATTTTTTTGGATTTTGTTGAGTATTTTTGTTGTAGGATCTATATTTGAGTAAATTTAGATGAAAATAACTTCAATTTTGTTGGATTGTGAAAAAAATTTATTTGGAAGTGTCAAATTTTAATAATATTATTTGAAACCAACTTCGATTTTTTTGGATTTTATTGAGTATTTTTGTTGTAGGATCTATATTTGAGTAAATTTAGATGAAAATAACTTCAATTTTGTTGGTTTATGAAAAAATTTTAGTTGGAAGTGTCAAATTTTAATAAATTCATATGAAATCAATTTCGATTTTTTTGGATTTTGTCGAGTATTTTTGTTGTAGGATCTATATTTGATTAAATTTAGATGAAAATAACTTCGATTTTCTTGGATGTAGACAAGATTTTTGTCAAATTTTAATAAATTCATTTGAAATCAACTTCGATTTTTTTTGGATTTTGTTGAGAATTCTTGTTGTAGGATCTATATTTGATTAAATTTACATGAAAATAACTTCAATTTTGTTGGATTGTGAAAAAAATTTATTTGGAAGTGTCAAATTTTAATAATATTATTTGAAACCAACTTCGATTTTTTTGGATTTTATTGAGTATTTTTGTTGTAGGATCTATATTTGAGTAAATTTAGATGAAAATAATTTCAATTTTGTTGGTTTATGAAAAAATTTTAGTTGGAAGTGTCAAATTTTAATAAATTCATATGAAATCAATTTCGATTTTTTTGGATTTTGTCGAGTATTTTTGTTGTAGGATCTATATTTGATTAAATTTAGATGAAAATAACTTCGATTTTCTTGGATGTAGACAAGATTTTTGTCAAATTTTAATAAATTCATTTGAAATCAACTTCGATTTTTTTGGATTTTGTTGAGAATTCTTGTTGTAGGATCTATATTTGATTAAATTTACACGAAAATAACTTCAATTTTGTTGGATTGTGAAAAAAATTTATTTGGAAGTGTCAAATTTTAATAATATTATTTGAAACCAACTTCGATTTTTTTGGATATTATTGAGTATTTTTGTTGTAGGATCTATATTTGAGTAAATTTAGATGAAAATAACTTCAATTTTGTTGGATTGTGAAAAAAATTTTAGTTGGAAGTGTCAAATTTTAATAAATTCATATGAAATCAACTTCGATTTTTTTGGATTTTGTCGAGTATTTTTGTTGTAGGATCTATATTTGAGTAAATTTAGATGAAAATAACTTATATTATGTGGATTTTTACAAGATTTTGGTCAAATTTTAATAAATTCATTTGAAAGCAACTTCGATTTTTTTGGATTTTGTTGAGTATTCTTGTTGTAGGATCTATATTTGAGTAAATTTAGACGAAAATAACTTCAATTTTGTTGGATTGTGAACAAAATTTTAGTTGGAAGTGTCAAATTTTAATAAATTTATTTGAAACCAACTTCGATTTTTTTGGATTTTGTTGAGTATTTTTGTTGTAGGATCTATATTTGAGTAAATTTAGATGAAAATAACTTCAATTTTTTGGATTGTGAAAAAAATTTTAGTTGGAAGTGTCCAATTTTAATAAATTTATTTGAAATTAACTTCGATTTTTTGGGATTTTCTTGAGTATTTTTGTTGTAGGATCTATATTTGAGTAAATTTAGATGAAAATAACTTCAATTTTTTGGATTGTGTAAAAAATTTTAGTTGGAAATGTCAAATTTTAATAAATTTATTTGAAATCAACTTCGATTTTTTTGGATTTTGTTGAGTATTTTTGTTGTAGGATCTATATTTGAGTAAATTTAGATGAAAATAACTTCAATTTTGTTGGATTGTGAAAAAAAATTTAGTTGGAAGTGTCAAATTTTAATAAATTTATTTGAAATCAACTTCGATTTTTTTGGATTTTGTTAAGTATTTTTGTTGTAGGATCTATATTTGAGTAAATTTAGATGAAAATAACTTCAATTTTGTTGGTTTATGAAAAAATTTTAGTTGGAAGTGTCAAATTTTAATAAATTCATATGAAATCAACTTCGATTTTTTTGGATTTTGTCGAGTATTTTGGTTGTAGGATCTATATTTGAGTAAATTTAGATGAAAATAACTTATATTATGTGGATTTTGACAAGATTTTTGTCAAATTTTAATAAATTCATTTGAAATCAACTTCGATTTTTTTGGATTTTGTTGAGAATTCTTGTTGTAGGATCTATATTTGATTAAATTTAGATGAAAATAACTTCAATTTTGTTGGATTATGAAAAAAAATTTAGTTGGAAATGTCAAATTTTAATAATATTATTTTAAACCAACTTCGATTTTTTTGGATTTTATTGAGTATTTTTGTTGTAGGATCTATATTTGAGTAAATTTAGATGAAAATAACATCAATTTTTTGGATTGTGAAAAAAATTTTAGTTGGAAGTGTCGAATTTTTAAATTTATTTGAAATCAACTTCGATTATTTTGGATTTTGTTGAGTATTTTTGTTGTAGGATCTATATTTGAGTAGATTTAGATGAAAATAACTTCAATTTTTTGGATTGTGAAAAAACATTTTAGTTGGAAGGGTCAAATTTTAATAAATTTATTTGAAATCAACTTCGATTTTTTGGGATTTTGTTGAGTATTTTTGTTGTAGGATCTATATTTGAGTAAATTTAGATGAAAATAACTTATATAATGTGGTTTTTGACAAGATTTTGGTCAAATTTTAATAAATTCATTTGAAAGCAACTTCGATTTTTTTGGATTTTGTTGAGTATTCTTGTTGTAGGATCTATATTTGATTAAATTTAGATGAAAATAACTTCAATTTTGTTGGATTGTGAAAAAAACTTATTTGGAAGTGTCAAATTTTAATAATATTATTTGAAACCAACTTCGATTTTTTTGGATTTTATTGAGTATTTTTGTTGTGGGATCTATATTTGAGTAAATTTAGATGAAAATGACATCAATTTTTTGGATTGTGAAAAAAATTTTAGTTGGAAGTGTCGAATTTTTAAATTTATTTGAAATCAACTTCGATTTTTTTGGATTTTGTTGAGTATTTTTGTTGTAGGATCTATATTTGAGTAAATTTAGATGAAAATAACTTCAATTTTGTTGGATTGTGAAAAAAAATTTAGTTGGAAGTGTCAAATTTTAATAAATTTATTTGAAATCCACTTCGATTTTTTTGGATTTTGTTGAGTATTTTTGTTGTAGGATCTATATTTGAGTAAATTTAGATGAAAATTACTTCAATTTTGTTGGATTGTGAAAAAAATTTTAGTTGGAAGTGTCAAATTTTAATAAATTTATTTGAAATCAACTTCGATTTTTTTGGATTTTGTTGAGTATTTTTGTTGTAGGATCTATATTTGAGTAAATTTAGATGAAAATAACTTCAATTTTGTTGGTTTATGAAAAAATTTTAGTTGGAAGTGTCAAATTTTAATAAATTCATATGAAATCAACTTCGATTTTTTTGGATTTTGTCGAGTATTTTGGTTGTAGGATCTATATTTGAGTAAATTTAGATGAAAATAACTTATATTATGTGGATTTTGACAAGATTTTTGTCAAATTTTAATAAATTCATTTGAAATCAACTTCGATTTTTTTGGATTTTGTTGAGAATTCTTGTTGTAGGATCTATATTTGATTAAATTTAGATGAAAATAACTTCAATTTTGTTGGATTATGAAAAAAAATTTAGTTGGAAATGTCAAATTTTAATAATATTATTTTAAACCAACTTCGATTTTTTTGGATTTTATTGAGTATTTTTGTTGTAGGATCTATATTTGAGTAAATTTAGATGAAAATAACATCAATTTTTTGGATTGTGAAAAAAATTTTAGTTGGAAGTGTCGAATTTTTAAATTTATTTGAAATCAACTTCGATTATTTTGGATTTTGTTGAGTATTTTTGTTGTAGGATCTATATTTGAGTAGATTTAGATGAAAATAACTTCAATTTTTTGGATTGTGAAAAAACATTTTAGTTGGAAGGGTCAAATTTTAATAAATTTATTTGAAATCAACTTCGATTTTTTGGGATTTTGTTGAGTATTTTTGTTGTAGGATCTATATTTGAGTAAATTTAGATGAAAATAACTTATATAATGTGGTTTTTGACAAGATTTTGGTCAAATTTTAATAAATTCATTTGAAAGCAACTTCGATTTTTTTGGATTTTGTTGAGTATTCTTGTTGTAGGATCTATATTTGATTAAATTTAGATGAAAATAACTTCAATTTTGTTGGATTGTGAAAAAAACTTATTTGGAAGTGTCAAATTTTAATAATATTATTTGAAACCAACTTCGATTTTTTTGGATTTTATTGAGTATTTTTGTTGTGGGATCTATATTTGAGTAAATTTAGATGAAAATGACATCAATTTTTTGGATTGTGAAAAAAATTTTAGTTGGAAGTGTCGAATTTTTAAATTTATTTGAAATCAACTTCGATTTTTTTGGATTTTGTTGAGTATTTTTGTTGTAGGATCTATATTTGAGTAAATTTAGATGAAAATAACTTCAATTTTGTTGGATTATGAACAAAATTTTATTTGGAAGTGTCAAATTTTAATAAATTTATTTGAAATCAACTTCGATTTTTTTGGATTTTGTTGAGTATTTTTGTTGTAGGGTCTATATTTGAGTAAATTTAGATGAAAATAACTTCAATTTTGTTGGATTATGAACAAAATTTTATTTGGAAGTGTCCAATTTTAATAAATTTATTTGAAATCAACTTCGATTTTTTTGGATTTTGTTGAGTATTTTTGTTGTAGGGTCTATATTTGAGTAAATTTAGATGAAAATAACTTCAATTTTGTTGGATTATGAACAAAATTTTATTTGGAAGTGTCCAATTTTAATAAATTTATTTGAAATCAACTTCGATTTTTTGGATTTTGTTGAGTATTTTTGATGTAGGATCTATATTTGAGTAAATTTAGATGAAAATAACTTCAATTTTGTTGGATTGTGAAAAAAAATTTAGTTGGAAGTGTCAAATTTTAATAAATTTATTTGAAATCAACTTCGATTTTTTTGGATTTTGTTGAGTATTTTTGTTGTAGGATCTATATTTGAGTAAATTTAGATGAAAATAACTTCAATTTTGTTGGATTGTGAAAAAAAATTTAGTTGGAAGTGTCAAATTTTAATAAATTTATTTGAAATCAACTTCGATTTTTTTGGATTTTGTTAAGTATTTTTGTTGTAGGATCTATATTTGAGTAAATTTAGATGAAAATAACTTCAATTTTGTTGGATTGTGAAAAAAAATTTAGTTGGAAATGTCAAATTTTAATAAATTTATTTGAAATCCACTTCGATTTTTTTGGATTTTATTGAGTATTTTTGTTGTAGGATCTATATTTGAGTAAATTTAGATGAAAATAACATCAATTTTTTGGATTGAGAAAAAAAATTTAGTTTGAAGTGTCGAATTTTTAAATTTATTTGAAATCAACTTCGATTATTTTGGATTTTGTTGAGTATTTTTGTTGTAGGATCTATATTTGAGTAGATTTAGATGAAAATAACTTCAATTTTTTGGATTGTGAAAAAACATTTTAGTTGGAAGGGTCAAATTTTAATAAATTTATTTGAAATCAACTTCGATTTTTTGGGATTTTGTTGAGTATTTTTGTTGTAGGATCTATATTTGAGTAAATTTAGATGAAAATAACTTATATAATGTGGTTTTTGACAAGATTTTGGTCAAATTTTAATAAATTCATTTGAAAGCAACTTCGATTTTTTTGGATTTTGTTGAGTATTCATGTTGTAGGATCTATATTTGATTAAATTTAGATGAAAATAACTTCAATTTTGTTGGATTGTGAAAAAAACTTATTTGGAAGTGTCAAATTTTAATAATATTATTTGAAACCAACTTCGATTTTTTTGGATTTTATTGAGTATTTTTGTTGTGGGATCTATATTTGAGTAAATTTAGATGAAAATGACATCAATTTTTTGGATTGTGAAAAAAATTTTAGTTGGAAGTGTCGAATTTTTAAATTTATTTGAAATCAACTTCGATTTTTTTGGATTTTGTTGAGTATTTTTGTTGTAGGATCTATATTTGAGTAAATTTAGATGAAAATAACTTCAATTTTGTTGGATTGTGAAAAAAAATTTAGTTGGAAGTGTCAAATTTTAATAAATTTATTTGAAATCCACTTCGATTTTTTTGGATTTTGTTGAGTATTTTTGTTGTAGGATCTATATTTGAGTAAATTTAGATGAAAATAACTTCAATTTTGTTGGATTGTGAAAAAAATTTTAGTTGGAAGTGTCAAATTTTAATAAATTTATTTGAAATCAACTTCGATTTTTTTGGATTTTGTTGAGTATTTTTGTTGTAGGGTCTATATTTGAGTAAATTTAGATGAAAATAACTTCAATTTTGTTGGATTATGAACAAAATTTTATTTGTAAGTGTCCAATTTTAATAAATTTATTTGAAATCAACTTCGATTTTTTGGATTTTGTTGAGTATTTTTGATGTAGGATCTATATTTGAGTAAATTTAGATGAAAATAACTTCAATTTTGTTGGATTGTGAAAAAAAATTTAGTTGGAAGTGTCAAATTTTAATAAATTTATTTGAAATCAACTTCGATTTTTTTGGATTTTGTTGAGTATTTTTGTTGTAGGATCTATATTTGAGTAAATTTAGATGAAAATAACTTCAATTTTGTTGGATTGTGAAAAAAAATTTAGTTGGAAGTGTCAAATTTTAATAAATTTATTTGAAATCAACTTCGATTTTTTTGGATTTTGTTGAGTATTTTTGTTGTAGGATCTATATTTGAGTAAATTTAGATGAAAATAACTTCAATTTTGTTGGATTGTGAAAAAAAATTTAGTTGGAAATGTCAAATTTTAATAAATTTATTTGAAATCCACTTCGATTTTTTTGGATTTTGTTGAGTATTTTTGTTGTAGGATCTATATTTGAGTAAATTTAGATGAAAATAACTTCAATTTTGTTGGTTTATGAAAAAATTTTAGTTGGAAGTGTCAAATTTTAATAAATTTATTTGAAATCAACTTCGATTTTTTTGGATTTTGTTGAGTATTTTTGTTGTAGGATCTATATTTGAGTAAATTTAGATGAAAATAACATCAATTTGGTTGGTTTATGAAAAAATTTTAGTTGGAAGTGTCAAATTTTAATAAATTCATATGAAATCAACTTCGATTTTTTTGGATTTTGTCGAGTATTTTTGTTGTAGGATCTATATTTGATTAAATTTAGATGAAAATAACTTCAATTTTCTTGGATGTAGACAAGATTTTTGTCAAATTTTAATAAATTCATTTGAAATCAACTTCGATTTTTTTTGGATTTTGTTGAGAATTCTTGTTGTAGGATCTATATTTGATTAAATTTACATGAAAATAACTTCAATTTTGTTGGATTGTGAAAAAAATTTATTTGGAAGTGTCAAATTTTAATAATATTATTTGAAACCAACTTCGATTTTTTTGGATTTTATTGAGTATTTTTGTTGTAGGATCTATATTTGAGTAAATTTAGATGAAAATAACTTCAATTTTGTTGGTTTATGAAAAAATTTTAGTTGGAAGTGTCAAATTTTAATAAAT
The DNA here is from genome assembly GCA_946251845.1 of Andrena fulva. Lineage (NCBI taxonomy): Eukaryota > Metazoa > Arthropoda > Insecta > Hymenoptera > Andrenidae > Andrena > Andrena fulva. The sequence continues at coordinate 2,671,972 of CAMITZ010000003.1, read as the reverse complement.
TCATATGAAATCAATTTCGATTTTTTTGGATTTTGTCGAGTATTTTTGTTGTAGGATCTATATTTGATTAAATTTAGATGAAAATAACTTCGATTTTCTTGGATGTAGACAAGTTTTTTGTCAAATTTTAATAAATTCATTTGAAATCAACTTCGATTTTTTTGGATTTTGTTGAGAATTCTTGTTGTAGGATCTATATTTGATTAAATTTACACGAAAATAACTTCAATTTTGTTGGATTGTGAAAAAAATTTATTTGGAAGTGTCAAATTTTAATAATATTATTTGAAACCAACTTCGATTTTTTTGGATATTATTGAGTATTTTTGTTGTAGGATCTATATTAGAGTAAATTTAGATGAAAATAACTTCAATTTTGTTGGATTGTGAAAAAAATTTTAGTTGGAAGTGTCAAATTTTAATAAATTCATATGAAATCAACTTCGATTTTTTTGGATTTTGTCGAGTATTTTGGTTGTAGGATCTATATTTGAGTAAATTTAGATGAAAATAACTTCAATTTTGTTGGATTATGAAAAAAATTTTAGTTGGAAGTGTCGAATTTTTAAATTTATTTGAAATCAACTTCGATTATTTTGGATTTTATTGAGTATTTTTGTTGTAGGATCTATATTTGAGTAGATTTAGATGAAAATAACTTCAATTTTTTGGATTGTGAAAAAAAATTTAGTTGGAAGGGTCAAATTTTAATAAATTTATTTGAAATCAACTTCGATTTTTTTGGATTTTGTTGAGTATTTTTTGTTGTAGGGTCTATATTTGAGTAAATTTAGATGAAAATAACTTCAATTTTGTTGGATTATGAAAAAAAATTTAGTTGGAAGTGTCCAATTTTAATAAATTTATTCGAAATCAACTTCGATTTTTTGGGATTTTGTTGAGTATTTTTGTTGTAGGATCTATATTTGAGTAAATTTAGATGAAAATAACTTCAATTTTTTGGATTGTGAAAAAATTTTAGTTGGAAGTGTCAAATTTTAATAAATTTATTTGAAATCAACTTCGATTTTTTTTTATTTTGTTGAGTATTTTTGTTGTAGGATCTATATTTGAGTAAATTTAGATGAAAATAACTTCAATTTTGTGGAATTATGAAAAAATTTTTGTTGGAAGTGTCACACTTTAATAAATTCATATGAAATCAACTTCGATTTTTTTGGATTTTGTCGAGTATTTTTGTTGTAGGATCTATATTTGATTAAATTTAGATGAAAATAACTTCAATTTTGTTGGATTGTGAAAATAATTTTAGTGGGAAGTGTCAAGTTTTATTAAATTTATTTGAAATCAACTTCGATTATTTTGGATTTTGTTGAGTATTTTTGTTGTAGGATCTATATTTGAGTAAATTTAGATGAAAATAAATTCAATTTTGTTGGATTATGAAAAAAAATTTAGTTGAAGTGCCAAATTTTAATAAATTTATTTGAAATCAACTTCGATTTTTTTGGATTTTGATGAGTATTTTGGTTGTAGGATCTATATTTGACTAAATTTAGATGAAAAAAACTTCAATTTTGTTGGATTGTGAAAAAAATTTTAGTTGGAAGTGTCAAATTTTAATAAATTTATTTGAAATCAACTTCGATTTTTTTGGATTTTGTTGAGTATTTTGGTTGTAGGATCTATATTTGAGTAAATTTAGATGAAAATAACTTCAATTTTGTTGGATTATGAAAAAAATTTTAGTTGGAAGTGTCAAATTTTAATAAATTTATTTGAAATCAACTTCGATTTTTTTTTATTTTGTTGAGTATTTTTGTTGTAGGATCTATATTTGAGTAAATTTAGATGAAAATAACTTCAATTTTGTGGAATTATGAAAAAATTTTTGTTGGAAGTGTCACACTTTAATAAATTCATATGAAATCAACTTCGATTTTTTTGGATTTTGTCGAGTATTTTTGTTGTAGGATCTATATTTGATTAAATTTAGATGAAAATAACTTCAATTTTGTTGGATTGTGAAAATAATTTTAGTGGGAAGTGTCAAGTTTTATTAAATTTATTTGAAATCAACTTCGATTTTTTTGGATTTTGATGAGTATTTTGGTTGTAGGATCTATATTTGACTAAATTTAGATGAAAATAACTTCAATTTTCTTGGATGTAGACAAGATTTTTGTCAAATTTTAATAAATTCATTTGAAATCAACTTCGATTTTTTGGGATTTTGATGAGTATTTTGGTTGTAGGATCTATATTTGACAAAATTTAGATGAAAATAACTTCAATTTTGTTGGATTATAAAAAAAATTTTAGTTGGAAGTGTCAAATTTTAATAAATTCATATGAAATCAACTTCGATTTTTTTGGATTTTGTCGAGTATTTTTGTTGTAGGATCTATATTTGATTAAATTTAGATGAAAATAACTTCAATTTTGTTGGATTGTGAAAAAATTTTTAGTGGGAAGTGTCAAGTTTTATTAAATTTATTTGAAATTAACTTCGATTATTTTGGATTTTGTTGAGTATTTTTGTTGTAGGATCTATATTTGAGTAAATTTAGATGAAAATAAATTCAATTTTGTTGGATTATGAAAAAAAATTTAGTTGAAGTGCCAAATTTTAATAAATTTATTTGAAATCAACTTCGATTTTTTTGGATTTTGATGAGTATTTTGGTTGTAGGATCTATATTTGAGTAAATTTAGATGAAAATAACTTCAATTTTGTTGGATTATGAAAAAAATTTTAGTTGGAAGTGTCAAATTTTAATAAATTCGTTTGTAATCAACTTCGATTTTTTTGGATTTTGATGAGTATTTTTGTTGTAGGATCTATATTTGATTAAATTTAGATGAAAATAACTTCAATTTTGTTGGATTGTGAAAATAATTTTAGTGGGAAGTGTCAAGTTTTATTAAATTTATTTGAAATCAACTTCGATTATTTTGGATTTTGTTGAGTATTTTGTTGTAGGATCTATATTTGAGTAAATTTAGATGAAAATAAATTCAATTTTGTTGGATTATGAAAAAAAAATTAGTTGGAAGTGTCAAATTTTAATAATATTATTTGAAACCAAATTCGATTTTTTTGGATTTTGTTGAGTATTTTGGTTGTAGGATCTATATTTGAGTAAATTTAGATGAAAATAACTTCAATTTTCTTGGATTGTGAAAAAAATTTTAGTTGGAAGTGTCAAATTTTAATAAATTCGTTTGTAATCAACTTCGATTTTTTTGGATTTTGATGAGTATTTTGGTTGTAGGATGTATATTTGACTAAATTTAGATGAAAATAACTTCAATTTTTTGGATTTTGACAAGATTTTGGTCAAATTTTTCTAAATCATTTGAAATCAACTTCGATTTTTTGGATTTTGAAGAGTATTTTGGTTGTAGGATCTATATTTGACTAAATTTAGATGAAAATAACTTCAATTTTCTTGGATTGTGAAAAAAATTTTAGTTGGAAGTGTCAAATTTTAATAATATTATTTGAAACCAACTTCGATTTTTTTGGATTTTGATGAGTATTTTGGTTGTAGGATCTATATTTGAGTAAATTTAGATGAAAATAACTTCAATTTTGTTGGATTGTGAAAAAAAATTATTTGGAAGTGTCAAATTTTAATAATATTATTTGAAACCAACTTCGATTTTTTTGGATTTTGTTGAGTATTTTTGTTATAGGATCTATATTTGAGTAAATTTAGATGAAAATAAATTCAATTTTGTTGGATTATGAAAAAAAAATTATTTGGAAGTGTCAAATTTTAATAAATTTATTTGAAATCAACTTCGATTTTTTTTTGATTATGTTGAGTATTTTTGTTGTAGGGTCTATATTTGAGTAAATTTAGATGAAAATAACTTCAATTTTGTTGGATTATGAAAAAAATTTTAGTTGGAAGTGTCCAATTTTAATAAATTTATTTGAAATCAACTTCGATTTTTTGGGATTTCGTTGAGTATTTTTGTTGTAGGATCTATATTTGAGTAAATTTAGATGAAAATAACTTCAATTTTTTGGATTGTGAAAAAATTTTAGTTGGAAGTGTCATACATTAATAAATTCATTTGAAATCAACTTCGATTTTTTGGATTTTGATGAGTATTTTGGTTGTAGGATCTATATTTGACTAAATTTAGATGAAAATAACTTCAATTTTGTTGGATTGTGAAAAAAAATTAGTTGGAAGTGTCAAATTTTAATAATATTATTTGAAACCAACTTCGATTTTTTTGGATTTTGTTGAGTATTTTTGTTGTAGGATCTATATTTGAGTAAATTTAGATGAAAATAAATTCAATTTTGTTGGATTATGAAAAAAAAATTAGTTGGAAGTGTCAAATTTTAATAATATTATTTGAAACCAAATTCGATTTTTTTGGATTTTGTTGAGTATTTTGGTTGTAGGATCTATATTTGAGTAAATTTAGATGAAAATAACTTCAATTTTGTTGGATTATGAAAAAAATTTTAGTGGGAAGTGTCAAGTTTTATTAAATTTATTTGAAATCAACTTCGATTTTTTTGGATTTTGTCGAGTATTTTTGTTGTAGGATCTATATTTGATTAAATTTAGATGAAAATAACTTCAATTTTGTTGGATTGTGAAAAAAATTTTAGTTGGAAGTGTCAAATTTTAATAAATTTATTTGAAATCAACTTCGATTTTTTGGATTTTGTTGAGTATTTTTGTTGTAGGATCTATATTTGAGTAGATTTAGATGAAAATAACTTCAATTTTTTGGATTGTGAAAAAAATTTTATTTGGAAGGGTCAAATTTTAATAAATTTATTTGAAATCAACTTCGATTTTTTTGGATTTTGTTGAGTATTTTGGTTGTAGGATCTATATTTGAGTAAATTTATATGAAAATAACTTCAATTTTGTTGGATTATGAAAAAAATTTTTAGTTGGAAGTGTCAAATTTTAATAAATTTATTTGAAATCAACTTCGATTTTTTTGGATTTTGTTGAGTATTTTGTTGTAGGATCTATATTTGAGTAAATTTAGATGAAAATAAATTCAATTTTGTTGGATTATGAAAAAAAAATTAGTTGGAAGTGTCAAATTTTAATAATATTATTTGAAACCAAATTCGATTTTTTTGGATTTTGTTGAGTATTTTGGTTGTAGGATCTATATTTGAGTAAATTTAGATGAAAATAACTTCAATTTTCTTGGATTGTGAAAAAAATTTTAGTTGGAAGTGTCAAATTTTAATAAATTCGTTTGTAATCAACTTCGATTTTTTTGGATTTTGATGAGTATTTTGGTTGTAGGATGTATATTTGACTAAATTTAGATGAAAATAACTTCAATTTTTTGGATTTTGACAAGATTTTGGTCAAATTTTTATAAAATCATTTGAAATCAACTTCGATTTTTTGGATTTTGATGAGTATTTTGGTTGTAGGATCTATATTTGACTAAATTTAGATGAAAATAACTTCAATTTTCTTGGATTGTGAAAAAAATTTTAGTTGGAAGTGTCAAATTTTAATAATATTATTTGAAACCAACTTCGATTTTTTTTGATTTTGATGAGTATTTTGGTTGTAGGATCTATATTTGAGTAAATTTAGATGAAAATAACTTCAATTTTTTGGATTTTGACAAGATTTTGGTCAAATTTTTATAAAATCATTTGAAATCAACTTCGATTTTTTGGATTTTGATGAGTATTTTGGTTGTAGGATCTATATTTGACTAAATTTAGATGAAAATAACTTCAATTTTGTTGGATTGTGAAAAAAAATTATTTGGAAGTGTCAAATTTTAATAATATTATTTGAAACCAACTTCGATTTTTTTGGATTTTGTTGAGTATTTTTGTTGTAGGATCTATATTTGAGTAAATTTAGATGAAAATAAATTCAATTTTGTTGGATTATGAAAAAAAAATTAGTTGGAAGTGTCAAATTTTAATAATATTATTTGAAACCAAATTCGATTTTTTGGATTTTGTTGAGTATTTTGGTTGTAGGATCTATATTTGAGTAAATTTAGATGAAAATAACTTCAATTTTGTTGGATTATGAAAAAAATTTTAGTTGGAAGTGTCAAATTTTAATAAATTCGTTTGTAATCAACTTCGATTTTTTTGGATTTTGATGAGTATTTTTGTTGTAGGATGTATATTTGACTAAATTTAGATGAAAATAACTTCAATTTTTTGGATTTTGACAAGATTTTGGTCAAATTTTTATAAAATCATTTGAAATCAACTTCGATTTTTTGGATTTTGATGAGTATTTTGGTTGTAGGATCTATATTTGACTAAATTTAGATGAAAATAACTTCAATTTTCTTGGATTGTGAAAAAAATTTTAGTTGGAAGTGTCAAATTTTAATAATATTATTTGAAACCAACTTCGATTTTTTGGATTTTGATGAGTATTTTGGTTGTAGGATCTATATTTGAGTAAATTTAGATGAAAATAACTTCAATTTTTTGGATTTTGACAAGATTTTGGTCAAATTTTTATAAAATCATTTGAAATCAACTTCGATTTTTTGGATTTTGATGAGTATTTTGGTTGTAGGATCTATATTTGACTAAATTTAGATGAAAATAACTTCAATTTTCTTGGATTGTGAAAAAAATTTTAGTTGGAAGTGTCAAATTTTAATAATATTATTTGAAACCAACTTCGATTTTTTTGGATTTTGATGAGTATTTTGGTTGTAGGATCTATATTTGAGTAAATTTAGATGAAAATAACTTCAATTTTGTTGGATTGTGAAAAAAAATTATTTGGAAGTGTCAAATTTTAATAATATTATTTGAAACCAACTTCGATTTTTTTGGATTTTGTTGAGTATTTTTGTTATAGGATCTATATTTGAATAAATTTAGATGAAAATAAATTCAATTTTGTTGGATTATGAAAAAAAAATTATTTGGAAGTGTCAAATTTTAATAAATTTATTTGAAATCAACTTCGATTTTTTTTTGATTATGTTGAGTATTTTTGTTGTAGGGTCTATATTTGAGTAAATTTAGATGAAAATAACTTCAATTTTGTTGGATTGTGAAAAAAATTTTAGTTGGAAGTGTCAAATTTTAATAAATTTATTTGAAATCAACTTCGATTTTTTGGATTTTGTTGAGTATTTTTGTTGTAGGATCTATATTTGAGTAGATTTAGATGAAAATAACTTCAATTTTTTGGATTGTGAAAAAAATTTTAGTTGGAAGTGTCATACTTTAATAAATTCATATGAAATCAACTTCGATTTTTTTGGATTTTGATGAGTATTTTGGTTGTAGGATCTATATTTGACTAAGTTTAGATGAAAATAACTTCAATTTTGTTGGATTATGAAAAAAAATTTAGTTGAAGTGCCAAATTTTAATAAATTTATTTGAAATCAACTTCGATTTTTTTGGATTTTGATGAGTATTTTGGTTGTAGGATCTATATTTGACTAAGTTTAGATGAAAATAACTTCAATTTTCTTGGATGTAGACAAGATTTTTGTCAAATTTTAATAAATTCATTTGAAATCAACTTCGATTTTTTGGGATTTTGATGAGTATTTTGGTTGTAGGATCTATATTTGAGTAAATTTAGATGAAAATAACTTCAATTTTGTTGGATTATGAAAAAAATTTTAGTTGGAAGTGTCAAATTTTAATAAATTTATTTGAAATCAACTTCGATTTTTTTTTATTTTGTTGAGTATTTTTGTTGTAGGATCTATATTTGAGTAAATTTAGATGAAAATAACTTCAATTTTGTGGAATTATGAAAAAATTTTTGTTGGAAGTGTCACACTTTAATAAATTCATATGAAATCAACTTCGATTTTTTTGGATTTTGTCGAGTATTTTTGTTGTAGGATCTATATTTGATTAAATTTAGATGAAAATAACTTCAATTTTGTTGGATTGTGAAAATAATTTTAGTGGGAAGTGTCAAGTTTTATTAAATTTATTTGAAATCAACTTCGATTTTTTTGGATTTTGATGAGTATTTTGGTTGTAGGATCTATATTTGACTAAATTTAGATGAAAATAACTTCAATTTTCTTGGATGTAGACAAGATTTTTGTCAAATTTTAATAAATTCATTTGAAATCAACTTCGATTTTTTGGGATTTTGATGAGTATTTTGGTTGTAGGATCTATATTTGACAAAATTTAGATGAAAATAACTTCAATTTTGTTGGATTATAAAAAAAAATTTAGTTGGAAGTGTCAAATTTTAATAAATTCATATGAAATCAACTTCGATTTTTTTGGATTTTGTCGAGTATTTTTGTTGTAGGATCTATATTTGATTAAATTTAGATGAAAATAACTTCAATTTTGTTGGATTGTGAAAAAATTTTTAGTGGGAAGTGTCAAGTTTTATTAAATTTATTTGAAATTAACTTCGATTATTTTGGATTTTGTTGAGTATTTTTGTTGTAGGATCTATATTTGAGTAAATTTAGATGAAAATAAATTCAATTTTGTTGGATTATGAAAAAAAATTTAGTTGAAGTGCCAAATTTTAATAAATTTATTTGAAATCAACTTCGATTTTTTTGGATTTTGTTGAGTATTTTGGTTGTAGGATCTATATTTGAGTAAATTTAGATGAAAATAACTTCAATTTTCTTGGATTGTGAAAAAAATTTTAGTTGGAAGTGTCAAATTTTAATAAATTCGTTTGTAATCAACTTCGATTTTTTTGGATTTTGATGAGTATTTTGGTTGTAGGATGTATATTTGACTAAATTTAGATGAAAATAACTTCAATTTTTTGGATTTTGACAAGATTTTGGTCAAATTTTTCTAAATCATTTGAAATCAACTTCGATTTTTTGGATTTTGAAGAGTATTTTGGTTGTAGGATCTATATTTGACTAAATTTAGATGAAAATAACTTCAATTTTCTTGGATTGTGAAAAAAATTTTAGTTGGAAGTGTCAAATTTTAATAATATTATTTCAAACCAACTTCGATTTTTTTGGATTTTGATGAGTATTTTGGTTGTAGGATCTATATTTGAGTAAATTTAGATGAAAATAACTTCAATTTTGTTGGATTGTGAAAAAAAATTATTTGGAAGTGTCAAATTTTAATAATATTATTTGAAACCAACTTCGATTTTTTTGGATTTTGTTGAGTATTTTTGTTATAGGATCTATATTTGAGTAAATTTAGATGAAAATAAATTCAATTTTGTTGGATTATGAAAAAAAAATTATTTGGAAGTGTCAAATTTTAATAAATTTATTTGAAATCAACTTCGATTTTTTTTTGATTATGTTGAGTATTTTTGTTGTAGGGTCTATATTTGAGTAAATTTAGATGAAAATAACTTCAATTTTGTTGGATTATGAAAAAAATTTTAGTTGGAAGTGTCCAATTTTAATAAATTTATTTGAAATCAACTTCGATTTTTTGGGATTTTGTTGAGTATTTTTGTTGTAGGATCTATATTTGAGTAAATTTAGATGAAAATAACTTCAATTTTTTGGATTGTGAAAAAATTTTAGTTGGAAGTGTCATACATTAATAAATTCATATGAAATCAACTTCGATTTTTTTGGATTTTGATGAGTATTTTGGTTGTAGGATCTATATTTGACTAAGTTTAGATGAAAATAACTTCAATTTTGTTGGATTATGAAAAAAAATTTAGTTGAAGTGCCAAATTTTAATAAATTTATTTGAAATCAACTTCGATTTTTTTGGATTTTGATGAGTATTTTGGTTGTAGGATCTATATTTGACTAAGTTTAGATGAAAATAACTTCAATTTTCTTGGATGTAGACAAGATTTTTGTCAAATTTTAATAAATTCATTTGAAATCAACTTCGATTTTTTGGGATTTTGATGAGTATTTTGGTTGTAGGATCTATATTTGAGTAAATTTAGATGAAAATAACTTCAATTTTGTTGGATTATGAAAAAAATTTTAGTTGGAAGTGTCAAATTTTAATAAATTTATTTGAAATCAACTTCGATTTTTTTTTATTTTGTTGAGTATTTTTGTTGTAGGATCTATATTTGAGTAAATTTAGATGAAAATAACTTCAATTTTGTGGAATTATGAAAAAATTTTTGTTGGAAGTGTCACACTTTAATAAATTCATATGAAATCAACTTCGATTTTTTTGGATTTTGTCGAGTATTTTTGTTGTAGGATCTATATTTGATTAAATTTAGATGAAAATAACTTCAATTTTGTTGGATTGTGAAAATAATTTTAGTGGGAAGTGTCAAGTTTTATTAAATTTATTTGAAATCAACTTCGATTTTTTTGGATTTTGATGAGTATTTTGGTTGTAGGATCTATATTTGACTAAATTTAGATGAAAATAACTTCAATTTTCTTGGATGTAGACAAGATTTTTGTCAAATTTTAATAAATTCATTTGAAATCAACTTCGATTTTTTGGGATTTTGATGAGTATTTTGGTTGTAGGATCTATATTTGACAAAATTTAGATGAAAATAACTTCAATTTTGTTGGATTATAAAAAAAATTTTAGTTGGAAGTGTCAAATTTTAATAAATTCATATGAAATCAACTTCGATTTTTTTGGATTTTGTCGAGTATTTTTGTTGTAGGATCTATATTTGATTAAATTTAGATGAAAATAACTTCAATTTTGTTGGATTGTGAAAAAATTTTTAGTGGGAAGTGTCAAGTTTTATTAAATTTATTTGAAATTAACTTCGATTATTTTGGATTTTGTTGAGTATTTTTGTTGTAGGATCTATATTTGAGTAAATTTAGATGAAAATAAATTCAATTTTGTTGGATTATGAAAAAAAATTTAGTTGAAGTGCCAAATTTTAATAAATTTATTTGAAATCAACTTCGATTTTTTTGGATTTTGTTGAGTATTTTGGTTGTAGGATCTATATTTGAGTAAATTTAGATGAAAATAACTTCAATTTTCTTGGATTGTGAAAAAAATTTTAGTTGGAAGTGTCAAATTTTAATAATATTATTTGAAACCAACTTCGATTTTTTTGGATTTTGATGAGTATTTTGGTTGTAGGATCTATATTTGAGTAAATTTAGATGAAAATAACTTCAATTTTGTTGGATTGTGAAAAAAAATTATTTGGAAGTGTCAAATTTTAATAATATTATTTGAAACCAACTTCGATTTTTTTGGATTTTGTTGAGTATTTTTGTTATAGGATCTATATTTGAGTAAATTTAGATGAAAATAAATTCAATTTTGTTGGATTATGAAAAAAAAATTATTTGGAAGTGTCAAATTTTAATAAATTTATTTGAAATCAACTTCGATTTTTTTTTGATTATGTTGAGTATTTTTGTTGTAGGGTCTATATTTGAGTAAATTTAGATGAAAATAACTTCAATTTTGTTGGATTATGAAAAAAATTTTAGTTGGAAGTGTCCAATTTTAATAAATTTATTTGAAATCAACTTCGATTTTTTGGGATTTCGTTGAGTATTTTTGTTGTAGGATCTATATTTGAGTAAATTTAGATGAAAATAACTTCAATTTTTTGGATTGTGAAAAAATTTTAGTTGGAAGTGTCATACATTAATAAATTCATTTGAAATCAACTTCGATTTTTTGGATTTTGATGAGTATTTTGGTTGTAGGATCTATATTTGACTAAATTTAGATGAAAATAACTTCAATTTTGTTGGATTGTGAAAAAAAATTAGTTGGAAGTGTCAAATTTTAATAATATTATTTGAAACCAACTTCGATTTTTTTGGATTTTGTTGAGTATTTTTGTTGTAGGATCTATATTTGAGTAAATTTAGATGAAAATAAATTCAATTTTGTTGGATTATGAAAAAAAAATTAGTTGGAAGTGTCAAATTTTAATAATATTATTTGAAACCAAATTCGATTTTTTTGGATTTTGTTGAGTATTTTGGTTGTAGGATCTATATTTGAGTAAATTTAGATGAAAATAACTTCAATTTTGTTGGATTATGAAAAAAATTTTAGTGGGAAGTGTCAAGTTTTATTAAATTTATTTGAAATCAACTTCGATTTTTTTGGATTTTGTCGAGTATTTTTGTTGTAGGATCTATATTTGATTAAATTTAGATGAAAATAACTTCAATTTTGTTGGATTGTGAAAAAAATTTTAGTTGGAAGTGTCAAATTTTAATAAATTTATTTGAAATCAACTTCGATTTTTTGGATTTTGTTGAGTATTTTTGTTGTAGGATCTATATTTGAGTAGATTTAGATGAAAATAACTTCAATTTTTTGGATTGTGAAAAAAATTTTATTTGGAAGGGTCAAATTTTAATAAATTTATTTGAAATCAACTTCGATTTTTTTGGATTTTGTTGAGTATTTTGGTTGTAGGATCTATATTTGAGTAAATTTATATGAAAATAACTTCAATTTTGTTGGATTATGAAAAAAATTTTTAGTTGGAAGTGTCAAATTTTAATAAATTTATTTGAAATCAACTTCGATTTTTTTGGATTTTGTTGAGTATTTTGTTGTAGGATCTATATTTGAGTAAATTTAGATGAAAATAAATTCAATTTTGTTGGATTATGAAAAAAAAATTAGTTGGAAGTGTCAAATTTTAATAATATTATTTGAAACCAAATTCGATTTTTTTGGATTTTGTTGAGTATTTTGGTTGTAGGATCTATATTTGAGTAAATTTAGATGAAAATAACTTCAATTTTCTTGGATTGTGAAAAAAATTTTAGTTGGAAGTGTCAAATTTTAATAAATTCGTTTGTAATCAACTTCGATTTTTTTGGATTTTGATGAGTATTTTGGTTGTAGGATGTATATTTGACTAAATTTAGATGAAAATAACTTCAATTTTTTGGATTTTGACAAGATTTTGGTCAAATTTTTATAAAATCATTTGAAATCAACTTCGATTTTTTGGATTTTGATGAGTATTTTGGTTGTAGGATCTATATTTGACTAAATTTAGATGAAAATAACTTCAATTTTCTTGGATTGTGAAAAAAATTTTAGTTGGAAGTGTCAAATTTTAATAATATTATTTGAAACCAACTTCGATTTTTTTTGATTTTGATGAGTATTTTGGTTGTAGGATCTATATTTGAGTAAATTTAGATGAAAATAACTTCAATTTTTTGGATTTTGACAAGATTTTGGTCAAATTTTTATAAAATCATTTGAAATCAACTTCGATTTTTTGGATTTTGATGAGTATTTTGGTTGTAGGATCTATATTTGACTAAATTTAGATGAAAATAACTTCAATTTTGTTGGATTGTGAAAAAAAATTATTTGGAAGTGTCAAATTTTAATAATATTATTTGAAACCAACTTCGATTTTTTTGGATTTTGTTGAGTATTTTTGTTGTAGGATCTATATTTGAGTAAATTTAGATGAAAATAAATTCAATTTTGTTGGATTATGAAAAAAAAATTAGTTGGAAGTGTCAAATTTTAATAATATTATTTGAAACCAAATTCGATTTTTTGGATTTTGTTGAGTATTTTGGTTGTAGGATCTATATTTGAGTAAATTTAGATGAAAATAACTTCAATTTTGTTGGATTATGAAAAAAATTTTAGTTGGAAGTGTCAAATTTTAATAAATTCGTTTGTAATCAACTTCGATTTTTTTGGATTTTGATGAGTATTTTTGTTGTAGGATGTATATTTGACTAAATTTAGATGAAAATAACTTCAATTTTTTGGATTTTGACAAGATTTTGGTCAAATTTTTATAAAATCATTTGAAATCAACTTCGATTTTTTGGATTTTGATGAGTATTTTGGTTGTAGGATCTATATTTGACTAAATTTAGATGAAAATAACTTCAATTTTCTTGGATTGTGAAAAAAATTTTAGTTGGAAGTGTCAAATTTTAATAATATTATTTGAAACCAACTTCGATTTTTTTGGATTTTGATGAGTATTTTGGTTGTAGGATCTATATTTGAGTAAATTTAGATGAAAATAACTTCAATTTTGTTGGATTGTGAAAAAAAATTATTTGGAAGTGTCAAATTTTAATAATATTATTTGAAACCAACTTCGATTTTTTTGGATTTTGTTGAGTATTTTTGTTATAGGATCTATATTTGAGTAAATTTAGATGAAAATAAATTCAATTTTGTTGGATTATGAAAAAAAAATTATTTGGAAGTGTCAAATTTTAATAAATTTATTTGAAATCAACTTCGATTTTTTTTTGATTATGTTGAGTATTTTTGTTGTAGGGTCTATATTTGAGTAAATTTAGATGAAAATAACTTCAATTTTGTTGGATTATGAAAAAAATTTTAGTTGGAAGTGTCCAATTTTAATAAATTTATTTGAAATCAACTTCGATTTTTTGGGATTTCGTTGAGTATTTTTGTTGTAGGATCTATATTTGAGTAAATTTAGATGAAAATAACTTCAATTTTTTGGATTGTGAAAAAATTTTAGTTGGAAGTGTCATACATTAATAAATTCATTTGAAATCAACTTCGATTTTTTGGATTTTGATGAGTATTTTGGTTGTAGGATCTATATTTGACTAAATTTAGATGAAAATAACTTCAATTTTGTTGGATTGTGAAAAAAAATTAGTTGGAAGTGTCAAATTTTAATAATATTATTTGAAACCAACTTCGATTTTTTTGGATTTTGTTGAGTATTTTTGTTGTAGGATCTATATTTGAGTAAATTTAGATGAAAATAAATTCAATTTTGTTGGATTATGAAAAAAAAATTAGTTGGAAGTGTCAAATTTTAATAATATTATTTGAAACCAAATTCGATTTTTTTGGATTTTGTTGAGTATTTTGGTTGTAGGATCTATATTTGAGTAAATTTAGATGAAAATAACTTCAATTTTGTTGGATTATGAAAAAAATTTTAGTGGGAAGTGTCAAGTTTTATTAAATTTATTTGAAATCAACTTCGATTTTTTTGGATTTTGTCGAGTATTTTTGTTGTAGGATCTATATTTGATTAAATTTAGATGAAAATAACTTCAATTTTGTTGGATTGTGAAAAAAATTTTAGTTGGAAGTGTCAAATTTTAATAAATTTATTTGAAATCAACTTCGATTTTTTGGATTTTGTTGAGTATTTTTGTTGTAGGATCTATATTTGAGTAGATTTAGATGAAAATAACTTCAATTTTTTGGATTGTGAAAAAAATTTTATTTGGAAGGGTCAAATTTTAATAAATTTATTTGAAATCAACTTCGATTTTTTTGGATTTTGTTGAGTATTTTGGTTGTAGGATCTATATTTGAGTAAATTTATATGAAAATAACTTCAATTTTGTTGGATTATGAAAAAAATTTTTAGTTGGAAGTGTCAAATTTTAATAAATTTATTTGAAATCAACTTCGATTTTTTTGGATTTTGTTGAGTATTTTGTTGTAGGATCTATATTTGAGTAAATTTAGATGAAAATAAATTCAATTTTGTTGGATTATGAAAAAAAAATTAGTTGGAAGTGTCAAATTTTAATAATATTATTTGAAACCAAATTCGATTTTTTTGGATTTTGTTGAGTATTTTGGTTGTAGGATCTATATTTGAGTAAATTTAGATGAAAATAACTTCAATTTTCTTGGATTGTGAAAAAAATTTTAGTTGGAAGTGTCAAATTTTAATAAATTCGTTTGTAATCAACTTCGATTTTTTTGGATTTTGATGAGTATTTTGGTTGTAGGATGTATATTTGACTAAATTTAGATGAAAATAACTTCAATTTTTTGGATTTTGACAAGATTTTGGTCAAATTTTTATAAAATCATTTGAAATCAACTTCGATTTTTTGGATTTTGATGAGTATTTTGGTTGTAGGATCTATATTTGACTAAATTTAGATGAAAATAACTTCAATTTTGTTGGATTGTGAAAAAAAATTATTTGGAAGTGTCAAATTTTAATAATATTATTTGAAACCAACTTCGATTTTTTTGGATTTTGTTGAGTATTTTTGTTGTAGGATCTATATTTGAGTAAATTTAGATGAAAATAAATTCAATTTTGTTGGATTATGAAAAAAAAATTAGTTGGAAGTGTCAAATTTTAATAATATTATTTGAAACCAAATTCGATTTTTTGGATTTTGTTGAGTATTTTGGTTGTAGGATCTATATTTGAGTAAATTTAGATGAAAATAACTTCAATTTTGTTGGATTATGAAAAAAATTTTAGTTGGAAGTGTCAAATTTTAATAAATTCGTTTGTAATCAACTTCGATTTTTTTGGATTTTGATGAGTATTTTTGTTGTAGGATGTATATTTGACTAAATTTAGATGAAAATAACTTCAATTTTTTGGATTTTGACAAGATTTTGGTCAAATTTTTATAAAATCATTTGAAATCAACTTCGATTTTTTGGATTTTGATGAGTATTTTGGTTGTAGGATCTATATTTGACTAAATTTAGATGAAAATAACTTCAATTTTCTTGGATTGTGAAAAAAATTTTAGTTGGAAGTGTCAAATTTTAATAATATTATTTGAAACCAACTTCGATTTTTTGGATTTTGATGAGTATTTTGGTTGTAGGATCTATATTTGAGTAAATTTAGATGAAAATAACTTCAATTTTTTGGATTTTGACAAGATTTTGGTCAAATTTTTATAAAATCATTTGAAATCAACTTCGATTTTTTGGATTTTGATGAGTATTTTGGTTGTAGGATCTATATTTGACTAAATTTAGATGAAAATAACTTCAATTTTCTTGGATTGTGAAAAAAATTTTAGTTGGAAGTGTCAAATTTTAATAATATTATTTGAAACCAACTTCGATTTTTTTGGATTTTGATGAGTATTTTGGTTGTAGGATCTATATTTGAGTAAATTTAGATGAAAATAACTTCAATTTTGTTGGATTGTGAAAAAAAATTATTTGGAAGTGTCAAATTTTAATAATATTATTTGAAACCAACTTCGATTTTTTTGGATTTTGTTGAGTATTTTTGTTATAGGATCTATATTTGAATAAATTTAGATGAAAATAAATTCAATTTTGTTGGATTATGAAAAAAAAATTATTTGGAAGTGTCAAATTTTAATAAATTTATTTGAAATCAACTTCGATTTTTTTTTGATTATGTTGAGTATTTTTGTTGTAGGGTCTATATTTGAGTAAATTTAGATGAAAATAACTTCAATTTTGTTGGATTGTGAAAAAAATTTTAGTTGGAAGTGTCAAATTTTAATAAATTTATTTGAAATCAACTTCGATTTTTTGGATTTTGTTGAGTATTTTTGTTGTAGGATCTATATTTGAGTAGATTTAGATGAAAATAACTTCAATTTTTTGGATTGTGAAAAAAATTTTAGTTGGAAGTGTCATACTTTAATAAATTCATATGAAATCAACTTCGATTTTTTTGGATTTTGATGAGTATTTTGGTTGTAGGATCTATATTTGACTAAGTTTAGATGAAAATAACTTCAATTTTGTTGGATTATGAAAAAAAATTTAGTTGAAGTGCCAAATTTTAATAAATTTATTTGAAATCAACTTCGATTTTTTTGGATTTTGATGAGTATTTTGGTTGTAGGATCTATATTTGACTAAGTTTAGATGAAAATAACTTCAATTTTCTTGGATGTAGACAAGATTTTTGTCAAATTTTAATAAATTCATTTGAAATCAACTTCGATTTTTTGGGATTTTGATGAGTATTTTGGTTGTAGGATCTATATTTGAGTAAATTTAGATGAAAATAACTTCAATTTTGTTGGATTATGAAAAAAATTTTAGTTGGAAGTGTCAAATTTTAATAAATTTATTTGAAATCAACTTCGATTTTTTTTTATTTTGTTGAGTATTTTTGTTGTAGGATCTATATTTGAGTAAATTTAGATGAAAATAACTTCAATTTTGTGGAATTATGAAAAAATTTTTGTTGGAAGTGTCACACTTTAATAAATTCATATGAAATCAACTTCGATTTTTTTGGATTTTGTCGAGTATTTTTGTTGTAGGATCTATATTTGATTAAATTTAGATGAAAATAACTTCAATTTTGTTGGATTGTGAAAATAATTTTAGTGGGAAGTGTCAAGTTTTATTAAATTTATTTGAAATCAACTTCGATTTTTTTGGATTTTGATGAGTATTTTGGTTGTAGGATCTATATTTGACTAAATTTAGATGAAAATAACTTCAATTTTCTTGGATGTAGACAAGATTTTTGTCAAATTTTAATAAATTCATTTGAAATCAACTTCGATTTTTTGGGATTTTGATGAGTATTTTGGTTGTAGGATCTATATTTGACAAAATTTAGATGAAAATAACTTCAATTTTGTTGGATTATAAAAAAAATTTTAGTTGGAAGTGTCAAATTTTAATAAATTCATATGAAATCAACCTTCGATTTTTTTGGATTTTGTCGAGTATTTTTGTTGTAGGATCTATATTTGATTAAATTTAGATGAAAATAACTTCAATTTTGTTGGATTGTGAAAAAATTTTTAGTGGGAAGTGTCAAGTTTTATTAAATTTATTTGAAATTAACTTCGATTATTTGGATTTTGTTGAGTATTTTTGTTGTAGGATCTATATTTGAGTAAATTTAGATGAAAATAAATTCAATTTTGTTGGATTATGAAAAAAAATTTAGTTGAAGTGCCAAATTTTAATAAATTTATTTGAAATCAACTTCGATTTTTTTGGATTTTGTTGAGTATTTTGGTTGTAGGATCTATATTTGAGTAAATTTAGATGAAAATAACTTCAATTTTCTTGGATTGTGAAAAAAATTTTAGTTGGAAGTGTCAAATTTTAATAAATTCGTTTGTAATCAACTTCGATTTTTTTGGATTTTGATGAGTATTTTGGTTGTAGGATGTATATTTGACTAAATTTAGATGAAAATAACTTCAATTTTTTGGATTTTGACAAGATTTTGGTCAAATTTTTCTAAATCATTTGAAATCAACTTCGATTTTTTGGATTTTGAAGAGTATTTTGGTTGTAGGATCTATATTTGACTAAATTTAGATGAAAATAACTTCAATTTTCTTGGATTGTGAAAAAAATTTTAGTTGGAAGTGTCAAATTTTAATAATATTATTTGAAACCAACTTCGATTTTTTTGGATTTTGATGAGTATTTTGGTTGTAGGATCTATATTTGAGTAAATTTAGATGAAAATAACTTCAATTTTGTTGGATTGTGAAAAAAAATTATTTGGAAGTGTCAAATTTTAATAATATTATTTGAAACCAACTTCGATTTTTTTGGATTTTGTTGAGTATTTTTGTTATAGGATCTATATTTGAGTAAATTTAGATGAAAATAAATTCAATTTTGTTGGATTATGAAAAAAAAATTATTTGGAAGTGTCAAATTTTAATAAATTTATTTGAAATCAACTTCGATTTTTTTTTGATTATGTTGAGTATTTTTGTTGTAGGGTCTATATTTGAGTAAATTTAGATGAAAATAACTTCAATTTTGTTGGATTATGAAAAAAATTTTAGTTGGAAGTGTCCAATTTTAATAAATTTATTTGAAATCAACTTCGATTTTTTGGGATTTTGTTGAGTATTTTTGTTGTAGGATCTATATTTGAGTAAATTTAGATGAAAATAACTTCAATTTTTTGGATTGTGAAAAAATTTTAGTTGGAAGTGTCATACATTAATAAATTCATATGAAATCAACTTCGATTTTTTTGGATTTTGATGAGTATTTTGGTTGTAGGATCTATATTTGACTAAGTTTAGATGAAAATAACTTCAATTTTGTTGGATTATGAAAAAAAATTTAGTTGAAGTGCCAAATTTTAATAAATTTATTTGAAATCAACTTCGATTTTTTTGGATTTTGATGAGTATTTTGGTTGTAGGATCTATATTTGACTAAGTTTAGATGAAAATAACTTCAATTTTCTTGGATGTAGACAAGATTTTTGTCAAATTTTAATAAATTCATTTGAAATCAACTTCGATTTTTTGGGATTTTGATGAGTATTTTGGTTGTAGGATCTATATTTGAGTAAATTTAGATGAAAATAACTTCAATTTTGTTGGATTATGAAAAAAATTTTAGTTGGAAGTGTCAAATTTTAATAAATTTATTTGAAATCAACTTCGATTTTTTTTTATTTTGTTGAGTATTTTTGTTGTAGGATCTATATTTGAGTAAATTTAGATGAAAATAACTTCAATTTT
Source organism: Andrena fulva (assembly GCA_946251845.1). NCBI lineage: Eukaryota > Metazoa > Arthropoda > Insecta > Hymenoptera > Andrenidae > Andrena > Andrena fulva. The sequence goes on along the minus strand of CAMITZ010000003.1, from coordinate 2,651,884 downwards.
GTGGAATTATGAAAAAATTTTTGTTGGAAGTGTCACACTTTAATAAATTCATATGAAATCAACTTCGATTTTTTTGGATTTTGTCGAGTATTTTTGTTGTAGGATCTATATTTGATTAAATTTAGATGAAAATAACTTCAATTTTGTTGGATTGTGAAAATAATTTTAGTGGGAAGTGTCAAGTTTTATTAAATTTATTTGAAATCAACTTCGATTTTTTTGGATTTTGATGAGTATTTTGGTTGTAGGATCTATATTTGACTAAATTTAGATGAAAATAACTTCAATTTTCTTGGATGTAGACAAGATTTTTGTCAAATTTTAATAAATTCATTTGAAATCAACTTCGATTTTTTGGGATTTTGATGAGTATTTTGGTTGTAGGATCTATATTTGACAAAATTTAGATGAAAATAACTTCAATTTTGTTGGATTATAAAAAAAATTTTAGTTGGAAGTGTCAAATTTTAATAAATTCATATGAAATCAACTTCGATTTTTTTGGATTTTGTCGAGTATTTTTGTTGTAGGATCTATATTTGATTAAATTTAGATGAAAATAACTTCAATTTTGTTGGATTGTGAAAAAATTTTTAGTGGGAAGTGTCAAGTTTTATTAAATTTATTTGAAATTAACTTCGATTATTTTGGATTTTGTTGAGTATTTTTGTTGTAGGATCTATATTTGAGTAAATTTAGATGAAAATAAATTCAATTTTGTTGGATTATGAAAAAAAATTTAGTTGAAGTGCCAAATTTTAATAAATTTATTTGAAATCAACTTCGATTTTTTTGGATTTTGTTGAGTATTTTGGTTGTAGGATCTATATTTGAGTAAATTTAGATGAAAATAACTTCAATTTTCTTGGATTGTGAAAAAAATTTTAGTTGGAAGTGTCAAATTTTAATAAATTCGTTTGTAATCAACTTCGATTTTTTTGGATTTTGATGAGTATTTTGGTTGTAGGATGTATATTTGACTAAATTTAGATGAAAATAACTTCAATTTTTTGGATTTTGACAAGATTTTGGTCAAATTTTTCTAAATCATTTGAAATCAACTTCGATTTTTTGGATTTTGAAGAGTATTTTGGTTGTAGGATCTATATTTGACTAAATTTAGATGAAAATAACTTCAATTTTCTTGGATTGTGAAAAAAATTTTAGTTGGAAGTGTCAAATTTTAATAATATTATTTGAAACCAACTTCGATTTTTTTGGATTTTGATGAGTATTTTGGTTGTAGGATCTATATTTGAGTAAATTTAGATGAAAATAACTTCAATTTTGTTGGATTGTGAAAAAAAATTATTTGGAAGTGTCAAATTTTAATAATATTATTTGAAACCAACTTCGATTTTTTTGGATTTTGTTGAGTATTTTTGTTATAGGATCTATATTTGAGTAAATTTAGATGAAAATAAATTCAATTTTGTTGGATTATGAAAAAAAAATTATTTGGAAGTGTCAAATTTTAATAAATTTATTTGAAATCAACTTCGATTTTTTTGTGATTATGTTGAGTATTTTTGTTGTAGGGTCTATATTTGAGTAAATTTAGATGAAAATAACTTCAATTTTGTTGGATTATGAAAAAAATTTTAGTTGGAAGTGTCCAATTTTAATAAATTTATTTGAAATCAACTTCGATTTTTTGGGATTTTGTTGAGTATTTTTGTTGTAGGATCTATATTTGAGTAAATTTAGATGAAAATAACTTCAATTTTTTGGATTGTGAAAAAATTTTAGTTGGAAGTGTCATACATTAATAAATTCATTTGAAATCAACTTCGATTTTTTGGATTTTGATGAGTATTTTGGTTGTAGGATCTATATTTGACTAAATTTAGATGAAAATAACTTCAATTTTGTTGGATTGTGAAAAAAAATTAGTTGGAAGTGTCAAATTTTAATAATATTATTTGAAACCAACTTCGATTTTTTTGGATTTTGTTGAGTATTTTTGTTGTAGGATCTATATTTGAGTAAATTTAGATGAAAATAAATTCAATTTTGTTGGATTATGAAAAAAAAATTAGTTGGAAGTGTCAAATTTTAATAATATTATTTGAAACCAAATTCGATTTTTTTGGATTTTGTTGAGTATTTTGGTTGTAGGATCTATATTTGAGTAAATTTAGATGAAAATAACTTCAATTTTGTTGGATTATGAAAAAAATTTTAGTGGGAAGTGTCAAGTTTTATTAAATTTATTTGAAATCAACTTCGATTTTTTTGGATTTTGTCGAGTATTTTTGTTGTAGGATCTATATTTGATTAAATTTAGATGAAAATAACTTCAATTTTGTTGGATTGTGAAAAAAATTTTAGTTGGAAGTGTCAAATTTTAATAAATTTATTTGAAATCAACTTCGATTTTTTGGATTTTGTTGAGTATTTTTGTTGTAGGATCTATATTTGAGTAGATTTAGATGAAAATAACTTCAATTTTTTGGATTGTGAAAAAAATTTTATTTGGAAGGGTCAAATTTTAATAAATTTATTTGAAATCAACTTCGATTTTTTTGGATTTTGTTGAGTATTTTGGTTGTAGGATCTATATTTGAGTAAATTTATATGAAAATAACTTCAATTTTGTTGGATTATGAAAAAAATTTTTAGTTGGAAGTGTCAAATTTTAATAAATTTATTTGAAATCAACTTCGATTTTTTTGGATTTTGTTGAGTATTTTGTTGTAGGATCTATATTTGAGTAAATTTAGATGAAAATAAATTCAATTTTGTTGGATTATGAAAAAAAAATTAGTTGGAAGTGTCAAATTTTAATAATATTATTTGAAACCAAATTCGATTTTTTTGGATTTTGTTGAGTATTTTGGTTGTAGGATCTATATTTGAGTAAATTTAGATGAAAATAACTTCAATTTTCTTGGATTGTGAAAAAAATTTTAGTTGGAAGTGTCAAATTTTAATAAATTCGTTTGTAATCAACTTCGATTTTTTTGGATTTTGATGAGTATTTTGGTTGTAGGATGTATATTTGACTAAATTTAGATGAAAATAACTTCAATTTTTTGGATTTTGACAAGATTTTGGTCAAATTTTTATAAAATCATTTGAAATCAACTTCGATTTTTTGGATTTTGATGAGTATTTTGGTTGTAGGATCTATATTTGACTAAATTTAGATGAAAATAACTTCAATTTTCTTGGATTGTGAAAAAAATTTTAGTTGGAAGTGTCAAATTTTAATAATATTATTTGAAACCAACTTCGATTTTTTTTGATTTTGATGAGTATTTTGGTTGTAGGATCTATATTTGAGTAAATTTAGATGAAAATAACTTCAATTTTTTGGATTTTGACAAGATTTTGGTCAAATTTTTATAAAATCATTTGAAATCAACTTCGATTTTTTGGATTTTGATGAGTATTTTGGTTGTAGGATCTATATTTGACTAAATTTAGATGAAAATAACTTCAATTTTGTTGGATTGTGAAAAAAAATTATTTGGAAGTGTCAAATTTTAATAATATTATTTGAAACCAACTTCGATTTTTTTGGATTTTGTTGAGTATTTTTGTTGTAGGATCTATATTTGAGTAAATTTAGATGAAAATAAATTCAATTTTGTTGGATTATGAAAAAAAAATTAGTTGGAAGTGTCAAATTTTAATAATATTATTTGAAACCAAATTCGATTTTTTGGATTTTGTTGAGTATTTTGGTTGTAGGATCTATATTTGAGTAAATTTAGATGAAAATAACTTCAATTTTGTTGGATTATGAAAAAAATTTTAGTTGGAAGTGTCAAATTTTAATAAATTCGTTTGTAATCAACTTCGATTTTTTTGGATTTTGATGAGTATTTTTGTTGTAGGATGTATATTTGACTAAATTTAGATGAAAATAACTTCAATTTTTTGGATTTTGACAAGATTTTGGTCAAATTTTTATAAAATCATTTGAAATCAAGTTCGATTTTTTGGATTTTGATGAGTATTTTGGTTGTAGGATCTATATTTGACTAAATTTAGATGAAAATAACTTCAATTTTCTTGGATTGTGAAAAAAATTTTAGTTGGAAGTGTCAAATTTTAATAATATTATTTGAAACCAACTTCGATTTTTTGGATTTTGATGAGTATTTTGGTTGTAGGATCTATATTTGAGTAAATTTAGATGAAAATAACTTCAATTTTTTGGATTTTGACAAGATTTTGGTCAAATTTTTATAAAATCATTTGAAATCAACTTCGATTTTTTGGATTTTGATGAGTATTTTGGTTGTAGGATCTATATTTGACTAAATTTAGATGAAAATAACTTCAATTTTCTTGGATTGTGAAAAAAATTTTAGTTGGAAGTGTCAAATTTTAATAATATTATTTGAAACCAACTTCAATTTTTTTGGATTTTGATGAGTATTTTGGTTGTAGGATCTATATTTGAGTAAATTTAGATGAAAATAACTTCAATTTTGTTGGATTGTGAAAAAAAATTATTTGGAAGTGTCAAATTTTAATAAATTTATTTGAAATCAACTTCGATTTTTTTTTGATTATGTTGAGTATTTTTGTTGTAGGGTCTATATTTGAGTAAATTTAGATGAAAATAACTTCAATTTTGTTGGATTGTGAAAAAAATTTTAGTTGGAAGTGTCAAATTTTAATAAATTTATTTGAAATCAACTTCGATTTTTTGGATTTTGTTGAGTATTTTTGTTGTAGGATCTATATTTGAGTAGATTTAGATGAAAATAACTTCAATTTTTTGGATTGTGAAAAAAATTTTAGTTGGAAGTGTCATACTTTAATAAATTCATATGAAATCAACTTCGATTTTTTTGGATTTTGTCGAGTATTTTTGTTGTAGGATCTATATTTGATTAAATTTAGATGAAAATAACTTCAATTTTGTTGGATTGTGAAAAAATTTTTAGTGGGAAGTGTCAAGTTTTATTAAATTTATTTGAAATTAACTTCGATTATTTTGGATTTTGTTGAGTATTTTTGTTGTAGGATCTATATTTGAGTAAATTTAGATGAAAATAAATTCAATTTTGTTGGATTATGAAAAAAAATTTAGTTGAAGTGCCAAATTTTAATAAATTTATTTGAAATCAACTTCGATTTTTTTGGATTTTGATGAGTATTTTGGTTGTAGGATCTATATTTGACTAAGTTTAGATGAAAATAACTTCAATTTTCTTGGATGTAGACAAGATTTTTGTCAAATTTTAATAAATTCATTTGAAATCAACTTCGATTTTTTGGGATTTTGATGAGTATTTTGGTTGTAGGATCTATATTTGAGTAAATTTAGATGAAAATAACTTCAATTTTGTTGGATTGTGAAAAAAACTTATTTGGAAGTGTCAAATTTTAATAAATTTATTTGAAATCAACTTCGATTTTTTTGGATTTTGTCGAGTATTTTTGTTGTAGGATCTCTATTTGACTAAATTTAGATGAAAATAACTTCAATTTTGTTGGATTATAAAAAAAATTTTAGTTGGAAGTGTCAAATTTTAATAAATTCATATGAAATCAACTTCGATTTTTTTGGATTTTGTCGAGTATTTTTGTTGTAGGATCTATATTTGATTAAATTTAGATGAAAATAACTTCAATTTTGTTGGATTGTGAAAAAAATTTTAGTTGGAAGTGTCAAATTTTAATAAATTTATTTGAAATCAACTTCGATTTTTTGGATTTTGTTGAGTATTTTTGTTGTAGGATCTATATTTGAGTAGATTTAGATGAAAATAACTTCAATTTTTTGGATTGTGAAAAAAATTTTAGTTGGAAGTGTCATACTTTAATAAATTCATATGAAATCAACTTCGATTTTTTTGGATTTTGATGAGTATTTTGGTTGTAGGATCTATATTTGACTAAGTTTAGATGAAAATAACTTCAATTTTGTTGGATTATGAAAAAAAATTTAGTTGAAGTGCCAAATTTTAATAAATTTATTTGAAATCAACTTCGATTTTTTTGGATTTTGATGAGTATTTTGGTTGTAGGATCTATATTTGACTAAGTTTAGATGAAAATAACTTCAATTTTCTTGGATGTAGACAAGATTTTTGTCAAATTTTAATAAATTCATTTGAAATCAACTTCGATTTTTTGGGATTTTGATGAGTATTTTGGTTGTAGGATCTATATTTGAGTAAATTTAGATGAAAATAACTTCAATTTTGTTGGATTATGAAAAAAATTTTAGTTGGAAGTGTCAAATTTTAATAAATTTATTTGAAATCAACTTCGATTTTTTTTTATTTTGTTGAGTATTTTTGTTGTAGGATCTATATTTGAGTAAATTTAGATGAAAATAACTTCAATTTTGTGGAATTATGAAAAAATTTTTGTTGGAAGTGTCACACTTTAATAAATTCATATGAAATCAACTTCGATTTTTTTGGATTTTGTCGAGTATTTTTGTTGTAGGATCTATATTTGATTAAATTTAGATGAAAATAACTTCAATTTTGTTGGATTGTGAAAATAATTTTAGTGGGAAGTGTCAAGTTTTATTAAATTTATTTGAAATCAACTTCGATTTTTTTGGATTTTGATGAGTATTTTGGTTGTAGGATCTATATTTGACTAAATTTAGATGAAAATAACTTCAATTTTCTTGGATGTAGACAAGATTTTTGTCAAATTTTAATAAATTCATTTGAAATCAACTTCGATTTTTTGGGATTTTGATGAGTATTTTGGTTGTAGGATCTATATTTGACAAAATTTAGATGAAAATAACTTCAATTTTGTTGGATTATAAAAAAAATTTTAGTTGGAAGTGTCAAATTTTAATAAATTCATATGAAATCAACTTCGATTTTTTTGGATTTTGTCGAGTATTTTTGTTGTAGGATCTATATTTGATTAAATTTAGATGAAAATAACTTCAATTTTGTTGGATTGTGAAAAAATTTTTAGTGGGAAGTGTCAAGTTTTATTAAATTTATTTGAAATTAACTTCGATTATTTTGGATTTTGTTGAGTATTTTTGTTGTAGGATCTATATTTGAGTAAATTTAGATGAAAATAAATTCAATTTTGTTGGATTATGAAAAAAAATTTAGTTGAAGTGCCAAATTTTAATAAATTTATTTGAAATCAACTTCGATTTTTTTGGATTTTGTTGAGTATTTTGGTTGTAGGATCTATATTTGAGTAAATTTAGATGAAAATAACTTCAATTTTCTTGGATTGTGAAAAAAATTTTAGTTGGAAGTGTCAAATTTTAATAAATTCGTTTGTAATCAACTTCGATTTTTTTGGATTTTGATGAGTATTTTGGTTGTAGGATGTATATTTGACTAAATTTAGATGAAAATAACTTCAATTTTTTGGATTTTGACAAGATTTTGGTCAAATTTTTCTAAATCATTTGAAATCAACTTCGATTTTTTGGATTTTGAAGAGTATTTTGGTTGTAGGATCTATATTTGACTAAATTTAGATGAAAATAACTTCAATTTTCTTGGATTGTGAAAAAAATTTTAGTTGGAAGTGTCAAATTTTAATAATATTATTTGAAACCAACTTCGATTTTTTTGGATTTTGATGAGTATTTTGGTTGTAGGATCTATATTTGAGTAAATTTAGATGAAAATAACTTCAATTTTGTTGGATTGTGAAAAAAAATTATTTGGAAGTGTCAAATTTTAATAATATTATTTGAAACCAACTTCGATTTTTTTGGATTTTGTTGAGTATTTTTGTTATAGGATCTATATTTGAGTAAATTTAGATGAAAATAAATTCAATTTTGTTGGATTATGAAAAAAAAATTATTTGGAAGTGTCAAATTTTAATAAATTTATTTGAAATCAACTTCGATTTTTTTTTGATTATGTTGAGTATTTTTGTTGTAGGGTCTATATTTGAGTAAATTTAGATGAAAATAACTTCAATTTTGTTGGATTATGAAAAAAATTTTAGTTGGAAGTGTCCAATTTTAATAAATTTATTTGAAATCAACTTCGATTTTTTGGGATTTTGTTGAGTATTTTTGTTGTAGGATCTATATTTGAGTAAATTTAGATGAAAATAACTTCAATTTTTTGGATTGTGAAAAAATTTTAGTTGGAAGTGTCATACATTAATAAATTCATATGAAATCAACTTCGATTTTTTTGGATTTTGATGAGTATTTTGGTTGTAGGATCTATATTTGACTAAGTTTAGATGAAAATAACTTCAATTTTGTTGGATTATGAAAAAAAATTTAGTTGAAGTGCCAAATTTTAATAAATTTATTTGAAATCAACTTCGATTTTTTTGGATTTTGATGAGTATTTTGGTTGTAGGATCTATATTTGACTAAGTTTAGATGAAAATAACTTCAATTTTCTTGGATGTAGACAAGATTTTTGTCAAATTTTAATAAATTCATTTGAAATCAACTTCGATTTTTTGGGATTTTGATGAGTATTTTGGTTGTAGGATCTATATTTGAGTAAATTTAGATGAAAATAACTTCAATTTTGTTGGATTATGAAAAAAATTTTAGTTGGAAGTGTCAAATTTTAATAAATTTATTTGAAATCAACTTCGATTTTTTTTTATTTTGTTGAGTATTTTTGTTGTAGGATCTATATTTGAGTAAATTTAGATGAAAATAACTTCAATTTTGTGGAATTATGAAAAAATTTTTGTTGGAAGTGTCACACTTTAATAAATTCATATGAAATCAACTTCGATTTTTTTGGATTTTGTCGAGTATTTTTGTTGTAGGATCTATATTTGATTAAATTTAGATGAAAATAACTTCAATTTTGTTGGATTGTGAAAATAATTTTAGTGGGAAGTGTCAAGTTTTATTAAATTTATTTGAAATCAACTTCGATTTTTTTGGATTTTGATGAGTATTTTGGTTGTAGGATCTATATTTGACTAAATTTAGATGAAAATAACTTCAATTTTCTTGGATGTAGACAAGATTTTTGTCAAATTTTAATAAATTCATTTGAAATCAACTTCGATTTTTTGGGATTTTGATGAGTATTTTGGTTGTAGGATCTATATTTGACAAAATTTAGATGAAAATAACTTCAATTTTGTTGGATTATAAAAAAAATTTTAGTTGGAAGTGTCAAATTTTAATAAATTCATATGAAATCAACTTCGATTTTTTTGGATTTTGTCGAGTATTTTTGTTGTAGGATCTATATTTGATTAAATTTAGATGAAAATAACTTCAATTTTGTTGGATTGTGAAAAAATTTTTAGTGGGAAGTGTCAAGTTTTATTAAATTTATTTGAAATTAACTTCGATTATTTTGGATTTTGTTGAGTATTTTTGTTGTAGGATCTATATTTGAGTAAATTTAGATGAAAATAAATTCAATTTTGTTGGATTATGAAAAAAAATTTAGTTGAAGTGCCAAATTTTAATAAATTTATTTGAAATCAACTTCGATTTTTTTGGATTTTGTTGAGTATTTTGGTTGTAGGATCTATATTTGAGTAAATTTAGATGAAAATAACTTCAATTTTCTTGGATTGTGAAAAAAATTTTAGTTGGAAGTGTCAAATTTTAATAAATTCGTTTGTAATCAACTTCGATTTTTTTGGATTTTGATGAGTATTTTGGTTGTAGGATGTATATTTGACTAAATTTAGATGAAAATAACTTCAATTTTTTGGATTTTGACAAGATTTTGGTCAAATTTTTCTAAATCATTTGAAATCAACTTCGATTTTTTGGATTTTGAAGAGTATTTTGGTTGTAGGATCTATATTTGACTAAATTTAGATGAAAATAACTTCAATTTTCTTGGATTGTGAAAAAAATTTTAGTTGGAAGTGTCAAATTTTAATAATATTATTTGAAACCAACTTCGATTTTTTTGGATTTTGATGAGTATTTTGGTTGTAGGATCTATATTTGAGTAAATTTAGATGAAAATAACTTCAATTTTGTTGGATTGTGAAAAAAAATTATTTGGAAGTGTCAAATTTTAATAATATTATTTGAAACCAACTTCGATTTTTTTGGATTTTGTTGAGTATTTTTGTTATAGGATCTATATTTGAGTAAATTTAGATGAAAATAAATTCAATTTTGTTGGATTATGAAAAAAAAATTATTTGGAAGTGTCAAATTTTAATAAATTTATTTGAAATCAACTTCGATTTTTTTTTGATTATGTTGAGTATTTTTGTTGTAGGGTCTATATTTGAGTAAATTTAGATGAAAATAACTTCAATTTTGTTGGATTATGAAAAAAATTTTAGTTGGAAGTGTCCAATTTTAATAAATTTATTTGAAATCAACTTCGATTTTTTGGGATTTTGTTGAGTATTTTTGTTGTAGGATCTATATTTGAGTAAATTTAGATGAAAATAACTTCAATTTTTTGGATTGTGAAAAAATTTTAGTTGGAAGTGTCATACATTAATAAATTCATTTGAAATCAACTTCGATTTTTTGGATTTTGATGAGTATTTTGGTTGTAGGATCTATATTTGACTAAATTTAGATGAAAATAACTTCAATTTTGTTGGATTGTGAAAAAAAATTAGTTGGAAGTGTCAAATTTTAATAATATTATTTGAAACCAACTTCGATTTTTTTGGATTTTGTTGAGTATTTTTGTTGTAGGATCTATATTTGAGTAAATTTAGATGAAAATAAATTCAATTTTGTTGGATTATGAAAAAAAAATTAGTTGGAAGTGTCAAATTTTAATAATATTATTTGAAACCAAATTCGATTTTTTTGGATTTTGTTGAGTATTTTGGTTGTAGGATCTATATTTGAGTAAATTTAGATGAAAATAACTTCAATTTTGTTGGATTATGAAAAAAATTTTAGTGGGAAGTGTCAAGTTTTATTAAATTTATTTGAAATCAACTTCGATTTTTTTGGATTTTGTCGAGTATTTTTGTTGTAGGATCTATATTTGATTAAATTTAGATGAAAATAACTTCAATTTTGTTGGATTGTGAAAAAAATTTTAGTTGGAAGTGTCAAATTTTAATAAATTTATTTGAAATCAACTTCGATTTTTTGGATTTTGTTGAGTATTTTTGTTGTAGGATCTATATTTGAGTAGATTTAGATGAAAATAACTTCAATTTTTTGGATTGTGAAAAAAATTTTATTTGGAAGGGTCAAATTTTAATAAATTTATTTGAAATCAACTTCGATTTTTTTGGATTTTGTTGAGTATTTTGGTTGTAGGATCTATATTTGAGTAAATTTATATGAAAATAACTTCAATTTTGTTGGATTATGAAAAAAATTTTTAGTTGGAAGTGTCAAATTTTAATAAATTTATTTGAAATCAACTTCGATTTTTTTGGATTTTGTTGAGTATTTTGTTGTAGGATCTATATTTGAGTAAATTTAGATGAAAATAAATTCAATTTTGTTGGATTATGAAAAAAAAATTAGTTGGAAGTGTCAAATTTTAATAATATTATTTGAAACCAAATTCGATTTTTTTGGATTTTGTTGAGTATTTTGGTTGTAGGATCTATATTTGAGTAAATTTAGATGAAAATAACTTCAATTTTCTTGGATTGTGAAAAAAATTTTAGTTGGAAGTGTCAAATTTTAATAAATTCGTTTGTAATCAACTTCGATTTTTTTGGATTTTGATGAGTATTTTGGTTGTAGGATGTATATTTGACTAAATTTAGATGAAAATAACTTCAATTTTTTGGATTTTGACAAGATTTTGGTCAAATTTTTATAAAATCATTTGAAATCAACTTCGATTTTTTGGATTTTGATGAGTATTTTGGTTGTAGGATCTATATTTGACTAAATTTAGATGAAAATAACTTCAATTTTCTTGGATTGTGAAAAAAATTTTAGTTGGAAGTGTCAAATTTTAATAATATTATTTGAAACCAACTTCGATTTTTTTTGATTTTGATGAGTATTTTGGTTGTAGGATCTATATTTGAGTAAATTTAGATGAAAATAACTTCAATTTTTTGGATTTTGACAAGATTTTGGTCAAATTTTTATAAAATCATTTGAAATCAACTTCGATTTTTTGGATTTTGATGAGTATTTTGGTTGTAGGATCTATATTTGACTAAATTTAGATGAAAATAACTTCAATTTTGTTGGATTGTGAAAAAAAATTATTTGGAAGTGTCAAATTTTAATAATATTATTTGAAACCAACTTCGATTTTTTTGGATTTTGTTGAGTATTTTTGTTGTAGGATCTATATTTGAGTAAATTTAGATGAAAATAAATTCAATTTTGTTGGATTATGAAAAAAAAATTAGTTGGAAGTGTCAAATTTTAATAATATTATTTGAAACCAAATTCGATTTTTTGGATTTTGTTGAGTATTTTGGTTGTAGGATCTATATTTGAGTAAATTTAGATGAAAATAACTTCAATTTTGTTGGATTATGAAAAAAATTTTAGTTGGAAGTGTCAAATTTTAATAAATTCGTTTGTAATCAACTTCGATTTTTTTGGATTTTGATGAGTATTTTTGTTGTAGGATGTATATTTGACTAAATTTAGATGAAAATAACTTCAATTTTTTGGATTTTGACAAGATTTTGGTCAAATTTTTATAAAATCATTTGAAATCAAGTTCGATTTTTTGGATTTTGATGAGTATTTTGGTTGTAGGATCTATATTTGACTAAATTTAGATGAAAATAACTTCAATTTTCTTGGATTGTGAAAAAAATTTTAGTTGGAAGTGTCAAATTTTAATAATATTATTTGAAACCAACTTCGATTTTTTGGATTTTGATGAGTATTTTGGTTGTAGGATCTATATTTGAGTAAATTTAGATGAAAATAACTTCAATTTTTTGGATTTTGACAAGATTTTGGTCAAATTTTTATAAAATCATTTGAAATCAACTTCGATTTTTTGGATTTTGATGAGTATTTTGGTTGTAGGATCTATATTTGACTAAATTTAGATGAAAATAACTTCAATTTTCTTGGATTGTGAAAAAAATTTTAGTTGGAAGTGTCAAATTTTAATAATATTATTTGAAACCAACTTCAATTTTTTTGGATTTTGATGAGTATTTTGGTTGTAGGATCTATATTTGAGTAAATTTAGATGAAAATAACTTCAATTTTGTTGGATTGTGAAAAAAAATTATTTGGAAGTGTCAAATTTTAATAATATTATTTGAAACCAACTTCGATTTTTTTGGATTTTGTTGAGTATTTTTGTTAAAGGATCTATATTTGAATAAATTTAGATGAAAATAAATTCAATTTTGTTGGATTATGAAAAAAAAATTATTTGGAAGTGTCAAATTTTAATAAATTTATTTGAAATCAACTTCGATTTTTTTTTGATTATGTTGAGTATTTTTGTTGTAGGGTCTATATTTGAGTAAATTTAGATGAAAATAACTTCAATTTTGTTGGATTGTGAAAAAAATTTTAGTTGGAAGTGTCAAATTTTAATAAATTTATTTGAAATCAACTTCGATTTTTTGGATTTTGTTGAGTATTTTTGTTGTAGGATCTATATTTGAGTAGATTTAGATGAAAATAACTTCAATTTTTTGGATTGTGAAAAAAATTTTAGTTGGAAGTGTCATACTTTAATAAATTCATATGAAATCAACTTCGATTTTTTTGGATTTTGTCGAGTATTTTTGTTGTAGGATCTATATTTGATTAAATTTAGATGAAAATAACTTCAATTTTGTTGGATTGTGAAAAAATTTTTAGTGGGAAGTGTCAAGTTTTATTAAATTTATTTGAAATTAACTTCGATTATTTTGGATTTTGTTGAGTATTTTTGTTGTAGGATCTATATTTGAGTAAATTTAGATGAAAATAAATTCAATTTTGTTGGATTATGAAAAAAAATTTAGTTGAAGTGCCAAATTTTAATAAATTTATTTGAAATCAACTTCGATTTTTTTGGATTTTGATGAGTATTTTGGTTGTAGGATCTATATTTGACTAAGTTTAGATGAAAATAACTTCAATTTTCTTGGATGTAGACAAGATTTTTGTCAAATTTTAATAAATTCATTTGAAATCAACTTCGATTTTTTGGGATTTTGATGAGTATTTTGGTTGTAGGATCTATATTTGAGTAAATTTAGATGAAAATAACTTCAATTTTGTTGGATTGTGAAAAAAACTTATTTGGAAGTGTCAAATTTTAATAAATTTATTTGAAATCAACTTCGATTTTTTTGGATTTTGTCGAGTATTTTTGTTGTAGGATCTCTATTTGACTAAATTTAGATGAAAATAACTTCAATTTTGTTGGATTATAAAAAAAATTTTAGTTGGAAGTGTCAAATTTTAATAAATTCATATGAAATCAACTTCGATTTTTTTGGATTTTGTCGAGTATTTTTGTTGTAGGATCTATATTTGATTAAATTTAGATGAAAATAACTTCAATTTTGTTGGATTGTGAAAAAAATTTTAGTTGGAAGTGTCAAATTTTAATAAATTTATTTGAAATCAACATCGATTTTTTTGGATTTTGTTGAGTATTTTGGTTGTAGGATCTATATTTGAATAAATTTAGATGAAAATAACTTCAATTTTCTTGTATGTAGACAAGATTTTTGTCAAATTTTAATAAAATCATTTGAAATCAACTTCGATTTTTTTTGATTTTGTTGAGTATTTTTGTTGTAGGATCTATATTTGAATAAATTTAGATGAAAATAACTTCAATTTTGTTGGATTGTGAAAAAAATTTTAGTTGGAAGTGTCAAATTTTAATAAATTCATATAAAATCAATTTCAATTTTTTTGGATTTTGTCGAGTATTTTGGTTGTAGGATCTATATTTGACTAAATTTAGAAGAAAATAACTTCAATTTTCTTGGATTTTGACAAGATTTTGGTCAAATTTTAATAAATTTATTTGAAATCAACTTCGATTTTTTTGGATTTTGTTGAGTATTTTTGTTGTAGGGTCTATATTTGAATAAATTTAGATGAAAATAACTTCAATTTTGTTGGATTGAGAAATAAATTTTAGTTGGAAGTGTCAAATTTAAATAAATTTATTTGAAATCAACTTCGATTTTTTTGGATTTTGTTGAGTATTTTTGTTGTAGGATCTATATTTGACTAAATTTAGATGAAAATAACTTCAATTTTGTTGGATTATAAAAAAAATTTTAGTTGGAAGTGTCAAATTTTAATAAATTCATATGAAATCAACTTCGATTTTTTTGGATTTTGTCGAGTATTTTTGTTGTAGGATCTATATTTGATTAAATTTAGATGAAAATAACTTCAATTTTGGTGGATTGTGAAAAAAATTTTAGTTGGAAGTGTCAAATTTTAATAAATTTATTTGAAATCAACTTCGATTTTTTTGGATTTTGTTGAGTATTTTGGTTGTAGGATCTATATTTGAATAAATTTAGATGAAAATAACTTCAATTTTCTTGTATGTAGACAAGATTTTTGTCAAATTTTAATAAAATCATTTGAAATCAACTTCGATTTTTTTTTATTTTGTTGAGTATTTTTGTTGTAGGATCTATATTTGAATAAATTTAGATGAAAATAACTTCAATTTTGTTGGATTGTGAAAAAAATTTTAGTTGGAAGTGTCAAATTTTAATAAATTTATTTGAAATCAACTTCGATTTTTTTGGATTTTGTTGAGTATTTTTGTTGTAGGTTCTATATTTGAGTAAATTTAGATGAAAATAACTTCAATTTTTTGGATTGTGAAAAAAATTTTAGTTGGAAGTGTCATACTTTAATAAATTCATATGAAATCAACTTCGATTTTTTTGGATTTTGTCGAGTATTTTTGTTGTAGGATCTATATTTGATTAAATTTAGATGAAAATAACTTCAATTTTGTTGGATTGTGAAAAAATTTTTAGTGGGAAGTGTCAAGTTTTATTAAATTTATTTGAAATTAACTTCGATTATTTTGGATTTTGTTGAGTATTTTTGTTGTAGGATCTATATTTGAGTAAATTTAGATGAAAATAAATTCAATTTTGTTGGATTATGAAAAAAAATTTAGTTGAAGTGCCAAATTTTAATAAATTTATTTGAAATCAACTTCGATTTTTTTGGATTTTGATGAGTATTTTGGTTGTAGGATCTATATTTGACTAAGTTTAGATGAAAATAACTTCAATTTTCTTGGATGTAGACAAGATTTTTGTCAAATTTTAATAAATTCATTTGAAATCAACTTCGATTTTTTGGGATTTTGATGAGTATTTTGGTTGTAGGATCTATATTTGAGTAAATTTAGATGAAAATAACTTCAATTTTGTTGGATTGTGAAAAAAACTTATTTGGAAGTGTCAAATTTTAATAAATTTATTTGAAATCAACTTCGATTTTTTTGGATTTTGTCGAGTATTTTTGTTGTAGGATCTCTATTTGACTAAATTTAGATGAAAATAACTTCAATTTTGTTGGATTATAAAAAAAATTTTAGTTGGAAGTGTCAAATTTTAATAAATTCATATGAAATCAACTTCGATTTTTTTGGATTTTGTCGAGTATTTTTGTTGTAGGATCTATATTTGATTAAATTTAGATGAAAATAACTTCAATTTTGTTGGATTGTGAAAAAAATTTTAGTTGGAAGTGTCAAATTTTAATAAATTTATTTGAAATCAACATCGATTTTTTTGGATTTTGTTGAGTATTTTGGTTGTAGGATCTATATTTGAATAAATTTAGATGAAAATAACTTCAATTTTCTTGTATGTAGACAAGATTTTTGTCAAATTTTAATAAAATCATTTGAAATCAACTTCGATTTTTTTTGATTTTGTTGAGTATTTTTGTTGTAGGATCTATATTTGAATAAATTTAGATGAAAATAACTTCAATTTTGTTGGATTGTGAAAAAAATTTTAGTTGGAAGTGTCAAATTTTAATAAATTCATATAAAATCAATTTCAATTTTTTTGGATTTTGTCGAGTATTTTGGTTGTAGGATCTATATTTGACTAAATTTAGAAGAAAATAACTTCAATTTTCTTGGATTTTGACAAGATTTTGGTCAAATTTTAATAAATTTATTTGAAATCAACTTCGATTTTTTTGGATTTTGTTGAGTATTTTTGTTGTAGGGTCTATATTTGAATAAATTTAGATGAAAATAACTTCAATTTTGTTGGATTGAGAAATAAATTTTAGTTGGAAGTGTCAAATTTAAATAAATTTATTTGAAATCAACTTCGATTTTTTTGGATTTTGTTGAGTATTTTTGTTGTAGGATCTATATTTGACTAAATTTAGATGAAAATAACTTCAATTTTGTTGGATTATAAAAAAAATTTTAGTTGGAAGTGTCAAATTTTAATAAATTCATATGAAATCAACTTCGATTTTTTTGGATTTTGTCGAGTATTTTTGTTGTAGGATCTATATTTGATTAAATTTAGATGAAAATAACTTCAATTTTGGTGGATTGTGAAAAAAATTTTAGTTGGAAGTGTCAAATTTTAATAAATTTATTTGAAATCAACTTCGATTTTTTTGGATTTTGTTGAGTATTTTGGTTGTAGGATCTATATTTGAATAAATTTAGATGAAAATAACTTCAATTTTCTTGTATGTAGACAAGATTTTTGTCAAATTTTAATAAAATCATTTGAAATCAACTTCGATTTTTTTTTATTTTGTTGAGTATTTTTGTTGTAGGATCTATATTTGAATAAATTTAGATGAAAATAACTTCAATTTTGTTGGATTGTGAAAAAAATTTTAGTTGGAAGTGTCAAATTTTAATAAATTTATTTGAAATCAACTTCGATTTTTTTGGATTTTGTTGAGTATTTTTGTTGTAGGTTCTATATTTGAGTAAATTTAGATGAAAATAACTTCAATTTTGTTGGATTATAAAAAAAATTTTAGTTGGAAGTGTCAAATTTTAATAAATTCATATGAAATCAACTTCGATTTTTTTGGATTTTGTCGAGTATTTTTGTTGTAGGATCTATATTTGATTAAATTTAGATGAAAATAACTTCAATTTTGTTGGATTGTGAAAAAAATTTTAGTTGGAAGTGTCAAATTTTAATAAATTTATTTGAAATCAACTTCGATTTTTTTGGATCTTGTTGAGTATTTTTGTTGTAGGGTCTATATTTGAATAAATTTAGATGAAAATAACTTCAATTTTGTTGGATTGTGAAATAAATTTTAGTTGGAAGTGTCAAATTTTAATAAATTTATTTGAAATCAACTTCGATTTTTTTGGATTTTGTTGAGTATTTTGGTTGTAGGATCTATATTTGAATAAATTTAGATGAAAATAACTTCAATTTTCTTGTATGTAGACAAGATTTTTGTCAAATTTTAATAAAATCATTTGAAATCAACTTCGATTTTTTTTTATTTTGTTGAGTATTTTTGTTGTAGGATCTATATTTGAATAAATTTAGATGAAAATAACTTCAATTTTGTTGGATCGTGAAAAAAATTTAAGTTGGAAGTGTCAAATTTTAATAAATTTATTTGAAATCAACTTCGATTTTTTTGGATTTTGTCGAGTATTTTGGTTGTAGGATCTATATTTGACTAAATTTAGATGAAAATAACTTCAATTTTCTTGGATTTTGACAAGATTTTGGTCAAATTTTAATAAATTCATTTGAAATCAACTTCGATTTTTTTGGATTTTGTTGAGTATTTTTGTTGTAGGATCTATATTTGAGTAAATTTAGATGATAATAACTTCAATTTTCTTGGATGTAGACAAGATTTTTGTCAAATTTTAATAAATTTATTTGAAATCAACTTCAATTTTTTTGATTTTGATGAGTATTTTGGTTGTAGGATCTATATTTGACTAAATTTAGATGAAAATAACTTCAATTTTGTTGGATTATAAAAAAAATTTTAGTTGGAAGTGTCAAATTTTAATAAATTCATATGAAATCAACTTCGATTTTTTTGGATTTTGTCGAGTATTTTTGTTGTAGGATCTATATTTGATTAAATTTAGATGAAAATAACTTCAATTTTGTTGGGTTGTGAAAAAAATTTTAGTTGGAAGTGTCAAATTTTAATAAATTTATTTGAAATCAACTTCGATTTTTTTGGATCTTGTTGAGTATTTTTGTTGTAGGGTCTATATTTGAATAAATTTAGATGAAAATAACTTCAATTTTGTTGGATTGTGAAATAAATTTTAGTTGGAAGTGTCAAATTTTAATAAATTTATTTGAAATCAACTTCGATTTTTTTGGATTTTGTTGAGTATTTCTGTTGTAGGTTCTATATTTGAGTAAATTTAGATGAAAATAACTTCAATTTCGTTCGATTATGAAAAAATTTTAGTTGGAAGTATCAAATTTTAATAAATTCATATAAAATCAATTTCAATTTTTTTGGATTTTGTCGAGTATTTTGGTTGTAGGATCTATATTTGACTAAATTTAGAAGAAAATAACTTCAATTTTCTTGGATTTTGACAAGATTTTGGTCAAATTTTAATAAATTTATTTGAAATCAACTTCGATTTTTTTGGATTTTGTTGAGTATTTTTGTTGTAGGGTCTATATTTGAATAAATTTAGATGAAAATAACTTCAATTTTGTTGGATTGAGAAATAAATTTTAGTTGGAAGTGTCAAATTTAAATAAATTTATTTGAAATCAACTTCGATTTTTTTGGATTTTGTTGAGTATTTTTGTTGTAGGATCTATATTTGACTAAATTTAGATGAAAATAACTTCAATTTTGTTGGATTATAAAAAAAATTTTAGTTGGAAGTGTCAAATTTTAATAAATTCATATGAAATCAACTTCGATTTTTTGGATTTTGTCGAGTATTTTTGTTGTAGGATCTATATTTGATTAAATTTAGATGAAAATAACTTCAATTTTGGTGGATTGTGAAAAAAATTTTAGTTGGAAGTGTCAAATTTTAATAAATTTATTTGAAATCAACTTCGATTTTTTTGGATTTTGTTGAGTATTTTGGTTGTAGGATCTATATTTGAATAAATTTAGATGAAAATAACTTCAATTTTCTTGTATGTAGACAAGATTTTTGTCAAATTTTAATAAAATCATTTGAAATCAACTTCGATTTTTTTTTATTTTGTTGAGTATTTTTGTTGTAGGATCTATATTTGAATAAATTTAGATGAAAATAACTTCAATTTTGTTGGATTGTGAAAAAAATTTTAGTTGGAAGTGTCAAATTTTAATAAATTTATTTGAAATCAACTTCGATTTTTTTGGATTTTGTTGAGTATTTTTGTTGTAGGTTCTATATTTGAGTAAATTTAGATGAAAATAACTTCAATTTTGTTGGATTATAAAAAAAATTTTAGTTGGAAGTGTCAAATTTTAATAAATTCATATGAAATCAACTTCGATTTTTTTGGATTTTGTCGAGTATTTTTGTTGTAGGATCTATATTTGATTAAATTTAGATGAAAATAACTTCAATTTTGTTGGATTGTGAAAAAAATTTTAGTTGGAAGTGTCAAATTTTAATAAATTTATTTGAAATCAACTTCGATTTTTTTGGATCTTGTTGAGTATTTTTGTTGTAGGGTCTATATTTGAATAAATTTAGATGAAAATAACTTCAATTTTGTTGGATTGTGAAATAAATTTTAGTTGGAAGTGTCAAATTTTAATAAATTTATTTGAAATCAACTTCGATTTTTTTGGATTTTGTTGAGTATTTTGGTTGTAGGATCTATATTTGAATAAATTTAGATGAAAATAACTTCAATTTTCTTGTATGTAGACAAGATTTTTGTCAAATTTTAATAAAATCATTTGAAATCAACTTCGATTTTTTTTGATTTTGTTGAGTATTTTTGTTGTAGGATCTATATTTGAATAAATTTAGATGAAAATAACTTCAATTTTGTTGGATCGTGAAAAAAATTTAAGTTGGAAGTGTCAAATTTTAATAAATTTATTTGAAATCAACTTCGATTTTTTTGGATTTTGTTGAGTATTTTTGTTGTAGGTTCTATATTTGAGTAAATTTAGATGAAAATAACTTCAATTTCGTTGGATTATGAAAAAATTTTAGTTGGAAGTGTCAAATTTTAATAAATTCATATAAAATCAACTTCGATTTTTTTGGATTTTGTCGAGTATTTTGGTTGTAGGATCTATATTTGACTAAATTTAGATGAAAATAACTTCAATTTTGTTGGATTATAAAAAAAATTTTAGTTGGAAGTGTCAAATTTTAATAAATTCATATGAAATCAACTTCGATTTTTTTGGATTTTGTCGAGTATTTTTGTTGTAGGATGTATATTTGATTAAATTTAGATGAAAATAACTTCAATTTTGTTGGATTGTGAAAAAAATTTTAGTTGGAAGTATCAAGTTTTATTAAATTTATTTGAAATCAACTTCGATTATTTTGGATTTTGTTGTGTATTTTTGTTGTAGGATCTATATTTCAGTAAATTTAGATGAAAATAAATTTAATTTTGTTGGATTGTGAAAAAAATTTTAGTTGGAAGTGTCAAATTTTAATAAATTTATTTGAAATCAACTTCGATTTTTTTGGATTTTGTCGAGTATTTTTGTTGTAGGATCTATATTTGATTAAATTTAGATGAAAATAACTTCAATTTTGGTGGATTGTGAAAAAAATTTTAGTTGGAAGTGTCAAATTTTAATAAATTTATTTGAAATCAACTTCGATTTTTTTGGATTTTGTTGAGTATTTTGGTTGTAGGATCTATATTTGAATAAATTTAGATGAAAATAACTTCAATTTTCTTGTATGTAGACAAGATTTTTGTCAAATTTTAATAAAATCATTTGAAATCAACTTCGATTTTTTTTTATTTTGTTGAGTATTTTTGTTGTAGGATCTATATTTGAATAAATTTAGATGAAAATAACTTCAATTTTGTTGGATTGTGAAAAAAATTTTAGTTGGAAGTGTCAAATTTTAATAAATTTATTTGAAATCAACTTCGATTTTTTTGGATTTTGTCGAGTATTTTTGTTGTAGGATGTATATTTGATTAAATTTAGATGAAAATAACTTCAATTTTGTTGGATTATAAAAAAAATTTTAGTTGGAAGTGTCAAATTTTAATAAATTCATATGAAATCAACTTCGATTTTTTTGGATTTTGTCGAGTATTTTTGTTGTAGGATCTATATTTGATTAAATTTAGATGAAAATAACTTCAATTTTGTTGGATTGTGAAAAAAATTTTAGTTGGAAGTGTCAAATTTTAATAAATTTATTTGAAATCAACTTCGATTTTTTTGGATCTTGTTGAGTATTTTTGTTGTAGGGTCTATATTTGAATAAATTTAGATGAAAATAACTTCAATTTTGTTGGATTGTGAAATAAATTTTAGTTGGAAGTGTCAAATTTTAATAAATTTATTTGAAATCAACTTCGATTTTTTTGGATTTTGTTGAGTATTTTGGTTGTAGGATCTATATTTGAATAAATTTAGATGAAAATAACTTCAATTTTCTTGTATGTAGACAAGATTTTTGTCAAATTTTAATAAAATCATTTGAAATCAACTTCGATTTTTTTTGATTTTGTTGAGTATTTTTGTTGTAGGATCTATATTTGAATAAATTTAGATGAAAATAACTTCAATTTTGTTGGATCGTGAAAAAAATTTAAGTTGGAAGTGTCAAATTTTAATAAATTTATTTGAAATCAACTTCGATTTTTTTGGATTTTGTTGAGTATTTTTGTTGTAGGTTCTATATTTGAGTAAATTTAGATGAAAATAACTTCAATTTTCTTGGATTTTGACAAGATTTTGGTCAAATTTTAATAAATTCATTTGAAATCAACTTCGATTTTTTTGGATTTTGTTGAGTATTTTTGTTGTAGGATCTATATTTGAGTAAATTTAGATGAAAATTACTTCAATTTTCTTGGATGTAGACAAGATTTTTGTCAAATTTTAATAAATTCATTTGAAATCAACTTCAATTTTTTTGATTTTGTTGAGTATTTTTGTTGTAGGATCTATATTTGAGTAAATTTAGATGAAAATAACTTCAATTATCTTGGATGTAGACAAGATTTTTGTCAAATTTTAATAAATTCATTTGAAATCAACTTCAATTTTTTTGATTTTGATGAGTATTTTGGTTGTAGGATCTATATTTGACTAAATTTAGATGAAAATAACTTCAATTTTGTTGGATTATAAAAAAAATTTTAGTTGGAAGTGTCAAATTTTAATAAATTCATATGAAATCAACTTCGATTTTTTTGGATTTTGTCGAGTATTTTTGTTGTAGGATGTATATTTGATTAAATTTAGATGAAAATAACTTCAATTTTGTTGGATTGTGAAATAAATTTTAGTTGGAAGTATCAAGTTTTATTAAATTTATTTGAAATCAACTTCGATTATTTTGGATTTTGTTGTGTATTTTTGTTGTAGGATCTATATTTCAGTAAATTTAGATGAAAATAAATTTAATTTTGTTGGATTATGAAAAAAAATTTAGTTGGAAGTGTCAAATTTTAATAAATTTATTTGAAATCAACTTCGATTATTTTGGATTTCGTTGAGTATTTTTGTTGTAGGGTCTATATTTGAGTAAATTTAGATGAAAATAACTTCAATTTTGTTGGATTATGAAAAAAATTTTAGTTGGAAGTGTCAAATTTTAATAAATTCATATAAAATCAATTTCGATTTTTTTGGATTTTGTCGAGTATTTTGGTTGTAGGATCTATATTTGACTAAATTTAGATGAAAATAACTTCAATTTTCTTGGATTTTGACAAGATTTTGGTCAAATTTTAATAAATTCATTTGAAATCAACTTCGATTTTTTTGGATTTTGTTGAGTATTTTGGTTGTAGGATCTATATTTGACTAAATTTAGATGAAAATAACTTCAATTTTCTTGTATGTAGACAAGATTTTTGTCAAATTTTAGTAAAATCATTTGAAATCAACTTCGATTTTTTTTTATTTTGTTGAGTATTTTTGTTGTAGGATCTATATTTGAATAAATTTAGATGAAAATAACTTCAATTTTGTTGGATTGTGAAAAAAATTTTAGTTGGAAGTGTCTAATTTTAATAAATTTATTTGAAATCAACTTCGATTTTTTTGGATTTTGTTGAGTATTTTTGTTGTAGGTTCTATATTTGAGTAAATTTAGATGAAAATAACTTCAATTTCGTTGGATTATGAAAAAATTTTAGTTGGAAGTGTCAAATTTTAATAAATTCATATAAAATCAACTTCGATTTTTTTGGATTTTGTCGAGTATTTTGGTTGTAGGATCTATATTTGACTAAATTTAGATGAAAATAACTTCAATTTTCTTGGATGTAGACAAGATTTTTGTCAAATTTTAATAAATTTATTTGAAATCAACTTCGATTTTTTTGGATTTTGTTGAGTATTTTGGTTGTAGGATCTATATTTGAATAAATTTAGATGAAAATAACTTCAATTTTCTTGTATGTAGACAAGATTTTTGTCAAATTTTAATAAAATCATTTGAAATCAACTTCGATTTTTTTTGATTTTGTTGAGTATTTTTGTTGTAGGATCTATATTTGAATAAATTTAGATGAAAATAACTTCAATTTTGTTGGATCGTGAAAAAAATTTAAGTTGGAAGTGTCAAATTTTAATAAATTTATTTGAAATCAACTTCGATTTTTTTGGATTTTGTTGAGTATTTTTGTTGTAGGTTCTATATTTGAGTAAATTTAGATGAAAATAACTTCAATTTCGTTGGATTATGAAAAAATTTTAGTTGGAAGTGTCAAATTTTAATAAATTCATATAAAATCAACTTCGATTTTTTTGGATTTTGTCGAGTATTTTGGTTGTAGGATCTATATTTGACTAAATTTAGATGAAAATTACTTCAATTTTCTTGGATGTAGACAAGATTTTTGTCAAATTTTAATAAATTCATTTGAAATCAACTTCAATTTTTTTGATTTTGTTGAGTATTTTTGTTGTAGGATCTATATTTGAGTAAATTTAGATGAAAATAACTTCAATTATCTTGGATGTAGACAAGATTTTTGTCAAATTTTAATAAATTCATTTGAAATCAACTTCAATTTTTTTGATTTTGATGAGTATTTTGGTTGTAGGATCTATATTTGACTAAATTTAGATGAAAATAACTTCAATTTTGTTGGATTATAAAAAAAATTTTAGTTGGAAGTGTCAAATTTTAATAAATTCATATGAAATCAACTTCGATTTTTTTGGATTTTGTCGAGTATTTTTGTTGTAGGATGTATATTTGATTAAATTTAGATGAAAATAACTTCAATTTTGTTGGATTATAAAAAAAATTTTAGTTGGAAGTGTCAAATTTTAATAAATTCATATGAAATCAACTTCGATTTTTTTGGATTTTGTCGAGTATTTTTGTTGTAGGATCTATATTTGATTAAATTTAGATGAAAATAACTTCAATTTTGTTGGATTGTGAAAAAAATTTTAGTTGGAAGTGTCAAATTTTAATAAATTTATTTGAAATCAACTTCGATTTTTTTGGATCTTGTTGAGTATTTTTGTTGTAGGGTCTATATTTGAATAAATTTAGATGAAAATAACTTCAATTTTGTTGGATTGTGAAATAAATTTTAGTTGGAAGTGTCAAATTTTAATAAATTTATTTGAAATCAACTTCGATTTTTTTGGATTTTGTTGAGTATTTTGGTTGTAGGATCTATATTTGAATAAATTTAGATGAAAATAACTTCAATTTTCTTGTATGTAGACAAGATTTTTGTCAAATTTTAATAAAATCATTTGAAATCAACTTCGATTTTTTTTTATTTTGTTGAGTATTTTTGTTGTAGGATCTATATTTGAATAAATTTAGATGAAAATAACTTCAATTTTGTTGGATCGTGAAAAAAATTTAAGTTGGAAGTGTCAAATTTTAATAAATTTATTTGAAATCAACTTCGATTTTTTTGGATTTTGTTGAGTATTTTTGTTGTAGGTTCTATATTTGAGTAAATTTAGATGAAAATAACTTCAATTTTCTTGGATTTTGACAAGATTTTGGTCAAATTTTAATAAATTCATTTGAAATCAACTTCGATTTTTTTGGATTTTGTTGAGTATTTTTGTTGTAGGATCTATATTTGAGTAAATTTAGATGAAAATTACTTCAATTTTCTTGGATGTAGACAAGATTTTTGTCAAATTTTAATAAATTCATTTGAAATCAACTTCAATTTTTTTGATTTTGTTGAGTATTTTTGTTGTAGGATCTATATTTGAGTAAATTTAGATGAAAATAACTTCAATTATCTTGGATGTAGACAAGATTTTTGTCAAATTTTAATAAATTCATTTGAAATCAACTTCAATTTTTTTGATTTTGATGAGTATTTTGGTTGTAGGATCTATATTTGACTAAATTTAGATGAAAATAACTTCAATTTTGTTGGATTATAAAAAAAATTTTAGTTGGAAGTGTCAAATTTTAATAAATTCATATGAAATCAACTTCGATTTTTTTGGATTTTGTCGAGTATTTTTGTTGTAGGATGTATATTTGATTAAATTTAGATGAAAATAACTTCAATTTTGTTGGATTGTGAAATAAATTTTAGTTGGAAGTATCAAGTTTTATTAAATTTATTTGAAATCAACTTCGATTATTTTGGATTTTGTTGTGTATTTTTGTTGTAGGATCTATATTTCAGTAAATTTAGATGAAAATAAATTTAATTTTGTTGGATTATGAAAAAAAATTTAGTTGGAAGTGTCAAATTTTAATAAATTTATTTGAAATCAACTTCGATTATTTTGGATTTCGTTGAGTATTTTTGTTGTAGGGTCTATATTTGAGTAAATTTAGATGAAAATAACTTCAATTTTGTTGGATTATGAAAAAAATTTTAGTTGGAAGTGTCAAATTTTAATAAATTCATATAAAATCAATTTCGATTTTTTTGGATTTTGTCGAGTATTTTGGTTGTAGGATCTATATTTGACTAAATTTAGATGAAAATAACTTCAATTTTCTTGGATTTTGACAAGATTTTGGTCAAATTTTAATAAATTCATTTGAAATCAACTTCGATTTTTTTGGATTTTGTTGAGTATTTTGGTTGTAGGATCTATATTTGACTAAATTTAGATGAAAATAACTTCAATTTTCTTGTATGTAGACAAGATTTTTGTCAAATTTTAGTAAAATCATTTGAAATCAACTTCGATTTTTTTTTATTTTGTTGAGTATTTTGATTGTAGGATCTATATTTGATTAAATTTAGATGAAAATAACTTCAATTTTGTTGGATTGTGAAAAAAATTTTAGTTGGAAGTGTCAAATTTTAATAAATTTATTTGAAATCAACTTAAATTTTTTTGGATTTTGTTGAGTATTTTTGTTGTAGGATCTATATTTGACTAAATTTAGATGAAAATAACTTCAATTTTGTTAGATTATAAAAAAAATTTTAGTTGGAAGTGTCAAATTTTAATAAATTCATATGAAATCAACTTCGATTTTTTTGGATTTTGTCGAGTATTTTTGTTGTAGGATCTCTATTTGACTAAATTTAGATGAAAATAACTTCAATTTTGTTGGATTATAAAAAAAATTTTAGTTGGAAGTGTCAAATTTTAATAAATTCATATGAAATCAACTTCGATTTTTTTGGATTTTGTCGAGTATTTTTGTTGTAGGATCTATATTTGATTAAATTTAGATGAAAATAACTTCAATTTTGTTGGATTGTGAAAAAAATTTTAGTTGGAAGTGTCAAATTTTAATAAATTTATTTGAAATCAACTTCGATTTTTTTGGATTTTGTTGAGTATTTTTGTTGGAGGATCTATATTTGACTAAATTTAGATGAAAATAACTTCAATTTTCTTGGATGTAGACAAGATTTTGGTCAAATTTTAATAAAATCATTTGAAATCAACTTCGATTTTTTTGGATTTTGATGAGTATTTTGGTTGTTGGATCTATATTTGACTAAATTTAGATGAAAATAACTTCAATTTTGTTGGATTATAAAAAAAATTTTAGTTGGAAGTGTCAAATTTTAATAAATTCATATGAAATCAACTTCGTTTTTTTTTGGATTTTGTCGAGTATTTTTGTTGTAGGATCTATATTTGAGTAAATTTAGATGAAAATAAATTTAATTTTGTTGGATTATGAAAAAAAAAATTTAGTTGGAAGTGTCAAATTTTAATAAATTTATTTGAAATCAACTTCGATTTTTTTGGATTTTGTTGAGTATTTTTGTTGTAGGATCTATATTTGAGTAAATTTAGATGAAAATAACTTCAATTTTGTTGGATTGTGAAAAAAAATTTAGTTGGAAGTGTCAAATTTTAATAAATTTATTTGAAATCAACTTCGATTTTTTTGGATTTTGTTGAGTATTTTTGTTGTAGGGTCTATATTTGAGTAAATTTAGATGAAAATAACTTCAATTTTGTTGGATTATGAAAAAAAATTTAGTTGGAAATGTCAAATTTTAATAAATTTATTTGAAATCAACTTCGATTTCTTTCGATTTTGTTGAGTATTTTTGTTGTAGGATCTATATTTGAGTAAATTTAGATGAAAATAACTTCAATTTTTTGGATTTTGACAAGATTTTGGTCAAATTTTAATAAAATCATTTGAAATCAACTTCGATTTTTTTTTATTTTGATGAGTATTTTTGTTGTAGAATCTATATTTGAGTAAATTTAGATGAAAATAAATTCAATTTTTTGGATTTTGACAAGATTTTGGTCAAATTTTAATAAATTCATTTGAAATCAACTTCGATTTTTTTTTATTTTGTTGCGTATTTTGGTTGTAGGATCTATATTTGAGTAAATTTAGATGAAAATAAATTTAATTTTGTTGGATTATGAAATAAAAAATTTAGTTGGAAGTGTCAAATTTTAATAAATTTATTTGAAATCAACTTCGATTTTTTTGGATTTTGATGAGTATTTTGGTTGTTGGATCTATATTTGACTAAATTTAGATGAAAATAACTTCAATTTTGTTGGATTATAAAAAAAATTTTAGTTGGAAGTGTCAAATTTCAATAAATTTATTTGAAATCAACTTCGATTTTTTTGGATTTTGTTGAGTATTTTTGTTGTAGGGTCTATATTTGAGTAAATTTAGATGAAAATAACTTCAATTTTGTTGGATTCTGAAAAAAAATTTAGTTAAAATGTCAAATTTTAATAAATTTATTTGAAATCAACTTCGATTTTTTTGGATTTTGTTGAGTATTTTTGTTGTAGGATCTATATTTGAGTAAATTTAGATGAAAATAACTTCAATTTTTTGGATTACGAAAAAAAATTTAGTTGGAAGTGTCAAATTTTAATAAATTTATTTGAAATCAACTTCGATTTTTTTGGATTTTGATGAGTATTTTGGTTGGAGTATCTATATTTGACTAAATTTAGATGAAAATAACTTCAATTTTCTTGGATGTAGACAAGATTTTGGTCAAATTTTAATAAAATCATTTGAAATCAACTTCGATTTTTTTTTATTTTGATGAGTATTTTTGTTGTAGGATCTATATTTGAGTAAATTTAGATGAAAATAAATTCAATTTTTTGGATTTTGACAAGATTTTGGTCAAATTTTAATAAATTCATTTGAAATCAACTTCGATTTTTTTGGATTTTGTTGCGTATTTTGGTTTTAGGATCTATATTTGAGTAAATTTAGATGAAAATAAATTTAATTTTGTTGGATTATGAAATAAAAAATTTAGTTGGAAGTGTCAAATTTTAATAAATTTATTTGAAATCAACTTCGATTTTTTTGGATTTTGATGAGTATTTTGGTTGTTGGATCTATATTTGACTAAATTTAGATGAAAATAACTTCAATTTTGTTGGATTATAAAAAAAATTTTAGTTGGAAGTGTCAAATTTTAATAAATTCATAGGAAATCAACTTCGATTTTTTTGGATTTTGTCGAGTATTTTTGTTGTAGGATCTATATTTGAGTAAATTTAGATGAAAATAATTTTAATTTTGTTGGATTATGAAATAAAAAATTTAGTTGGAAGTGTCAAATTTTAATAAATTTATTTGAAATCAACTTCGATTTTTTTGTATTTTGTTGAGTATTTTTGTTGTAGGATCTATATTTGAGTAAATTTAGATGAAAATAACTTCAATTTTGTTGGATTGTGAAAAAAAAA
Source organism: Andrena fulva (assembly GCA_946251845.1). NCBI lineage: Eukaryota > Metazoa > Arthropoda > Insecta > Hymenoptera > Andrenidae > Andrena > Andrena fulva. Next base: position 2,621,808 of record CAMITZ010000003.1, on the reverse strand, counting down.
TTAGTTGGAAGTGTCAAATTTTAATAAATTTATTTGAAATCAACTTCGATTTTTTTGGATTTTGTTGAGTATTTTTGTTGTAGGGTCTATATTTGAGTAAATTTAGATGAAAATAAATTTAATTTTGTTGGATTATGAAAAAAAATTTAGTTGGAAGTGTCAAATTTTAATAAATTTATTTGAAATCAACTTCGATTTTTTTGGATTTTGCTGAGTATTTTTGTTGTAGGATCTATATTTGAGTAAATTTAGATGAAAATAACTTCAATTTTGTTGGATTATGAAAAAAAAATTAGTTGGAAGTGTCAAATTTTAATAAATTTATTTGAAATCAACTTCGATTTTTTTGGATTTTGTTGTGTATTTTTGTTGTAGGATCTATATTTGAGTAAATTTAGATGAAAATAACTTCAATTTTTTGGATTATGAAAAAAAAATTAGTTGGAAGTGTCAAATTTTAATAAATTTATTTGAAATCAACTTCGATTTTTTTGGATTTTGATGAGTATTTTGGTTGTAGGATCTATATTTGACTAAATTTAGATGAAAATAACTTCAATTTTCTTGGATGTAGACAAGATTTTTGTCAAATTTTAATAAAATCATTTGAAATGAACTTCGAATTTTTTCGATTTTGTTGAGTATTTTTGTTGTAGGATCTATATTTGAGTAAATTTAGATGAAAATAACTTCAATTTTTTGGATTATGAAAAAAGAATTAGTTGGAAGTGTCAAATTTTAATAAATTTATTTGAAATCAACTTCGATTTTTTTGGATTTTGATGAGTATTTTGGTTGTAGGATCTATATTTGACTAAATTTAGATGAAAATAACTTCAATTTTGTTGGATGTAGACAAGATTTTTGTCAAATTTTAATAAAATCATTTGAAATGAACTTCGAATTTTTTGGATTTTGTTGAGTATTTTGGTTGTTGGATCTATATTTGACTAAATTTAGATGAAAATAACTTCAATTTTGTTGGATTATAAAAAAAAATTTAGTTGGAAGTGTCAAATTTTAATAAATTTATTTGAAATCAACTTCGATTTTTTTGGATTTTGTTGAGTATTTTTATTGTACGGTCTATATTTGAGTAAATTTAGATGAAAATAACTTCAATTTTGTTGGATTCTGAAAAAAAATTTAGTTGGAAATGTCAAATTTTAATAAATTTATTTGAAATCAACTTCGATTTTTTTGGATTTTGATGAGTATTTTGGTTGTAGGATCTATATTTGACTAAATTTAGATGAAAATAACTTCAATTTTCTTGGATGTAGACAAGATTTTTGTCAAATTTTAATAAAATCATTTGAAATGAACTTCGAATTTTTTGGATTTTGTTGAGTATTTTTGTTGTAGGATCTATATTTGATTAAATTTAGATGAAAATAACTTCAATTTTGTTGGATTGTGAAAAAAAATTTAGTTGGAAGTGTCAAATTTTAATAAATTTATTTGAAATCAACTTCGGTTTTTTTGGATTTTGTTGAGTATTTTTGTTGTAGGGTCTATATTTGAGTAAATTTAGATGAAAATAACTTCAATTTTGTTGGATTCTGAAAAAAAATTTAGTTGGAAATGTCAAATTTTAATAAATTTATTTGAAGTCAACTTCGATTTTTTTGGATTTTGTTGAGTATTTTTGTTGTAGGGTCTATATTTGAGTAAATTTAGATGAAAATAACTTCAATTTTGTTGGATTATGAAAAAAAAATTAGTTGGAAGTGTCAAATTTTAATAAATTTATTTGAAATCAACTTCGATTTTTTTGGATTTTGATGAGTATTTTGGTTGTTGGATCTATATTTGACTAAATTTAGATGAAAATAACTTCAACTTTGTTGGATTATAAAAAAAATTTTAGTTGGAAGTGTCAAATTTTAATAAATTCATATGAAATCAACTTCGATTTTTTTGGATTTTGTCGAGTATTTTTGTTGTAGGATCTATATTTGAGTAAATTTAGATGAAAATAACTTCAATTTTTTGGATTATGAAAAAAAAATTTAGTTGGAAGTGTCAAATTTTAATAAATTTATTTGAAATCAACTTCGATTTTTTTGGATTTTGATGAGTATTTTGGTTGTTGGATCTATATTTGACTAAATTTAGATGAAAATAACTTCAATTTTGTTGGATTATAAAAAAAATTTTAGTTGGAAGTGTCAAATTTCAATAAATTTATTTGAAATCAACTTCGATTTTTTTGGATTTTGTTGAGTATTTTTGTTGTAGGGTCTATATTTGAGTAAATTTAGATGAAAATAAATTCAATTTTTTGGATTTTGACAAGATTTTGGTCAAATTTTAATAAATTCATTTGAAATCAACTTCGATTTTTTTTTATTTTGTTGCGTATTTTGGTTGTAGGATCTATATTTGAGTAAATTTAGATGAAAATAAATTTAATTTTGTTGGATTATGAAATAAAAAATTTAGTTGGAAGTGTCAAATTTTAATAAATTTATTTGAAATCAACTTCGATTTTTTTGGATTTTGATGAGTATTTTGGTTGTTGGATCTATATTTGACTAAATTTAGATGAAAATAACTTCAATTTTGTTGGATTATAAAAAAAATTTTAGTTGGAAGTGTCAAATTTCAATAAATTTATTTGAAATCAACTTCGATTTTTTTGGATTTTGTTGAGTATTTTTGTTGTAGGGTCTATATTTGAGTAAATTTAGATGAAAATAACTTCAATTTTGTTGGATTCTGAAAAAAAATTTAGTTAAAATGTCAAATTTTAATAAATTTATTTGAAATCAACTTCGATTTTTTTGGATTTTGTTGAGTATTTTTGTTGTAGGATCTATATTTGAGTAAATTTAGATGAAAATAACTTCAATTTTTTGGATTACGAAAAAAAATTTAGTTGGAAGTGTCAAATTTTAATAAATTTATTTGAAATCAACTTCGATTTTTTTGGATTTTGATGAGTATTTTGGTTGGAGTATCTATATTTGACTAAATTTAGATGAAAATAACTTCAATTTTCTTGGATGTAGACAAGATTTTGGTCAAATTTTAATAAAATCATTTGAAATCAACTTCGATTTTTTTTTATTTTGATGAGTATTTTTGTTGTAGGATCTATATTTGAGTAAATTTAGATGAAAATAAATTCAATTTTTTGGATTTTGACAAGATTTTGGTCAAATTTTAATAAATTCATTTGAAATCAACTTCGATTTTTTTTGATTTTGTTGCGTATTTTGGTTTTAGGATCTATATTTGAGTAAATTTAGATGAAAATAAATTTAATTTTGTTGGATTATGAAATAAAAAATTTAGTTGGAAGTGTCAAATTTTAATAAATTTATTTGAAATCAACTTCGATTTTTTTGGATTTTGATGAGTATTTTGGTTGTTGGATCTATATTTGACTAAATTTAGATGAAAATAACTTCAATTTTGTTGGATTATAAAAAAAATTTTAGTTGGAAGTGTCAAATTTTAATAAATTCATAGGAAATCAACTTCGATTTTTTTGGATTTTGTTGAGTATTTTTGTTGTAGGGTCTATATTTGAGTAAATTTAGATGAAAATAAATTTAATTTTGTTGGATTATGAAAAAAAATTTAGTTGGAAGTGTCAAATTTTAATAAATTTATTTGAAATCAACTTCGATTTTTTTGGATTTTGCTGAGTATTTTTGTTGTAGGATCTATATTTGAGTAAATTTAGATGAAAATAACTTCAATTTTGTTGGATTATGAAAAAAAAATTAGTTGGAAGTGTCAAATTTTAATAAATTTATTTGAAATCAACTTCGATTTTTTTGGATTTTGTTGTGTATTTTTGTTGTAGGATCTATATTTGAGTAAATTTAGATGAAAATAACTTCAATTTTTTGGATTATGAAAAAAAAATTAGTTGGAAGTGTCAAATTTTAATAAATTTATTTGAAATCAACTTCGATTTTTTTGGATTTTGATGAGTATTTTGGTTGTAGGATCTATATTTGACTAAATTTAGATGAAAATAACTTCAATTTTCTTGGATGTAGACAAGATTTTTGTCAAATTTTAATAAAATCATTTGAAATGAACTTCGAATTTTTTCGATTTTGTTGAGTATTTTTGTTGTAGGATCTATATTTGAGTAAATTTAGATGAAAATAACTTCAATTTTTTGGATTATGAAAAAAGAATTAGTTGGAAGTGTCAAATTTTAATAAATTTATTTGAAATCAACTTCGATTTTTTTGGATTTTGATGAGTATTTTGGTTGTAGGATCTATATTTGACTAAATTTAGATGAAAATAACTTCAATTTTGTTGGATGTAGACAAGATTTTTGTCAAATTTTAATAAAATCATTTGAAATGAACTTCGAATTTTTTGGATTTTGTTGAGTATTTTTGTTGTAGGATCTATATTTGATTAAATTTAGATGAAAATAACTTCAATTTTGTTGGATTGTGAAAAAAAATTTAGTTGGAAGTGTCAAATTTTAATAAATTTATTTGAAATCAACTTCGGTTTTTTTGGATTTTGTTGAGTATTTTTGTTGTAGGGTCTATATTTGAGTAAATTTAGATGAAAATAACTTCAATTTTGTTGGATTCTGAAAAAAAATTTAGTTGGAAATGTCAAATTTTAATAAATTTATTTGAAGTCAACTTCTATTTTTTTGGATTTTGTTGAGTATTTTTGTTGTAGGGTCTATATTTGAGTAAATTTAGATGAAAATAACTTCAATTTTTTGGATTATGAAAAAAAATTTAGTTGGAAGTGTCAAATTTTAATATATTTATTTGAAATCAACTTCGATTTTTTTGGATTTTGTTGAGTATTTTTGTTGTAGGATCTATATTTGAGTAAATTTAGATGAAAATAACTTCAATTTTGTTGGATTGTGAAAAAAAATTTAGTTGGAAGTGTCAAATTTTAATAAATTTATTTGAAATCAACTTCGATTTTTTTGGATTTTGTTGAGTATTTTTGTTGTAGGGTCTATATTTGAGTAAATTTAGATGAAAATAACTTCAATTTTGTTGGATTATGAAAAAAAAATTAGTTGGAAGTGTCAAATTTTAATAAATTTATTTGAAATCAACTTCGATTTTTTTGGATTTTGATGAGTATTTTGGTTGTTGGATCTATATTTGACTAAATTTAGATGAAAATAACTTCAATTTTGTTGGATTATAAAAAAAATTTTAGTTGGAAGTGTCAAATTTTAATAAATTCATATGAAATCAACTTCGATTTTTTTGGATTTTGTCCAGTATTTTTGTTGTAGGATCTATATTTGAGTAAATTTAGATGAAAATAACTTCAATTTTGTTGGATTGTGAAAAAAAATTTAGTTGGAAGTGTCAAATTTTAATAAATTTATTTGAAATCAACTTCGATTTTTTTGGATTTTGTTGAGTATTTTTGTTGTAGGGTCTATATTTGAGTAAATTTAGATGAAAATAACTTCAATTTTGTTGGATTATGAAAAAAAAATTAGTTGGAAGTGTCAAATTTTAATAAATTTATTTGAAATCAACTTCGATTTTTTTGGATTTTGATGAGTATTTTGGTTGTTGGATCTATATTTGACTAAATTTAGATGAAAATAACTTCAATTTTGTTGGATTATAAAAAAAATTTTAGTTGGAAGTGTCAAATTTTAATAAATTCATATGAAATCAACTTCGATTTTTTTGGATTTTGTCGAATATTTTTGTTGTAGGATCTATATTTGAGTAAATTTAGATGAAAATAACTTCAATTTTTTGGATTATGAAAAAAAAATTAGTTGGAAGTGTCAAATTTTAATAAATTTATTTGAAATCAACTTCGATTTTTTTGGATTTTGTTGAGTATTTTTGTTGTAGGATCTATATTTGAGTAAATTTAGATGAAAATAACTTCAATTTTGTTGGATTGTGAAAAAAAATTTAGTTGGAAGTGTCAAATTTTAATAAATTTATTTGAAATCAACTTCGATTTTTTTGGATTTTGTTGAGTATTTTTGTTGTAGGGTCTATATTTGAGTAAATTTAGATGAAAATAACTTCAATTTTGTTGGATTATGAAAAAAAAATTAGTTGGAAGTGTCAAATTTTAATAAATTTATTTGAAATCAACTTCGATTTTTTTGGATTTTGATGAGTATTTTGGTTGTTGGATCTATATTTGACTAAATTTAGATGAAAATAACTTCAATTTTGTTGGATTATAAAAAAAATTTTAGTTGGAAGTGTCAAATTTTAATAAATTCATATGAAATCAACTTCGATTTTTTTGGATTTGGTCGAGTATATTTGTTGTAGGATCTATATTTGAGTAAATTTAGATGAAAATAACTTCAATTTTTTGGATGATGAAAAAAAAATTAGTTGGAAGTGTCAAATTTTAATAAATTTATTTGAAATCAACTTCGATTTTTTTGGATTTTGATGAGTATTTTGGTTGTAGGATCTATATTTGATTAAATTTAGATGAAAATAACTTCAATTTTGTTGGATTATGAAAAAAAATTTAGTTGGAAATGTCAAATTTTAATAAATTTATTTGAAATCAACTTCGATTTTTTCGATTTTGATGAGTATTTCTGTTGTAGGATCTATATTTGAGTAAATTTAGATGAAAATAACTTCAATTTTTTGGATTTTGACAAGATTTTGGTCAAATTTTAATAAAATCATTTGAAATCAACTTCGATTTTTTTGGATTTTGATGAGTATTTTGGTTGTTGGATCTATATTTGACTAAATTTAGATGAAAATAACTTCAATTTTGTTGGATTATAAAAAAAATTTTAGTTGGAAGTGTCAAATTTTAATAAATTCATATGAAATCAACTTCGATTTTTTTGGATTTTGTCCAGTATTTTTGTTGTAGGATCTATATTTGAGTAAATTTAGATGAAAATAACTTCAATTTTGTTGGATTGTGAAAAAAAATTTAGTTGGAAGTGTCAAATTTTAATAAATTTATTTGAAATCAACTTCGATTTTTTTGGATTTTGTTGAGTATTTTTGTTGTAGGGTCTATATTTGAGTAAATTTAGATGAAAATAACTTCAATTTTGTTGGATTATGAAAAAAAAATTAGTTGGAAGTGTCAAATTTTAATAAATTTATTTGAAATCAACTTCGATTTTTTTGGATTTTGATGAGTATTTTGGTTGTTGGATCTATATTTGACTAAATTTAGATGAAAATAACTTCAATTTTGTTGGATTATAAAAAAAATTTTAGTTGGAAGTGTCAAATTTTAATAAATTCATATGAAATCAACTTCGATTTTTTTGGATTTTGTCGAATATTTTTGTTGTAGGATCTATATTTGAGTAAATTTAGATGAAAATAACTTCAATTTTTTGGATTATGAAAAAAAAATTAGTTGGAAGTGTCAAATTTTAATAAATTTATTTGAAATCAACTTCGATTTTTTTGGATTTTGATGAGTATTTTGGTTGTAGGATCTATATTTGACTAAATTTAGATGAAAATAACTTCAATTTTCTTGGATGTAGACAAGATTTTTGTCAAATTTTAATAAAATCATTTGAAATGAACATCGAATTTTTTGGATTTTGTTGAGTATTTTTGTTGTAGGATCTATATTTGATTAAATTTAGATGAAAATAACTTCAATTTTTTGCATTATGAAAAAAAAATTAGTTGGAAGTGTCAAATTTTAATAAATTTATTTGAAATCAACTTCGATTTTTTTGGATTTTGATGAGTATTTTGGTTGTTGGATCTATATTTGACTAAATTTAGATGAAAATAACTTCAATTTTGTTGGATTGTGAAAAAAAATTTAGTTGGAAGTGTCAAATTTTAATAAATTTATTTGAAATCAACTTCGATTTTTTTGGATTTTGTTGAGTATTTTTGTTGTAGGGTCTATATTTGAGTAAATTTAGATGAAAATAACTTCAATTTTGTTGGATTATGAAAAAAAAATTAGTTGGAAGTGTCAAATTTTAATAAATTTATTTGAAATCAACTTCGATTTTTTTGGATTTTGATGAGTATTTTGGTTGTTGGATCTATATTTGACTAAATTTAGATGAAAATAACTTCAATTTTGTTGGATTATAAAAAAAATTTTAGTTGGAAGTGTCAAATTTTAATAAATTCATATGAAATCAACTTCGATTTTTTTGGATTTTGTCGAGTATTTTTGTTTTAGGATCTATATTTGAGTAAATTTAGATGAAAATAACTTCAATTTTGTTGGATTATGAAAAAAAAATTAGTTGGAAGTGTCAAATTTTAATAAATTTATTTGAAATCAACTTCGATTTTTTTGGATTTTGATGAGTATTTTGGTTGTTGGATCTATATTTGACTAAATTTAGATGAAAATAACTTCAATTTTGTTGGATTATAAAAAAAATTTTAGTTGGAAGTGTCAAATTTTAATAAATTCATATGAAATCAACTTCGATTTTTTTGGATTTTGTCGAGTATTTTTGTTGTAGGATCTATATTTGAGTAAATTTAGATGAAAATAACTTCAATTTTTTGGATTATGAAAAAAAAATTAGTTGGAAGTGTCAAATTTTAATAAATTTATTTGAAATCAACTTCGATTTTTTTGGATTTTGATGAGTATTTTGGTTGTAGGATCTATATTTGACTAAATTTAGATGAAAATAACTTCAATTTTGTTGGATTGTGAAAAAAAATTTAGTTGGAAGTGTCAAATTTTAATAAATTTATTTGAAATCAACTGCGATTTTTTTGGATTTTGTTGAGTATTTTTGTTGTAGGGTCTATATTTGAGTAAATTTAGATGAAAATAACTTCAATTTTGTTGGATTATGAAAAAAAAATTAGTTGGAAGTGTCAAATTTTAATAAATTTATTTGAAATCAACTTCGATTTTTTTGGATTTTGATGAGTATTTTGGTTGTTGGATCTATATTTGACTAAATTTAGATGAAAATAACTTCAATTTTGTTGGATTATAAAAAAAATTTTAGTTGGAAGTGTCAAATTTTAATAAATTCATATGAAATCAACTTCGATTTTTTTGGATTTTGTCGAGTATTTTTGTTGTAGGATCTATATTTGAGTAAATTTAGATGAAAATAACTTCAATTTTTTGGATTATGAAAAAAAAATTAGTTGGAAGTGTCAAATTTTAATAAATTTATTTGAAATCAACTTCGATTTTTTTGGATTTTGATGAGTATTTTGGTTGTAGGATCTATATTTGACTAAATTTAGATGAAAATAACTTCAATTTTCTTGGATGTAGACAAGATTTTTGTCAAATTTTAATAAAATCATTTGAAATGAACTTCGAATTTTTTGGATTTTGTTGAGTATTTTTGTTGTAGGATCTATATTTGATTAAATTTAGATGAAAATAACTTCAATTTTGTTGGATTATGAAAAAAAATTTAGTTGGAAATGTCAAATTTTAATAAATTTATTTGAAATCAACTTCGATTTTTTTGGATTTTGATGAGTATTTTGGTTGTTGGATCTATATTTGACTAAATTTAGATGAAAATAACTTCAATTTTGTTGGATTATAAAAAAAATTTTAGTTGGAAGTGTCAAATTTTAATAAATTCATATGAAATCAACTTCGATTTTTTTGGATTTTGTCGAGTATTTTTGTTGTAGGATCTATATTTGAGTAAATTTAGATGAAAATAAATTTAATTTTGTTGGATTATGAAATAAAAAATTTAGTTGGAAGTGTCAAATTTTAATAAATTTATTTGAAATCAACTTCGATTTTTTTGGATTTTGATGAGTATTTTGGTTGTTGGATCTATATTTCACTAAATTTAGATGAAAATAACTTCAATTTTGTTGGATTATAAAAAAAATTTTAGTTGGAAGTGTCAAATTTTAATAAATTCATATGAAATCAACTTCGATTTTTTTGGATTTTGTCGAGTATTTTTGTTGTAGGATCTATATTTGAGTAAATTTAGATGAAAATAAATTTAATTTTGTTGGATTATGAAATAAAAAATTTAGTTGGAAGTGTCAAATTTTAATAAATTTATTTGAAATCAACTTCGATTTTTTTTTATTTTGTTGAGTATTTTTGTTGTAGGATCTATATTTGAGTAAATTTAGATGAAAATAACTTCAATTTTGTTGGATTGTGAAAAAAAATTTAGTTGGAAGTGTCAAATTTTAATAAATTTATTTGAAATCAACTTCGATTTTTTTGGATTTTGTTGAGTATTTTTGTTGTAGGGTCTATATTTGAGTAAATTTAGATGAAAATAACTTCAATTTTGTTGGATTATGAAAAAAAAATTAGTTGGAAGTGTCAAATTTTAATAAAATCATTTGAAATGAACTTCGAATTTTTTGGATTTTGTTGAGTATTTTTGTTGTAGGATCTATATTTGACTAAATTTAGATGAAAATAACTTCAATTTTCTTGGATGTAGATAAGATTTTTGTCAAATTTTAATAAAATCATTTGAAATGAACTTCGAATTTTTTGGATTTTGTTGAGTATTTTTGTTGTAGGATCTATATTTGATTAAATTTAGATGAAAATAACTTCAATTTTGTTGGATTATGAAAAAAAAATTAGTTGGAAGTGTCAAATTTTAATAAATTTATTTGAAATCAACTTCGATTTTTTTGGATTTTGATGAGTATTTTGGTTGTAGGATCTATATTTGACTAAATTTAGATGAAAATAAATTTAATTTTGTTGGATTATGAAAAAAAAAATTTAGTTGGAAGTGTCAAATTTTAATAAATTTATTTGAAATCAACTTCGATTTTTTTGGATTTTGTTGAGTATTTTTGTTGTAGGATCTATATTTGAGTAAATTTAGATGAAAATAACTTCAATTTTGTTGGATTGTGAAAAAAAATTTAGTTGGAAGTGTCAAATTTTAATAAATTTATTTGAAATCAACTTCGATTTTTTTGGATTTTGTTGAGTATTTTTGTTGTAGGATCTATATTTGAGTAAATTTAGATGAAAATAACTTCAATTTTGTTGGATTGTGAAAAAAAATTTAGTTGGAAGTGTCAAATTTTAATAAATTTATTTGAAATCAACTTCGATTTTTTTGGATTTTGTTGAGTATTTTTGTTGTAGGGTCTATATTTGAGTAAATTTAGATGAAAATAACTTCAATTTTGTTGGATTATGAAAAAAAAATTAGTTGGAAGTGTCAAATTTTAATAAAATCATTTGAAATGAACTTCGAATTTTTTGGATTTTGTGGAGTATTTTTGTTGTAGGATCTATATTTGATTAAATTTAGATGAAAATAACTTCAATTTTGTTGGATTATGAAAAAAAATTTAGTTGGAAGTGTCAAATTTTAATAAATTTATTTGAAATCAACTTCGATTTTTTTGGATTTTGATGAGTATTTTGGTTGTTGGATCTATATTTGACTAAATTTAGATGAAAATAACTTCAATTTTCTTGGATGTAGACAAGATTTTTGTCAAATTTTAATAAAATCATTTGAAATGAACTTCGAATTTTTTGGATTTTGTTGAGTATTTTTGTTGTAGGATCTATATTTGATTAAATTTAGATGAAAATAACTTCAATTTTGTTGGATTATGAAAAAAAAATTAGTTGGAAGTGTCAAATTTTAATAAATTTATTTGAAATCAACTTCGGTTTTTTTTGATTTTGTTGAGTATTTTTGTTGTAGGGTCTATATTTGAGTAAATTTAGATGAAAATAACTTCAATTTTGTTGGATTGTGAAAAAAAATTTAGTTGGAAGTGTCAAATTTTAATAAATTTATTTGAAATCAACTTCGATTTTTTTGGATTTTGTTGAGTATTTTTGTTGTAGGATCTATATTTGAGTAAATTTAGATGAAAATAACTTCAATTTTTTGGATTATGAAAAAAAAATTAGTTGGAAGTGTCAAATTTTAATAAATTTATTTGAAATCAACTTCGATTTTTTTGGATTTTGATGAGTATTTTGGTTGTAGGATCTATATTTGACTAAATTTAGATGAAAATAACTTCAATTTTCTTGGATGTAGACAAGATTTTTGTCAAATTTTAATAAAATCATTTGAAATGAACATCGAATTTTTTGGATTTTGTTGAGTATTTTTGTTGTAGGATCTATATTTGATTAAATTTAGATGAAAATAACTTCAATTTTGTTGGATTATGAAAAAAAATTTAGTTGGAAATGTCAAATTTTAATAAATTTATTTGAAATCAACTTCGATTTTTTCGATTTTGTTGAGTATTTTTGTTGTAGGATCTATATTTGAGTAAATTTAGATGAAAATAACTTCAATTTTTTGGATTACGAAAAAAAATTTAGTTGGAAGTGTCAAATTTTAATAAATTTATTTGAAATCAACTTCGATTTTTTTGGATTTTGATGAGTATTTTGGTTGGAGTATCTATATTTGACTAAATTTAGATGAAAATAACTTCAATTTTCTTGGATGTAGACAAGATTTTTGTCAAATTTTAATAAAATCATTTGAAATCAACTTCGATTTTTTTGGATTTTGTTGAGTATTTTTGTTGTAGGATCTATATTTGATTAAATTTACATGAAAATAACTTCAATTTTGTTGGATTATGAAAAAAAATTTAGTTGGAAATGTCAAATTTTAATAAATTTATTTGAAATCAACTTCGATTTTTTTGGATTTTGATGAGTATTTTGGTTGTTGGATCTATATTTGACTAAATTTAGATGAAAATAACTTCAATTTTCTTGGATGTAGACAAGATTTTTGTCAAATTTTAATAAAATCATTTGAAATGAACTTCGAATTTTTTGGATTTTGTTGAGTATTTTTGTTGTAGGATCTATATTTGATTAAATTTAGATGAAAATAACTTCAATTTTGTTGGATTATGAAAAAATATTTAGTTGGAAATGTCAAATTTTAATAAATTTATTTGAAATCAACTTCGATTTTTTTCGATTTTGTTGAGTATTTTTGTTGTAGGATCTATATTTGAGTAAATTTAGATGAAAATAACTTCAATTTTGTTGGATTATGAAAAAAAAATTAGTTGGAAGTGTCAAATTTTAATAAATTTATTTGAAATCAACTTCGATTTTTTTGGATTTTGATGAGTATTTTGGTTGTAGGATCTATATTTGACTAAATTTAGATGAAAATAACTTCAATTTTGTTGGATTCGGAAAAAAAATTTAGTTGGAAATGTCAAATTTTAATAAATTTATTTGAAATCAACTTCGATTTTTTTGGATTTTGATGAGTATTTTGGTTGTAGGATCTATATTTGACTAAATTTAGATGAAAATAACTTCAATTTTCTTGGATGTAGACAAGATTTTTGTCAAATTTTAATAAAATCATTTGAAATGAACTTCGAATTTTTTGGATTTTGTTGAGTATTTTTGTTGTAGGATCTATATTTGATTAAATTTAGATGAAAATAACTTCAATTTTGTTGGATTATGAAAAAAAAATTAGTTGGAAGTGTCAAATTTTAATAAATTTATTTGAAATCAACTTCGATTTTTTTGGATTTTGATGAGTATTTTGGTTGTAGGATCTATATTTGACTAAATTTAGATGAAAATAAATTTAATTTTGTTGGATTATGAAAAAAAAAATTTAGTTGGAAGTGTCAAATTTTAATAAATTTATTTGAAATCAACTTCGGTTTTTTTGGATTTTGTTGAGTATTTTTGTTGTAGGGTCTATATTTGAGTAAATTTAGATGAAAATAACTTCAATTTTGTTGGATTGTGAAAAAAAATTTAGTTGGAAGTGTCAAATTTTAATAAATTTATTTGAAATCAACTTCGATTTTTTTGGATTTTGTTGAGTATTTTTGTTGTAGGATCTATATTTGAGTAAATTTAGATGAAAATAACTTCAATTTTTTGGATTATGAAAAAAAAATTAGTTGGAAGTGTCAAATTTTAATAAATTTATTTGAAATCAACTTCGATTTTTTTGGATTTTGATGAGTATTTTGGTTGTAGGATCTATATTTGACTAAATTTAGATGAAAATAACTTCAATTTTCTTGGATGTAGACAAGATTTTTGTCAAATTTTAATAAAATCATTTGAAATGAACATCGAATTTTTTGGATTTTGTTGAGTATTTTTGTTGTAGGATCTATATTTGATTAAATTTAGATGAAAATAACTTCAATTTTGTTGGATTATGAAAAAAAATTTAGTTGGAAATGTCAAATTTTAATAAATTTATTTGAAATCAACTTCGATTTTTTCGATTTTGTTGAGTATTTTTGTTGTAGGATCTATATTTGAGTAAATTTAGATGAAAATAACTTCAATTTTTTGGATTACGAAAAAAAATTTAGTTGGAAGTGTCAAATTTTAATAAATTTATTTGAAATCAACTTCGATTTTTTTGGATTTTGATGAGTATTTTGGTTGGAGTATCTATATTTGACTAAATTTAGATGAAAATAACTTCAATTTTCTTGGATGTAGACAAGATTTTTGTCAAATTTTAATAAAATCATTTGAAATCAACTTCGATTTTTTTGGATTTTGTTGAGTATTTTTGTTGTAGGATCTATATTTGATTAAATTTACATGAAAATAACTTCAATTTTGTTGGATTATGAAAAAAAATTTAGTTGGAAATGTCAAATTTTAATAAATTTATTTGAAATCAACTTCGATTTTTTTGGATTTTGATGAGTATTTTGGTTGTTGGATCTATATTTGACTAAATTTAGATGAAAATAACTTCAATTTTCTTGGATGTAGACAAGATTTTTGTCAAATTTTAATAAAATCATTTGAAATGAACTTCGAATTTTTTGGATTTTGTTGAGTATTTTTGTTGTAGGATCTATATTTGATTAAATTTAGATGAAAATAACTTCAATTTTGTTGGATTATGAAAAAATATTTAGTTGGAAGTGTCAAATTTTAATAAATTTATTTGAAATCAACTTCGATTTTTTTGGATTTTGTTGAGTATTTTTGTTGTAGGATCTATATTTGAGTAAATTTAGATGAAAATAAATTTAATTTTGTTGGATTATGAAATAAAAAATTTAGTTGGAAGTGTCAAATTTTAATAAATTTATTTGAAATCAACTTCGATTTTTTTGGATTTTGATGAGTATTTTGGTTGTTGGATCTATATTTGACTAAATTTAGATGAAAATAACTTCAATTTTGTTGGATTATAAAAAAAATTTTAGTTGGAAGTGTCAAATTTTAATAAATTTATTTGAAATCAACTTCGATTTTTTTGGATTTTGTTGAGTATTTTTGTTGTAGGGTCTATATTTGAGTAAATTTAGATGAAAATAACTTCAATTTTGTTGGATTCTGAAAAAAAATTTAGTTGGAAATGTCAAATTTTAATAAATTTATTTGAAATCAACTTCGATTTTTTTGGATTTTGATGAGTATTTTTGTTGTAGGATCTATATTTGAGTAAATTTAGATGAAAATAACTTCAATTTTGTTGGATTGTGAAAAAAAATTTAGTTGGAAGTGTCAAATTTTAATAAATTTATTTGAAATCAACTACGATTTTTTTGGATTTTGTTGAGTATTTTTGTTGTAGGGTCTATATTTGAGTAAATTTAGATGAAAATAACTTCAATTTTGTTGGATTATGAAAAAAAAATTAGTTGGAAGTGTCAAATTTTAATAAAATCATTTGAAATGAACTTCGAATTTTTTGGATTTTGTTGAGTATTTTTGTTGTAGGATCTATATTTGATTAAATTTAGATGAAAATAACTTCAATTTTGTTGGATTATGAAAAAAAATTTAGTTGGAAATGTCAAATTTTAATAAATTTATTTGAAATCAACTTCGATTTTTTCGATTTTGTTGAGTATTTTTGTTGTAGGATCTATATTTGAGTAAATTTAGATGAAAATAACTTCAATTTTTTGGATTTTGACAAGATTTTGGTCAAATTTTAATAAAATCATTTGAAATCAACTTCGATTTTTTTGGATTTTGATGAGTATTTTGGTTGTTGGATCTATATTTGACTAAATTTAGATGAAAATAACTTCAATTTTCTTGGATGTAGACAAGATTTTTGTCAAATTTTAATAAAATCATTTGAAATGAACTTCGAATTTTTTGGATTTTGTTGAGTATTTTTGTTGTAGGATCTATATTTGATTAAATTTAGATGAAAATAACTTCAATTTTGTTGGATTATGAAAAAAAAATTAGTTGGAAGTGTCAAATTTTAATAAATTTATTTGAAATCAACTTCGATTTTTTTGGATTTTGATGAGTATTTTGGTTGTAGGATCTATATTTGACTAAATTTAGATGAAAATAAATTTAATTTTGTTGGATTATGAAAAAAAAAATTTAGTTGGAAGTGTCAAATTTTAATACATTTATTTGAAATCAACTTCGATTTTTTTGGATTTTGTTGAGTATTTTTGTTGTAGGATCTATATTTGAGTAAATTTAGATGAAAATAACTTCAATTTTTTGGATTATGAAAAAAAATTTAGTTGGAAGAGTCAAATTTTAATAAATTTATTTGAAATCAACTTCGATTTTTTTGGATTTTGTTGAGTATTTTTGTTGTAGGATCTATATTTGAGTAAATTTAGAAGAAAATAACTTCAATTTTGTTGGATTGTGAAAAAAAATTTAGTTGGAAGTGTCAAATTTTAATAAATTTATTTGAAATCAACTTCGATTTTTTTGGATTTTGTTGAGTATTTTTGTTGTAGGGTCTATATTTGAGTAAATTTAGATGAAAATAACTTCAATTTTGTTGGATTATGAAAAAAAAATTAGTTGGAAGTGTCAAATTTTAATAAATTTATTTGAAATCAACTTCGATTTTTTTGGATTGTGATGAGTATTTTGGTTGTTGGATCTATATTTGACTAAATTTAGATGAAAATAAATTTAATTTTGTTGGATTATGAAATAAAAAATTTAGTTGGAAGTGTCAAATTTTAATAAATTTATTTGAAATCAACTTCGATTTTTTTGGATTTTGATGAGTATTTTGGTTGTTGGATCTATATTTGACTAAATTTAGATGAAAATAACTTCAATTTTGTTGGATTATAAAAAAAATTTTAGTTGGAAGTGTCAAATTTTAATAAATTTATTTGAAATCAACTTCGATTTTTTTGGATTTTGTTGAGTATTTTTGTTGTAGGGTCTATATTTGAGTAAATTTAGATGAAAATAACTTCAATTTTGTTGGATTCTGAAAAAAAATTTAGTTGGAAATGTCAAATTTTAATAAATTTATTTGAAATCAACTTCGATTTTTTTGGATTTTGATGAGTATTTTGGTTGTTGGATCTATATTTGACTAAATTTAGATGAAAATAACTTCAATTTTTTGGTTTTTGACAAGATTTTGGTCAAATTTTAATAAAATCATTTGAAATCAACTTCGATTTTTGTGGATTTTGATGAGTATTTTGGTTGTTGGGTCTATATTTGACTAAATTTAGATGAAAATAACTTCAATTTTGTTGGATTTTAAAAAAAAATTTAGTTGGAAGTGTCAAATTTTAATAAATTTATTTGAAATCAACTTCGGTTTTTTTGGATTTTGTTGAGTATTTTTGTTGTAGGGTCTATATTTGAGTAAATTCAGATGAAAATAACTTCAATTTTGTTGGATTATGAAAAAAAATTTAGTTGGAAGTGTCAAATTTTAATAAATTTATTTGAAATCAACTTCGATTTTTTTGGATTTTGATGCGTATTTTGGTTGGAGGATCTATATTTGACTAAATTTAGATGAAAATAACTTCAATTTTCTTGGATGTAGACAAGATTTTTGTCAAATTTTAATAAAATCATTTGAAATCAACTTCGATTTTTTTGGATTTTGTTGAGTATTTTTGTTGTAGGATCTATATTTGAGTAAATTTAGATGAAAATAAATTTAATTTTGTTGGATTATGAAATAAAAAATTTAGTTGGAAGTGTCAAATTTTAATAAATTTATTTGAAATCAACTTCGATTTTTTTGGATTTTGATGAGTATTTTGGTTGTTGGATCTATATTTGACTAAATTTAGATGAAAATAACTTCAATTTTGTTGGATTATAAAAAAAATTTTAGTTGGAAGTGTCAAATTTTAATAAATTTGTTTGAAATCAACTTCGATTTTTTTGGATTTTGTCGAGTATTTTTGTTGTAGGATCTATATTTGAGTAAATTTAGATGAAAATAAATTTAATTTTGTTGGATTATGAAATAAAAAATTTAGTTGGAAGTGTCAAATTTTAATAAATTTATTTGAAATCAACTTCGATTTTTTTGGATTTTGATGAGTATTTTGGTTCTTGGATCTATATTTCACTAAATTTAGATGAAAATAACTTCAATTTTGTTGGATTATAAAAAAAATTTTAGTTGGAAGTGTCAAATTTTAATAAATTCATATGAAATCAACTTCGATTTTTTTGGATTTTGTCGAGTATTTTTGTTGTAGGATCTATATTTGAGTAAATTTAGATGAAAATAAATTTAATTTTGTTGGATTATGAAATAAAAAATTTAGTTGGAAGTGTCAAATTTTAATAAATTTATTTGAAATCAACTTCGATTTTTTTGGATTTTGTTGAGTATTTTTGTTGTAGGATCTATATTTGAGTAAATTTAGATGAAAATAACTTCAATTTTGTTGGATTATGAAAAAAAATTTAGTTGGAAGTGTCAAATTTTAATAAATTTATTTGAAATCAACTACGATTTTTTTGGATTTTGTTGAGTATTTTTGTTGTAGGGTCTATATTTGAGTAAATTTAGATGAAAATAAATTCAATTTTGTTGGATTATGAAAAAAAAATTAGTTGGAAGTGTCAAATTTTAATAAAATCATTTGAAATGAACTTCGAATTTTTTGGATTTTGTTGAGTATTTTTGTTGTAGGATCTATATTTGATTAAATTTAGATGAAAATAAATTTAATTTTGTTGGATTATGAAATAAAAAATTTAGTTGGAAGTGTCAAATTTTAATAAATTTATTTGAAATCAACTTCGATTTTTTTGGATTTTGATGAGTATTTTGGTTGTTGGATCTATATTTGACTAAATTTAGATGAAAATAACTTCAATTTTGTTGGATTATAAAAAAAATTTTAGTTGGAAGTGTCAAATTTTAATAAATTTATTTGAAATCAACTTCGATTTTTTTGGATTTTGTTGAGTATTTTTGTTGTAGGGTCTATATTTGAGTAAATTTAGATGAAAATAACTTCAATTTTGTTGGATTCTGAAAAAAAATTTAGTTGGAAATGTCAAATTTTAATAAATTTATTTGAAATCAACTTCGATTTTTTTGGATTTTGATGAGTATTTTGGTTGTAGGATCTATATTTGACTAAATTTAGATGAAAATAACTTCAATTTTCTTGGATGTAGACAAGATTTTTGTCAAATTTTAATAAAATCATTTGAAATGAACTTCGAATTTTTTGGATTTTGTTGAGTATTTTTGTTGTAGGATCTATATTTGATTAAATTTAGATGAAAATAACTTCAATTTTGTTGGATTATGAAAAAAAAATTAGTTGGAAGTGTCAAATTTTAATAAATTTATTTGAAATCAACTTCGATTTTTTCGATTTTGTTGAGTATTTTTGTTGTAGGATCTATATTTGAGTAAATTTAGATGAAAATAACTTCAATTTTTTGGTTTTTGACAAGATTTTGGTCAAATTTTAATAAAATCATTTGAAATCAACTTCGATTTTTTTGGATTTTGATGAGTATTTTGGTTGTTGGGTCTATATTTGACCAAATTTAGATGAAAATAACTTCAATTTTGTTGGATTTTAAAAAAAAATTTAGTTGGAAGTGTCAAATTTTAATAAATTTATTTGAAATCAACTTCGGTTTTTTTGGATTTTGTTGAGTATTTTTGTTGTAGGGTCTATATTTGAGTAAATTCAGATGAAAATAACTTCAATTTTGTTGGATTATGAAAAAAAATTTAGTTGGAAGTGTCAAATTTTAATAAATTTATTTGAAATCAACTTCGATTTTTTTGGATTTTGATGCGTATTTTGGTTGGAGGATCTATATTTGACTAAATTTAGATGAAAATAACTTCAATTTTCTTGGATGTAGACAAGATTTTTGTCAAATTTTAATAAAATCATTTGAAATCAACTTCGATTTTTTTGGATTTTGTTGAGTATTTTTGTTGTAGGATCTATATTTGAGTAAATTTAGATGAAAATAAATTTAATTTTGTTGGATTATGAAATAAAAAATTTAGTTGGAAGTGTCAAATTTTAATAAATTTATTTGAAATCAACTTCGATTTTTTTGGATTTTGATGAGTATTTTGGTTGTTGGATCTATATTTGACTAAATTTAGATGAAAATAACTTCAATTTTGTTGGATTATAAAAAAAATTTTAGTTGGAAGTGTCAAATTTTAATAAATTTATTTGAAATCAACTTCGATTTTTTTGGATTTTGTCGAGTATTTATGTTGTAGGATCTATATTTGAGTAAATTTAGATGAAAATAAATTTAATTTTGTTGGATTATGAAATAAAAAATTTAGTTGGAAGTGTCAAATTTTAATAAATTTATTTGAAATCAACTTCGATTTTTTTGGATTTTGATGAGTATTTTGGTTCTTGGATCTATATTTCACTAAATTTAGATGAAAATAACTTCAATTTTGTTGGATTATAAAAAAAATTTTAGTTGGAAGTGTCAAATTTTAATAAATTCATATGAAATCAACTTCGATTTTTTTGGATTTTGTCGAGTATTTTTGTTGTAGGATCTATATTTGAGTAAATTTAGATGAAAATAAATTTAATTTTGTTGGATTATGAAATAAAAAATTTAGTTGGAAGTGTCAAATTTTAATAAATTTATTTGAAATCAACTTCGATTTTTTTGGATTTTGTTGAGTATTTTTGTTGTAGGATCTATATTTGAGTAAATTTAGATGAAAATAACTTCAATTTTGTTGGATTATGAAAAAAAATTTAGTTGGAAGTGTCAAATTTTAATAAATTTATTTGAAATCAACTACGATTTTTTTGGATTTTGTTGAGTATTTTTGTTGTAGGGTCTATATTTGAGTAAATTTAGATGAAAATAACTTCAATTTTGTTGGATTATGAAAAAAAAATTAGTTGGAAGTGTCAAATTTTAATAAAATCATTTGAAATGAACTTCGAATTTTTTGGATTTTGTTGAGTATTTTTGTTGTAGGATCTATATTTGATTAAATTTAGATGAAAATAAATTTAATTTTGTTGGATTATGAAATAAAAAATTTAGTTGGAAGTGTCAAATTTTAATAAATTTATTTGAAATCAACTTCGATTTTTTTGGATTTTGATGAGTATTTTGGTTGTTGGATCTATATTTGACTAAATTTAGATGAAAATAACTTCAATTTTGTTGGATTATAAAAAAAATTTTAGTTGGAAGTGTCAAATTTTAATAAATTTATTTGAAATCAACTTCGATTTTTTTGGATTTTGTTGAGTATTTTTGTTGTAGGGTCTATATTTGAGTAAATTTAGATGAAAATAACTTCAATTTTGTTGGATTCTGAAAAAAAATTTAGTTGGAAATGTCAAATTTTAATAAATTTATTTGAAATCAACTTCGATTTTTTTGGATTTTGATGAGTATTTTGGTTGTAGGATCTATATTTGACTAAATTTAGATGAAAATAACTTCAATTTTCTTGGATGTAGACAAGATTTTTGTCAAATTTTAATAAAATCATTTGAAATGAACTTCGAATTTTTTGGATTTTGTTGAGTATTTTTGTTGTAGGATCTATATTTGATTAAATTTAGATGAAAATAACTTCAATTTTGTTGGATTATGAAAAAAAAATTAGTTGGAAGTGTCAAATTTTAATAAATTTATTTGAAATCAACTTCGATTTTTTCGATTTTGTTGAGTATTTTTGTTGTAGGATCTATATTTGAGTAAATTTAGATGAAAATAACTTCAATTTTTTGGTTTTTGACAAGATTTTGGTCAAATTTTAATAAAATCATTTGAAATCAACTTCGATTTTTTTGGATTTTGATGAGTATTTTGGTTGTTGGGTCTATATTTGACTAAATTTAGATGAAAATAACTTCAATTTTGTTGGATTTTAAAAAAAAATTTAGTTGGAAGTGTCAAATTTTAATAAATTTATTTGAAATCAACTTCGGTTTTTTTGGATTTTGTTGAGTATTTTTGTTGTAGGGTCTATATTTGAGTAAATTCAGATGAAAATAACTTCAATTTTGTTGGATTATGAAAAAAAATTTAGTTGGAAGTGTCAAATTTTAATAAATTTATTTGAAATCAACTTCGATTTTTTTGGATTTTGATGCGTATTTTGGTTGGAGGATCTATATTTGACTAAATTTAGATGAAAATAACTTCAATTTTCTTGGATGTAGACAAGATTTTTGTCAAATTTTAATAAAATCATTTGAAATCAACTTCGATTTTTTTGGATTTTGTTGAGTATTTTTGTTGTAGGATCTATATTTGAGTAAATTTAGATGAAAATAAATTTAATTTTGTTGGATTATGAAATAAAAAATTTAGTTGGAAGTGTCAAATTTTAATAAATTTATTTGAAATCAACTTCGATTTTTTTGGATTTTGATGAGTATTTTGGTTGTTGGATCTATATTTGACTAAATTTAGATGAAAATAACTTCAATTTTGTTGGATTATAAAAAAAATTTTAGTTGGAAGTGTCAAATTTTAATAAATTTATTTGAAATCAACTTCGATTTTTTTGGATTTTGTCGAGTATTTTTGTTGTAGGATCTATATTTGAGTAAATTTAGATGAAAATAAATTTAATTTTGTTGGATTATGAAATAAAAAATTTAGTTGGAAGTGTCAAATTTTAATAAATTTATTTGAAATCAACTTCGATTTTTTTGGATTTTGATGAGTATTTTGGTTGTTGGATCTATATTTCACTAAATTTAGATGAAAATAACTTCAATTTTGTTGGATTATAAAAAAAATTTTAGTTGGAAGTGTCAAATTTTAATAAATTCATATGAAATCAACTTCGATTTTTTTGGATTTTGTCGAGTATTTTTGTTGTAGGATCTATATTTGAGTAAATTTAGATGAAAATAAATTTAATTTTGTTGGATTATGAAATAAAAAATTTTGTTGGAAGTGTCAAATTTTAATAAATTTATTTGAAATCAACTTCGATTTTTTTGGATTTTGTTGAGTATTTTTGTTGTAGGATCTATATTTGAGTAAATTTAGATGAAAATAAATTAAATTTTGTTGGATTGTGAAAAAAAATTTAGTTGGAAGTGTCAAATTTTAATAAATTTATTTGAAATCAACTACGATTTTTTTGGATTTTGTTGAGTATTTTTGTTGTAGGGTCTATATTTGAGTAAATTTAGATGAAAATAACTTCAATTTTGTTGGATTATGAAAAAAAAATTAGTTGGAAGTGTCAAATTTTAATAAAATCATTGGAAATGAACTTCGAATTTTTTGGATTTTGTTGAGTATTTTTGTTGTAGGATCTATATTTGATTAAATTTAGATGAAAATAACTTCAATTTTGTTGGATTATGAAAAAAAATTTAGTTGGAAATGTCAAATTTTAATAAATTTATTTGAAATCAACTTCGATTTTTTCGATTTTGTTGAGTATTTTTGTTGTAGGATCTATATTTGAGTAAATTTAGATGAAAATAACTTCAATTTTTTGGATTTTGACAAGATTTTGGTCAAATTTTAATAAAATCATTTGAAATCAACTTCGATTTTTTTGGATTTTGATGAGTATTTTGGTTGTTGGATCTATATTTGACTAAATTTAGATGAAAATAACTTCAATTTTCTTGGATGTAGACAAGATTTTTGTCAAATTTTAATAAAATCATTTGAAATGAACTTCGAATTTTTTGGATTTTGTTGAGTATTTTTGTTGTAGGATCTATATTTGATTAAATTTAGATGAAAATAACTTCAATTTTGTTGGATTATGAAAAAAAAATTAGTTGGAAGTGTCAAATTTTAATAAATTTATTTGAAATCAACTTCGATTTTTTTGGATTTTGATGAGTATTTTGGTTGTAGGATCTATATTTGACTAAATTTAGATGAAAATAAATTTAATTTTGTTGGATTATGAAAAAAAAAATTTAGTTGGAAGTGTCAAATTTTAATACATTTATTTGAAATCAACTTCGATTTTTTTGGATTTTGTTGAGTATTTTTGTTGTAGGATCTATATTTGAGTAAATTTAGATGAAAATAACTTCAATTTTGTTGGATTGTGAAAAAAAATTTAGTTGGAAGTGTCAAATTTTAATAAATTTATTTGAAATCAACTTCGGTTTTTTTGGATTTTGTTGAGTATTTTTGTTGTAGGGTCTATATTTGAGTAAATTTAGATGAAAATAACTTCAATTTTGTTGGATTCTGAAAAAAAATTTAGTTGGAAATGTCAAATTTTAATAAATTTATTTGAAATCAACTTCGATTTTTTTGGATTTTGTTGAGTATTTTTGTTGTAGGATCTATATTTGACTAAATTTAGATGAAAATAAATTTAATTTTGTTGGATTATGAAAAAAAAAATTTAGTTGGAAGTGTCAAATTTTAATACATTTATTTGAAATCAACTTCGATTTTTTTGGATTTTGTTGAGTATTTTTGTTGTAGGGTCTATATTTGAGTAAATTTAGATGAAAATAACTTCAATTTTGTTGGATTCTGAAAAAAAATTTAGTTGGAAATGTCAAATTTTAATAAATTTATTTGAAATCAACTTCGATTTTTTTGGATTTTGTTGAGTATTTTTGTTGTAGGATCTATATTTGAATAAATTTAGATGAAAATAACTTCAATTTTTTGGATTATGAAAAAAAATTTAGTTGGAAGAGTCAAATTTTAATAAATTTATTTGAAATCAACTTCGATTTTTTTGGATTTTGTTGAGTATTTTTGTTGTAGGATCTATATTTGAGTAAATTTAGATGAAAATAACTTCAATTTTGTTGGATTGTGAAAAAAAATTTAGTTGGAAGTGTCAAATTTTAATAAATTTATTTGAAATCAACTTCGATTTTTTTGGATTTTGTTGAGTATTTTTGTTGTAGGGTCTATATTTGAGTAAATTTAGATGAAAATAACTTCAATTTTGTTGGATTATGAAAAAAAAATTAGTTGGAAGTGTCAAATTTTAATAAATTTATTTGAAATCAACTTCGATTTTTTTGGATTGTGATGAGTATTTTGGTTGTTGGATCTATATTTGACTAAATTTAGATGAAAATAACTTCAATTTTGTTGGATTATAAAAAAAATTTTAGTTGGAAGTGTCAAATTTTAATAAATTCATATGAAATCAACTTCGATTTTTTTGGATTTTGTCGAGTATTTTTGTTGTAGGATCTATATTTGAGTAAATTTAGATGAAAATAACTTCAATTTTCTTGGATGTAGACAAGATTTTTGTCAAATTTTAATAAAATCATTTGAAATGAACTTCGAATTTTTTGGATTTTGTTGAGTATTTTTGTTGTAGGATCTATATCTGATTAAATTTAGATGAAAATAACTTCAATTTTGTTGGATTATGAAAAAAAATTTAGTTGGAAATGTCAAATTTTAATAAATTTATTTGAAATCAACTTCGATTTTTTCGATTTTGTTGAGTATTTTTGTTGTAGGATCTATATTTGAGTAAATTTAGATGAAAATAACTTCAATTTTTTGGTTTTTGACAAGATTTTGGTCAAATTTTAATAAAATCATTTGAAATCAACTTCGATTTTTTTGGATTTTGATGAGTATTTTGGTTGTTGGGTCTATATTTGACTAAATTTAGATGAAAATAACTTCAATTTTCTTGGATGTAGACAAGATTTTTGTCAAATTTTAATAAAATCATTTGAAATCAACTTCGATTTTTTTGGATTTTGTTGAGTATTTTTGTTGTAGGATCTATATTTGAGTAAATTTAGATGAAAATAAATTTAATTTTGTTGGATTATGAAATAAAAAATTTAGTTGGAAGTGTCAAATTTTAATAAATTTATTTGAAATCAACTTCGATTTTTTTGGATTTTGATGAGTATTTTGGTTGTTGGATCTATATTTGACTAAATTTAGATGAAAATAACTTCAATTTTGTTGGATTATAAAAAAAATTTTAGTTGGAAGTGTCAAATTTTAATAAATTTATTTGAAATCAACTTCGATTTTTTTGGATTTTGTTGAGTATTTTTGTTGTAGGGTCTATATTTGAGTAAATTTAGATGAAAATAACTTCAATTTTGTTGGATTCTGAAAAAAAATTTAGTTGGAAATGTCAAATTTTAATAAATTTATTTGAAATCAACTTCGATTTTTTTGGATTTTGATGAGTATTTTGGTTGTAGGATCTATATTTGACTAAATTTAGATGAAAATAACTTCAATTTTCTTGGATGTAGACAAGATTTTTGTCAAATTTTAATAAAATCATTTGAAATGAACTTCGAATTTTTTGGATTTTGTTGAGTATTTTTGTTGTAGGATCTATATTTGATTAAATTTAGATGAAAATAACTTCAATTTTGTTGGATTATGAAAAAAAAATTAGTTGGAAGTGTCAAATTTTAATAAATTTATTTGAAATCAACTTCGATTTTTTCGATTTTGTTGAGTATTTTTGTTGTAGGATCTATATTTGAGTAAATTTAGATGAAAATAACTTCAATTTTTTGGTTTTTGACAAGATTTTGGTCAAATTTTAATAAAATCATTTGAAGTCAACTTCGATTTTTTTGGATTTTGATGAGTATTTTGGTTGTTGGGTCTATATTTGACTAAATTTAGATGAAAATAACTTCAATTTTGTTGGATTTTAAAAAAAAATTTAGTTGGAAGTGTCAAATTTTAATAAATTTATTTGAAATCAACTTCGGTTTTTTTGGATTTTGTTGAGTATTTTTGTTGTAGGGTCTATATTTGAGTAAATTCAGATGAAAATAACTTCAATTTTGTTGGATTATGAAAAAAAATTTAGTTGGAAGTGTCAAATTTTAATAAATTTATTTGAAATCAACTTCGATTTTTTTGGATTTTGATGCGTATTTTGGTTGGAGGATCTATATTTGACTAAATTTAGATGAAAATAACTTCAATTTTCTTGGATGTAGACAAGATTTTTGTCAAATTTTAATAAAATCATTTGAAATCAACTTCGATTTTTTTGGATTTTGTTGAGTATTTTTGTTGTAGGATCTATATTTGAGTAAATTTAGATGAAAATAAATTTAATTTTGTTGGATTATGAAATAAAAAATTTAGTTGGAAGTGTCAAATTTTAATAAATTTATTTGAAATCAACTTCGATTTTTTTGGATTTTGATGAGTATTTTGGTTGTTGGATCTATATTTGACTAAATTTAGATGAAAATAACTTCAATTTTGTTGGATTATAAAAAAAATTTTAGTTGGAAGTGTCAAATTTTAATAAATTTATTTGAAATCAACTTCGATTTTTTTGGATTTTGTCGAGTATTTATGTTGTAGGATCTATATTTGAGTAAATTTAGATGAAAATAAATTTAATTTTGTTGGATTATGAAATAAAAAATTTAGTTGGAAGTGTCAAATTTTAATAAATTTATTTGAAATCAACTTCGATTTTTTTGGATTTTGATGAGTATTTTGGTTCTTGGATCTATATTTCACTAAATTTAGATGAAAATAACTTCAATTTTGTTGGATTATAAAAAAAATTTTAGTTGGAAGTGTCAAATTTTAATAAATTCATATGAAATCAACTTCGATTTTTTTGGATTTTGTCGAGTATTTTTGTTGTAGGATCTATATTTGAGTAAATTTAGATGAAAATAAATTTAATTTTGTTGGATTATGAAATAAAAAATTTAGTTGGAAGTGTCAAATTTTAATAAATTTATTTGAAATCAACTTCGATTTTTTTGGATTTTGTTGAGTATTTTTGTTGTAGGATCTATATTTGAGTAAATTTAGATGAAAATAACTTCAATTTTGTTGGATTATGAAAAAAAATTTAGTTGGAAGTGTCAAATTTTAATAAATTTATTTGAAATCAACTACGATTTTTTTGGATTTTGTTGAGTATTTTTGTTGTAGGGTCTATATTTGAGTAAATTTAGATGAAAATAACTTCAATTTTGTTGGATTATGAAAAAAAAATTAGTTGGAAGTGTCAAATTTTAATAAAATCATTTGAAATGAACTTCGAATTTTTTGGATTTTGTTGAGTATTTTTGTTGTAGGATCTATATTTGATTAAATTTAGATGAAAATAAATTTAATTTTGTTGGATTATGAAATAAAAAATTTAGTTGGAAGTGTCAAATTTTAATAAATTTATTTGAAATCAACTTCGATTTTTTTGGATTTTGATGAGTATTTTGGTTGTTGGATCTATATTTGACTAAATTTAGATGAAAATAACTTCAATTTTGTTGGATTATAAAAAAAATTTTAGTTGGAAGTGTCAAATTTTAATAAATTTATTTGAAATCAACTTCGATTTTTTTGGATTTTGTTGAGTATTTTTGTTGTAGGGTCTATATTTGAGTAAATTTAGATGAAAATAACTTCAATTTTGTTGGATTCTGAAAAAAAATTTAGTTGGAAATGTCAAATTTTAATAAATTTATTTGAAATCAACTTCGATTTTTTTGGATTTTGATGAGTATTTTGGTTGTAGGATCTATATTTGACTAAATTTAGATGAAAATAACTTCAATTTTCTTGGATGTAGACAAGATTTTTGTCAAATTTTAATAAAATCATTTGAAATGAACTTCGAATTTTTTGGATTTTGTTGAGTATTTTTGTTGTAGGATCTATATTTGATTAAATTTAGATGAAAATAACTTCAATTTTGTTGGATTATGAAAAAAAAATTAGTTGGAAGTGTCAAATTTTAATAAATTTATTTGAAATCAACTTCGATTTTTTCGATTTTGTTGAGTATTTTTGTTGTAGGATCTATATTTGAGTAAATTTAGATGAAAATAACTTCAATTTTTTGGTTTTTGACAAGATTTTGGTCAAATTTTAATAAAATCATTTGAAATCAACTTCGATTTTTTTGGATTTTGATGAGTATTTTGGTTGTTGGGTCTATATTTGACTAAATTTAGATGAAAATAACTTCAATTTTGTTGGATTTTAAAAAAAAATTTAGTTGGAAGTGTCAAATTTTAATAAATTTATTTGAAATCAACTTCGGTTTTTTTGGATTTTGTTGAGTATTTTTGTTGTAGGGTCTATATTTGAGTAAATTCAGATGAAAATAACTTCAATTTTGTTGGATTATGAAAAAAAATTTAGTTGGAAGTGTCAAATTTTAATAAATTTATTTGAAATCAACTTCGATTTTTTTGGATTTTGATGCGTATTTTGGTTGGAGGATCTATATTTGACTAAATTTAGATGAAAATAACTTCAATTTTCTTGGATGTAGACAAGATTTTTGTCAAATTTTAATAAAATCATTTGAAATCAACTTCGATTTTTTTGGATTTTGTTGAGTATTTTTGTTGTAGGATCTATATTTGAGTAAATTTAGATGAAAATAAATTTAATTTTGTTGGATTATGAAATAAAAAATTTAGTTGGAAGTGTCAAATTTTAATAAATTTATTTGAAATCAACTTCGATTTTTTTGGATTTTGATGAGTATTTTGGTTGTTGGATCTATATTTGACTAAATTTAGATGAAAATAACTTCAATTTTGTTGGATTATAAAAAAAATTTTAGTTGGAAGTGTCAAATTTTAATAAATTTATTTGAAATCAACTTCGATTTTTTTGGATTTTGTCGAGTATTTTTGTTGTAGGATCTATATTTGAGTAAATTTAGATGAAAATAAATTTAATTTTGTTGGATTATGAAATAAAAAATTTAGTTGGAAGTGTCAAATTTTAATAAATTTATTTGAAATCAACTTCGATTTTTTTGGATTTTGATGAGTATTTTGGTTGTTGGATCTATATTTCACTAAATTTAGATGAAAATAACTTCAATTTTGTTGGATTATAAAAAAAATTTTAGTTGGAAGTGTCAAATTTTAATAAATTCATATGAAATCAACTTCGATTTTTTTGGATTTTGTCGAGTATTTTTGTTGTAGGATCTATATTTGAGTAAATTTAGATGAAAATAAATTTAATTTTGTTGGATTATGAAATAAAAAATTTAGTTGGAAGTGTCAAATTTTAATAAATTTATTTGAAATCAACTTCGATTTTTTTGGATTTTGTTGAGTATTTTTGTTGTAGGATCTATATTTGAGTAAATTTAGATGAAAATAAATTAAATTTTGTTGGATTGTGAAAAAAAATTTAGTTGGAAGTGTCAAATTTTAATAAATTTATTTGAAATCAACTACGATTTTTTTGGATTTTGATGAGTATTTTGGTTGTTGGATCTATATTTGACTAAATTTAGATGAAAATAACTTCAATTTTGTTGGATTATAAAAAAAATTTTAGTTGGAAGTGTCAAATTTTAATAAATTTATTTGAAATCAACTTCGATTTTTTTGGATTTTGTTGAGTATTTTTGTTGTAGGATCTATATTTGATTAAATTTAGATGAAAATAACTTCAATTTTGTTGGATTATGAAAAAAAATTTAGTTGGAAATGTCAAATTTTAATAAATTTATTTGAAATCAACTTCGATTTTTTCGATTTTGTTGAGTATTTTTGTTGTAGGATCTATATTTGAGTAAATTTAGATGAAAATAACTTCAATTTTTTGGATTTTGACAAGATTTTGGTCAAATTTTAATAAAATCATTTGAAATCAACTTCGATTTTTTTGGATTTTGATGAGTATTTTGGTTGTTGGATCTATATTTGACTAAATTTAGATGAAAATAACTTCAATTTTCTTGGATGTAGACAAGATTTTTGTCAAATTTTAATAAAATCATTTGAAATGAACTTCGAATTTTTTGGATTTTGTTGAGTATTTTTGTTGTAGGATCTATATTTGATTAAATTTAGATGAAAATAACTTCAATTTTGTTGGATTATGAAAAAAAAATTAGTTGGAAGTGTCAAATTTTAATAAATTTATTTGAAATCAACTTCGATTTTTTTGGATTTTGATGAGTATTTTGGTTGTAGGATCTATATTTGACTAAATTTAGATGAAAATAAATTTAATTTTGTTGGATTATGAAAAAAAAAATTTAGTTGGAAGTGTCAAATTTTAATACATTTATTTGAAATCAACTTCGATTTTTTTGGATTTTGTTGAGTATTTTTGTTGTAGGATCTATATTTGAGTAAATTTAGATGAAAATAACTTCAATTTTGTTGGATTGTGAAAAAAAATTTAGTTGGAAGTGTCAAATTTTAATAAATTTATTTGAAATCAACTTCGGTTTTTTTGGATTTTGTTGAGTATTTTTGTTGTAGGGTCTATATTTGAGTAAATTTAGATGAAAATAACTTCAATTTTGTTGGATTCTGAAAAAAAATTTAGTTGGAAATGTCAAATTTTAATAAATTTATTTGAAATCAACTTCGATTTTTTTGGATTTTGTTGAGTATTTTTGTTGTAGGATCTATATTTGACTAAATTTAGATGAAAATAAATTTAATTTTGTTGGATTATGAAAAAAAAAATTTAGTTGGAAGTGTCAAATTTTAATACATTTATTTGAAATCAACTTCGATTTTTTTGGATTTTGTTGAGTATTTTTGTTGTAGGGTCTATATTTGAGTAAATTTAGATGAAAATAACTTCAATTTTGTTGGATTCTGAAAAAAAATTTAGTTGGAAATGTCAAATTTTAATAAATTTATTTGAAATCAACTTCGATTTTTTTGGATTTTGTTGAGTATTTTTGTTGTAGGATCTATATTTGAATAAATTTAGATGAAAATAACTTCAATTTTTTGGATTATGAAAAAAAATTTAGTTGGAAGAGTCAAATTTTAATAAATTTATTTGAAATCAACTTCGATTTTTTTGGATTTTGTTGAGTATTTTTGTTGTAGGATCTATATTTGAGTAAATTTAGATGAAAATAACTTCAATTTTGTTGGATTGTGAAAAAAAATTTAGTTGGAAGTGTCAAATTTTAATAAATTTATTTGAAATCAACTTCGATTTTTTTGGATTTTGTTGAGTATTTTTGTTGTAGGGTCTATATTTGAGTAAATTTAGATGAAAATAACTTCAATTTTGTTGGATTATGAAAAAAAAATTAGTTGGAAGTGTCAAATTTTAATAAATTTATTTGAAATCAACTTCGATTTTTTTGGATTGTGATGAGTATTTTGGTTGTTGGATCTATATTTGACTAAATTTAGATGAAAATAACTTCAATTTTGTTGGATTATAAAAAAAATTTTAGTTGGAAGTGTCAAATTTTAATAAATTCATATGAAATCAACTTCGATTTTTTTGGATTTTGTCGAGTATTTTTGTTGTAGGATCTATATTTGAGTAAATTTAGATGAAAATAACTTCAATTTTCTTGGATGTAGACAAGATTTTTGTCAAATTTTAATAAAATCATTTGAAATGAACTTCGAATTTTTTGGATTTTGTTGAGTATTTTTGTTGTAGGATCTATATCTGATTAAATTTAGATGAAAATAACTTCAATTTTGTTGGATTATGAAAAAAAATTTAGTTGGAAATGTCAAATTTTAATAAATTTATTTGAAATCAACTTCGATTTTTTCGATTTTGTTGAGTATTTTTGTTGTAGGATCTATATTTGAGTAAATTTAGATGAAAATAACTTCAATTTTTTGGTTTTTGACAAGATTTTGGTCAAATTTTAATAAAATCATTTGAAATCAACTTCGATTTTTTTGGATTTTGATGAGTATTTTGGTTGTTGGGTCTATATTTGACTAAATTTAGATGAAAATAACTTCAATTTTCTTGGATGTAGACAAGATTTTTGTCAAATTTTAATAAAATCATTTGAAATCAACTTCGATTTTTTTGGATTTTGTTGAGTATTTTTGTTGTAGGATCTATATTTGAGTAAATTTAGATGAAAATAAATTTAATTTTGTTGGATTATGAAATAAAAAATTTAGTTGGAAGTGTCAAATTTTAATAAATTTATTTGAAATCAACTTCGATTTTTTTGGATTTTGATGAGTATTTTGGTTGTTGGATCTATATTTGACTAAATTTAGATGAAAATAACTTCAATTTTGTTGGATTATAAAAAAAATTTTAGTTGGAAGTGTCAAATTTTAATAAATTTATTTGAAATCAACTTCGATTTTTTTGGATTTTGTTGAGTATTTTTGTTGTAGGGTCTATATTTGAGTAAATTTAGATGAAAATAACTTCAATTTTGTTGGATTCTGAAAAAAAATTTAGTTGGAAATGTCAAATTTTAATAAATTTATTTGAAATCAACTTCGATTTTTTTGGATTTTGATGAGTATTTTGGTTGTAGGATCTATATTTGACTAAATTTAGATGAAAATAACTTCAATTTTCTTGGATGTAGACAAGATTTTTGTCAAATTTTAATAAAATCATTTGAAATGAACTTCGAATTTTTTGGATTTTGTTGAGTATTTTTGTTGTAGGATCTATATTTGATTAAATTTAGATGAAAATAACTTCAATTTTGTTGGATTATGAAAAAAAAATTAGTTGGAAGTGTCAAATTTTAATAAATTTATTTGAAATCAACTTCGATTTTTTCGATTTTGTTGAGTATTTTTGTTGTAGGATCTATATTTGAGTAAATTTAGATGAAAATAACTTCAATTTTTTGGTTTTTGACAAGATTTTGGTCAAATTTTAATAAAATCATTTGAAGTCAACTTCGATTTTTTTGGATTTTGATGAGTATTTTGGTTGTTGGGTCTATATTTGACTAAATTTAGATGAAAATAACTTCAATTTTGTTGGATTTTAAAAAAAAATTTAGTTGGAAGTGTCAAATTTTAATAAATTTATTTGAAATCAACTTCGGTTTTTTTGGATTTTGTTGAGTATTTTTGTTGTAGGGTCTATATTTGAGTAAATTCAGATGAAAATAACTTCAATTTTGTTGGATTATGAAAAAAAATTTAGTTGGAAGTGTCAAATTTTAATAAATTTATTTGAAATCAACTTCGATTTTTTTGGATTTTGATGCGTATTTTGGTTGGAGGATCTATATTTGACTAAATTTAGATGAAAATAACTTCAATTTTCTTGGATGTAGACAAGATTTTTGTCAAATTTTAATAAAATCATTTGAAATCAACTTCGATTTTTTTGGATTTTGTAGAGTATTTTTGTTGTAGGATCTATATTTGAGTAAATTTAGATGAAAATAAATTTAATTTTGTTGGATTATGAAATAAAAAATTTAGTTGGAAGTGTCAAATTTTAATAAATTTATTTGAAATCAACTTCGATTTTTTTGGATTTTGATGAGTATTTTGGTTGTTGGATCTATATTTGACTAAATTTAGATGAAAATAACTTCAATTTTGTTGGATTATAAAAAAAATTTTAGTTGGAAGTGTCAAATTTTAATAAATTTATTTGAAATCAACTTCGATTTTTTTGGATTTTGTCGAGTATTTTTGTTGTAGGATCTATATTTGAGTAAATTTAGATGAAAATAAATTTAATTTTGTTGGATTATGAAATAAAAAATTTAGTTGGAAGTGTCAAATTTTAATAAATTTATTTGAAATCAACTTCGATTTTTTTGGATTTTGATGAGTATTTTGGTTGTTGGATCTATATTTCACTAAATTTAGATGAAAATAACTTCAATTTTGTTGGATTATAAAAAAAATTTTAGTTGGAAGTGTCAAATTTTAATAAATTCATATGAAATCAACTTCGATTTTTTTGGATTTTGTCGAGTATTTTTGTTGTAGGATCTATATTTGAGTAAATTTAGATGAAAATAAATTAAATTTTGTTGGATTGTGAAAAAAAATTTAGTTGGAAGTGTCAAATTTTAATAAATTTATTTGAAATCAACTACGATTTTTTTGGATTTTGTTGAGTATTTTTGTTGTAGGGTCTATATTTGAGTAAATTTAGATGAAAATAACTTCAATTTTGTTGGATTATGAAAAAAAAATTAGTTGGAAGTGTCAAATTTTAATAAAATCATTTGAAATGAACTTCGAATTTTTTGGATTTTGTTGAGTATTTTTGTTGTAGGATCTATATTTGATTAAATTTAGATGAAAATAACTTCAATTTTGTTGGATTATGAAAAAAAATTTAGTTGGAAATGTCAAATTTTAATAAATTTATTGGAAATCAACTTCGATTTTTTCGATTTTGTTGAGTATTTTTGTTGTAGGATCTATATTTGAGTAAATTTAGATGAAAATAACTTCAATTTTTTGGATTTTGACAAGATTTTGGTCAAATTTTAATAAAATCATTTGAAATCAACTTCGATTTTTTTGGATTTTGATGAGTATTTTGGTTGTTGGATCTATATTTGACTAAATTTAGATGAAAATAACTTCAATTTTCTTGGATGTAGACAAGATTTTTGTCAAATTTTAATAAAATCATTTGAAATGAACTTCGAATTTTTTGGATTTTGTTGAGTATTTTTGTTGTAGGATCTATATTTGATTAAATTTAGATGAAAATAACTTCAATTTTGTTGGATTATGAAAAAAAAATTAGTTGGAAGTGTCAAATTTTAATAAATTTATTTGAAATCAACTTCGATTTTTTTGGATTTTGATGAGTATTTTGGTTGTAGGATCTATATTTGACTAAATTTAGATGAAAATAAATTTAATTTTGTTGGATTATGAAAAAAAAAATTTAGTTGGAAGTGTCAAATTTTAATACATTTATTTGAAATCAACTTCGATTTTTTTGGATTTTGTTGAGTATTTTTGTTGTAGGATCTATATTTGAGTAAATTTAGATGAAAATAACTTCAATTTTGTTGGATTGTGAAAAAAAATTTAGTTGGAAGTGTCAAATTTTAATAAATTTATTTGAAATCAACTACGATTTTTTTGGATTTTGTTGAGTATTTTTGTTGTAGGGTCTATATTTGAGTAAATTTAGATGAAAACAACTTCAATTTTGTTGGATTATGAAAAAAAAATTAGTTGGAAGTGTCAAATTTTAATAAAATCATTTGAAATGAACTTCGAATTTTTTGGATTTTGTTGAGTATTTTTGTTGTAGGATCTATATTTGATTAAATTTAGATGAAAATAACTTCAATTTTGTTGGATTATGAAAAAAAATTTAGTTGGAAATGTCAAATTTTAATAAATTTATTTGAAATCA
Source organism: Andrena fulva (assembly GCA_946251845.1). Classification (NCBI taxonomy): domain Eukaryota; kingdom Metazoa; phylum Arthropoda; class Insecta; order Hymenoptera; family Andrenidae; genus Andrena; species Andrena fulva. Next base: position 2,585,607 of record CAMITZ010000003.1, on the reverse strand, counting down.
ACTTCGATTTTTTCGATTTTGTTGAGTATTTTTGTTGTAGGATCTATATTTGAGTAAATTTAGATGAAAATAACTTCAATTTTTTGGATTTTGACAAGATTTTGGTCAAATTTTAATAAAATCATTTGAAATCAACTTCGATTTTTTTGGATTTTGATGAGTATTTTGGTTGTTGGATCTATATTTGACTAAATTTAGATGAAAATAACTTCAATTTTCTTGGATGTAGACAAGATTTTTGTCAAATTTTAATAAAATCATTTGAAATGAACTTCGAATTTTTTGGATTTTGTTGAGTATTTTTGTTGTAGGATCTATATTTGATTAAATTTAGATGAAAATAACTTCAATTTTGTTGGATTATGAAAAAAAAATTAGTTGGAAGTGTCAAATTTTAATAAATTTATTTGAAATCAACTTCGATTTTTTTGGATTTTGATGAGTATTTTGGTTGTAGGATCTATATTTGACTAAATTTAGATGAAAATAAATTTAATTTTGTTGGATTATGAAAAAAAAAATTTAGTTGGAAGTGTCAAATTTTAATACATTTATTTGAAATCAACTTCGATTTTTTTGGATTTTGTTGAGTATTTTTGTTGTAGGATCTATATTTGAGTAAATTTAGATGAAAATAACTTCAATTTTGTTGGATTGTGAAAAAAAATTTAGTTGGAAGTGTCAAATTTTAATAAATTTATTTGAAATCAACTTCGGTTTTTTTGGATTTTGTTGAGTATTTTTGTTGTAGGGTCTATATTTGAGTAAATTTAGATGAAAATAACTTCAATTTTGTTGGATTCTGAAAAAAAATTTAGTTGGAAATGTCAAATTTTAATAAATTTATTTGAAATCAACTTCGATTTTTTTGGATTTTGTTGAGTATTTTTGTTGTAGGATCTATATTTGACTAAATTTAGATGAAAATAAATTTAATTTTGTTGGATTATGAAAAAAAAAATTTAGTTGGAAGTGTCAAATTTTAATACATTTATTTGAAATCAACTTCGATTTTTTTGGATTTTGTTGAGTATTTTTGTTGTAGGGTCTATATTTGAGTAAATTTAGATGAAAATAACTTCAATTTTGTTGGATTCTGAAAAAAAATTTAGTTGGAAATGTCAAATTTTAATAAATTTATTTGAAATCAACTTCGATTTTTTTGGATTTTGTTGAGTATTTTTGTTGTAGGATCTATATTTGAATAAATTTAGATGAAAATAACTTCAATTTTTTGGATTATGAAAAAAAATTTAGTTGGAAGAGTCAAATTTTAATAAATTTATTTGAAATCAACTTCGATTTTTTTGGATTTTGTTGAGTATTTTTGTTGTAGGATCTATATTTGAGTAAATTTAGATGAAAATAACTTCAATTTTGTTGGATTGTGAAAAAAAATTTAGTTGGAAGTGTCAAATTTTAATAAATTTATTTGAAATCAACTTCGATTTTTTTGGATTTTGTTGAGTATTTTTGTTGTAGGGTCTATATTTGAGTAAATTTAGATGAAAATAACTTCAATTTTGTTGGATTATGAAAAAAAAATTAGTTGGAAGTGTCAAATTTTAATAAATTTATTTGAAATCAACTTCGATTTTTTTGGATTGTGATGAGTATTTTGGTTGTTGGATCTATATTTGACTAAATTTAGATGAAAATAACTTCAATTTTGTTGGATTATAAAAAAAATTTTAGTTGGAAGTGTCAAATTTTAATAAATTCATATGAAATCAACTTCGATTTTTTTGGATTTTGTCGAGTATTTTTGTTGTAGGATCTATATTTGAGTAAATTTAGATGAAAATAACTTCAATTTTCTTGGATGTAGACAAGATTTTTGTCAAATTTTAATAAAATCATTTGAAATGAACTTCGAATTTTTTGGATTTTGTTGAGTATTTTTGTTGTAGGATCTATATCTGATTAAATTTAGATGAAAATAACTTCAATTTTGTTGGATTATGAAAAAAAATTTAGTTGGAAATGTCAAATTTTAATAAATTTATTTGAAATCAACTTCGATTTTTTCGATTTTGTTGAGTATTTTTGTTGTAGGATCTATATTTGAGTAAATTTAGATGAAAATAACTTCAATTTTTTGGTTTTTGACAAGATTTTGGTCAAATTTTAATAAAATCATTTGAAATCAACTTCGATTTTTTTGGATTTTGATGAGTATTTTGGTTGTTGGGTCTATATTTGACTAAATTTAGATGAAAATAACTTCAATTTTCTTGGATGTAGACAAGATTTTTGTCAAATTTTAATAAAATCATTTGAAATCAACTTCGATTTTTTTGGATTTTGTTGAGTATTTTTGTTGTAGGATCTATATTTGAGTAAATTTAGATGAAAATAAATTTAATTTTGTTGGATTATGAAATAAAAAATTTAGTTGGAAGTGTCAAATTTTAATAAATTTATTTGAAATCAACTTCGATTTTTTTGGATTTTGATGAGTATTTTGGTTGTTGGATCTATATTTGACTAAATTTAGATGAAAATAACTTCAATTTTGTTGGATTATAAAAAAAATTTTAGTTGGAAGTGTCAAATTTTAATAAATTTATTTGAAATCAACTTCGATTTTTTTGGATTTTGTTGAGTATTTTTGTTGTAGGGTCTATATTTGAGTAAATTTAGATGAAAATAACTTCAATTTTGTTGGATTCTGAAAAAAAATTTAGTTGGAAATGTCAAATTTTAATAAATTTATTTGAAATCAACTTCGATTTTTTTGGATTTTGATGAGTATTTTGGTTGTAGGATCTATATTTGACTAAATTTAGATGAAAATAACTTCAATTTTCTTGGATGTAAACAAGATTTTTGTCAAATTTTAATAAAATCATTTGAAATGAACTTCGAATTTTTTGGATTTTGTTGAGTATTTTTGTTGTAGGATCTATATTTGATTAAATTTAGATGAAAATAACTTCAATTTTGTTGGATTATGAAAAAAAAATTAGTTGGAAGTGTCAAATTTTAATAAATTTATTTGAAATCAACTTCGATTTTTTCGATTTTGTTGAGTATTTTTGTTGTAGGATCTATATTTGAGTAAATTTAGATGAAAATAACTTCAATTTTTTGGTTTTTGACAAGATTTTGGTCAAATTTTAATAAAATCATTTGAAGTCAACTTCGATTTTTTTGGATTTTGATGAGTATTTTGGTTGTTGGGTCTATATTTGACTAAATTTAGATGAAAATAACTTCAATTTTGTTGGATTTTAAAAAAAAATTTAGTTGGAAGTGTCAAATTTTAATAAATTTATTTGAAATCAACTTCGGTTTTTTTGGATTTTGTTGAGTATTTTTGTTGTAGGGTCTATATTTGAGTAAATTCAGATGAAAATAACTTCAATTTTGTTGGATTATGAAAAAAAATTTAGTTGGAAGTGTCAAATTTTAATAAATTTATTTGAAATCAACTTCGATTTTTTTGGATTTTGATGCGTATTTTGGTTGGAGGATCTATATTTGACTAAATTTAGATGAAAATAACTTCAATTTTCTTGGATGTAGACAAGATTTTTGTCAAATTTTAATAAAATCATTTGAAATCAACTTCGATTTTTTTGGATTTTGTTGAGTATTTTTGTTGTAGGATCTATATTTGAGTAAATTTAGATGAAAATAAATTTAATTTTGTTGGATTATGAAATAAAAAATTTAGTTGGAAGTGTCAAATTTTAATAAATTTATTTGAAATCAACTTCGATTTTTTTGGATTTTGATGAGTATTTTGGTTGTTGGATCTATATTTGACTAAATTTAGATGAAAATAACTTCAATTTTGTTGGATTATAAAAAAAATTTTAGTTGGAAGTGTCAAATTTTAATAAATTTATTTGAAATCAACTTCGATTTTTTTGGATTTTGTCGAGTATTTTTGTTGTAGGATCTATATTTGAGTAAATTTAGATGAAAATAAATTTAATTTTGTTGGATTATGAAATAAAAAATTTAGTTGGAAGTGTCAAATTTTAATAAATTTATTTGAAATCAACTTCGATTTTTTTGGATTTTGATGAGTATTTTGGTTGTTGGATCTATATTTCACTAAATTTAGATGAAAATAACTTCAATTTTGTTGGATTATAAAAAAAATTTTAGTTGGAAGTGTCAAATTTTAATAAATTCATATGAAATCAACTTCGATTTTTTTGGATTTTGTCGAGTATTTTTGTTGTAGGATCTATATTTGAGTAAATTTAGATGAAAATAAATTAAATTTTGTTGGATTGTGAAAAAAAATTTAGTTGGAAGTGTCAAATTTTAATAAATTTATTTGAAATCAACTACGATTTTTTTGGATTTTGTTGAGTATTTTTGTTGTAGGGTCTATATTTGAGTAAATTTAGATGAAAATAACTTCAATTTTGTTGGATTATGAAAAAAAAATTAGTTGGAAGTGTCAAATTTTAATAAAATCATTTGAAATGAACTTCGAATTTTTTGGATTTTGTTGAGTATTTTTGTTGTAGGATCTATATTTGATTAAATTTAGATGAAAATAACTTCAATTTTGTTGGATTATGAAAAAAAATTTAGTTGGAAATGTCAAATTTTAATAAATTTATTGGAAATCAACTTCGATTTTTTCGATTTTGTTGAGTATTTTTGTTGTAGGATCTATATTTGAGTAAATTTAGATGAAAATAACTTCAATTTTTTGGATTTTGACAAGATTTTGGTCAAATTTTAATAAAATCATTTGAAATCAACTTCGATTTTTTTGGATTTTGATGAGTATTTTGGTTGTTGGATCTATATTTGACTAAATTTAGATGAAAATAACTTCAATTTTCTTGGATGTAGACAAGATTTTTGTCAAATTTTAATAAAATCATTTGAAATGAACTTCGAATTTTTTGGATTTTGTTGAGTATTTTTGTTGTAGGATCTATATTTGATTAAATTTAGATGAAAATAACTTCAATTTTGTTGGATTATGAAAAAAAAATTAGTTGGAAGTGTCAAATTTTAATAAATTTATTTGAAATCAACTTCGATTTTTTTGGATTTTGATGAGTATTTTGGTTGTAGGATCTATATTTGACTAAATTTAGATGAAAATAAATTTAATTTTGTTGGATTATGAAAAAAAAAATTTAGTTGGAAGTGTCAAATTTTAATACATTTATTTGAAATCAACTTCGATTTTTTTGGATTTTGTTGAGTATTTTTGTTGTAGGATCTATATTTGAGTAAATTTAGATGAAAATAACTTCAATTTTGTTGGATTGTGAAAAAAAATTTAGTTGGAAGTGTCAAATTTTAATAAATTTATTTGAAATCAACTACGATTTTTTTGGATTTTGTTGAGTATTTTTGTTGTAGGGTCTATATTTGAGTAAATTTAGATGAAAACAACTTCAATTTTGTTGGATTATGAAAAAAAAATTAGTTGGAAGTGTCAAATTTTAATAAAATCATTTGAAATGAACTTCGAATTTTTTGGATTTTGTTGAGTATTTTTGTTGTAGGATCTATATTTGATTAAATTTAGATGAAAATAACTTCAATTTTGTTGGATTATGAAAAAAAATTTAGTTGGAAATGTCAAATTTTAATAAATTTATTTGAAATCAACTTCGATTTTTTCGATTTTGTTGAGTATTTTTGTTGTAGGATCTATATTTGAGTAAATTTAGATGAAAATAACTTCAATTTTTTGGATTTTGACAAGATTTTGGTCAAATTTTAATAAAATCATTTGAAATCAACTTCGATTTTTTTGGATTTTGATGAGTATTTTGGTTGTTGGATCTATATTTGACTAAATTTAGATGAAAATAACTTCAATTTTCTTGGATGTAGACAAGATTTTTGTCAAATTTTAATAAAATCATTTGAAATGAACTTCGAATTTTTTGGATTTTGTTGAGTATTTTTGTTGTAGGATCTATATTTGATTAAATTTAGATGAAAATAACTTCAATTTTGTTGGATTATGAAAAAAAAATTAGTTGGAAGTGTCAAATTTTAATAAATTTATTTGAAATCAACTTCGATTTTTTTGGATTTTGATGAGTATTTTGGTTGTAGGATCTATATTTGACTAAATTTAGATGAAAATAAATTTAATTTTGTTGGATTATGAAAAAAAAAATTTAGTTGGAAGTGTCAAATTTTAATACATTTATTTGAAATCAACTTCGATTTTTTTGGATTTTGTTGAGTATTTTTGTTGTAGGATCTATATTTGAGTAAATTTAGATGAAAATAACTTCAATTTTGTTGGATTGTGAAAAAAAATTTAGTTGGAAGTGTCAAATTTTAATAAATTTATTTGAAATCAACTTCGATTTTTTTGGATTTTGTTGAGTATTTTTGTTGTAGGATCTATATTTGAGTAAATTTAGATGAAAATAACTTCAATTTTTTGGATTATGAAAAAAAATTTAGTTGGAAGAGTCAAATTTTAATAAATTTATTTGAAATCAACTTCGATTTTTTTGGATTTTGTTGAGTATTTTTGTTGTAGGATCTATATTTGAGTAAATTTAGATGAAAATAACTTCAATTTTGTTGGATTGTGAAAAAAAATTTAGTTGGAAGTGTCAAATTTTAATAAATTTATTTGAAATCAACTTCGATTTTTTTGGATTTTGTTGAGTATTTTTGTTGTAGGGTCTATATTTGAGTAAATTTAGATGAAAATAACTTCAATTTTGTTGGATTATGAAAAAAAAATTAGTTGGAAGTGTCAAATTTTAATAAATTTATTTGAAATCAACTTCGATTTTTTTGGATTGTGATGAGTATTTTGGTTGTTGGATCTATATTTGACTAAATTTAGATGAAAATAACTTCAATTTTGTTGGATTATAAAAAAAATTTTAGTTGGAAGTGTCAAATTTTAATAAATTCATATGAAATCAACTTCGATTTTTTTGGATTTTGTCGAGTATTTTTGTTGTAGGATCTATATTTGAGTAAATTTAGATGAAAATAACTTCAATTTTCTTGGATGTAGACAAGATTTTTGTCAAATTTTAATAAAATCATTTGAAATGAACTTCGAATTTTTTGGATTTTGTTGAGTATTTTTGTTGTAGGATCTATATCTGATTAAATTTAGATGAAAATAACTTCAATTTTGTTGGATTATGAAAAAAAATTTAGTTGGAAATGTCAAATTTTAATAAATTTATTTGAAATCAACTTCGATTTTTTCGATTTTGTTGAGTATTTTTGTTGTAGGATCTATATTTGAGTAAATTTAGATGAAAATAACTTCAATTTTTTGGTTTTTGACAAGATTTTGGTCAAATTTTAATAAAATCATTTGAAATCAACTTCGATTTTTTTGGATTTTGATGAGTATTTTGGTTGTTGGGTCTATATTTGACTAAATTTAGATGAAAATAACTTCAATTTTCTTGGATGTAGACAAGATTTTTGTAAAATTTTAATAAAATCATTTGAAATCAACTTCGATTTTTTTGGATTTTGTTGAGTATTTTTGTTGTAGGATCTATATTTGAGTAAATTTAGATGAAAATAAATTTAATTTTGTTGGATTATGAAATAAAAAATTTAGTTGGAAGTGTCAAATTTTAATAAATTTATTTGAAATCAACTTCGATTTTTTTGGATTTTGATGAGTATTTTGGTTGTTGGATCTATATTTGACTAAATTTAGATGAAAATAACTTCAATTTTGTTGGATTATAAAAAAAATTTTAGTTGGAAGTGTCAAATTTTAATAAATTTATTTGAAATCAACTTCGATTTTTTTGGATTTTGTTGAGTATTTTTGTTGTAGGGTCTATATTTGAGTAAATTTAGATGAAAATAACTTCAATTTTGTTGGATTCTGAAAAAAAATTTAGTTGGAAATGTCAAATTTTAATAAATTTATTTGAAATCAACTTCGATTTTTTTGGATTTTGATGAGTATTTTGGTTGTAGGATCTATATTTGACTAAATTTAGATGAAAATAACTTCAATTTTCTTGGATGTAGACAAGATTTTTGTCAAATTTTAATAAAATCATTTGAAATGAACTTCGAATTTTTTGGATTTTGTTGAGTATTTTTGTTGTAGGATCTATATTTGATTAAATTTAGATGAAAATAACTTCAATTTTGTTGGATTATGAAAAAAAAATTAGTTGGAAGTGTCAAATTTTAATAAATTTATTTGAAATCAACTTCGATTTTTTCGATTTTGTTGAGTATTTTTGTTGTAGGATCTATATTTGAGTAAATTTAGATGAAAATAACTTCAATTTTTTGGTTTTTGACAAGATTTTGGTCAAATTTTAATAAAATCATTTGAAATCAACTTCGATTTTTTTGGATTTTGATGAGTATTTTGGTTGTTGGGTCTATATTTGACTAAATTTAGATGAAAATAACTTCAATTTTGTTGGATTTTAAAAAAAAATTTATTTGGAAGTGTCAAATTTTAATAAATTTATTTGAAATCAACTTCGGTTTTTTTGGATTTTGTTGAGTATTTTTGTTGTAGGGTCTATATTTGAGTAAATTCAGATGAAAATAACTTCAATCTTGTTGGATTATGAAAAAAAATTTAGTTGGAAGTGTCAAATTTTAATAAATTTATTTGAAATCAACTTCGATTTTTTTGGATTTTGATGCGTATTTTGGTTGGAGGATCTATATTTGACTAAATTTAGATGAAAATAACTTCAATTTTCTTGGATGTAGACAAGATTTTTGTCAAATTTTAATAAAATCATTTGAAATCAACTTCGATTTTTTTGGATTTTGTTGAGTATTTTTGTTGTAGGATCTATATTTGAGTAAATTTAGATGAAAATAAATTTAATTTTGTTGGATTATGAAATAAAAAATTTAGTTGGAAGTGTCAAATTTTAATAAATTTATTTGAAATCAACTTCGATTTTTTTGGATTTTGATGAGTATTTTGGTTGTTGGATCTATATTTGACTAAATTTAGATGAAAATAACTTCAATTTTCTTGGATGTAGACAAGATTTTTGTCAAATTTTAATAAAATCATTTGAAATCAACTTCGATTTTTTTGGATTTTGTTGAGTATTTTTGTTGTAGGATCTATATTTGATTAAATTTAGATGAAAATAACTTCAATTTTGTTGGATTATGAAAAAAAATTTAGTTGGAAATGTAAAATTTTAATAAATTTATTTGAAATCAACTTCGATTTTTTCGATTTTGTTGAGTATTTTTGTTGTAGGATCTATATTTGAGTAAATTTAGATGAAAATAACTTCAATTTTTTGGATTTTGACAAGATTTTGGTCAAATTTTAATAAAATCATTTGAAATCAACTTCGATTTTTTTGGATTTTGATGAGTATTTTGGTTGTTGGATCTATATTTGACTAAATTTAGATGAAAATAACTTCAATTTTCTTGGATGTAGACAAGATTTTTGTCAAATTTTAATAAAATCATTTGAAATGAACTTCGAATTTTTTGGATTTTGTTGAGTATTTTTGTTGTAGGATCTATATTTGATTAAATTTAGATGAAAATAACTTCAATTTTGTTGGATTATGAAAAAAAAATTAGTTGGAAGTGTCAAATTTTAATAAATTTATTTGAAATCAACTTCGATTTTTTTGGATTTTGATGAGTATTTTGGTTGTAGGATCTATATTTGACTAAATTTAGATGAAAATAAATTTAATTTTGTTGGATTATGAAAAAAAAAATTTAGTTGGAAGTGTCAAATTTTAATACATTTATTTGAAATCAACTTCGATTTTTTTGGATTTTGTTGAGTATTTTTGTTGTAGGATCTATATTTGAGTAAATTTAGATGAAAATAACTTCAATTTTGTTGGATTGTGAAAAAAAATTTAGTTGGAAGTGTCAAATTTTAATAAATTTATTTGAAATCAACTACGATTTTTTCGGATTTTGTTGAGTATTTTTGTTGTAGGGTCTATATTTGAGTAAATTTAGATGAAAATAACTTCAATTTTGTTGGATTATGAAAAAAAAATTAGTTGGAAGTGTCAAATTTTAATAAAATCATTTGAAATGAACTTCGAATTTTTTGGATTTTGTTGAGTATTTTTGTTGTAGGATCTATATTTGATTAAATTTAGATGAAAATAACTTCAATTTTGTTGGATTATGAAAAAAAATTTAGTTGGAAATGTCAAATTTTAATAAATTTATTTGAAATCAACTTCGATTTTTTCGATTTTGTTGAGTATTTTTGTTGTAGGATCTATATTTGAGTAAATTTAGATGAAAATAACTTCAATTTTTTGGATTTTGACAAGATTTTGGTCAAATTTTAATAAAATCATTTGAAATCAACTTCGATTTTTTTGGATTTTGATGAGTATTTTGGTTGTTGGATCTATATTTGACTAAATTTAGATGAAAATAACTTCAATTTTCTTGGATGTAGACAAGATTTTTGTCAAATTTTAATAAAATCATTTGAAATGAACTTCGAATTTTTTGGATTTTGTTGAGTATTTTTGTTGTAGGATCTATATTTGATTAAATTTAGATGAAAATAACTTCAATTTTGTTGGATTATGAAAAAAAAATTAGTTGGAAGTGTCAAATTTTAATAAATTTATTTGAAATCAACTTCGATTTTTTTGGATTTTGATGAGTATTTTGGTTGTAGGATCTATATTTGACTAAATTTAGATGAAAATAAATTTAATTTTGTTGGATTATGAAAAAAAAAATTTAGTTGGAAGTGTCAAATTTTAATACATTTATTTGAAATCAACTTCGATTTTTTTGGATTTTGTTGAGTATTTTTGTTGTAGGATCTATATTTGAGTAAATTTAGATGAAAATAACTTCAATTTTGTTGGATTGTGAAAAAAAATTTAGTTGGAAGTGTCAAATTTTAATAAATTTATTTGAAATCAACTTCGATTTTTTTGGATTTTGTTGAGTATTTTTGTTGTAGGATCTATATTTGAGTAAATTTAGATGAAAATAACTTCAATTTTTTGGATTATGAAAAAAAATTTAGTTGGAAGAGTCAAATTTTAATAAATTTATTTGAAATCAACTTCGATTTTTTTGGATTTTGTTGAGTATTTTTGTTGTAGGATCTATATTTGAGTAAATTTAGATGAAAATAACTTCAATTTTGTTGGATTGTGAAAAAAAATTTAGTTGGAAGTGTCAAATTTTAATAAATTTATTTGAAATCAACTTCGATTTTTTTGGATTGTGATGAGTATTTTGGTTGTAGGATCTATATTTGACTAAATTTAGATGAAAATAAATTTAATTTTGTTGGATTATGAAAAAAAAAATTTAGTTGGAAGTGTCAAATTTTAATACATTTATTTGAAATCAACTTCGATTTTTTTGGATTTTGTTGAGTATTTTTGTTGTAGGATCTATATTTGAGTAAATTTAGATGAAAATAACTTCAATTTTGTTGGATTGTGAAAAAAAATTTAGTTGGAAGTGTCAAATTTTAATAAATTTATTTGAAATCAACTACGATTTTTTTGGATTTTGTTGAGTATTTTTGTTGTAGGGTCTATATTTGAGTAAATTTAGATGAAAATAACTTCAATTTTGTTGGATTATGAAAAAAAAATTAGTTGGAAGTGTCAAATTTTAATAAAATCATTTGAAATGAACTTCGAATTTTTTGGATTTTGTTGAGTATTTTTGTTGTAGGATCTATATTTGATTAAATTTAGATGAAAATAACTTCAATTTTGTTGGATTATGAAAAAAAATTTAGTTGGAAATGTCAAATTTTAATAAATTTATTTGAAATCAACTTCGATTTTTTCGATTTTGTTGAGTATTTTTGTTGTAGGATCTATATTTGAGTAAATTTAGATGAAAATAACTTCAATTTTTTGGATTTTGACAAGATTTTGGTCAAATTTTAATAAAATCATTTGAAATCAACTTCGATTTTTTTGGATTTTGATGAGTATTTTGGTTGTTGGATCTATATTTGACTAAATTTAGATGAAAATAACTTCAATTTTCTTGGATGTAGACAAGATTTTTGTCAAATTTTAATAAAATCATTTGAAATGAACTTCGAATTTTTTGGATTTTGTTGAGTATTTTTGTTGTAGGATCTATATTTGATTAAATTTAGATGAAAATAACTTCAATTTTGTTGGATTATGAAAAAAAAATTAGTTGGAAGTGTCAAATTTTAATAAATTTATTTGAAATCAACTTCGATTTTTTTGGATTTTGATGAGTATTTTGGTTGTAGGATCTATATTTGACTAAATTTAGATGAAAATAAATTTAATTTTGTTGGATTATGAAAAAAAAAATTTAGTTGGAAGTGTCAAATTTTAATACATTTATTTGAAATCAACTTCGATTTTTTTGGATTTTGTTGAGTATTTTTGTTGTAGGATCTATATTTGAGTAAATTTAGATGAAAATAACTTCAATTTTGTTGGATTGTGAAAAAAAATTTAGTTGGAAGTGTCAAATTTTAATAAATTTATTTGAAATCAACTTCGATTTTTTTGGATTTTGTCGAGTATTTTTGTTGTAGGATCTATATTTGAGTAAATTTAGATGAAAATAACTTCAATTTTCTTGGATGTAGACAAGATTTTTGTCAAATTTTAATAAAATCATTTGAAATGAACTTCGAATTTTTTGGATTTTGTTGAGTATTTTTGTTGTAGGATCTATATTTGATTAAATTTAGATGAAAATAACTTCAATTTTGTTGGATTATGAAAAAAAATTTAGTTGGAAATGTCAAATTTTAATAAATTTATTTGAAATCAACTTCGATTTTTTCGATTTTGTTGAGTATTTTTGTTGTAGGATCTATATTTGAGTAAATTTAGATGAAAATAACTTCAATTTTTTGGATTTTGACAAGATTTTGGTCAAATTTTAATAAAATCATTTGAAATCAACTTCGATTTTTTTGGATTTTGATGAGTATTTTGGTTGTTGGATCTATATTTGACTAAATTTAGATGAAAATAACTTCAATTTTCTTGGATGTAGACAAGATTTTTGTCAAATTTTAATAAAATCATTTGAAATGAACTTCGAATTTTTTGGATTTTGTTGAGTATTTTTGTTGTAGGATCTATATTTGATTAAATTTAGATGAAAATAACTTCAATTTTGTTGGATTATGAAAAAAAAATTAGTTGGAAGTGTCAAATTTTAATAAATTTATTTGAAATCAACTTCGATTTTTTTGGATTTTGATGAGTATTTTGGTTGTAGGATCTATATTTGACTAAATTTAGATGAAAATAAATTTAATTTTGTTGGATTATGAAAAAAAAAATTTAGTTGGAAGTGTCAAATTTTAATACATTTATTTGAAATCAACTTCGATTTTTTTGGATTTTGTTGAGTATTTTTGTTGTAGGATCTATATTTGAGTAAATTTAGATGAAAATAACTTCAATTTTGTTGGATTGTGAAAAAAAATTTAGTTGGAAGTGTCAAATTTTAATAAATTTATTTGAAATCAACTTCGATTTTTTTGGATTTTGTTGAGTATTTTTGTTGTAGGATCTATATTTGAGTAAATTTAGATGAAAATAACTTCAATTTTTTGGATTATGAAAAAAAATTTAGTTGGAAGAGTCAAATTTTAATAAATTTATTTGAAATCAACTTCGATTTTTTTGGATTTTGTTGAGTATTTTTGTTGTAGGATCTATATTTGAGTAAATTTAGATGAAAATAACTTCAATTTTGTTGGATTGTGAAAAAAAATTTAGTTGGAAGTGTCAAATTTTAATAAATTTATTTGAAATCAACTTCGATTTTTTTGGATTTTGTTGAGTATTTTTGTTGTAGGGTCTATATTTGAGTAAATTTAGATGAAAATAACTTCAATTTTGTTGGATTATGAAAAAAAAATTAGTTGGAAGTGTCAAATTTTAATAAATTTATTTGAAATCAACTTCGATTTTTTTGGATTGTGATGAGTATTTTGGTTGTAGGATCTATATTTGACTAAATTTAGATGAAAATAAATTTAATTTTGTTGGATTATGAAAAAAAAAATTTAGTTGGAAGTGTCAAATTTTAATACATTTATTTGAAATCAACTTCGATTTTTTTGGATTTTGTTGAGTATTTTTGTTGTAGGATCTATATTTGAGTAAATTTAGATGAAAATAACTTCAATTTTGTTGGATTGTGAAAAAAAATTTAGTTGGAAGTGTCAAATTTTAATAAATTTATTTGAAATCAACTACGATTTTTTTGGATTTTGTTGAGTATTTTTGTTGTAGGGTCTATATTTGAGTAAATTTAGATGAAAATAACTTCAATTTTGTTGGATTATGAAAAAAAAATTAGTTGGAAGTGTCAAATTTTAATAAAATCATTTGAAATGAACTTCGAATTTTTTGGATTTTGTTGAGTATTTTTGTTGTAGGATCTATATTTGATTAAATTTAGATGAAAATAACTTCAATTTTGTTGGATTATGAAAAAAAATTTAGTTGGAAATGTCAAATTTTAATAAATTTATTTGAAATCAACTTCGATTTTTTCGATTTTGTTGAGTATTTTTGTTGTAGGATCTATATTTGAGTAAATTTAGATGAAAATAACTTCAATTTTTTGGATTTTGACAAGATTTTGGTCAAATTTTAATAAAATCATTTGAAATCAACTTCGATTTTTTTGGATTTTGATGAGTATTTTGGTTGTTGGATCTATATTTGACTAAATTTAGATGAAAATAACTTCAATTTTCTTGGATGTAGACAAGATTTTTGTCAAATTTTAATAAAATCATTTGAAATGAACTTCGAATTTTTTGGATTTTGTTGAGTATTTTTGTTGTAGGATCTATATTTGATTAAATTTAGATGAAAATAACTTCAATTTTGTTGGATTATGAAAAAAAAATTAGTTGGAAGTGTCAAATTTTAATAAATTTATTTGAAATCAACTTCGATTTTTTTGGATTTTGATGAGTATTTTGGTTGTAGGATCTATATTTGACTAAATTTAGATGAAAATAAATTTAATTTTGTTGGATTATGAAAAAAAAAATTTAGTTGGAAGTGTCAAATTTTAATACATTTATTTGAAATCAACTTCGATTTTTTTGGATTTTGTTGAGTATTTTTGTTGTAGGATCTATATTTGAGTAAATTTAGATGAAAATAACTTCAATTTTGTTGGATTGTGAAAAAAAATTTAGTTGGAAGTGTCAAATTTTAATAAATTTATTTGAAATCAACTTCGATTTTTTTGGATTTTGTTGAGTATTTTTGTTGTAGGATCTATATTTGAGTAAATTTAGATGAAAATAACTTCAATTTTTTGGATTATGAAAAAAATTTAGTTGGAAGAGTCAAATTTTAATAAATTTATTTGAAATCAACTTCGATTTTTTTGGATTTTGTTGAGTATTTTTGTTGTAGGATCTATATTTGAGTAAATTTAGATGAAAATAACTTCAATTTTGTTGGATTGTGAAAAAAAATTTAGTTGGAAGTGTCAAATTTTAATAAATTTATTTGAAATCAACTTCGATTTTTTTGGATTTTGTTGAGTATTTTTGTTGTAGGGTCTATATTTGAGTAAATTTAGATGAAAATAACTTCAATTTTGTTGGATTATGAAAAAAAAATTAGTTGGAAGTGTCAAATTTTAATAAATTTATTTGAAATCAACTTCGATTTTTTTGGATTGTGATGAGTATTTTGGTTGTTGTATCTATATTTGACTAAATTTAGATGAAAATAACTTCAATTTAGTTGGATTATAAAAAAAATTTTAGTTGGAAGTGTCAAATTTTAATAAATTCATATGAAATCAACTTCGATTTTTTTGGATTTTGTCGAGTATTTTTGTTGTAGGATGTATATTTGAGTAAATTTAGATGAAAATAACTTCAATTTTCTTGGATGTAGACAAGATTTTTGTCAAATTTTAATAAAATCATTTGAAATGAACTTCGAATTTTTTGGATTTTGTTGAGTATTTTTGTTGTAGGATCTATATCTGATTAAATTTAGATGAAAATAACTTCAATTTTGTTGGATTATAAAAAAAATTTTAGTTGGAAGTGTCAAATTTTAATAAATTTATTTGAAATCAACTTCGATTTTTTCGATTTTGTTGAGTATTTTTGTTGTAGGATCTATATTTGAGTAAATTTAGATGAAAATAACTTCAATTTTTTGGTTTTTGACAAGATTTTGGTCAAATTTTAATAAAATCATTTGAAATCAACTTCGATTTTTTTGGATTTTGATGAGTATTTTGGTTGTTGGGTCTATATTTGACTAAATTTAGATGAAAATAACTTCAATTTTGTTGGATTTTAAAAAAAAATTTAGTTGGAAGTGTCAAATTTTAATAAATTTATTTGAAATCAACTTCGGTTTTTTTGGATTTTGTTGAGTATTTTTGTTGTAGGGTCTATATTTGAGTAAATTCAGATGAAAATAACTTCAATTTTGTTGGATTATGAAAAAAAATTTAGTTGGAAGTGTCAAATTTTAATAAATTTATTTGAAATCAACTTCGATTTTTTTGGATTTTGATGCGTATTTTGGTTGGAGGATCTATATTTGACTAAATTTAGATGAAAATAACTTCAATTTTCTTGGATGTAGACAAGATTTTTGTCAAATTTTAATAAAATCATTTGAAATCAACTTCGATTTTTTTGGATTTTGTTGAGTATTTTTGTTGTAGGATCTATATTTGAGTAAATTTAGATGAAAATAAATTTAATTTTGTTGGATTATGAAATAAAAAATTTAGTTGGAAGTGTCAAATTTTAATAAATTTATTTGAAATCAACTTCGATTTTTTTGGATTTTGATGAGTATTTTGGTTGTTGGATCTATATTTGACTAAATTTAGATGAAAATAACTTCAATTTTGTTGGATTATAAAAAAAATTTTAGTTGGAAGTGTCAAATTTTAATAAATTTATTTGAAATCAACTTCGATTTTTTTGGATTTTGTCGAGTATTTTTGTTGTAGGATCTATATTTGAGTAAATTTAGATGAAAATAAATTTAATTTTGTTGGATTATGAAATAAAAAATTTAGTTGGAAGTGTCAAATTTTAATAAATTTATTTGAAATCAACTTCGATTTTTTTGGATTTTGATGAGTATTTTGGTTGTTGGATCTATATTTCACTAAATTTAGATGAAAATAACTTCAATTTTGTTGGATTATAAAAAAAATTTTAGTTGGAAGTGTCAAATTTTAATAAATTCATATGAAATCAACTTCGATTTTTTTGGATTTTGTCGAGTATTTTTGTTGTAGGATCTATATTTGAGTAAATTTAGATGAAAATAAATTTAATTTTGTTGGATTATGAAATAAAAAATTTAGTTGGAAGTGTCAAATTTTAATAAATTTATTTGAAATCAACTTCGATTTTTTTGGATTTTGTTGAGTATTTTTGTTGTAGGATCTATATTTGAGTAAATTTAGATGAAAATAAATTAAATTTTGTTGGATTGTGAAAAAAAATTTAGTTGGAAGTGTCAAATTTTAATAAATTTATTTGAAATCAACTACGATTTTTTTGGATTTTGTTGAGTATTTTTGTTGTAGGGTCTATATTTGAGTAAATTTAGATGAAAATAACTTCAATTTTGTTGGATTATGAAAAAAAAATTAGTTGGAAGTGTCAAATTTTAATAAAATCATTTGAAATGAACTTCGAATTTTTTGGATTTTGTTGAGTATTTTTGTTGTAGGATCTATATTTGATTAAATTTAGATGAAAATAACTTCAATTTTGTTGGATTATGAAAAAAAATTTAGTTGGAAATGTCAAATTTTAATAAATTTATTTGAAATCAACTTCGATTTTTTCGATTTTGTTGAGTATTTTTGTTGTAGGATCTATATTTGAGTAAATTTAGATGAAAATAACTTCAATTTTTTGGATTTTGACAAGATTTTGGTCAAATTTTAATAAAATCATTTGAAATCAACTTCGATTTTTTTGGATTTTGATGAGTATTTTGGTTGTTGGATCTATATTTGACTAAATTTAGATGAAAATAACTTCAATTTTCTTGGATGTAGACAAGATTTTTGTCAAATTTTAATAAAATCATTTGAAATGAACTTCGAATTTTTTGGATTTTGTTGAGTATTTTTGTTGTAGGATCTATATTTGATTAAATTTAGATGAAAATAACTTCAATTTTGTTGGATTATGAAAAAAAAATTAGTTGGAAGTGTCAAATTTTAATAAATTTATTTGAAATCAACTTCGATTTTTTTGGATTTTGATGAGTATTTTGGTTGTAGGATCTATATTTGACTAAATTTAGATGAAAATAAATTTAATTTTGTTGGATTATGAAAAAAAAAATTTAGTTGGAAGTGTCAAATTTTAATACATTTATTTGAAATCAACTTCGATTTTTTTGGATTTTGTTGAGTATTTTTGTTGTAGGATCTATATTTGAGTAAATTTAGATGAAAATAACTTCAATTTTGTTGGATTGTGAAAAAAAATTTAGTTGGAAGTGTCAAATTTTAATAAATTTATTTGAAATCAACTACGATTTTTTTGGATTTTGTTGAGTATTTTTGTTGTAGGGTCTATATTTGAGTAAATTTAGATGAAAATAACTTCAATTTTGTTGGATTATGAAAAAAAAATTAGTTGGAAGTGTCAAATTTTAATAAAATCATTTGAAATGAACTTCGAATTTTTTGGATTTTGTTGAGTATTTTTGTTGTAGGATCTATATTTGATTAAATTTAGATGAAAATAACTTCAATTTTGTTGGATTATGAAAAAAAATTTAGTTGGAAATGTCAAATTTTAATAAATTTATTTGAAATCAACTTCGATTTTTTCGATTTTGTTGAGTATTTTTGTTGTAGGATCTATATTTGAGTAAATTTAGATGAAAATAACTTCAATTTTTTGGATTTTGACAAGATTTTGGTCAAATTTTAATAAAATCATTTGAAATCAACTTCGATTTTTTTGGATTTTGATGAGTATTTTGGTTGTTGGATCTATATTTGACTAAATTTAGATGAAAATAACTTCAATTTTCTTGGATGTAGGCAAGATTTTTGTCAAATTTTAATAAAATCATTTGAAATGAACTTCGAATTTTTTGGATTTTGTTGAGTATTTTTGTTGTAGGATCTATATTTGATTAAATTTAGATGAAAATAACTTCAATTTTGTTGGATTATGAAAAAAAAATTAGTTGGAAGTGTCAAATTTTAATAAATTTATTTGAAATCAACTTCGATTTTTTTGGATTTTGATGAGTATTTTGGTTGTAGGATCTATATTTGACTAAATTTAGATGAAAATAAATTTAATTTTGTTGGATTATGAAAAAAAAAATTTAGTTGGAAGTGTCAAATTTTAATACATTTATTTGAAATCAACTTCGATTTTTTTGGATTTTGTTGAGTATTTTTGTTGTAGGATCTATATTTGAGTAAATTTAGATGAAAATAACTTCAATTTTGTTGGATTGTGAAAAAAAATTTAGTTGGAAGTGTCAAATTTTAATAAATTTATTTGAAATCAACTTCGATTTTTTTGGATTTTGTTGAGTATTTTTGTTGTAGGATCTATATTTGAGTAAATTTAGATGAAAATAACTTCAATTTTTTGGATTATGAAAAAAAATTTAGTTGGAAGAGTCAAATTTTAATAAATTTATTTGAAATCAACTTCGATTTTTTTGGATTTTGTTGAGTATTTTTGTTGTAGGATCTATATTTGAGTAAATTTAGATGAAAATAACTTCAATTTTGTTGGATTGTGAAAAAAAATTTAGTTGGAAGTGTCAAATTTTAATAAATTTATTTGAAATCAACTTCGATTTTTTTGGATTTTGTTGAGTATTTTTGTTGTAGGGTCTATATTTGAGTAAATTTAGATGAAAATAACTTCAATTTTGTTGGATTATGAAAAAAAAATTAGTTGGAAGTGTCAAATTTTAATAAATTTATTTGAAATCAACTTCGATTTTTTTGGATTGTGATGAGTATTTTGGTTGTTGGATCTATATTTGACTAAATTTAGATGAAAATAACTTCAATTTTCTTGGATGTAGACAAGATTTTTGTCAAATTTTAATAAAATCATTTGAAATGAACTTCGAATTTTTTGGATTTTGTTGAGTATTTTTGTTGTAGGATCTATATCTGATTAAATTTAGATGAAAATAACTTCAATTTTGTTGGATTATGAAAAAAAATTTAGTTGGAAATGTCAAATTTTAATAAATTTATTTGAAATCAACTTCGATTTTTTCGATTTTGTTGAGCATTTTTGTTGTAGGATCTATATTTGAGTAAATTTAGATGAAAATAACTTCAATTTTTTGGTTTTTGACAAGATTTTGGTCAAATTTTAATAAAATCATTTGAAATCAACTTCGATTTTTTTGGATTTTGATGAGTATTTTGGTTGTTGGGTCTATATTTGACTAAATTTAGATGAAAATAACTTCAATTTTCTTGGATGTAGACAAGATTTTTGTCAAATTTTAATAAAATCATTTGAAATCAACTTCGATTTTTTTGGATTTTGTTGAGTATTTTTGTTGTAGGATCTATATTTGAGTAAATTTAGATGAAAATAAATTTAATTTTGTTGGATTATGAAATAAAAAATTTAGTTGGAAGTGTCAAATTTTAATAAATTTATTTGAAATCAACTTCGATTTTTTTGGATTTTGATGAGTATTTTGGTTGTTGGATCTATATTTGACTAAATTTAGATGAAAATAACTTCAATTTTGTTGGATTATAAAAAAAATTTTAGTTGGAAGTGTCAAATTTTAATAAATTTATTTGAAATCAACTTCGATTTTTTTGGATTTTGTTGAGTATTTTTGTTGTAGGGTCTATATTAGAGTAAATTTAGATGAAAATAACTTCAATTTTGTTGGATTCTGAAAAAAAATTTAGTTGGAAATGTCAAATTTTAATAAATTTATTTGAAATCAACTTCGATTTTTTTGGATTTTGATGAGTATTTTGGTTGTAGGATCTATATTTGACTAAATTTAGATGAAAATAACTTCAATTTTCTTGGATGTAGACAAGATTTTTGTCAAATTTTAATAAAATCATTTGAAATGAACTTCGAATTTTTTGGATTTTGTTGAGTATTTTTGTTGTAGGATCTATATTTGATTAAATTTAGATGAAAATAACTTCAATTTTGTTGGATTATGAAAAAAAAATTAGTTGGAAGTGTCAAATTTTAATAAATTTATTTGAAATGAACTTCGATTTTTTCGATTTTGTTGAGTATTTTTGTTGTAGGATCTATATTTGAGTAAATTTAGATGAAAATAACTTCAATTTTTTGGTTTTTGACAAGATTTTGGTCAAATTTTAATAAAATCATTTGAAATCAACTTCGATTTTTTTGGATTTTGATGAGTATTTTGGTTGTTGGGTCTATATTTGACTAAATTTAGATGAAAATAACTTCAATTTTGTTGGATTTTAAAAAAAAATTTATTTGGAAGTGTCAAATTTTAATAAATTTATTTGAAATCTACTTCGGTTTTTTTGGATTTTGTTGAGTATTTTTGTTGTAGGGTCTATATTTGAGTAAATTCAGATGAAAATAACTTCAATTTTTTTGGATTATGAAAAAAAATTTAGTTGGAAGTGTCAAATTTTAATAAATTTATTTGAAATCAACTTCGATTTTTTTGGATTTTGATGCGTATTTTGGTTGGAGGATCTATATTTGACTAAATTTAGATGAAAATAACTTCAATTTTCTTGGATGTAGACAAGATTTTTGTCAAATTTTAATAAAATCATTTGAAATCAACTTCGATTTTTTTGGATTTTGTTGAGTATTTTTGTTGTAGGATCTATATTTGAGTAAATTTAGATGAAAATAAATTTAATTTTGTTGGATTATGAAATAAAAAATTTAGTTGGAAGTGTCAAATTTTAATAAATTTATTTGAAATCAACTTCGATTTTTTTGGATTTTGATGAGTATTTTGGTTGTTGGATCTATATTTGACTAAATTTAGATGAAAATAACTTCAATTTTCTTGGATGTAGACAAGATTTTTGTCAAATTTTAATAAAATCATTTGAAATCAACTTCGATTTTTTTGGATTTTGTTGAGTATTTTTGTTGTAGGATCTATATTTGATTAAATTTAGATGAAAATAACTTCAATTTTGTTGGATTATGAAAAAAAATTTAGTTGGAAATGTCAAATTTTAATAAATTTATTTGAAATCAACTTCGATTTTTTCGATTTTGTTGAGTATTTTTGTTGTAGGATCTATATTTGAGTAAATTTAGATGAAAATAACTTCAATTTTTTGGATTTTGACAAGATTTTGGTCAAATTTTAATAAAATCATTTGAAATCAACTTCGATTTTTTTGGATTTTGATGAGTATTTTGGTTGTTGGATCTATATTTGACTAAATTTAGATGAAAATAACTTCAATTTTCTTGGATGTAGACAAGATTTTTGTCAAATTTTAATAAAATCATTTGAAATGAACTTCGAATTTTTTGGATTTTGTTGAGTATTTTTGTTGTAGGATCTATATTTGATTAAATTTAGATGAAAATAACTTCAATTTTGTTGGATTATGAAAAAAAAATTAGTTGGAAGTGTCAAATTTTAATAAATTTATTTGAAATCAACTTCGATTTTTTTGGATTTTGATGAGTATTTTGGTTGTAGGATCTATATTTGACTAAATTTAGATGAAAATAAATTTAATTTTGTTGGATTATGAAAAAAAAAATTTAGTTGGAAGTGTCAAATTTTAATACATTTATTTGAAATCAACTTCGATTTTTTTGGATTTTGTTGAGTATTTTTGTTGTAGGATCTATATTTGAGTAAATTTAGATGAAAATAACTTCAATTTTGTTGGATTGTGAAAAAAAATTTAGTTGGAAGTGTCAAATT
The DNA here is from genome assembly GCA_946251845.1 of Andrena fulva. Lineage (NCBI taxonomy): Eukaryota > Metazoa > Arthropoda > Insecta > Hymenoptera > Andrenidae > Andrena > Andrena fulva. The sequence continues at coordinate 2,562,724 of CAMITZ010000003.1, read as the reverse complement.
TTAATAAATTTATTTGAAATCAACTACGATTTTTTTGGATTTTGTTGAGTATTTTTGTTGTAGGGTCTATATTTGAGTAAATTTAGATGAAAATAACTTCAATTTTGTTGGATTATGAAAAAAAAATTAGTTGGAAGTGTCAAATTTTAATAAAATCATTTGAAATGAACTTCGAATTTTTTGGATTTTGTTGAGTATTTTTGTTGTAGGATCTATATTTGATTAAATTTAGATGAAAATAACTTCAATTTTGTTGGATTATGAAAAAAAATTTAGTTGGAAATGTCAAATTTTAATAAATTTATTTGAAATCAACTTCGATTTTTTCGATTTTGTTGAGTATTTTTGTTGTAGGATCTATATTTGAGTAAATTTAGATGAAAATAACTTCAATTTTTTGGATTTTGACAAGATTTTGGTCAAATTTTAATAAAATCATTTGAAATCAACTTCGATTTTTTTGGATTTTGATGAGTATTTTGGTTGTTGGATCTATATTTGACTAAATTTAGATGAAAATAACTTCAATTTTCTTGGATGTAGACAAGATTTTTGTCAAATTTTAATAAAATCATTTGAAATGAACTTCGAATTTTTTGGATTTTGTTGAGTATTTTTGTTGTAGGATCTATATTTGATTAAATTTAGATGAAAATAACTTCAATTTTGTTGGATTATGAAAAAAAAATTAGTTGGAAGTGTCAAATTTTAATAAATTTATTTGAAATCAACTTCGATTTTTTTGGATTTTGATGAGTATTTTGGTTGTAGGATCTATATTTGACTAAATTTAGATGAAAATAAATTTAATTTTGTTGGATTATGAAAAAAAAAATTTAGTTGGAAGTGTCAAATTTTAATACATTTATTTGAAATCAACTTCGATTTTTTTGGATTTTGTTGAGTATTTTTGTTGTAGGATCTATATTTGAGTAAATTTAGATGAAAATAACTTCAATTTTGTTGGATTGTGAAAAAAAATTTAGTTGGAAGTGTCAAATTTTAATAAATTTATTTGAAATCAACTTCGATTTTTTTGGATTTTGTTGAGTATTTTTGTTGTAGGATCTATATTTGAGTAAATTTAGATGAAAATAACTTCAATTTTTTGGATTATGAAAAAAAATTTAGTTGGAAGAGTCAAATTTTAATAAATTTATTTGAAATCAACTTCGATTTTTTTGGATTTTGTTGAGTATTTTTGTTGTAGGATCTATATTTGAGTAAATTTAGATGAAAATAACTTCAATTTTGTTGGATTGTGAAAAAAAATTTAGTTGGAAGTGTCAAATTTTAATAAATTTATTTGAAATCAACTTCGATTTTTTTGGATTTTGTTGAGTATTTTTGTTGTAGGGTCTATATTTGAGTAAATTTAGATGAAAATAACTTCAATTTTGTTGGATTATGAAAAAAAAATTAGTTGGAAGTGTCAAATTTTAATAAATTTATTTGAAATCAACTTCGATTTTTTTGGATTGTGATGAGTATTTTGGTTGTTGGATCTATATTTGACTAAATTTAGATGAAAATAACTTCAATTTTGTTGGATTATAAAAAAAATTTTAGTTGGAAGTGTCAAATTTTAATAAATTCATATGAAATCAACTTCGATTTTTTTGGATTTTGTCGAGTATTTTTGTTGTAGGATCTATATTTGAGTAAATTTAGATGAAAATAACTTCAATTTTCTTGGATGTAGACAAGATTTTTGTCAAATTTTAATAAAATCATTTGAAATGAACTTCGAATTTTTTGGATTTTGTTGAGTATTTTTGTTGTAGGATCTATATCTGATTAAATTTAGATGAAAATAACTTCAATTTTGTTGGATTATGAAAAAAAATTTAGTTGGAAATGTCAAATTTTAATAAATTTATTTGAAATCAACTTCGATTTTTTCGATTTTGTTGAGTATTTTTGTTGTAGGATCTATATTTGAGTAAATTTAGATGAAAATAACTTCAATTTTTTGGTTTTTGACAAGATTTTGGTCAAATTTTAATAAAATCATTTGAAATCAACTTCGATTTTTTTGGATTTTGATGAGTATTTTGGTTGTTGGGTCTATATTTGACTAAATTTAGATGAAAATAACTTCAATTTTCTTGGATGTAGACAAGATTTTTGTCAAATTTTAATAAAATCATTTGAAATCAACTTCGATTTTTTTGGATTTTGTTGAGTATTTTTGTTGTAGGATCTATATTTGAGTAAATTTAGATGAAAATAAATTTAATTTTGTTGGATTATGAAATAAAAAATTTAGTTGGAAGTGTCAAATTTTAATAAATTTATTTGAAATCAACTTCGATTTTTTTGGATTTTGATGAGTATTTTGGTTGTTGGATCTATATTTGACTAAATTTAGATGAAAATAACTTCAATTTTGTTGGATTATAAAAAAAATTTTAGTTGGAAGTGTCAAATTTTAATAAATTTATTTGAAATCAACTTCGATTTTTTTGGATTTTGTTGAGTATTTTTGTTGTAGGGTCTATATTTGAGTAAATTTAGATGAAAATAACTTCAATTTTGTTGGATTCTGAAAAAAAATTTAGTTGGAAATGTCAAATTTTAATAAATTTATTTGAAATCAACTTCGATTTTTTTGGATTTTGATGAGTATTTTGGTTGTAGGATCTATATTTGACTAAATTTAGATGAAAATAACTTCAATTTTCTTGGATGTAGACAAGATTTTTGTCAAATTTTAATAAAATCATTTGAAATGAACTTCGAATTTTTTGGATTTTGTTGAGTATTTTTGTTGTAGGATCTATATTTGATTAAATTTAGATGAAAATAACTTCAATTTTGTTGGATTATGAAAAAAAAATTAGTTGGAAGTGTCAAATTTTAATAAATTTATTTGAAATCAACTTCGATTTTTTCGATTTTGTTGAGTATTTTTGTTGTAGGATCTATATTTGAGTAAATTTAGATGAAAATAACTTCAATTTTTTGGTTTTTGACAAGATTTTGGTCAAATTTTAATAAAATCATTTGAAATCAACTTCGATTTTTTTGGATTTTGATGAGTATTTTGGTTGTTGGGTCTATATTTGACTAAATTTAGATGAAAATAACTTCAATTTTGTTGGATTTTAAAAAAAAATTTATTTGGAAGTGTCAAATTTTAATAAATTTATTTGAAATCAACTTCGGTTTTTTTGGATTTTGTTGAGTATTTTTGTTGTAGGGTCTATATTTGAGTAAATTCAGATGAAAATAACTTCAATTTTGTTGGATTATGAAAAAAAATTTAGTTGGAAGTGTCAAATTTTAATAAATTTATTTGAAATCAACTTCGATTTTTTTGGATTTTGATGCGTATTTTGGTTGGAGGATCTATATTTGACTAAATTTAGATGAAAATAACTTCAATTTTCTTGGATGTAGACAAGATTTTTGTCAAATTTTAATAAAATCATTTGAAATCAACTTCGATTTTTTTGGATTTTGTTGAGTATTTTTGTTGTAGGATCTATATTTGAGTAAATTTAGATGAAAATAAATTTAATTTTGTTGGATTATGAAATAAAAAATTTAGTTGGAAGTGTCAAATTTTAATAAATTTATTTGAAATCAACTTCGATTTTTTTGGATTTTGATGAGTATTTTGGTTGTTGGATCTATATTTGACTAAATTTAGATGAAAATAACTTCAATTTTGTTGGATTATAAAAAAAATTTTAGTTGGAAGTGTCAAATTTTAATAAATTTATTTGAAATCAACTTCGATTTTTTTGGATTTTGTTGAGTATTTTTGTTGTAGGGTCTATATTTGAGTAAATTTAGATGAAAATAACTTCAATTTTGTTGGATTCTGAAAAAAAATTTAGTTGGAAATGTCAAATTTTAATAAATTTATTTGAAATCAACTTCGATTTTTTTGGATTTTGATGAGTATTTTGGTTGTAGGATCTATATTTGACTAAATTTAGATGAAAATAACTTCAATTTTCTTGGATGTAGACAAGATTTTTGTCAAATTTTAATAAAATCATTTGAAATGAACTTCGAATTTTTTGGATTTTGTTGAGTATTTTTGTTGTAGGATCTATATTTGATTAAATTTAGATGAAAATAACTTCAATTTTGTTGGATTATGAAAAAAAAATTAGTTGGAAGTGTCAAATTTTAATAAATTTATTTGAAATCAACTTCGATTTTTTCGATTTTGTTGAGTATTTTTGTTGTAGGATCTATATTTGAGTAAATTTAGATGAAAATAACTTCAATTTTTTGGTTTTTGACAAGATTTTGGTCAAATTTTAATAAAATCATTTGAAATCAACTTCGATTTTTTTGGATTTTGATGAGTATTTTGGTTGTTGGGTCTATATTTGACTAAATTTAGATGAAAATAACTTCAATTTTGTTGGATTTTAAAAAAAAATTTAGTTGGAAGTGTCAAATTTTAATAAATTTATTTGAAATCAACTTCGGTTTTTTTGGATTTTGTTGAGTATTTTTGTTGTAGGGTCTATATTTGAGTAAATTCAGATGAAAATAACTTCAATTTTGTTGGATTATGAAAAAAAATTTAGTTGGAAGTGTCAAATTTTAATAAATTTATTTGAAATCAACTTCGATTTTTTTGGATTTTGATGCGTATTTTGGTTGGAGGATCTATATTTGACTAAATTTAGATGAAAATAACTTCAATTTTCTTGGATGTAGACAAGATTTTTGTCAAATTTTAATAAAATCATTTGAAATCAACTTCGATTTTTTTGGATTTTGTTGAGTATTTTTGTTGTAGGATCTATATTTGAGTAAATTTAGATGAAAATAAATTTAATTTTGTTGGATTATGAAATAAAAAATTTAGTTGGAAGTGTCAAATTTTAATAAATTTATTTGAAATCAACTTCGATTTTTTTGGATTTTGATGAGTATTTTGGTTGTTGGATCTATATTTGACTAAATTTAGATGAAAATAACTTCAATTTTGTTGGATTATAAAAAAAATTTTAGTTGGAAGTGTCAAATTTTAATAAATTTATTTGAAATCAACTTCGATTTTTTTGGATTTTGTCGAGTATTTTTGTTGTAGGATCTATATTTGAGTAAATTTAGATGAAAATAAATTTAATTTTGTTGGATTATGAAATAAAAAATTTAGTTGGAAGTGTCAAATTTTAATAAATTTATTTGAAATCAACTTCGATTTTTTTGGATTTTGATGAGTATTTTGGTTGTTGGATCTATATTTCACTAAATTTAGATGAAAATAACTTCAATTTTGTTGGATTATAAAAAAAATTTTAGTTGGAAGTGTCAAATTTTAATAAATTCATATGAAATCAACTTCGATTTTTTTGGATTTTGTCGAGTATTTTTGTTGTAGGATCTATATTTGAGTAAATTTAGATGAAAATAAATTTAATTTTGTTGGATTATGAAATAAAAAATTTAGTTGGAAGTGTCAAATTTTAATAAATTTATTTGAAATCAACTTCGATTTTTTTGGATTTTGTTGAGTATTTTTGTTGTAGGATCTATATTTGAGTAAATTTAGATGAAAATAAATTAAATTTTGTTGGATTGTGAAAAAAAATTTAGTTGGAAGTGTCAAATTTTAATAAATTTATTTGAAATCAACTACGATTTTTTTGGATTTTGTTGAGTATTTTTGTTGTAGGGTCTATATTTGAGTAAATTTAGATGAAAATAACTTCAATTTTGTTGGATTATGAAAAAAAAATTAGTTGGAAGTGTCAAATTTTAATAAAATCATTTGAAATGAACTTCGAATTTTTTGGATTTTGTTGAGTATTTTTGTTGTAGGATCTATATTTGATTAAATTTAGATGAAAATAACTTCAATTTTGTTGGATTATGAAAAAAAATTTAGTTGGAAATGTCAAATTTTAATAAATTTATTTGAAATCAACTTCGATTTTTTCGATTTTGTTGAGTATTTTTGTTGTAGGATCTATATTTGAGTAAATTTAGATGAAAATAAATTTAATTTTGTTGGATTATGAAAAAAAAAATTTAGTTGGAAGTGTCAAATTTTAATACATTTATTTGAAATCAACTTCGATTTTTTTGGATTTTGTTGAGTATTTTTGTTGTAGGATCTATATTTGAGTAAATTTAGATGAAAATAACTTCAATTTTGTTGGATTGTGAAAAAAAATTTAGTTGGAAGTGTCAAATTTTAATAAATTTATTTGAAATCAACTACGATTTTTTTGGATTTTGTTGAGTATTTTTGTTGTAGGGTCTATATTTGAGTAAATTTAGATGAAAATAACTTCAATTTTGTTGGATTATGAAAAAAAAATTAGTTGGAAGTGTCAAATTTTAATAAAATCATTTGAAATGAACTTCGAATTTTTTGGATTTTGTTGAGTATTTTTGTTGTAGGATCTATATTTGATTAAATTTAGATGAAAATAACTTCAATTTTGTTGGATTATGAAAAAAAATTTAGTTGGAAATGTCAAATTTTAATAAATTTATTTGAAATCAACTTCGATTTTTTCGATTTTGTTGAGTATTTTTGTTGTAGGATCTATATTTGAGTAAATTTAGATGAAAATAACTTCAATTTTTTGGATTTTGACAAGATTTTGGTCAAATTTTAATAAAATCATTTGAAATCAACTTCGATTTTTTTGGATTTTGATGAGTATTTTGGTTGTTGGATCTATATTTGACTAAATTTAGATGAAAATAACTTCAATTTTCTTGGATGTAGACAAGATTTTTGTCAAATTTTAATAAAATCATTTGAAATGAACTTCGAATTTTTTGGATTTTGTTGAGTATTTTTGTTGTAGGATCTATATTTGATTAAATTTAGATGAAAATAACTTCAATTTTGTTGGATTATGAAAAAAAAATTAGTTGGAAGTGTCAAATTTTAATAAATTTATTTGAAATCAACTTCGATTTTTTTGGATTTTGATGAGTATTTTGGTTGTAGGATCTATATTTGACTAAATTTAGATGAAAATAAATTTAATTTTGTTGGATTATGAAAAAAAAAATTTAGTTGGAAGTGTCAAATTTTAATACATTTATTTGAAATCAACTTCGATTTTTTTGGATTTTGTTGAGTATTTTTGTTGTAGGATCTATATTTGAGTAAATTTAGATGAAAATAACTTCAATTTTGTTGGATTGTGAAAAAAAATTTAGTTGGAAGTGTCAAATTTTAATAAATTTATTTGAAATCAACTTCGATTTTTTTGGATTTTGTTGAGTATTTTTGTTGTAGGATCTATATTTGAGTAAATTTAGATGAAAATAACTTCAATTTTTTGGATTATGAAAAAAAATTTAGTTGGAAGAGTCAAATTTTAATAAATTTATTTGAAATCAACTTCGATTTTTTTGGATTTTGTTGAGTATTTTTGTTGTAGGATCTATATTTGAGTAAATTTAGATGAAAATAACTTCAATTTTGTTGGATTGTGAAAAAAAATTTAGTTGGAAGTGTCAAATTTTAATAAATTTATTTGAAATCAACTTCGATTTTTTTGGATTTTGTTGAGTATTTTTGTTGTAGGGTCTATATTTGAGTAAATTTAGATGAAAATAACTTCAATTTTGTTGGATTATGAAAAAAAAATTAGTTGGAAGTGTCAAATTTTAATAAATTTATTTGAAATCAACTTCGATTTTTTTGGATTGTGATGAGTATTTTGGTTGTTGGATCTATATTTGACTAAATTTAGATGAAAATAACTTCAATTTTGTTGGATTATAAAAAAAATTTTAGTTGGAAGTGTCAAATTTTAATAAATTCATATGAAATCAACTTCGATTTTTTTGGATTTTGTCGAGTATTTTTGTTGTAGGATCTATATTTGAGTAAATTTAGATGAAAATAACTTCAATTTTCTTGGATGTAGACAAGATTTTTGTCAAATTTTAATAAAATCATTTGAAATGAACTTCGAATTTTTTGGATTTTGTTGAGTATTTTTGTTGTAGGATCTATATCTGATTAAATTTAGATGAAAATAACTTCAATTTTGTTGGATTATGAAAAAAAATTTAGTTGGAAATGTCAAATTTTAATAAATTTATTTGAAATCAACTTCGATTTTTTCGATTTTGTTGAGTATTTTTGTTGTAGGATCTATATTTGAGTAAATTTAGATGAAAATAACTTCAATTTTTTGGTTTTTGACAAGATTTTGGTCAAATTTTAATAAAATCATTTGAAATCAACTTCGATTTTTTTGGATTTTGATGAGTATTTTGGTTGTTGGGTCTATATTTGACTAAATTTAGATGAAAATAACTTCAATTTTCTTGGATGTAGACAAGATTTTTGTCAAATTTTAATAAAATCATTTGAAATCAACTTCGATTTTTTTGGATTTTGTTGAGTATTTTTGTTGTAGGATCTATATTTGAGTAAATTTAGATGAAAATAAATTTAATTTTGTTGGATTATGAAATAAAAAATTTAGTTGGAAGTGTCAAATTTTAATAAATTTATTTGAAATCAACTTCGATTTTTTTGGATTTTGATGAGTATTTTGGTTGTTGGATCTATATTTGACTAAATTTAGATGAAAATAACTTCAATTTTGTTGGATTATAAAAAAAATTTTAGTTGGAAGTGTCAAATTTTAATAAATTTATTTGAAATCAACTTCGATTTTTTTGGATGTTGTTGAGTATTTTTGTTGTAGGGTCTATATTTGAGTAAATTTAGATGAAAATAACTTCAATTTTGTTGGATTCTGAAAAAAAATTTAGTTGGAAATGTCAAATTTTAATAAATTTATTTGAAATCAACTTCGATTTTTTTGGATTTTGATGAGTATTTTGGTTGTAGGATCTATATTTGACTAAATTTAGATGAAAATAACTTCAATTTTCTTGGATGTAGACAAGATTTTTGTCAAATTTTAATAAAATCATTTGAAATGAACTTCGAATTTTTTGGATTTTGTTGAGTATTTTTGTTGTAGGATCTATATTTGATTAAATTTAGATGAAAATAACTTCAATTTTGTTGGATTATGAAAAAAAAATTAGTTGGAAGTGTCAAATTTTAATAAATTTATTTGAAATCAACTTCGATTTTTTCGATTTTGTTGAGTATTTTTGTTGTAGGATCTATATTTGAGTAAATTTAGATGAAAATAACTTCAATTTTTTGGTTTTTGACAAGATTTTGGTCAAATTTTAATAAAATCATTTGAAATCAACTTCGATTTTTTTGGATTTTGATGAGTATTTTGGTTGTTGGGTCTATATTTGACTAAATTTAGATGAAAATAACTTCAATTTTGTTGGATTTTAAAAAAAAATTTATTTGGAAGTGTCAAATTTTAATAAATTTATTTGAAATCAACTTCGGTTTTTTTGGATTTTGTTGAGTATTTTTGTTGTAGGGTCTATATTTGAGTAAATTCAGATGAAAATAACTTCAATTTTGTTGGATTATGAAAAAAAATTTAGTTGGAAGTGTCAAATTTTAATAAATTTATTTGAAATCAACTTCGATTTTTTTGGATTTTGATGCGTATTTTGGTTGGAGGATCTATATTTGACTAAATTTAGATGAAAATAACTTCAATTTTCTTGGATGTAGACAAGATTTTTGTCAAATTTTAATAAAATCATTTGAAATCAACTTCGATTTTTTTGGATTTTGTTGAGTATTTTTGTTGTAGGATCTATATTTGAGTAAATTTAGATGAAAATAAATTTAATTTTGTTGGATTATGAAATAAAAAATTTAGTTGGAAGTGTCAAATTTTAATAAATTTATTTGAAATCAACTTCGATTTTTTTGGATTTTGATGAGTATTTTGGTTGTTGGATCTATATTTGACTAAATTTAGATGAAAATAACTTCAATTTTCTTGGATGTAGACAAGATTTTTGTCAAATTTTAATAAAATCATTTGAAATCAACTTCGATTTTTTTGGATTTTGTTGAGTATTTTTGTTGTAGGATCTATATTTGAGTAAATTTAGATGAAAATAAATTTAATTTTGTTGGATTATGAAATAAAAAATTTAGTTGGAAGTGTCAAATTTTAATAAATTTATTTGAAATCAACTTCGATTTTTTTGGATTTTGATGAGTATTTTGGTTGTTGGATCTATATTTGACTAAATTTAGATGAAAATAACTTCAATTTTGTTGGATTATAAAAAAAATTTTAGTTGGAAGTGTCAAATTTTAATAAATTTATTTGAAATCAACTTCGATTTTTTTGGATTTTGTTGAGTATTTTTGTTGTAGGGTCTATATTTGAGTAAATTTAGATGAAAATAACTTCAATTTTGTTGGATTCTGAAAAAAAATTTAGTTGGAAATGTCAAATTTTAATAAATTTATTTGAAATCAACTTCGATTTTTTTGGATTTTGATGAGTATTTTGGTTGTAGGATCTATATTTGACTAAATTTAGATGAAAATAACTTCAATTTTCTTGGATGTAGACAAGATTTTTGTCAAATTTTAATAAAATCATTTGAAATGAACTTCGAATTTTTTGGATTTTGTTGAGTATTTTTGTTGTAGGATCTATATTTGATTAAATTTAGATGAAAATAACTTCAATTTTGTTGGATTATGAAAAAAAAATTAGTTGGAAGTGTCAAATTTTAATAAATTTATTTGAAATCAACTTCGATTTTTTCGATTTTGTTGAGTATTTTTGTTGTAGGATCTATATTTGAGTAAATTTAGATGAAAATAACTTCAATTTTTTGGTTTTTGACAAGATTTTGGTCAAATTTTAATAAAATCATTTGAAATCAACTTCGATTTTTTTGGATTTTGATGAGTATTTTGGTTGTTGGGTCTATATTTGACTAAATTTAGATGAAAATAACTTCAATTTTGTTGGATTTTAAAAAAAAATTTAGTTGGAAGTGTCAAATTTTAATAAATTTATTTGAAATCAACTTCGGTTTTTTTGGATTTTGTTGAGTATTTTTGTTGTAGGGTCTATATTTGAGTAAATTCAGATGAAAATAACTTCAATTTTGTTGGATTATGAAAAAAAATTTAGTTGGAAGTGTCAAATTTTAATAAATTTATTTGAAATCAACTTCGATTTTTTTGGATTTTGATGCGTATTTTGGTTGGAGGATCTATATTTGACTAAATTTAGATGAAAATAACTTCAATTTTCTTGGATGTAGACAAGATTTTTGTCAAATTTTAATAAAATCATTTGAAATCAACTTCGATTTTTTTGGATTTTGTTGAGTATTTTTGTTGTAGGATCTATATTTGAGTAAATTTAGATGAAAATAAATTTAATTTTGTTGGATTATGAAATAAAAAATTTAGTTGGAAGTGTCAAATTTTAATAAATTTATTTGAAATCAACTTCGATTTTTTTGGATTTTGATGAGTATTTTGGTTGTTGGATCTATATTTGACTAAATTTAGATGAAAATAACTTCAATTTTGTTGGATTATAAAAAAAATTTTAGTTGGAAGTGTCAAATTTTAATAAATTTATTTGAAATCAACTTCGATTTTTTTGGATTTTGTCGAGTATTTTTGTTGTAGGATCTATATTTGAGTAAATTTAGATGAAAATAAATTTAATTTTGTTGGATTATGAAATAAAAAATTTAGTTGGAAGTGTCAAATTTTAATAAATTTATTTGAAATCAACTTCGATTTTTTTGGATTTTGATGAGTATTTTGGTTGTTGGATCTATATTTCACTAAATTTAGATGAAAATAACTTCAATTTTGTTGGATTATAAAAAAAATTTTAGTTGGAAGTGTCAAATTTTAATAAATTCATATGAAATCAACTTCGATTTTTTTGGATTTTGTCGAGTATTTTTGTTGTAGGATCTATATTTGAGTAAATTTAGATGAAAATAAATTTAATTTTGTTGGATTATGAAAAAAAAATTTAGTTGGAAGTGTCAAATTTTAATAAATTTATTTGAAATCAACTTAGATTTTTTTGGATTTTGTTGAGTATTTTTGTTGTAGGATCTATATTTGAGTAAATTTAGATGAAAATAAATTAAATTTTGTTGGATTGTGAAAAAAAATTTAGTTGGAAGTGTCAAATTTTAATAAATTTATTTGAAATCAACTACGATTTTTTTGGATTTTGTTGAGTATTTTTGTTGTAGGGTCTATATTTGAGTAAATTTAGATGAAAATAACTTCAATTTTGTTGGATTATGAAAAAAAAATTAGTTGGAAGTGTCAAATTTTAATAAAATCATTTGAAATGAACTTCGAATTTTTTGGATTTTGTTGAGTATTTTTGTTGTAGGATCTATATTTGATTAAATTTAGATGAAAATAACTTCAATTTTGTTGGATTATGAAAAAAAATTTAGTTGGAAATGTCAAATTTTAATAAATTTATTTGAAATCAACTTCGATTTTTTCGATTTTGTTGAGTATTTTTGTTGTAGGATCTATATTTGAGTAAATTTAGATGAAAATAACTTCAATTTTTTGGATTTTGACAAGATTTTGGTCAAATTTTAATAAAATCATTTGAAATCAACTTCGATTTTTTTGGATTTTGATGAGTATTTTGGTTGTTGGATCTATATTTGACTAAATTTAGATGAAAATAACTTCAATTTTCTTGGATGTAGACAAGATTTTTGTCAAATTTTAATAAAATCATTTGAAATGAACTTCGAATTTTTTGGATTTTGTTGAGTATTTTTGTTGTAGGATCTATATTTGATTAAATTTAGATGAAAATAACTTCAATTTTGTTGGATTATGAAAAAAAAATTAGTTGGAAGTGTCAAATTTTAATAAATTTATTTGAAATCAACTTCGATTTTTTTGGATTTTGATGAGTATTTTGGTTGTAGGATCTATATTTGACTAAATTTAGATGAAAATAAATTTAATTTTGTTGGATTATGAAAAAAAAAATTTAGTTGGAAGTGTCAAATTTTAATACATTTATTTGAAATCAACTTCGATTTTTTTGGATTTTGTTGAGTATTTTTGTTGTAGGATCTATATTTGAGTAAATTTAGATGAAAATAACTTCAATTTTGTTGGATTGTGAAAAAAAATTTAGTTGGAAGTGTCAAATTTTAATAAATTTATTTGAAATCAACTACGATTTTTTTGGATTTTGTTGAGTATTTTTGTTGTAGGGTCTATATTTGAGTAAATTTAGATGAAAATAACTTCAATTTTGTTGGATTATGAAAAAAAAATTAGTTGGAAGTGTCAAATTTTAATAAAATCATTTGAAATGAACTTCGAATTTTTTGGATTTTGTTGAGTATTTTTGTTGTAGGATCTATATTTGATTAAATTTAGATGAAAATAACTTCAATTTTGTTGGATTATGAAAAAAAAATTAGTTGGAAGTGTCAAATTTTAATAAATTTATTTGAAATCAACTTCGATTTTTTTGGATTTTGATGAGTATTTTGGTTGTAGGATCTATATTTGACTAAATTTAGATGAAAATAAATTTAATTTTGTTGGATTATGAAAAAAAAAATTTAGTTGGAAGTGTCAAATTTTAATACATTTATTTGAAATCAACTTCGATTTTTTTGGATTTTGTTGAGTATTTTTGTTGTAGGATCTATATTTGAGTAAATTTAGATGAAAATAACTTCAATTTTGTTGGATTGTGAAAAAAAATTTAGTTGGAAGTGTCAAATTTTAATAAATTTATTTGAAATCAACTACGATTTTTTTGGATTTTGTTGAGTATTTTTGTTGTAGGGTCTATATTTGAGTAAATTTAGATGAAAATAACTTCAATTTTGTTGGATTATGAAAAAAAAATTAGTTGGAAGTGTCAAATTTTAATAAAATCATTTGAAATGAACTTCGAATTTTTTGGATTTTGTTGAGTATTTTTGTTGTAGGATCTATATTTGATTAAATTTAGATGAAAATAACTTCAATTTTGTTGGATTATGAAAAAAAATTTAGTTGGAAATGTCAAATTTTAATAAATTTATTTGAAATCAACTTCGATTTTTTCGATTTTGTTGAGTATTTTTGTTGTAGGATCTATATTTGAGTAAATTTAGATGAAAATAACTTCAATTTTTTGGATTTTGACAAGATTTTGGTCAAATTTTAATAAAATCATTTGAAATCAACTTCGATTTTTTTGGATTTTGATGAGTATTTTGGTTGTTGGATCTATATTTGACTAAATTTAGATGAAAATAACTTCAATTTTCTTGGATGTAGACAAGATTTTTGTCAAATTTTAATAAAATCATTTGAAATGAACTTCGAATTTTTTGGATTTTGTTGAGTATTTTTGTTGTAGGATCTATATTTGATTAAATTTAGATGAAAATAACTTCAATTTTGTTGGATTATGAAAAAAAAATTAGTTGGAAGTGTCAAATTTTAATAAATTTATTTGAAATCAACTTCGATTTTTTTGGATTTTGATGAGTATTTTGGTTGTAGGATCTATATTTGACTAAATTTAGATGAAAATAAATTTAATTTTGTTGGATTATGAAAAAAAAAATTTAGTTGGAAGTGTCAAATTTTAATACATTTATTTGAAATCAACTTCGATTTTTTTGGATTTTGTTGAGTATTTTTGTTGTAGGATCTATATTTGAGTAAATTTAGATGAAAATAACTTCAATTTTGTTGGATTGTGAAAAAAAATTTAGTTGGAAGTGTCAAATTTTAATAAATTTATTTGAAATCAACTTCGGTTTTTTTGGATTTTGTTGAGTATTTTTGTTGTAGGGTCTATATTTGAGTAAATTTAGATGAAAATAACTTCAATTTTGTTGGATTCTGAAAAAAAATTTAGTTGGAAATGTCAAATTTTAATAAATTTATTTGAAATCAACTTCGATTTTTTTGGATTTTGTTGAGTATTTTTGTTGTAGGATCTATATTTGACTAAATTTAGATGAAAATAAATTTAATTTTGTTGGATTATGAAAAAAAAAATTTAGTTGGAAGTGTCAAATTTTAATACATTTATTTGAAATCAACTTCGATTTTTTTGGATTTTGTTGAGTATTTTTGTTGTAGGGTCTATATTTGAGTAAATTTAGATGAAAATAACTTCAATTTTGTTGGATTCTGAAAAAAAATTTAGTTGGAAATGTCAAATTTTAATAAATTTATTTGAAATCAACTTCGATTTTTTTGGATTTTGTTGAGTATTTTTGTTGTAGGATCTATATTTGAGTAAATTTAGATGAAAATAACTTCAATTTTTTGGATTATGAAAAAAAATTTAGTTGGAAGAGTCAAATTTTAATAAATTTATTTGAAATCAACTTCGATTTTTTTGGATTTTGTTGAGTATTTTTGTTGTAGGATCTATATTTGAGTAAATTTAGATGAAAATAACTTCAATTTTGTTGGATTGTGAAAAAAAATTTAGTTGGAAGTGTCAAATTTTAATAAATTTATTTGAAATCAACTTCGATTTTTTTGGATTTTGTTGAGTATTTTTGTTGTAGGGTCTATATTTGAGTAAATTTAGATGAAAATAACTTCAATTTTGTTGGATTATGAAAAAAAAATTAGTTGGAAGTGTCAAATTTTAATAAATTTATTTGAAATCAACTTCGATTTTTTTGGATTGTGATGAGTATTTTGGTTGTTGGATCTATATTTGACTAAATTTAGATGAAAATAACTTCAATTTTGTTGGATTATAAAAAAAATTTTAGTTGGAAGTGTCAAATTTTAATAAATTCATATGAAATCAACTTCGATTTTTTTGGATTTTGTCGAGTATTTTTGTTGTAGGATCTATATTTGAGTAAATTTAGATGAAAATAACTTCAATTTTCTTGGATGTAGACAAGATTTTTGTCAAATTTTAATAAAATCATTTGAAATGAACTTCGAATTTTTTGGATTTTGTTGAGTATTTTTGTTGTAGGATCTATATCTGATTAAATTTAGATGAAAATAACTTCAATTTTGTTGGATTATGAAAAAAAATTTAGTTGGAAATGTCAAATTTTAATAAATTTATTTGAAATCAACTTCGATTTTTTCGATTTTGTTGAGTATTTTTGTTGTAGGATCTATATTTGAGTAAATTTAGATGAAAATAACTTCAATTTTTTGGTTTTTGACAAGATTTTGGTCAAATTTTAATAAAATCATTTGAAATCAACTTCGATTTTTTTGGATTTTGATGAGTATTTTGGTTGTTGGGTCTATATTTGACTAAATTTAGATGAAAATAACTTCAATTTTGTTGGATTTTAAAAAAAAATTTATTTGGAAGTGTCAAATTTTAATAAATTTATTTGAAATCAACTTCGGTTTTTTTGGATTTTGTTGAGTATTTTTGTTGTAGGGTCTATATTTGAGTAAATTCAGATGAAAATAACTTCAATTTTGTTGGATTATGAAAAAAAATTTAGTTGGAAGTGTCAAATTTTAATAAATTTATTTGAAATCAACTTCAATTTTTTTGGATTTTGATGCGTATTTTGGTTGGAGGATCTATATTTGACTAAATTTAGATGAAAATAACTTCAATTTTCTTGGATGTAGACAAGATTTTTGTCAAATTTTAATAAAATCATTTGAAATCAACTTCGATTTTTTTGGATTTTGTTGAGTATTTTTGTTGTAGGATCTATATTTGAGTAAATTTAGATGAAAATAAATTTAATTTTGTTGGATTATGAAATAAAAAATTTAGTTGGAAGTGTCAAATTTTAATAAATTTATTTGAAATCAACTTCGATTTTTTTGGATTTTGATGAGTATTTTGGTTGTTGGATCTATATTTGACTAAATTTAGATGAAAATAACTTCAATTTTGTTGGATTATAAAAAAAATTTTAGTTGGAAGTGTCAAATTTTAATAAATTTATTTGAAATCAACTTCGATTTTTTTGGATTTTGTCGAGTATTTTTGTTGTAGGATCTATATTTGAGTAAATTTAGATGAAAATAAATTTAATTTTGTTGGATTATGAAATAAAAAATTTAGTTGGAAGTGTCAAATTTTAATAAATTTATTTGAAATCAACTTCGATTTTTTTGGATTTTGATGAGTATTTTGGTTGTTGGATCTATATTTCACTAAATTTAGATGAAAATAACTTCAATTTTGTTGGATTATAAAAAAAATTTTAGTTGGAAGTGTCAAATTTTAATAAATTCATATGAAATCAACTTCGATTTTTTTGGATTTTGTCGAGTATTTTTGTTGTAGGATCTATATTTGAGTAAATTTAGATGAAAATAAATTTAATTTTGTTGGATTATGAAATAAAAAATTTAGTTGGAAGTGTCAAATTTTAATAAATTTATTTGAAATCAACTTCGATTTTTTTGGATTTTGTTGAGTATTTTTGTTGTAGGATCTATATTTGAGTAAATTTAGATGAAAATAAATTCAATTTTGTTGGATTGTGAAAAAAAATTTAGTTGGAAGTGTCAAATTTTAATAAATTTATTTGAAATCAACTACGATTTTTTTGGATTTTGTTGAGTATTTTTGTTGTAGGGTCTATATTTGAGTAAATTTAGATGAAAATAACTTCAATTTTGTTGGATTATGAAAAAAAAATTAGTTGGAAGTGTCAAATTTTAATAAAATCATTTGAAATGAACTTCGAATTTTTTGGATTTTGTTGAGTATTTTTGTTGTAGGATCTATATTTGATTAAATTTAGATGAAAATAACTTCAATTTTGTTGGATTATGAAAAAAAATTTAGTTGGAAATGTCAAATTTTAATAAATTTATTTGAAATCAACTTCGATTTTTTCGATTTTGTTGAGTATTTTTGTTGTAGGATCTATATTTGAGTAAATTTAGATGAAAATAACTTCAATTTTTTGGATTTTGACAAGATTTTGGTCAAATTTTAATAAAATCATTTGAAATCAACTTCGATTTTTTTGGATTTTGATGAGTATTTTGGTTGTTGGATCTATATTTGACTAAATTTAGATGAAAATAACTTCAATTTTCTTGGATGTAGACAAGATTTTTGTCAAATTTTAATAAAATCATTTGAAATGAACTTCGAATTTTTTGGATTTTGTTGAGTATTTTTGTTGTAGGATCTATATTTGATTAAATTTAGATGAAAATAACTTCAATTTTGTTGGATTATGAAAAAAAAATTAGTTGGAAGTGTCAAATTTTAATAAATTTATTTGAAATCAACTTCGATTTTTTTGGATTTTGATGAGTATTTTGGTTGTAGGATCTATATTTGACTAAATTTAGATGAAAATAAATTTAATTTTGTTGGATTATGAAAAAAAAAATTTAGTTGGAAGTGTCAAATTTTAATACATTTATTTGAAATCAACTTCGATTTTTTTGGATTTTGTTGAGTATTTTTGTTGTAGGATCTATATTTGAGTAAATTTAGATGAAAATAACTTCAATTTTTTGGATTATGAAAAAAAATTTAGTTGGAAGAGTCAAATTTTAATAAATTTATTTGAAATCAACTTCGATTTTTTTGGATTTTGTTGAGTATTTTTGTTGTAGGATCTATATTTGAGTAAATTTAGATGAAAATACCTTCAATTTTGTTGGATTGTGAAAAAAAATTTAGTTGGAAGTGTCAAATTTTAATAAATTTATTTGAAATCAACTTCGATTTTTTTGGATTTTGATGAGTATTTTGGTTGGAGTATCTATATTTGACTAAATTTAGATGAAAATAACTTCAATTTTCTTGGATGTAGACAAGATTTTTGTCAAATTTTAATAAAATCATTTGAAATCAACTTCGATTTTTTTGGATTTTGTTGAGTATTTTTGTTGTAGGATCTATATTTGATTAAATTTAGATGAAAATAACTTCAATTTTGTTGGATTATGAAAAAAAATTTAGTTGGAAATGTCAAATTTTAATAAATTTATTTGAAATCAACTTCGATTTTTTTGGATTTTGATGAGTATTTTGGTTGTTGGATCTATATTTGACAAAATTTAGATGAAAATAACTTCAATTTTGTTGGATTATAAAAAAAATTTTAGTTGGAAGTGTCAAATTTTAATAAATTCATATGAAATCAACTTCGATTTTTTTGGATTTTGTCGAGTATTTTTGTTGTAGGATCTATATTTGAGTAAATTTAGATGAAAATAAATTTAATTTTGTTGGATTATGAAATAAAAAAATTAGTTGGAAGTGTCAAATTTTAATAAATTTATTTGAAATCAACTTCGATTTTTTTGGATTTTGATGAGTATTTTGGTTGTAGGATCTATATTTGACTAAATTTAGATGAAAATAAATTTAATTTTGTTGGATTATGAAAAAAAAAATTTAGTTGGAAGTGTCAAATTTTAATACATTTATTTGAAATCAACTTCGATTTTTTTGGATTTTGTTGAGTATTTTTGTTGTAGGATCTATATTTGAGTAAATTTAGATGAAAATAACTTCAATTTTTTGGATTATGAAAAAAAATTTAGTTGGAAGAGTCAAATTTTAATAAATTTATTTGAAATCAACTTCGATTTTTTTGGATTTTGTTGAGTATTTTTGTTGTAGGATCTATATTTGAGTAAATTTAGATGAAAATACCTTCAATTTTGTTGGATTGTGAAAAAAAATTTAGTTGGAAGTGTCAAATTTTAATAAATTTATTTGAAATCAACTTCGATTTTTTTGGATTTTGATGAGTATTTTGGTTGGAGTATCTATATTTGACTAAATTTAGATGAAAATAACTTCAATTTTCTTGGATGTAGACAAGATTTTTGTCAAATTTTAATAAAATCATTTGAAATCAACTTCGATTTTTTTGGATTTTGTTGAGTATTTTTGTTGTAGGATCTATATTTGATTAAATTTAGATGAAAATAACTTCAATTTTGTTGGATTATGAAAAAAAATTTAGTTGGAAATGTCAAATTTTAATAAATTTATTTGAAATCAACTTCGATTTTTTTGGATTTTGATGAGTATTTTGGTTGTTGGATCTATATTTGACAAAATTTAGATGAAAATAACTTCAATTTTGTTGGATTATAAAAAAAATTTTAGTTGGAAGTGTCAAATTTTAATAAATTCATATGAAATCAACTTCGATTTTTTTGGATTTTGTCGAGTATTTTTGTTGTAGGATCTATATTTGAGTAAATTTAGATGAAAATAAATTTAATTTTGTTGGATTATGAAATAAAAAATTTAGTTGGAAGTGTCAAATTTTAATAAATTTATTTGAAATCAACTTCGATTTTTTTGGATTTTGATGAGTATTTTGGTTGTTGGATCTATATTTCACTAAATTTAGATGAAAATAACTTCAATTTTGTTGGATTATAAAAAAAATTTTAGTTGGAAGTGTCAAATTTTAATAAATTCATATGAAATCAACTTCGATTTTTTTGGATTTTGTCGAGTATTTTTGTTGTAGGATCTATATTTGAGTAAATTTAGATGAAAATAAATTTAATTTTGTTGGATTATGAAATAAAAAATTTAGTTGGAAGTGTCAAATTTTAATAAATTTATTTGAAATCAACTTCGATTTTTTTGGATTTTGATGAGTATTTTGGTTGTTGGATCTATATTTCACTAAATTTAGATGAAAATAACTTCAATTTTGTTGGATTATAAAAAAAATTTTAGTTGGAAGTGTCAAATTTTAATAAATTCATATGAAATCAACTTCGATTTTTTTGGATTTTGTCGAGTATTTTTGTTGTAGGATCTATATTTGAGTAAATTTAGATGAAAATAAATTTAATTTTGTTGGATTATGAAATAAAAAATTTAGTTGGAAGTGTCAAATTTTAATAAATTTATTTGAAATCAACTTCGATTTTTTTGGATTTTGTTGAGTATTTTTGTTGTAGGATCTATATTTGAGTAAATTTAGATGACAATAACTTCAATTTTGTTGGATTGTGAAAAAAAATTTAGTTGGAAGTGTCAAATTTTAATAAATTTATTTGAAATCAACTTCGATTTTTTTGGATTTTGTTGAGTATTTTTGTTGTAGGGTCTATATTTGAGTAAATTTAGATGAAAATAACTTCAATTTTGTTGGATTATGAAAAAAAAATTAGTTGGAAGTGTCAAATTTTAATAAAATCATTTGAAATGAACTTCGAAAATTTTGGATTTTGTTGAGTATTTTTGTTGTAGGATCTATATTTGATTAAATTTAGATGAAAATAACTTCAATTTTGTTGGATTATGAAAAAAAATTTAGTTGGAAATGTCAAATTTTAATAAATTTATTTGAAATCAACTTCGATTTTTTCGATTTTGTTGAGTATTTTTTTTGTAGGATCTATATTTGAGTAAATTTAGATGAAAATAACTTCAATTTTTTGGATTTTGACAAGATTTTGGTCAAATTTTAATAAAATCATTTGAAATCAACTTCGATTTTTTTGGATTTTGATGAGTATTTTGGTTGTTGGATCTATATTTGACTAAATTTAGATGAAAATAACATCAGTTTTCTTGGATGTAGACAAGATTTTTGTCAAATTTTATTAAAATCATTTGAAATGAACTTCGAATTTTTTGGATTTTGTTGAGTATTTTTGTCGTAGGATCTATATTTGATTAAATTTAGATGAAAATAACTTCAATTTTGTTGGATTATGAAAAAAAATTTAGTTGGAAATGTCAACTTTTAATAAATTTATTTGAAATCAACTTCGATTTTTTTCGATTTTGTTGAGTATTTTTGTTGTAGGATCTATATTTGAGTAAATTTAGATGAAAATAAATTTAATTTTGTTGGATTATGAAAAAAAATTTAGTTGGAAGTGTCAAATTTTAATAAATTTATTTGAAATCAACTTCGATTTTTTTGGATTTTGCTGAGTATTTTTGTTGTAGGATCTATATTTGAGTAAATTTAGATGAAAATAACTTCAATTTTGTTGGATTATGAAAAAAAAATTAGTTGGAAGTGTCAAATTTTAATAAATTTATTTGAAATCAACTTCGATTTTTTTGGATTTTGTTGTGTATTTTTGTTGTAGGATCTATATTTGAGTAAATTTAGATGAAAATAACTTCAATTTTTTGGATTATGAAAAAAAAATTAGTTGGAAGTGTCAAATTTTAATAAATTTATTTGAAATCAACTTCGATTTTTTTGGATTTTGTTGTGTATTTTTGTTGTAGGATCTATATTTGAGTAAATTTAGATGAAAATAACTTCAATTTTTTGGATTATGAAAAAAAAATTAGTTGGAAGTGTCAAATTTTAATAAATTTATTTGAAATCAACTTCGATTTTTTTGGATTTTGATGAGTATTTTGGTTGTAGGATCTATATTTGACTAAATTTAGATGAAAATAACTTCAATTTTCTTGGATGTAGACAAGATTTTTGTCAAATTTTAATAAAATCATTTGAAATGAACTTCGAATTTTTTGGATTTTGTTGAGTATTTTTGTTGTAGGATCTATATTTGATTAAATTTAGATGAAAATAACGTCAATGTTGTTGGATTATGAAAAAAAATTTAGTTGGAAATGTCAAATTTTAATAAATTTATTTGAAATCAACTTCGATTTTTTTCGATTTTGTTGAGTATTTTTGTTATAGGATCTATATTTGAGTAAATTTAGATGAAAATAACTTCAATTTTTTGGATTATGAAAAAAAAATTAGTTGGAAGTGTCAAATTTTAATAAATTTATTTGAAATCAACTTCGATTTTTTTGGATTTTGATGAGTATTTTGGTTGTAGGATCTATATTTGACTAAATTTAGATGAAAATAACTTCAATTTTCTTGGATGTAGACAAGATTTTTGTCAAATTTTAATAAAATCATTTGAAATGAACTTCGAATTTTTTGGATTTTGTTGAGTATTTTTGTTGTAGGATCTATATTTGATTAAATTTAGATGAAAATAACTTCAATTTTGTTGGATTATGAAAAAAAATTTAGTTGGAAATGTCAAATTTTAATAAATTTATTTGAAATCAACTTCGATTTTTTCGATTTTGATGAGTATTTTTGTTGTAGGATCTATATTTGAGTAAATTTAGATGAAAATAACTTCAATTTTTTGGATTTTGACAAGATTTTGGTCAAATTTTAATAAAATCATTTGAAATCAACTTCGATTTTTTTGGATTTTGATGAGTATTTTGGTTGTTGGATCTATATTTGACTAAATTTAGATGAAAATAACTTCAATTTTGTTGGATTATAAAAAAAATTTTAGTTGGAAGTGTCAAATTTTAATAAACTCATATGAAATCAACTTCGATTTTTTTGGATTTTGTCGAGTATTTTTGTTGTAGGATCTATATTTGAGTAAATTTAGATGAAAATAAATTTAATTTTGTTGGATTATGAAAAAAAAAATTTAGTTGGAAGTGTCAAATTTTAATAAATTTATTTGAAATCAACTTCGATTTTTTTGAATTTTGTTGTGTATTTTTGTTGTAGGATCTATATTTGAGTAAATTTAGATGAAAATAACTTCAATTTATTGGATTATGAAAAAAAAATTAGTTGGAAGTGTCAAATTTTAATAAATTTATTTGAAATCAACTTCGATTTTTTTTGATTTTGATGAGTATTTTGGTTGTAGGATCTATATTTGACTAAATTTAGATGAAAATAACTTCAATTTTCTTGGATGTAGACAAGATTTTTGTCAAATTTTAATAAAATCATTTGAAATGAACTTCGAATTTTTTGGATTTTGTTGAGTATTTTTGTTGTAGGATCTATATTTGATCAAATTTAGATGAAAATAACTTCAATTTTGTTGGATTATGAAAAAAAAATTAGTTGGAAATGTCAAATTTTAATAAATTTATTTGAAATCAACTTCGATTTTTTTGGATTTTGTTGAGTATTTTTGTTGTAGGATCTATATTTGAGTAAATTTAGATGAAAATAACTTCAATTTTTTGGATTATGAAAAAAAATTTAGTTGGAAGTGTCAAATTTTAATAAATTTATTTGAAATCAACTTCGATTTTTTTGGATTTTGTTGAGTATTTTTGTTGTAGGATCTATATTTGAGTAAATTTAGATGAAAATAACTTCAATTTTGTTGGATTGTGAAAAAAAATTTAGTTGGAAGTGTCAAATTTTAATAAATTTATTTGAAATCAACTTCGATTTTTTTGGATTTTGTTGAGTATTTTTGTTGTAGGGTCTATATTTGAGTAAATTTAGATGAAAATAACTTCAATTTTTTGGATTTTGACAAGATTTTGGTCAAATTTTAATAAATTCATTTGAAATCAACTTCGATTTTTTTGGATTTTGTTGCGTATTTTGGTTGTAGGATCTATATTTGACTAAATTTAGATGAAAATAACTTCAATTTTGTTGGATTATGAAAAAAAATTTAGTTGGAAGTGTCAAATTTTAATAAATTTATTTGAAATCAACTTCGATTTTTTTAGATTTTGTTGAGCATTTTTGTTGTAGGATCTATATTTGAGTAAATTTAGATGAAAATAACTTCAATTTTTTGGATTTTGACCAGATTTTGGTCAAATTTTAATAAAATCATTTGAAATCAACTTCGATTTTTTTGGATTTTGATGAGTATTTTGGTTGTAGGATCTATATTTGACTAAATTTAGATGAAAATAACATCAATTTTGTTGGATTATAAAAAAAATTTTAGTTGGAAGTGTCAAATTTTAATAAATTCATATGAAATCAACTTCGATTTTTTTTTATTTTGTCGAGTATTTTTGTTGTAGGATCTATATTTGAGTAAATTTAGATGAAAATAAATTTAATTTTGTTGGATTATGAAAAAAAATTTAGTTGGAAGGGTCAAATTTTAATAAATTTATTTGAAATCAACTTCGATTTTTTTGGATTTTGTTGAGTATTTTGGTTGTAGGATCTATATTTGAGTAAATTTAGATGAAAATAACTTCAATTTTGTTGGATTGTGAAAAAAATTTTAGTTGGAAGTGTCAAATTTTAATAAATTTATTTGAAAGCAACTTCGATTTTTTTGGATTTTGTTGAGTATTTTTGTTGTAGGATCTATATTTGAGTAAATTTAGATGAAAATAACTTCAATTTTGTTGGATTGTGAATAAAATTTTAGTTGGAAGTGTCAAGTTTTATTAAATTTATTTGAAATTAACTTCGATTTTTTTGGATTTTGATGAGTATTTTTGTTGTAGGATCTATATTTGAGTAAATTTAGATGAAAATAACTTCAATTTTGTTGGATTGTGAAAAAAATTTTAGTTGGAAGTGTCAAATTTTAATAAATTTATTTGAAAGCAACTTCGATTTTTTTGGATTTTGTTGAGTATTTTTGTTGTAGGATCTATATTTGAGTAAATTTAGATGAAAATAACTTCAATTTTGTTGGATTGTGAAAAAAATTTTAGTTGGAAGTGTCAAGTTTTATTAAATTTATTTGAAATCAACTTCGATTTTTTTGGATTTTGATGAGTATTTTGGTTGTAGGATCTATATTTGACTAAATTTAGATGAAAATAACTTCAATTTTCTTGGATGTAGACAAGATTTTTATCAAATTTTAATAAAATCATTTGAAATCAACATCGATTTTTTTGGATTTTGTTGCGTATTTTGGTTGTAGGATCTATATTTGAGTAAATTTAGATGAAAATAACTTCAATTTTTTGGATTTTGACAAGATTTTGGTCAAATTTTAATAAATTCATTTGAAATCAACTTCGATTTTTTTGGATTTTGTTGCGTATTTTGGTTGTAGGATCTATATTTGACTAAATTTAGATGAAAATAACTTCAATTTTGTTGGATTATGAAAAAAATTGTAGTTGGAAGTGTCAAATTTTAATAAATTTATTTGAAATCAACTTCGATTTTTTTAGATTTTGTTGAGCATTTTTGTTGTAGGATCTATATTTGAGTAAATTTAGATGAAAATAAATTCAATTTTGTTGGATTATGAAAAAAAATTTAGTTGGAAGTGTCAAATTTTAATAAATTTATTTGAAATCAACTTCGATTTTGTTGGATTTTGATGAGTATTTTGGTTGTAGGATCTATATTTGACTAAATTTAGATGAAAATAACTTCAATTTTCTTGGATGTAGACAAGATTTTTGTCAAATTTTAATAAATTCACTTGAAATCAACGTCGATTTTTTTGGATTTTGTTGAGTATTCTTGTTGTAGGATCTATATTTGATTAAATTTAGATGAAAATAACTTTAATTTTTTTGGATTGTGAAAAAAACTTATTTGGAAGTGTCAAATTTTAATAATATTATTTGAAACCAACTTCGATTTTTTTAGATTTTATTGAGTATTTTTGTTGTGGGATCTATATTTGAGTAAATTTAGATGAAAATAACATCAATTTTTTGGATTGTGAAAAAAATTTTCGTTGGAAGTGTCGAATTTTTAAATTTATTTGAAATCAACTTCGATTATTTTGGATTTTGTTGAGTATTTTGGTTGTAGGATCTATATTTGAGTAAATTTAGATGAAAATAACTTCAATTTTTTGGATTTTGACAAGATTTTGGTCAAATTTTAATAAATTCATTTGAAATCAACTTCGATTTTTTTGGATTTTGTTGCGTATTTTGGTTGTAGGATCTATATTTGAGTAAATTTAGATGAAAATAACTTCAATTTTGTTGGATTATGAAAAAAATTTTAGTTGGAAGTGTCGAATTTTTAAATTTATTTGAAATCAACTTCGATTAGTTTGGATTTTGTTGAGTATTTTTGTTGTAGAATCTATATTTGAGTAGATTTAGATGAAAATAACTCCAATTTTGTTGGATTATGAAAAAAAAATTTAGTTGGAAATGTCAAATTTTAATAAATTTATTTGAAATCAACTTCGATTTTTTTGGATTTTGATGAGTATTTTGGTTGTAGGATCTATATTTGACTAAATTTAGATGAAAATAACTTCAATTTTCTTGGATGTAGACAAGATTTTTATCAAATTTTAATAAAATCATTTGAAATCAACATCGATTTTTTTGGATTTTGTTGCGTATTTTGGTTGTAGGATCTATATTTGAGTAAATTTAGATGAAAATAACATCAATTTTTTGGATTGTGAAAAAAATTTTAGTTGGAAGTGTCGAATTTTTAAATTTATTTGAAATCAACTTCGATTATTTTGGATTTTGTTGAGTATTTTGGTTGTAGGATCTATATTTGAGTAAATTTAGATGAAAATAACTTCAATTTTTTGGATGTAGACAAGATTTTGGTCAAATTTTAATAAATTCATTTGAAATCAACTTCGATTTTTTTGGATTTTGTTGCGTATTTTGGTTGTAGGATCTATATTTGAGTAAATTTAGATGAAAATAACTTCAATTTTGTTGGATTATGAAAAAAATTTTAGTTGGAAGTGTCGAATTTTTAAATTTATTTGAAATCAACTTCGATTAGTTTGGATTTTGTTGAGTATTTTTGTTGTAGAATCTATATTTGAGTAGATTTAGATGAAAATAACTCCAATTTTGTTGGATTATGAAAAAAAAATTTAGTTGGAAATGTCAAATTTTAATAAATTTATTTGAAATCAACTTCGATTTTTTTGGATTTTGATGAGTATTTTGGTTGTAGGATCTATATTTGACTAAATTTAGATGAAAATAACTTCAATTTTCTTGGATGTAGACAAGATTTTTATCAAATTTTAATAAAATCATTTGAAATCAACATCGATTTTTTTGGATTTTGTTGCGTATTTTGGTTGTAGGATCTATATTTGAGTAAATTTAGATGAAAATAACATCAATTTTTTGGATTGTGAAAAAAATTTTAGTTGGAAGTGTCGAATTTTTAAATTTATTTGAAATCAACTTCGATTATTTTGGATTTTGTTGAGTATTTTGGTTGTAGGATCTATATTTGAGTAAATTTAGATGAAAATAACTTCAATTTTTTGGATTTTGACAAGATTTTGGTCAAATTTTAATAAATTCATTTGAAATCAACTTCGATTTTTTTGGATTTTGTTGCGTATTTTGGTTGTAGGATCTATATTTGAGTAAATTTAGATGAAAATAACTTCAATTTTGTTGGATTATGAAAAAAATTTTAGTTGGAAGTGTCGAATTTTTAAATTTATTTGAAATCAACTTCGATTATTTTGGATTTTGTTGAGTATTTTTGTTGTAGAATCTATATTTGAGTAGATTTAGATGAAAATAACTTCAATTTTTTGGATTGTGAAAAAAAGTTTTAGTTGGAAGGGTCAAATTTTAATAAATTTATTTGAAATCAACTTTGATTTTTTTGGATTTTGTTGAGTATTTTTGGTGTAGGGTCTATATTTGAGTAAATTTAGATGAAAATAACTTCAATTTTGTTGGATGTAGACAAAGTTTTTGTCAAATTCTAATAAAATCATTTGAAATCAACTTCGATTTTTCTGAATTTTGTTGAGTATTTTTGTTGTAGGATCTATATTTGATTAAATTTAGATGAAAATAACTTCAATTTTGTTGGATTATGAAAAAAAAATTTAGTTGGAAATGTCAAATTTTAATAAATTTATTTGAAATCAACTTCGATTTTTTTGGATTTTGATGAGTATTTTGGTTGTAGGATCTATATTTGACTAAATTTAGATGAAAATAACATCAATTTTGTTGGATTATGAAAAAAATTTTAGTTGGAAGTGTCAAATTTTAATAAATTTATTTGAAATCAACTTCGATTTTTTTAGATTTTGTTGAGCATTTTTGTTGTAGGATCTATATTTGAGTAAATTTAGATGAAAATAACTTCAATTTTTTGGATTTTGACCAGATTTTGGTCAAATTTTAATAAAATCATTTGAAATCAACCTCGATTTTTTTGGATTTTGATGAGTATTTTGGTTGTAGGATCTATATTTGACTAAATTTAGATGAAAATAACTTCAATTTTGTTGGATTATGAAAAAAAATTTAGTTGGAAGGGTCAAATTTTAATAAATTTATTTGAAATCAACTTCGATTTTTTTGGATTTTGTTGAGTATTTTTGTTGTAGGATCTATATTTGATTAAATTTAGATGAAAATAACATCAATTTTTTGGATTGTGAAAAAAATTTTAGTTGGAAGTGTCGAATTTTTAAATTTATTTGAAATCAACTTCGATTATTTTGGATTTTGTTGAGTATTTTTGTTGTAGGATCTATATTTGAGTAGATTTAGATGAAAATAACTTCAATTTTTTGGATTGTGAAAAAAAGTTTTAGTTGGAAGGGTCAAATTTTAATAAATTTATTTGAAATCAACTTCGATTTTTTTTGGATTTTGTTGAGTATTTTTGGTGTAGGGTCTATATTTGAGTAAATTTAGATGAAAATAACTTCAATTTTGTTGGATGTAGACATAGTTTTTGTCAAATTCTAATAAAATCATTTGAAATCAACTTCGATTTTTCTGAATTTTGTTGAGTATTTTTGTTGTAGGATCTATATTTGATTAAATTTAGATGAAAATAACTTCAATTTTTTGGATTTTGACAAGATTTTGGTCAAATTTTAATAAATTCATTTGAAATCAACTTCGATTTTTTTGGATTTTGTTGCGTATTTTGGTTGTAGGATCTATATTTGACTAAATTTAGATGAAAATAACTTCAATTTTGTTGGATTATGAAAAAAAAATTTAGTTGGAAATGTCAAATTTTAATAAATTTATTTGAAATCAACTTCGATTTTTTTGGATTTTGATGAGTATTTTGGTTGTAGGATCTATATTTGACTAAATTTAGATGAAAATAACTTCAATTTTCTTGGATGTAGACAAGATTTTTATCAAATTTTAATAAAATCATTTGAAATCAACATCGATTTTTTTGGATTTTGTTGCGTATTTTGGTTGTAGAATCTATATTTGAGTAAATTTAGATGAAAATAACTTCAATTTTTTGGATTTTGACAAGATTTTGGTCAAATTTTAATAAATTCATTTGAAATCAACTTCGATTTTTTTGGATTTTGTTGCGTATTTTGGTTGTAGGATCTATATTTGACTAAATTTAGATGAAAATAACTTCAATTTTGTTGGATTATGAAAAAAATTGTAGTTGGAAGTGTCAAATTTTAATAAATTTATTTGAAATCAACTTCGATTTTTTTAGATTTTGTTGAGCATTTTTGTTGTAGGATCTATATTTGAGTAAATTTAGATGAAAATAAATTCAATTTTGTTGGATTATGAAAAAAAATTTAGTTGGAAGTGTCAAATTTTAATAAATTTATTTGAAATCAACTTCGATTTTGTTGGATTTTGATGAGTATTTTGGTTGTAGGATCTATATTTGACTAAATTTAGATGAAAATAACTTCAATTTTCTTGGATGTAGACAAGATTTTTGTCAAATTTTAATAAATTCACTTGAAATCAACGTCGATTTTTTTGGATTTTGTTGAGTATTCTTGTTGTAGGATCTATATTTGATTAAATTTAGATGAAAATAACTTTAATTTTTTTGGATTGTGAAAAAAACTTATTTGGAAGTGTCAAATTTTAATAATATTATTTGAAACCAACTTCGATTTTTTTAGATTTTATTGAGTATTTTTGTTGTGGGATCTATATTTGAGTAAATTTAGATGAAAATAACATCAATTTTTTGGATTGTGAAAAAAATTTTCGTTGGAAGTGTCGAATTTTTAAATTTATTTGAAATCAACTTCGATTATTTTGGATTTTGTTGAGTATTTTGGTTGTAGGATCTATATTTGAGTAAATTTAGATGAAAATAACTTCAATTTTTTGGATTTTGACAAGATTTTGGTCAAATTTTAATAAATTCATTTGAAATCAACTTCGATTTTTTTGGATTTTGTTGCGTATTTTGGTTGTAGGATCTATATTTGAGTAAATTTAGATGAAAATAACTTCAATTTTGTTGGATTATGAAAAAAATTATAGTTGGAAGTGTCGAATTTTTAAATTTATTTGAAATCAACTTCGATTAGTTTGGATTTTGTTGAGTATTTTTGTTGTAGAATCTATATTTGAGTAGATTTAGATGAAAATAACTCCAATTTTGTTGGATTATGAAAAAAAAATTTAGTTGGAAATGAAAATTTTAATAAATTGATTTGAAATCAACTTCGATTTTTTTGGATTTTGATGAGTATTTTGGTTGTAGGATCTATATTTGACTAAATTTAGATGAAAATAACTTCAATTTTCTTGGATGTAGACAAGATTTTTATCAAATTTTAATAAAATCATTTGAAATCAACATCGATTTTTTTGGATTTTGTTGCGTATTTTGGTTGTAGGATCTATATTTGAGTAAATTTAGATGAAAATAACATCAATTTTTTGGATTGTGAAAAAAATTTTAGTTGGAAGTGTCGAATTTTTAAATTTATTTGAAATCAACTTCGATTATTTTGGATTTTGTTGAGTATTTTGGTTGTAGGATCTATATTTGAGTAAATTTAGATGAAAATAACTTCAATTTTGTTGGATTATGAAAAAAATTTTAGTTGGAAGTGTCGAATTTTTAAATTTATTTGAAATCAACTTCGATTATTTTGGATTTTGTTGAGTATTTTTGTTGTAGAATCTATATTTGAGTAGATTTAGATGAAAATAACATCAATTTTTTGGATTGTGAAAAAAAGTTTTAGTTGGAAGGGTCAAATTTTAATAAATTTATTTGAAATCAACTTCGATTTTTTTGGATTTTGTTGAGTATTTTTGGTGTAGGGTCTATATTTGAGTAAATTTAGATGAAAATAACTTCAATTTTGTTGGATGTAGACAAAGTTTTTGTCAAATTCTAATAAAATCATTTGAAATCAACTTCGATTTTTCTGAATTTTGTTGAGTATTTTTGTTGTAGGATCTATATTTGATTAAATTTAGATGAAAATAACTTCAATTTTGTTGGATTATGAAAAAAAAATTTTGTTGGAAATGTCAAATTTTAATAAATTTATTTGAAATCAACTTCGATTTTTTTGGATTTTGATAAGTATTTTGGTTGTAGGATCTATATTTGACTAAATTTAGATGAAAATAACATCAATTTTGTTGGATTATGAAAAAAATTTTAGTTGGAAGTGTCAAATTTTAATAAATTTATTTGAAATCAACTTCGATTTTTTTAGATTTTGTTGAGCATTTTTGTTGTAGGATCTATATTTGAGTAAATTTAGATGAAAATAACTTCAATTTTTTGGATTTTGACCAGATTTTGGTCAAATTTTAATAAAATCATTTGAAATCAACCTCGATTTTTTTGGATTTTGATGAGTATTTTGGTTGTAGGATCTATATTTGACTAAATTTAGATGAAAATAACTTCAATTTTGTTGGATTATGAAAAAAAATTTAGTTGGAAGGGTCAAATTTTAATAAATTTATTTGAAATCAACTTCGATTTTTTTGGATTTTGTTGAGTATTTTTGTTGTAGGATCTATATTTGATTAAATTTAGATGAAAATAACTTCAATTTTTTTGGATTGTGGAAAAAACTTATTTGGAAGTGTCAAATTTTAATAATATTATTTGAAACCAACTTCGATTTTTTTGGATTTTATTGAGTATTTTTGTTGTGGGATCTATATTTGAGTAAATTTAGATGAAAATAACATCAATTTTTTGGATTGTGAAAAAAATTTTAGTTGGAAGTGTCGAATTTTTAAATTTATTTGAAATCAACTTCGATTATTTTGGATTTTGTTGAGTATTTTGGTTGTAGGATCTATATTTGAGTAAATTTAGATGAAAATAACTTCAATTTTTTGGATTTTGACAAGATTTTGGTCAAATTTTAATAAATTCATTTGAAATCAACTTCGATTTTTTTTGATTTTGTTGCGTATTTTGGTTGTAGGATCTATATTTGAGTAAATTTAGATGAAAATAACTTCAATTTTGTTGGATTATGAAAAAAATTTTAGTTGGAAGTGTCGAATTTTTAAATTTATTTGAAATCAACTTCGATTATTTTGGATTTTGTTGAGTATTTTTGTTGTAGGATCTATATTTGAGTAGATTTAGATGAAAATAACTTCAATTTTTTGGATTTTGACAAGATTTTGGTCAAATTTTAATAAATTCATTTGAAATCAACTTCGATTTTTTTGGATTTTGATGTGTATTTTGGTTGTAGGATCTATATTTGACTAAATTTAGATGAAAATAACATCAATTTTGTTGGATTATAAAAAAAATTTTAGTTGGAAGTGTCAAATTTTAATAAATTCATATGAAATCAACTTCGATTTTTTTTGATTTTGTCGAGTATTTTTGTTGTAGGATCTATATTTGAGTAAATTTAGATGAAAATAAATTTAATTTTGTTGGATTATGAAAAAAAATTTAGTTGGAAGGGTCAAATTTTAATAAATTTATTTGAAATCAACTACGATTTTTTTGGATTTTGTTGAGTATTTTTGTTGTAGGATCTATATTTGAGTAAATTTAGATGAAAATAACTTCAATTTTGTTGGATTGTGAAAAAAATTTTAGTTGGAAGTGTCAAATTTTAATAAATTTATTTGAAAGCAACTTCGATTTTTTTGGATTTTGTTGAGTATTTTTGTTGTAGGATCTATATTTGAGTAAATTTAGATGAAAATAACTTCAATTTTGTTGGATTGTGAATAAAATTTTAGTTGGAAGTGTCAAGTTTTATTAAATTTATTTGAAATCAACTTCGATTTTTTTGGATTTTGATGAGTATTTTGGTTGTAGGATCTATATTTGACTAAATTTAGATGAAAATAACTTCAATTTTCTTGGATGTAGACAAGATTTTTATCAAATTTTAATAAAATCATTTGAAATCAACATCGATTTTTTTGGATTTTGTTGCGTATTTTGGTTGTAGGATCTATATTTGAGTAAATTTAGATGAAAATAACTTCAATTTTTTGGATTTTGACAAGATTTTGGTCAAATTTTAATAAATTCATTTGAAATCAACTTCGATTTTTTTGGATTTTGATGAATATTTTTGTTGTAGGATCTATATTTGAGTAAATTTAGATGAAAATAACTTCAATTTTGTTGGATTGTGAAAAAAATTTTAGTTGGAAGTGTCAAATTTTAATAAATTTATTTGAAAGCAACTTCGATTTTTTTGGATTTTGTTGAGTATTTTTGTTGTAGGATCTATATTTGACTAAATTTAGATGAAAATAACTTCAATTTTCTTGGATGTAGACAAGATTTTTGTCAAATTTTAATAAATTCACTTGAAATCAACGTCGATTTTTTTGGATTTTGTTGAGTATTCTTGTTGTAGGATCTATATTTGATTAAATTTAGATGAAAATAACTTTAATTTTTTTGGATTGTGAAAAAAACTTATTTGGAAGTGTCAAATTTTAATAATATTATTTGAAACCAACTTCGATTTTTTTGGATTTTATTGAGTATTTTTGTTGTGGGATCTATATTTGAGTAAATTTAGATGAAAATAACATCAATTTTTTGGATTGTGAAAAAAATTTTTGTTGGAAGTGTCGAATTTTTAAATTTATTTGAAATCAACTTCGATTATTTTGGATTTTGCTGAGTATTTTGGTTGTAGGATCTATATTTGAGTAAATTTAGATGAAAATAACATCAATTTTTTGGATTGTGAAAAAAATTTTAGTTGGAAGTGTCGAATTTTTAAATTTATTTGAAATCAACTTCGATTATTTTGGATTTTGTTGAGTATTTTTGTTGTAGGATCTATATTTGAGTAGATTTAGATGAAAATAACTTCAATTTTTTGGATTTTGACAAGATTTTGGTCAAATTTTAATAAATTCATTTGAAATCAACATCGATTTTTTTGGATTTTGTTGCGTATTTTGGTTGTAGGATCTATATTTGAGTAAATTTAGATGAAAATAACTTCAATTTTTTGGATTTTGACAAGATTTTGGTCAAATTTTAATAAATTCATTTGAAATCAACTTCGATTTTTTTGGATTTTGTTGCGTATTTTGGTTGTAGGATCTATATTTGACTAAATTTAGATGAAAATAACTTCAATTTTCTTGGATGTAGACAAGATTTTTGTCAAATTTTAATAAATTCACTTGAAATCAACGTCGATTTTTTTGGATTTTGTTGAGTATTCTTGTTGTAGGATCTATATTTGATTAAATTTAGATGAAAATAACTTTAATTTTTTTGGATTGTGAAAAAAACTTATTTGGAAGTGTCAAATTTTAATAATATTATTTGAAACCAACTTCGATTTTTTTGGATTTTATTGAGTATTTTTGTTGTGGGATCTATATTTGAGTAAATTTAGATGAAAATAACATCAATTTTTTGGATTGTGAAAAAAATTTTCGTTGGAAGTGTCGAATTTTTAAATTTATTTGAAATCAACTTCGATTATTTTGGATTTTGTTGAGTATTTTGGTTGTAGGATCTATATTTGAGTAAATTTAGATGAAAATAACTTCAATTTTTTGGATTTTGACAAGATTTTGGTCAAATTTTAATAAATTTATTTGAAATCAACTTCGATTTTTTTGGATTTTGTTGCGTATTTTGGTTGTAGGATCTATATTTGAGTAAATTTAGATGAAAATAACTTCAATTTTGTTGGATTATGAAAAAAATTATAGTTGGAAGTGTCGAATTTTTAAATTTATTTGAAATCAACTTCGATTATTTTGGATTTTGTTGAGTATTTTTGTTGTAGAATCTATATTTGAGTAGATTTAGATGAAAATAACTCCAATTTTGTTGGATTATGAAAAAAAAATTTAGTTGGAAATGAAAATTTTAATAAATTGATTTGAAATCAACTTCGATTTTTTTGGATTTTGATGAGTATTTTGGTTGTAGGATCTATATTTGACTAAATTTAGATGAAAATAACTTCAATTTTCTTGGATGTAGACAAGATTTTTATCAAATTTTAATAAAATCATTTGAAATCAACATCGATTTTTTTGGATTTTGTTGCGTATTTTGGTTGTAGGATCTATATTTGAGTAAATTTAGATGAAAATAACATCAATTTTTTGGATTGTGAAAAAAATTTTAGTTGGAAGTGTCGAATTTTTAAATTTATTTGAAATCAACTTCGATTATTTTGGATTTTGTTGAGTATTTTGGTTGTAGGATCTATATTTGAGTAAATTTAGATGAAAATAACTTCAATTTTTTGGATTTTGACAAGATTTTGGTCAAATTTTAATAAATTCATTTGAAATCAACTTCGATTTTTTGGATTTTGTTGCGTATTTTGGTTGTAGGATCTATATTTGAGTAAATTTAGATGAAAATAACATCAATTTTTTGGATTGTGAAAAAAATTTTAGTTGGAAGTGTCGAATTTTTAAATTTATTTGAAATCAACTTCGATTATTTTGGATTTTGTTGAGTATTTTGGTTGTAGGATCTATATTTGAGTAAATTTAGATGAAAATAACTTCAATTTTTTGGATTTTGACAAGATTTTGGTCAAATTTTAATAAATTCATTTGAAATCAACTTCGATTTTTTGGATTTTGTTGCGTATTTTGGTTGTAGGATCTATATTTGAGTAAATTTAGATGAAAATAACTTCAATTTTGTTGGATTATGAAAAAAATTTTAGTTGGAAGTGTCGAATTTTTAAATTTATTTGAAATCAACTTCGATTATTTTGGATTTTGTTGAGTATTTTTGTTGTAGAATCTATATTTGAGTAGATTTAGATGAAAATAACATCAATTTTTTGGATTGTGAAAAAAAGTTTTAGTTGGAAGGGTCAAATTTTAATAAATTTATTTGAAATCAACTTCGATTTTTTTGGATTTTGTTGAGTATTTTTGTTGTAGGATCTATATTTGATTAAATTTAGATGAAAATAACTTCAATTTTTTTGGATTGTGGAAAAAACTTATTTGGAAGTGTCAAATTTTAATAATATTATTTGAAACCAACTTCGATTTTTTTGGATTTTATTGAGTATTTTTGTTGTGGGATCTATATTTGAGTAAATTTAGATGAAAATAACATCAATTTTTTGGATTGTGAAAAAAATTTTAGTTGGAAGTGTCGAATTTTTAAATTTATTTGAAATCAACTTCGATTATTTTGGATTTTGTTGAGTATTTTGGTTGTAGGATCTATATTTGAGTAAATTTAGATGAAAATAACTTCAATTTTTTGGATTTTGACAAGATTTTGGTCAAATTTTAATAAATTCATTTGAAATCAACTTCAATTTTTTTTGATTTTGTTGCGTATTTTGGTTGTAGGATCTATATTTGAGTAAATTTAGATGAAAATAACTTCAATTTTGTTGGATTATGAAAAAAATTTTAGTTGGAAGTGTCGAATTTTTAAATTTATTTGAAATCAACTTCGATTATTTTGGATTTTGTTGAGTATTTTTGTTGTAGGATCTATATTTGAGTAGATTTAGATGAAAATAACTTCAATTTTTTGGATTTTGACAAGATTTTGGTCAAATTTTAATAAATTCATTTGAAATCAACTTCGATTTTTTTGGATTTTGATGTGTATTTTGGTTGTAGGATCTATATTTGACTAAATTTAGATGAAAATAACATCAATTTTGTTGGATTATAAAAAAAATTTTAGTTGGAAGTGTCAAATTTTAATAAATTCATATGAAATCAACTTCGATTTTTTTTGATTTTGTCGAGTATTTTTGTTGTAGGATCTATATTTGAGTAAATTTAGATGAAAATAAATTTAATTTTGTTGGATTATGAAAAAAAATTTAGTTGGAAGGGTCAAATTTTAATAAATTTATTTGAAATCAACTACGATTTTTTTGGATTTTGTTGAGTATTTTTGTTGTAGGATCTATATTTGAGTAAATTTAGATGAAAATAACTTCAATTTTGTTGGATTGTGAAAAAAATTTTAGTTGGAAGTGTCAAATTTTAATAAATTTATTTGAAAGCAACTTCGATTTTTTTGGATTTTGTTGAGTATTTTTGTTGTAGGATCTATATTTGAGTAAATTTAGATGAAAATAACTTCAATTTTGTTGGATTGTGAATAAAATTTTAGTTGGAAGTGTCAAGTTTTATTAAATTTATTTGAAATCAACTTCGATTTTTTTGGATTTTGATGAGTATTTTGGTTGTAGGATCTATATTTGACTAAATTTAGATGAAAATAACTTCAATTTTCTTGGATGTAGACAAGATTTTTATCAAATTTTAATAAAATCATTTGAAATTAACATCGATTTTTTTGGATTTTGTTGCGTATTTTGGTTGTAGGATCTATATTTGAGTAAATTTAGATGAAAATAACTTCAATTTTTTGGATTTTGACAAGATTTTGGTCAAATTTTAATAAATTCATTTGAAATCAACTTCGATTTTTTTGGATTTTGATGAGTATTTTTGTTGTAGGATCTATATTTGAGTAAATTTAGATGAAAATAACTTCAATTTTGTTGGATTGTGAAAAAAATTTTAGTTGGAAGTGTCAAATTTTAATAAATTTATTTGAAAGCAACTTCGATTTTTTTGGATTTTGTTGAGTATTTTTGTTGTAGGATCTATATTTGACTAAATTTAGATGAAAATAACTTCAATTTTCTTGGATGTAGACAAGATTTTTGTCAAATTTTAATAAATTCACTTGAAATCAACGTCGATTTTTTTGGATTTTGTTGAGTATTCTTGTTGTAGGATCTATATTTGATTAAATTTAGATGAAAATAACTTTAATTTTTTTGGATTGTGAAAAAAACTTATTTGGAAGTGTCAAATTTTAATAATATTATTTGAAACCAACTTCGATTTTTTTGGATTTTATTGAGTATTTTTGTTGTGGGATCTATATTTGAGTAAATTTAGATGAAAATAACATCAATTTTTTGGATTGTGAAAAAAATTTTTGTTGGAAGTGTCGAATTTTTAAATTTATTTGAAATCAACTTCGATTATTTTGGATTTTGCTGAGTATTTTGGTTGTAGGATCTATATTTGAGTAAATTTAGATGAAAATAACTTCAATTTTTTGGATTTTGACAAGATTTTGGTCAAATTTTAATAAATTCATTTGAAATCAACTTCGATTTTTTTGGATTTTGTTGCGTATTTTGGTTGTAGGATCTATATTTGAGTAAATTTAGATGAAAATAACATCAATTTTGTTGGATTATAAAAAAAATTTTAGTTGGAAGTGTCAAATTTTAATAAATTCATATGAAATCAACTTCGATTTTTTTTTATTTTGTCGAGTATTTTTGTTGTAGGATCTATATTTGAGTAAATTTAGATGAAAATAAATTTAATTTTGTTGGATTATGAAAAAAAATTTAGTTGGAAGGGTCAAATTTTAATAAATTTATTTGAAATCAACTACGATTTTTTTGGATTTTGTTGAGTATTTTTGTTGTAGAATCTATATTTGAGTAGATTTAGATGAAAATAACTCCAATTTTGTTGGATTATGAAAAAAAAATTTAGTTGGAAATGAAAATTTTAATAAATTTATTTGAAATCAACTTCGATTTTTTTGGATTTTGTTGCGTATTTTGGTTGTAGGATCTATATTTGAGTAAATTTAGATGAAAATAACTTCAATTTTGTTGGATTATGAAAAAAATTTTAGTTGGAAGTGTCGAA
The DNA here is from genome assembly GCA_946251845.1 of Andrena fulva. Classification (NCBI taxonomy): domain Eukaryota; kingdom Metazoa; phylum Arthropoda; class Insecta; order Hymenoptera; family Andrenidae; genus Andrena; species Andrena fulva. Next base: position 2,523,290 of record CAMITZ010000003.1, on the reverse strand, counting down.
TTTTTAAATTTATTTGAAATCAACTTCGATTATTTTGGATTTTGTTGAGTATTTTTGTTGTAGAATCTATATTTGAGTAGATTTAGATGAAAATAACTCCAATTTTGTTGGATTATGAAAAAAAAATTTAGTTGGAAATGAAAATTTTAATAAATTTATTTGAAATCAACTTCGATTTTTTTGAATTTTGATGAGTATTTTGGTTGTAGGATCTATATTTGACTAAATTTAGATGAAAATAACTTCAATTTTCTTGGATGTAGACAAGATTTTTATCAAATTTTAATAAAATCATTTGAAATCAACATCGATTTTTTTGGATTTTGTTGCGTATTTTGGTTGTAGGATCTATATTTGAGTAAATTTAGATGAAAATAACATCAATTTTTTGGATTGTGAAAAAAATTTTAGTTGGAAGTGTCGAATTTTTAAATTTATTTGAAATCAACTTCGATTATTTTGGATTTTGTTGAGTATTTTGGTTGTAGGATCTATATTTGAGTAAATTTAGATGAAAATAACTTCAATTTTTTGGATTTTGACAAGATTTTGGTCAAATTTTAATAAATTCATTTGAAATCAACTTCGATTTTTTTGGATTTTGTTGCGTATTTTGGTTGTAGGATCTATATTTGAGTAAATTTAGATGAAAATAACTTCAATTTTTTGGATTTTGACAAGATTTTGGTCAAATTTTAATAAATTCATTTGAAATCAACTTCGATTTTTTTGGATTTTGTTGCGTATTTTGGTTGTAGGATCTATATTTGACTAAATTTAGATGAAAATAACTTCAATTTTGTTGGATTATGAAAAAAATTGTAGTTGGAAGTGTCAAATTTTAATAAATTTATTTGAAATCAACTTCGATTTTTTTAGATTTTGTTGAGCATTTTTGTTGTAGGATCTATATTTGAGTAAATTTAGATGAAAATAAATTCAATTTTGTTGGATTATGAAAAAAAATTTAGTTGGAAGTGTCAAATTTTAATAAATTTATTTGAAATCAACTTCGATTTTGTTGGATTTTGATGAGTATTTTGGTTGTAGGATCTATATTTGACTAAATTTAGATGAAAATAACTTCAATTTTCTTGGATGTAGACAAGATTTTTGTCAAATTTTAATAAATTCACTTGAAATCAACGTCGATTTTTTTGGATTTTGTTGAGTATTCTTGTTGTAGGATCTATATTTGATTAAATTTAGATGAAAATAACTTTAATTTTTTTGGATTGTGAAAAAAACTTATTTGGAAGTGTCAAATTTTAATAATATTATTTGAAACCAACTTCGATTTTTTTGGATTTTATTGAGTATTTTTGTTGTGGGATCTATATTTGAGTAAATTTAGATGAAAATAACATCAATTTTTTGGATTGTGAAAAAAATTTTTGTTGGAAGTGTCGAATTTTTAAATTTATTTGAAATCAACTTCGATTATTTTGGATTTTGCTGAGTATTTTGGTTGTAGGATCTATATTTGAGTAAATTTAGATGAAAATAACTTCAATTTTTTGGATTTTGACAAGATTTTGGTCAAATTTTAATAAATTCATTTGAAATCAACTTCGATTTTTTTGGATTTTGTTGCGTATTTTGGTTGTAGGATCTATATTTGAGTAAATTTAGATGAAAATAACTTCAATTTTGTTGGATTATGAAAAAAAATTTAGTTGGAAGTGTCGAATTTTTAAATTTATTTGAAATCAACTTCGATTATTTTGGATTTTGTTGAGTATTTTTGTTGTAGAATCTATATTTGAGTAGATTTAGATGAAAATAACATCAATTTTTTGGATTGTGAAAAAAATTTTAGTTGGAAGTGTCGAATTTTTAAATTTATTTGAAATCAACTTCGATTATTTTGGATTTTGTTGAGTATTTTGGTTGTAGGATCTATATTTGAGTAAATTTAGATGAAAATAACTTCAATTTTGTTGGATTATGAAAAAAATTTTAGTTGGAAGTGTCGAATTTTTAAATTTATTTGAAATCAACTTCGATTATTTTGGATTTTGTTGAGTATTTTTGGTGTAGGGTCTATATTTGAGTAAATTTAGATGAAAATAACTTCAATTTTGTTGGATGTAGACAAAGTTTTTGTCAAATTCTAATAAAATCATTTGAAATCAACTTCGATTTTTCTGAATTTTGTTGAGTATTTTTGTTGTAGGATCTATATTTGATTAAATTTAGATGAAAATAACTTCAATTTTGTTGGATTATGAAAAAAAAATTTAGTTGGAAATGTCAAATTTTAATAAATTTATTTGAAATCAACTTCGATTTTTTTGGATTTTGATGAGTATTTTGGTTGTAGGATCTATATTTGACTAAATTTAGATGAAAATAACTTCAATTTTGTTGGATTATGAAAAAAATTTTAGTTGGAAGTGTCGAATTTTTAAATTTATTTGAAATCAACTTCGATTATTTTGAATTTTGTTGAGTATTTTTGGTGTAGGGTCTATATTTGAGTAAATTTAGATGAAAATAACTTCAATTTTGTTGGATGTAGACAAAGTTTTTGTCAAATTCTAATAAAATCATTTGAAATCAACTTCGATTTTTCCGAATTTTGTTGAGTATTTTTGTTGTAGGATCTATATTTGATTAAATTTAGATGAAAATAACTTCAATTTTGTTGGATTATGAAAAAAAAATTTAGTTGGAAATGTCAAATTTTAATAAATTTATTTGAAATCAACTTCGATTTTTTTGGATTTTGATGAGTATTTTGGTTGTAGGATCTATATTTGACTAAATTTAGATGAAAATAACATCAATTTTGTTGGATTATGAAAAAAATTTTAGTTGGAAGTGTCAAATTTTAATAAATTTATTTGAAATCAACTTCGATTTTTTTAGATTTTGTTGAGCATTTTTGTTGTAGGATCTATATTTGAGTAAATTTAGATGAAAATAACTTCAATTTTTTGGATTTTGACCAGATTTTGGTCAAATTTTAATAAATTCATTTGAAATCAACTTCGATTTTTTTGGATTTTGATGAGTATTTTGGTTGTAGGATCTATATTTGACTAAATTTAGATGAAAATAACTTCAATTTTTTTGGATTGTGAAAAAAACTTATTTGGAAGTGTCAAATTTTAATAATATTATTTGAAACCAACTTCGATTTTTTTGGATTTTATTGAGTATTTTTGTTGTGGGATCTATATTTGAGTAAATTTAGATGAAAATAACATCAATTTTTTGGATTGTGAAAAAAATTTTTGTTGGAAGTGTCGAATTTTTAAATTTATTTGAAATCAACTTCGATTATTTTGGATTTTGCTGAGTATTTTGGTTGTAGGATCTATATTTGAGTAAATTTAGATGAAAATAACTTCAATTTTTTGGATTTTGACAAGATTTTGGTCAAATTTTAATAAATTCATTTGAAATCAACTTCGATTTTTTTGGATTTTGTTGCGTATTTTGGTTGTAGGATCTATATTTGAGTAAATTTAGATGAAAATAACTTCAATTTTGTTGGATTATGAAAAAAATTTTAGTTGGAAGTGTCGAATTTTTAAATTTATTTGAAATCAACTTCGATTATTTTGGATTTTGTTGAGTATTTTTGTTGTAGAATCTATATTTGAGTAGATTTAGATGAAAATAACATCAATTTTTTGGATTGTGAAAAAAATTTTAGTTGGAAGTGTCGAATTTTTAAATTTATTTGAAATCAACTTCGATTATTTTGGATTTTGTTGAGTATTTTGGTTGTAGGATCTATATTTGAGTAAATTTAGATGAAAATAACTTCAATTTTGTTGGATTATGAAAAAAATTTTAGTTGGAAGTGTCGAATTTTTAAATTTATTTGAAATCAACTTCGATTATTTTGGATTTTGTTGAGTATTTTTGGTGTAGGGTCTATATTTGAGTAAATTTAGATGAAAATAACTTCAATTTTGTTGGATGTAGACAAAGTTTTTGTCAAATTCTAATAAAATCATTTGAAATCAACTTCGATTTTTCTGAATTTTGTTGAGTATTTTTGTTGTAGGATCTATATTTGATTAAATTTAGATGAAAATAACTTCAATTTTGTTGGATTATGAAAAAAAAATTTAGTTGGAAATGTCAAATTTTAATAAATTTATTTGAAATCAACTTCGATTTTTTTGGATTTTGATGAGTATTTTGGTTGTAGGATCTATATTTGACTAAATTTAGATGAAAATAACTTCAATTTTGTTGGATTATGAAAAAAATTTTAGTTGGAAGTGTCGAATTTTTAAATTTATTTGAAATCAACTTCGATTATTTTGAATTTTGTTGAGTATTTTTGGTGTAGGGTCTATATTTGAGTAAATTTAGATGAAAATAACTTCAATTTTGTTGGATGTAGACAAAGTTTTTGTCAAATTCTAATAAAATCATTTGAAATCAACTTCGATTTTTCTGAATTTTGTTGAGTATTTTTGTTGTAGGATCTATATTTGATTAAATTTAGATGAAAATAACTTCAATTTTGTTGGATTATGAAAAAAAAATTTAGTTGGAAATGTCAAATTTTAATAAATTTATTTGAAATCAACTTCGATTTTTTTGGATTTTGATGAGTATTTTGGTTGTAGGATCTATATTTGACTAAATTTAGATGAAAATAACATCAATTTTGTTGGATTATGAAAAAATTTTAGTTGGAAGTGTCAAATTTTAATAAATTTATTTGAAATCAACTTCGATTTTTTTAGATTTTGTTGAGCATTTTTGTTGTAGGATCTATATTTGAGTAAATTTAGATGAAAATAACTTCAATTTTTTGGATTTTGACCAGATTTTGGTCAAATTTTAATAAATTCATTTGAAATCAACTTCGATTTTTTTGGATTTTGATGAGTATTTTGGTTGTAGGATCTATATTTGACTAAATTTAGATGAAAATAACTTCAATTTTGTTGGATTGTGAAAAAAATTTTAGTTGGAAGTGTCAAATTTTAATAAATTTATTTGAAATCAACTTCGATTTTTTTGGATTTTGTAGAGTATTTTTGTTGTAGGATCTATATTTGAGAAAATTTAGATGAAAATAACTTCAATTTTGTTGGATTGTGAAAAAAATTTTAGTGGGAAGTGTCAAGTTTTATTAAATTTATTTGAAATCAACTTCGATTATTTTGGATTTTGTTGAGTATTTTGGTTGTAGGATCTATATTTGACTAAATTTAGATGAAAATAACTTCAATTTTCTTGGATGTAGACAAGATTTTTGTCAAATTTTAATAAATTCATATGAAATCAACTTCGATTTTTTTGGATTTTTTTGAGTATTTTTGTTGTAGGGTCTATATTTGAGTAAATTTAGATGAAAATAACTTCAATTTTGTTGGATTCTGAAAAAAATTTTAGTTGGAAATGTCAAATTTTAATAAATTTATTTGAAATCAACTTCGATTTTTTTGGATTTTGTTGAGTATTTTTGTTGTAGGATCTATATTTGAGTAAATTTAGATGAAAATAACTTCAATTTTGTTGGATTGTAAAAAAATTTTAGTTGGAAGTGTCAAATTTTAATAAATTTATTTGAAATCAACTTCGATTTTTTTGGATTTTGTTGAGTATTTTTGTTGTAGGATCTATATATGAGTAAATTTAGATGAAAATAACTTCAATTTTGTTGGATTGTGAAAAAAATTTTAGTTGGAAGTGTCTAATTTTAATAAATTTATTTGAAATCAACTTCGATTTTTTTGGATTTTGTTGAGTATTTTTGTTGTAGGATCTATATATGAGTAAATTTAGATGAAAATAACTTCAATTTTGTTGGATTGTGAAAAAAATTTTAGTTGGAAGTGTCAAATTTTAATAAATTTATTTGAAATCAACTTCGATTTTTTTGGATTTTGTAGAGTATTTTTGTTGTAGGATCTATATTTGAGAAAATTTAGATCAAAATAACTTCAATTTTGTTGGATTGTGAAAACAATTTTAGTGGGATGTGTCAAGTTTTATTAAATTTATTTGAAATCAACTTCGATTATTTTGGATTTTGTTGAGTATTTTTGTTGTAGGATCTATATTTGAGTAAATTTAGATGAAAATAAATTCAATTTTGTTGGATTAGGAAAAAAAATTTAGTTGGAAGTGCCAAATTTTAATAAATTTATTTGAAATCAACTTCGATTTTTTTGGATTTTGATGAGTATTTTGGTTGTAGGATCTATATTTGACTAAATTTAGATGAAAATAACTTCAATTGTCTTGGATGTAGACAAGATTTTTGTCAAATTTTAATAAATTCATTTGAAATCAACTTCGATTTTTTTGGATTTTGTTGAGTATTTTTGTTGTAGGATCTATATTTGAGTAAATTTAGATGAAAATAAATTTAATTTTGTTGGATTATGAAAAAAAATTTAGTTGGAAGTGTCAAATTTTAATAAATTTATTTGAAATCAACTTCGATTTTTTTAGATTTTGTTGCGAATTTTGGTTGTAGGATCTATATTTGAGTAAATTAAGATGAAAATAACTTCAATTTTGATGGATTATGAAAAAATTTTAGTTGGAAGTGTCAAATTTTAATAAATTCATATAAAATCAACTTCGATTTTTTTGGATTTTGTTGAGTATTTTTGTTGTAGGGTCTATATTTGAGTAAATTTAGATGAAAATAACTTCAATTTTGTTGGATTGTGAAAAAATTTTAGTTGGAAGTGTCATACTTTAATAAATTCATATGAAATCAACTTCGATTTTTTTGGATTTTGTCGAGAATTTTTGTTGTAGGATCTATATTTGATTAAATTTAGATGAAAATAACTTCAATTTTGTTGGATTCTGAAAAAAAATTTAGTTGGAAATGTCAAATTTTAATAAATTTATTTGAAATCAACTTCGATTTTTTTGGATTTTGTTGAGTATTTTTGTTGTAGGATCTATATTTGAGTAAATTTAGAGGAAAATAAATTCAATTTTGTTGGATTATGAAAAAAAATTTAGTTGGAAGTGCCAAATTTTAATAAATTTATTTGAAATCAACTTCGATTTTTTTGGATTTTGATGAGTATTTTTGTTGTAGGATCTATATATGAGTAAATTTAGATGAAAATAACTTCAATTTTGTTGGATTGTGAAAAAAAATTTAGTTGGAAGTGTCAAATTTTAATAAATTTATTTGAAATCAACTTCGATTTTTTTGGATTTTGTAGAGTATTTTTGTTGTAGGATCTATATTTGAGAAAATTTAGATGAAAATAACTTCAATTTTGTTGGATTGTGAAAAAAATTTTAGTGGGAAGTGTCAAGTTTTATTAAATTTATTTGAAATCAACTTCGATTATTTTGGATTTTGTTGAGTATTTTTGTTGTAGGATCTATATTTGAGTAAATTTAGATGAAAATAAATTCAATTTTGTTGGATTAGGACAAAAAATTTAGTTGGAAGTGCCAAATTTTAATAAATTTATTTGAAATCAATTTCGATTTTTTTGGATTTTGATGAGTATTTTGGTTGTAGGATCTATATTTGACTAAATTTAGATGAAAATAACTTCAATTGTCTTGGATGTAGACAAGATTTTTCTCAAATTTTAATAAATTCATTTGAAATCAACTTCGATTTTTTTGGATTTTGTTGAGTATTTTTGTTGTAGGATCTATATTTGAGTAAATTTAGATGAAAATAAATTTAATTTTGTTGGATTATGAAAAAATTTTAGTTGGAAGTGTCAAATTTTAATAAATTCATATAAAATCAACTTCGATTTTTTTTTTATTTTGTCGATTATTTTGGTTGTAGGATCTATATTTGACTAAATTTAGATGAAAATAACTTCAAGTTTTTGGATTTTGACAAGATTTTGGTCAAATTTTAATAAAATCATTTGAAATCAACTTCGATTTTTTGGATTTTGATGAGTATTTTGGTTGTAGGATCTATATTTTACTAAATTTAGATGAAAATAACTTCAATTTTCTTGGATGTAGACAAGATTTTTGTCAAATTTTACTAAATTCATTTGAAATCAACTTCGATTTTTTGGATTTTGATGAGTATTTTGGTTGTAGGATCTATATTTGACTAAATTTAGATGAAAATAACTTCAATTTTGTTGGATTATAAAAAAAATTTTAGTTGGAATTGTCAAATTTCAATAAATTCATATGAAATCAATTTCGATTTTTTTGGATTTTGTCGAGTATTTTGGTTGTAGGATCTATATTTGATTAAATTTAGAGGAAAATAACTTCAATTTTGTTGGATTGTGAAAAAAAATTTAGTTGGAAGTGTCAAATTTTAATAAATTTATTTGAAATCAACTTCGATTTTTTTTCGATTTTGTTGAGTATTTTTGTTGTAGGATCTATATTTGAGTAGATTTAGATGAAAATAACTTCAATTTTTTGGATTGTGAAAAAAAATTTATTTGGAAGGGTCAAATTTTAATAAATTTATTTAAAATCAACTTCGATTTTTTTGGATTTTGTTGAGTATTTTTGTTGTAGGGTCTATATTTGAGTAAATTTAGATGAAAATAACTTCAATTTTGTTGGATTATGAAAAAAATTTTAGTTGGAAGTGTCCAATTTTAATAAATTTATTTGAAATCAACTTCGATTTTTTGGGAGTTTGTTGAGTATTTTTGTTGTAGGATCTATATTTGAGTAAATTTAGATGAAAATAACTTCAATTTTTTGGATTGTGAAAAAATTTTAGTTGGAAGTGTCATACTTTAATAAATTCATATGAAATCAACTTCGATTTTTTTGGATTTTGTCGAGTATTTTTGTTGTAGGATCTATATTTGATTAAATTTAGATGAAAATAACTTCAATTTTGTTGAATTATGAAAAAATTTTAGTTGGAAGTGTCAAGTTTTATTAAATTTATTTGAAATCAACTTCGATTATTTTGGATTTTGTTGAGTATCTTTGTTGTAGGATCTATATTTGAGTAAATTTAGATGAAAATAAATTTAATTTTGTTGGATTATGAAAAAAAATTTAGTTGGAAGTGTCAAATTTTAATAAATATATTTGAAATCAACTTCGATTTTTTTGGATTTTGTTGAGTATTTTTGTTGTAGGGTCTATATTTGAGTAAATTTAGATGAAAATAACTTCAATTTTGTTGGATTCTGAAAAAAAATTTAGTTGGAAATGTCAAATTTTAATAAATTTATTTGAAATCAACTTCGATTTTTTTGGATTTTGTTGAGTATTTTTGTTGTAGGATCTGTATTTGAGTAAATTTAGAGGAAAATAAATTCAATTTTGTTGGATTATGAAAAAAAATTTAGTTGGAAGTGCCAAATTATAATTAATTTATTTGAATTCAACTTCGATTTTTTTGGATTTTGATGAGTATTTTGGTTGTAGGATCTATATTTGACTAAATTTAGATGAAAATAACTTCAATTTTCTTGGATGTAGACAAGATTTTTGTCAAATTTTAATAAATTCATATGAAATCAACTTCGATTTTTTTGGATTTTGTCGAGTATTTTGGTTGTAGGATCTATATTTGATTAAATTTAGAGGAAAATAACTTCAATTTTGTTGGATTGTGAAAAAAAATTTAGTTGGAAGTGTCAAATTTTAATAAATTTATTTGAAATCAACTTCGATTTTTTTTCGATTTTGTTGAGTATTTTTGTTGTAGGATCTATATTTGAGTAGATTTAGATGAAAATAACTTCAATTTTTTGGATTGTGAAAAAAAATTTATTTGGAAGGGTCAAATTTTAATAAATTTATTTAAAATCAACTTCGATTTTTTTGGATTTTGTTGCGTATTTTTGTTGTAGGGTCTATATTTGAGTAAATTTAGATGAAAATAACTTCAATTTTTTGGATTGTGAAAAAATTTTAGTTGGAAGTGTCATACTTTAATAAATTCATATGAAATCAACTTCGATTTTTTTGGATTTTGTCGAGTATTTTTGTTGTAGGATCTATATTTGATTAAATTTAGATGAAAATAACTTCAATTTTGTTGAATTATGAAAAAATTTTAGTTGGAAGTGTCAAGTTTTATTAAATTTATTTGAAATCAACTTCGATTATTTTGGATTTTGTTGAGTATTTTTGTTGTAGGATCTATATTTGAGTAAATTTAGATGAAAATAAATTTAATTTTGTTGGATTATGAAAAAAAATTTAGTTGGAAGTGTCAAATTTTAATAAATATATTTGAAATCAACTTCGATTTTTTTGGATTTTGTTGAGTATTTTTGTTGTAGGGTCTATATTTGAGTAAATTTAGATGAAAATAACTTCAATTTTGTTGGATTCTGAAAAAAAATTTAGTTGGAAATGTCAAATTTTAATAAATTTATTTGAAATCAACTTCGATTTTTTTGGATTTTGTTGAGTATTTTTGTTGTAGGATCTATATTTGAGTAAATTTAGAGGAAAATAAATTCAATTTTGTTGGATTATGAAAAAAAATTTAGTTGGAAGTGCCAAATTTTAATAAATTTATTTGAAATCAACTTCGATTTTTTTGGATTTTGATGAGTATTTTGGTTGTAGGATCTATATTTGACTAAATTTAGATGAAAATAACTTCAATTTTCTTGGATGTAGACAAGATTTTTGTCAAATTTTAATAAATTCATATGAAATCAACTTCGATTTTTTTGGATTTTGTTGAGTATTTTTGTTGTAGGGTCTATATTTGAGTAAATTTAGATGAAAATAACTTCAATTTTGTTGGATTCTGAAAAAAAATTTAGTTGGAAATGTCAAATTTTAATAAATTTATTTGAAATCAACTTCGATTTTTTTGGATTTTGTTGAGTATTTTTGTTGTAGGATCTATATTTGAGTAAATTTAGATGAAAATAACTTCAATTTTGTTGGATTGTAAAAAAATTTTAGTTGGAAGTGTCAAATTTTAATAAATTTATTTGAAATCAACTTCGATTTTTTTGGATTTTGTTGAATATTTTTGTTGTAGGATCTATATATGAGTAAATTTAGATGAAAATAACTTCAATTTTGTTGGATTGTGAAAAAAATTTTAGTTGGAAGTGTCAAATTTTAATAAATTTATTTGAAATCAACTTTGATTTTTTTGGATTTTGTAGAGTATTTTTGTTGTAGGATCTATATTTGAGAAAATTTAGATGAAAATAACTTCAATTTTGTTGGATTGTGAAAAAAATTTTAGTGGGAAGTGTCAAGTTTTATTAAATTTATTTGAAATCAACTTCGATTATTTTGGATTTTGTTGAGTATTTTTGTTGTAGGATCTATATTTGAGTAAATTTAGATGAAAATAAATTCAATTTTGTTGGATTAGGAAAAAAAATTTAGTTGGAAGTGCCAAATTTTAATAAATTTATTTGAAATCAAATTCGATTTTTTTGGATTTTGATGAGTATTTTGGTTGTAGGATCTATATTTGACTAAATTTAGATGAAAATAACTTCAATTGTCTTGGATGTAGACAAGATTTTTGTCAAATTTTAATAAATTCATTTGAAATCAACTTCGATTTTTTTGGATTTTGTTGAGTATTTTTGTTGTAGGATCTATATTTGAGTAAATTTAGATGAAAATAAATTTAATTTTGTTGGATTATGAAAAAAAATTTAGTTGGAAGTGTCAAATTTTAATAAATTTATTTGAAATCAACTTCGATTTTTTTAGATTTTGTTGCGAATTTTGGTTGTAGGATCTATATTTGAGTAAATTTAGATGAAAATAACTTCAATTTTGTTGGATTATGAAAAAAATTTTAGTTGGAAGTGTCAAATTTTAATAAATTTATTTGAAATCAACTTCGATTTTTTTGGATTTTGTTGAGTATTTTTGTTGTAGGATCTATATTTGAGTAAATTTAGATGAAAATAACTTCAATTTTGTTGGATTATGAAAAAATTTTAGTTGGAAGTGTCAAATTTTAATAAATTCATATAAAATCAACTTCGATTTTTTTTTTGTCGAGTATTTTTGTTGTAGGATCTATATTTGAGTAAATTTAGATGAAAATAAATTCAATTTTGTTGGATTAGGAAAAAAAATTTAGTTGGAAGTGCCAAATTTTAATAAATTTATTTGAAATCAACTTCGATTTTTTGGATTTTGATGAGTATTTTGGTTGTAGGATCTATATTTTACTAAATTTAGATGAAAATAACTTCAATTTTCTTGGATGTAGACAAGATTTTTGTCAAATTTTAATAAATTCATTTGAAATCAACTTCGATTTTTTGGATTTTGATGAGTATTTTGGTTGTAGGATCTATATTTGACTAAATTTAGAAGAAAATAACTTCAATTTTGTTGGATTATAAAAAAAATTTTAGTTGGAAGTGTCAAATTTTAATAAATTCATATGAAATCAACTTCGATTTTTTTGGATTTTGTCGAGTATTTTTGTTGTAGGATCTATATTTGATTAAATTTAGAGGAAAATAACTTCAATTTTGTTGGATTGTGAAAAAAATTTTAGTTGGAAGTATCAAGTTTTATTAAATTTATTTGAAATCAACTTCGATTATTTTGGATTTTGTTGAGTATTTTTGTTGTAGGATCTATATTTGAGTAAATTTAGATGAAAATAAATTTAATTTTGTTGGATTATGAAAAAAAATTTAGTTGGAAGTGTCAAATTTTAATAAATTTATTTGAAATCAACTTCGATTTTTTTGGATTTTGTTGAGTATTTTTGTTGTAGGGTCTATATTTGAGTAAATTTAGATGAAAATAACTTCAATTTTGTTGGATTCTGAAAAAAAATTTAGTTGGAAATGTCAAATTTTAATAAATTTATTTGAAATCAACTTCGATTTTTTTGGATTTTGTTGAGTATTTTTGTTGTAGGATCTATATTTGAGTAAATTTAGATGAAAATAAATTCAATTTTGTTGGATTATGAGAAAAAATTTAGTTGGAAGTACCAAATTTTAATAAATTTATTTGAAATCAACTTCGATTTTTTTGGATTTTGATGAGTATTTTGGTTGTAGGATCTATATTTGACTAAATTTAGATGAAAATAACTTCAATTTTCTTGGATGTAGACAAGATTTTTGTCAAATTTTAATAAATTCATATGAAATCAACTTCGATTTTTTTGGATTTTGTTGAGTATTTTTGTTGTAGGGTCTATAATTGAGTAAATTTAGATGAAAATAACTTCAATTTTGTTGGATTCTGAAAAAAAATTTAGTTGGAAATGTCAAATTTTAATAAATTTATTTGAAATCAACTTCGATTTTTTTGGATTTTGTTGAGTATTTTTGTTGTAGGATCTATATTTGAGTAAATTTAGATGAAAATAACTTCAATTTTGTTGGATTGTAAAAAAATTTTAGTTGGAAGTGTCAAATTTTAATAAATTTATTTGAAATCAACTTCGATTTTTTTGGATTTTGTTGAATATTTTTGTTGTAGGATCTATATATGAGTAAATTTAGATGAAAATAACTTCAATTTTGTTGGATTGTGAAAAAAATTTTAGTTGGAAGTGTCAAATTTTAATAAATTTATTTGAAATCAACTTTGATTTTTTTGGATTTTGTAGAGTATTTTTGTTGTAGGATCTATATTTGAGAAAATTTAGATGAAAATAACTTCAATTTTGTTGGATTGTGAAAAAAATTTTAGTGGGAAGTGTCAAGTTTTATTAAATTTATTTGAAATCAACTTCGATTATTTTGGATTTTGTTGAGTATTTTTGTTGTAGGATCTATATTTGAGTAAATTTAGATGAAAATAAATTCAATTTTGTTGGATTAGGAAAAAAAATTTAGTTGGAAGTGCCAAATTTTAATAAATTTATTTGAAATCAAATTCGATTTTTTTGGATTTTGATGAGTATTTTGGTTGTAGGATCTATATTTGACTAAATTTAGATGAAAATAACTTCAATTGTCTTGGATGTAGACAAGATTTTTGTCAAATTTTAATAAATTCATTTGAAATCAACTTCGATTTTTTTGGATTTTGTTGAGTATTTTTGTTGTAGGATCTATATTTGAGTAAATTTAGATGAAAATAAATTTAATTTTGTTGGATTATGAAAAAAAATTTAGTTGGAAGTGTCAAATTTTAATAAATTTATTTGAAATCAACTTCGATTTTTTTAGATTTTGTTGCGAATTTTGGTTGTAGGATCTATATTTGAGTAAATTTAGATGAAAATAACTTCAATTTTGTTGGATTATGAAAAAAATTTTAGTTGGAAGTGTCAAATTTTAATAAATTTATTTGAAATCAACTTCGATTTTTTTGGATTTTGTTGAGTATTTTTGTTGTAGGATCTATATTTGAGTAAATTTAGATGAAAATAACTTCAATTTTGTTGGATTATGAAAAAATTTTAGTTGGAAGTGTCAAATTTTAATAAATTCATATAAAATCAACTTCGATTTTTTTTTTGTCGAGTATTTTTGTTGTAGGATCTATATTTGAGTAAATTTAGATGAAAATAAATTCAATTTTGTTGGATTAGGAAAAAAAATTTAGTTGGAAGTGCCAAATTTTAATAAATTTATTTGAAATCAACTTCGATTTTTTGGATTTTGATGAGTATTTTGGTTGTAGGATCTATATTTTACTAAATTTAGATGAAAATAACTTCAATTTTCTTGGATGTAGACAAGATTTTTGTCAAATTTTAATAAATTCATTTGAAATCAACTTCGATTTTTTGGATTTTGATGAGTATTTTGGTTGTAGGATCTATATTTGACTAAATTTAGAAGAAAATAACTTCAATTTTGTTGGATTATAAAAAAAATTTTAGTTGGAAGTGTCAAATTTTAATAAATTCATATGAAATCAACTTCGATTTTTTTGGATTTTGTCGAGTATTTTTGTTGTAGGATCTATATTTGATTAAATTTAGAGGAAAATAACTTCAATTTTGTTGGATTGTGAAAAAAATTTTAGTTGGAAGTATCAAGTTTTATTAAATTTATTTGAAATCAACTTCGATTATTTTGGATTTTGTTGAGTATTTTTGTTGTAGGATCTATATTTGAGTAAATTTAGATGAAAATAAATTTAATTTTGTTGGATTATGAAAAAAAATTTAGTTGGAAGTGTCAAATTTTAATAAATTTATTTGAAATCAACTTCGATTTTTTTGGATTTTGTTGAGTATTTTTGTTGTAGGGTCTATATTTGAGTAAATTTAGATGAAAATAACTTCAATTTTGTTGGATTCTGAAAAAAAATTTAGTTGGAAATGTCAAATTTTAATAAATTTATTTGAAATCAACTTCGATTTTTTTGGATTTTGTTGAGTATTTTTGTTGTAGGATCTATATTTGAGTAAATTTAGATGAAAATAAATTCAATTTTGTTGGATTATGAGAAAAAATTTAGTTGGAAGTACCAAATTTTAATAAATTTATTTGAAATCAACTTCGATTTTTTTGGATTTTGATGAGTATTTTGGTTGTAGGATCTATATTTGACTAAATTTAGATGAAAATAACTTCAATTTTCTTGGATGTAGACAAGATTTTTGTCAAATTTTAATAAATTCATATGAAATCAACTTCGATTTTTTTGGATTTTGTTGAGTATTTTTGTTGTAGGGTCTATAATTGAGTAAATTTAGATGAAAATAACTTCAATTTTGTTGGATTGTGAAAAAAATTTTAGTTGGAAGTGTCAAATTTTAATAAATTTATTTGAAATCAACTTCGATTTTTTTGGATTTTGTAGAGTATTTTTGTTGTAGGATCTATATTTGAGAAAATTTAGATGAAAATAACTTCAATTTTGTTGGATTGTGAAAAAAATTTTAGTTGGAAGTGTCAAATTTTAATAAATTTATTTGAAATCAACTTCGATTTTTTTGGATTTTGTTGAGTATTTTTGTTGTAGGATCTATATTTGAGTAAATTTAGATGAAAATAAATTCAATTTTGTTGGATTATGAGAAAAAATTTAGTTGGAAGTGCCAAATTTTAATAAATTTATTTGAAATCAACTTCGATTTTTTTGGATTTTGATGAGTATTTTGGTTGTAGGATCTATATTTGACTAAATTTAGATGAAAATAACTTCAATTTTCTTGGATGTAGACAAGATTTTTGTCAAATTTTAATAAATTCATATGAAATCAACTTCGATTTTTTTGGATTTTGTTGAGTATTTTTGTTGTAGGGTCTATATTTGAGTAAATTTAGATGAAAATAACTTCAATTTTGTTGGATTGTGAAAAAAATTTTAGTTGGAAGTGTCAAATTTTAATAAATTTATTTGAAATCAACTTCGATTTTCTTGGATTTTGTAGAGTATTTTTGTTGTAGGATCTATATTTGAGAAAATTTAGATGAAAATAACTTCAATTTTGTTGGATTCTGAAAAAAAATTTAGTTGGAAATGTCAAATTTTAATAAATTTATTTGAAATCAACTTCGATTTTTTTGGATTTGGTTGAGTATTTTTGTTGCAGGATCTATATTTGAGTAAATTTAGATGAAAATAACTTCAATTTTGTTGGATTGTAAAAAAATTTTAGTTGGAAGTGTCAAATTTTAATAAATTTATTTGAAATCAACTTCGATTTTTTTGGATTTTCTTGAGTATTTTTGTTGTAGGATCTATATATGAGTAAATTTAGATGAAAATAACTTCAATTTTGTTGGATTGTGAAAAAAAATTTAGTTGGAAGTGTCAAATTTTAATAAATTTATTTGAAATCAACTTCGATTTTTTTGGATTTTGTAGAGTATTTTTGTTGTAGGATCTATATTTGAGAAAATTTAGATGAAAATAACTTCAATTTTGTTGGATTGTGAAAAAATTTTTAGTGGGTAGTGTCAAGTTTTATTAAATTTATTTGAAATCAACTTCGATTATTTTGGATTTTGTTGAGTATTTTTGTTGTAGGATCTATATTTGAGTAAATTTAGATGAAAATAAATTCAATTTTGTTGGATTGTGAAAAAAAATTTAGTTGGAAGTGTCAAATTTTAATAAATTTATTTGAAATCAACTTCGATTTTTTTTCGATTTTGTTGAGTATTTTTGTTGTAGGATCTATATTTGAGTAGATTTAGATGAAAATAACTTCAATTTTTTGGATTGTGAAAAAAAATTTATTTGGAAGGGTCAAATTTTAATAAATTTATTTAAAATCAACTTCGATTTTTTTGGATTTTGTTGAGTATTTTTGTTGTAGGGTCTATATTTGAGTAAATTTAAATGAAAATAACTTCAATTTTTTGGATTGTGAAAAAATTTTAGTTGGAAGTGTCATACTTTAATAAATTCATATGAAATCAACTTCGATTTTTTTGGATTTTGTCGAGTATTTTTGTTGTAGGATCTATATTTGATTAAATTTAGATGAAAATAACTTCAATTTTGTTGAATTATGAAAAAATTTTAGTTGGAAGTGTCAAGTTTTATTAAATTTATTTGAAATCAACTTCGATTATTTTGGATTTTGTTGAGTATTTTTGTTGTAGGATCTATATTTGAGTAAATTTAGATGAAAATAAATTTAATTTTGTTGGATTATGAAAAAAAATTTAGTTGGAAGTGTCAAATTTTAATAAATATATTTGAAATCAACTTCGATTTTTTTGGATTTTGTTGAGTATTTTTGTTGTAGGGTCTATATTTGAGTAAATTTAGATGAAAATAACTTCAATTTTGTTGGATTCTGAAAAAAAATTTAGTTGGAAATGTCAAATTTTAATAAATTTATTTGAAATCAACTTCGATTTTTTTGGATTTTGTTGAGTATTTTTGTTGTAGGATCTATATTTGAGTAAATTTAGAGGAAAATAAATTCAATTTTGTTGGATTATGAAAAAAAATTTAGTTGGAAGTGCCAAATTTTAATAAATTTATTTGAAATCAACTTCGATTTTTTTGGATTTTGATGAGTATTTTGGTTGTAGGATCTATATTTGACTAAATTTAGATGAAAATAACTTCAATTTTCTTGGATGTAGACAAGATTTTTGTCAAATTTTAATAAATTCATATGAAATCAACTTCGATTTTTTTGGATTTTGTTGAGTATTTTTGTTGTAGGGTCTATATTTGAGTAAATTTAGATGAAAATAACTTCAATTTTGTTGGATTCTGAAAAAAAATTTAGTTGGAAATGTCAAATTTTAATAAATTTATTTGAAATCAACTTCGATTTTTTTGGATTTTGTTGAGTATTTTTGTTGTAGGATCTATATTTGAGTAAATTTAGATGAAAATAACTTCAATTTTGTTGGATTGTAAAAAAATTTTAGTTGGAAGTGTCAAATTTTAATAAATTTATTTGAAATCAACTTCGATTTTTTTGGATTTTGTTGAGTATTTTTGTTGTAGGATCTATATATGAGTAAATTTAGATGAAAATAACTTCAATTTTGTTGGATTGTGAAAAAAATTTTAGTTGGAAGTGTCAAATTTTAATAAATTTATTTGAAATCAACTTTGATTTTTTTGGATTTTGTAGAGTATTTTTGTTGTAGGATCTATATTTGAGAAAATTTAGATGAAAATAACTTCAATTTTGTTGGATTGTGAAAAAAATTTTAGTGGGAAGTGTCAAGTTTTATTAAATTTATTTGAAATCAACTTCGATTATTTTGGATTTTGTTGAGTATTTTTGTTGTAGGATCTATATTTGAGTAAATTTAGATGAAAATAAATTCAATTTTGTTGGATTAGGAAAAAAAATTTAGTTGGAAGTGCCAAATTTTAATAAATTTATTTGAAATCAAATTCGATTTTTTTGGATTTTGATGAGTATTTTGGTTGTAGGATCTATATTTGACTAAATTTAGATGAAAATAACTTCAATTGTCTTGGATGTAGACAAGATTTTTGTCAAATTTTAATAAATTCATTTGAAATCAACTTCGATTTTTTTGGATTTTGTTGAGTATTTTTGTTGTAGGATCTATATTTGAGTAAATTTAGATGAAAATAAATTTAATTTTGTTGGATTATGAAAAAAAATTTAGTTGGAAGTGTCAAATTTTAATAAATTTATTTGAAATCAACTTCGATTTTTTTAGATTTTGTTGCGAATTTTGGTTGTAGGATCTATATTTGAGTAAATTTAGATGAAAATAACTTCAATTTTGTTGGATTATGAAAAAAATTTTAGTTGGAAGTGTCAAATTTTAATAAATTTATTTGAAATCAACTTCGATTTTTTTGGATTTTGTTGAGTATTTTTGTTGTAGGATCTATATTTGAGTAAATTTAGATGAAAATAACTTCAATTTTGTTGGATTATGAAAAAATTTTAGTTGGAAGTGTCAAATTTTAATAAATTCATATAAAATCAACTTCGATTTTTTTTTTGTCGAGTATTTTTGTTGTAGGATCTATATTTGAGTAAATTTAGATGAAAATAAATTCAATTTTGTTGGATTAGGAAAAAAAATTTAGTTGGAAGTGCCAAATTTTAATAAATTTATTTGAAATCAACTTCGATTTTTTGGATTTTGATGAGTATTTTGGTTGTAGGATCTATATTTTACTAAATTTAGATGAAAATAACTTCAATTTTCTTGGATGTAGACAAGATTTTTGTCAAATTTTAATAAATTCATTTGAAATCAACTTCGATTTTTTGGATTTTGATGAGTATTTTGGTTGTAGGATCTATATTTGACTAAATTTAGAAGAAAATAACTTCAATTTTGTTGGATTATAAAAAAAATTTTAGTTGGAAGTGTCAAATTTTAATAAATTCATATGAAATCAACTTCGATTTTTGTGGATTTTGTCGAGTATTTTTGTTGTAGGATCTATATTTGATTAAATTTAGAGGAAAATAACTTCAATTTTGTTGGATTGTGAAAAAAATTTTAGTTGGAAGTATCAAGTTTTATTAAATTTATTTGAAATCAACTTCGATTATTTTGGATTTTGTTGAGTATTTTTGTTGTAGGATCTATATTTGAGTAAATTTAGATGAAAATAAATTTAATTTTGTTGGATTATGAAAAAAAATTTAGTTGGAAGTGTCAAATTTTAATAAATTTATTTGAAATCAACTTCGATTTTTTTGGATTTTGTTGAGTATTTTTGTTGTAGGGTCTATATTTGAGTAAATTTAGATGAAAATAACTTCAATTTTGTTGGATTCTGAAAAAAAATTTAGTTGGAAATGTCAAATTTTAATAAATTTATTTGAAATCAACTTCGATTTTTTTGGATTTTGTTGAGTATTTTTGTTGTAGGATCTATATTTGAGTAAATTTAGATGAAAATAAATTCAATTTTGTTGGATTATGAGAAAAAATTTAGTTGGAAGTACCAAATTTTAATAAATTTATTTGAAATCAACTTCGATTTTTTTGGATTTTGATGAGTATTTTGGTTGTAGGATCTATATTTGACTAAATTTAGATGAAAATAACTTCAATTTTCTTGGATGTAGACAAGATTTTTGTCAAATTTTAATAAATTCATATGAAATCAACTTCGATTTTTTTGGATTTTGTTGAGTATTTTTGTTGTAGGGTCTATAATTGAGTACATTTAGATGAAAATAACTTCAATTTTGTTGGATTGTGAAAAAAATTTTAGTTGGAAGTGTCAAATTTTAATAAATTTATTTGAAATCAACTTCGATTTTTTTGGATTTTGTAGAGTATTTTTGTTGTAGGATCTATATTTGAGAAAATTTAGATGAAAATAACTTCAATTTTGTTGGATTGTGAAAAAAATTTAAGTTGGAAGTGTCAAATTTTAATAAATTTATTTGAAATCAACTTCGATTTTTTTGGATTTTGTTGAGTATTTTTGTTGTAGGATCTATATTTGAGTAAATTTAGATGAAAATAAATTCAATTTTGTTGGATTATGAGAAAAAATTTAGTTGGAAGTGCCAAATTTTAATAAATTTATTTGAAATCAACTTCGATTTTTTTGGATTTTGATGAGTATTTTGGTTGTAGGATCTATATTTGACTAAATTTAGATGAAAATAACTTCAATTTTCTTGGATGTAGACAAGATTTTTGTCAAATTTTAATAAATTCATATGAAATCAACTTCGATTTTTTTGGATTTTGTTGAGTATTTTTGTTGTAGGGTCTATATTTGAGTAAATTTAGATGAAAATAACTTCAATTTTGTTGGATTGTGAAAAAAATTTTAGTTGGAAGTGTCAAATTTTAATAAATTTATTTGAAATCAACTTCGATTTTCTTGGATTTTGTAGAGTATTTTTGTTGTAGGATCTATATTTGAGAAAATTTAGATGAAAATAACTTCAATTTTGTTGGATTCTGAAAAAAAATTTAGTTGGAAATGTCAAATTTTAATAAATTTATTTGAAATCAACTTCGATTTTTTTGGATTTGGTTGAGTATTTTTGTTGCAGGATCTATATTTGAGTAAATTTAGATGAAAATAACTTCAATTTTGTTGGATTGTAAAAAAATTTTAGTTGGAAGTGTCAAATTTTAATAAATTTATTTGAAATCAACTTCGATTTTTTTGGATTTTCTTGAGTATTTTTGTTGTAGGATCTATATATGAGTAAATTTAGATGAAAATAACTTCAATTTTGTTGGATTGTGAAAAAAAATTTAGTTGGAAGTGTCAAATTTTAATAAATTTATTTGAAATCAACTTCGATTTTTTTGGATTTTGTAGAGTATTTTTGTTGTAGGATCTATATTTGAGAAAATTTAGATGAAAATAACTTCAATTTTGTTGGATTGTGAAAAAATTTTTAGTGGGTAGTGTCAAGTTTTATTAAATTTATTTGAAATCAACTTCGATTATTTTGGATTTTGTTGAGTATTTTTGTTGTAGGATCTATATTTGAGTAAATTTAGATGAAAATAAATTCAATTTTGTTGGATTCTGAAAAAAAATTTAGTTGGAAATGTCAAATTTTAATAAATTTATTTGAAATCAACTTCGATTTTTTTGGATTTTGTTGAGTATTTTTGTTGTAGGATCTATATTTGAGTAAATTTAGAGGAAAATAAATTCAATTTTGTTGGATTATGAAAAAAAATTTAGTTGGAAGTGCCAAATTTTAATAAATTTATTTGAAATCAACTTCGATTTTTTTGGATTTTGATGAGTATTTTGGTTGTAGGATCTATATTTGACTAAATTTAGATGAAAATAACTTCAATTTTCTTGGATGTAGACAAGATTTTTGTCAAATTTTAATAAATTCATATGAAATCAACTTCGATTTTTTTGGATTTTGTTGAGTATTTTTGTTGTAGGGTCAATATTTGAGTAAATTTAGATGAAAATTACTTCAATTTTGTTGGATTCTGAAAAAAAATTTAGTTGGAAATGTCAAATTTTAATAAATTTATTTGAAATCAACTTCGATTTTTTTGGATTTTGTTGAGTATTTTTGTTGTAGGATCCATATATGAGTAAATTTAGATGAAAATAACTTCAATTTTGTTGGATTGTGAAAAAAATTTTAGTTGGAAGTGTCAAATTTTAATAAATTTATTTGAAATCAACTTCGATTTTTTTGGATTTTGTAGAGTATTTTTGTTGTAGGATCTATATTTGAGAAAATTTAGATGAAAATAACTTCAATTTTGTTGGATTGTGGAAAAATTTTTAGTGGGAAGTGTCAAGTTTTATTAAATTTATTAGAAATCAACTTCGATTATTTTGGATTTTGTTGAGTATTTTTGTTGTAGGATCTATATTTGAGAAAATTTAGATGAAAATAACTTCAATTTTGTTGGATTGTGAAAAAAATTTTAGTGGGAAGTGTCAAGTTTTATTAAATTTATTTGAAATCAACTTCGATTATTTTGGATTTTGTTGAGTATTTTTGTTGTAGGATCTATATTTGAGTAAATTTAGATGAAAATAAATTCAATTTTGTTGGATTAGGAAAAAAAATTTAGTTGGAAGTGCCAAATTTTAATAAATTTATTTGAAATCAAATTCGATTTTTTTGGATTTTGATGAGTATTTTGGTTGTAGGATCTATATTTGACTAAATTTAGATGAAAATAACTTCAATTGTCTTGGATGTAGACAAGATTTTTGTCAAATTTTAATAAATTCATTTTAAATCAACTTCGATTTTTTTGGATTTTGTTGAGTATTTTTGTTGTAGGATCTATATTTGAGTAAATTTAGATGAAAATAAATTTAATTTTGTTGGATTATGAAAAAAAATTTAGTTGGAAGTGTCAAATTTTAATAAATTTATTTGAAATCAACTTCGATTTTTTTAGATTTTGTTGCGAATTTTGGTTGTAGGATCTATATTTGAGTAAATTTAGATGAAAATAACTTCAATTTTGTTGGATTATGAAAAAAATTTTAGTTGGAAGTGTCAAATTTTAATAAATTTATTTGAAATCAACTTCGATTTTTTTGGATTTTGTTGAGTATTTTTGTTGTAGGATCTATATTTGAGTAAATTTAGATGAAAATAACTTCAATTTTGTTGGATTATGAAAAAATTTTAGTTGGAAGTGTCAAATTTTAATAAATTCATATAAAATCAACTTCGATTTTTTTGGATTTTGTTGAGTATTTTTGTTGTAGGATCTATATTTGAGTAAATTTAGATGAAAATAAATTTAATTTTGTTGGATTATGAAAAAAAATTTAGTTGGAAGTGTCAAATTTTAATAAATTTATTTGAAATCAACTTCGATTTTTTTAGATTTTGTTGCGAATTTTGGTTGTAGGATCTATATTTGAGTAAATTTAGATGAAAATAACTTCAATTTTGTTGGATTATGAAAAAAATTTTAGTTGGAAGTGTCAAATTTTAATAAATTTATTTGAAATCAACTCCGATTTTTTTGGATTTTGATGAGTATTTTTGTTGTAGGATCTATATTTGAGTAAATTTAGATGAAAATAACTTCAATTTTGTTGGATTATGAAAAAATTTTAGTTGGAAGTGTCAAATTTTAATAAATTCATATAAAATCAACTTCGATTTTTTTGGATTTTGTTGAGTATTTTTGTTGTAGGATCTATATTTGAGTAAATTTAGATGAAAATAAATTCAATTTTGTTGGATTGTAAAAAAATTTTAGTTGGAAGTGTCACATTTTAATAAATTTATTTGAAATCAACTTCGATTTTTTTGGATTTTGTTGAGTATTTTTGTTGTAGGATCTATATATGAGTAAATTTAGATGAAAATAACTTCAATTTTGTTGGATTGTGAAAAAAATTTTAGTTGGAAGTGTCAAATTTTAATAAATTTATTTGAAATCAACTTCGATTTTTTTGGATTTTGTTGAGTATTTTTGTTGTAGGATCTATATATGAGTAAATTTAGATGAAAATAACTTCAATTTTGTTGGATTGTGGAAAAATTTTTAGTGGGAAGTGTCAAGTTTTATTAAATTTATTTGAAATCAACTTCGATTATTTTGGATTTTGTTGAGTATTTTTGTTGTAGGATCTATATTTGAGTAAATTTAGATGAAAATAAATTCAATTTTGTTGGATTATGAAAAAAAATTTAGTTGGAAGTGTCAAATTTTAATAAATTTATTTGAAATCAACTTCGATTTTTTTGGATTTTGTCGAGTATTTTTGTTGTAGGGTCTATATTTGAGTAAATTTAGATGAAAATAACTTCAATTTTGTTGGATTCTGAAGAAAAATTTAGTTGGAAATGTCAAATTTTAATAAATTTATTTGAAATCAACTTCGATTTTTTTGGATTTTGTTGAGTATTTTTGTTGTAGGGTCTATATTTGAGTAAATTTAGATGAAAATAACTTCAATTTTGTTGGATTATGAAAAAAATTGTAGTTGGAAGTGTCAAATTTTAATAAATTTATTTGAAATCAACTTTGATTTTTTTGGATTTTGTAGAGTATTTTTGTTGTAGGATCTATATTTCAGAAAATTTAGATGAAAATAACTTCAATTTTGTTGGATTGTGAAAAAAATTTTAGTGGGAAGTGTCAAGTTTTATTAAATTTATTTGAAATCAACTTCGATTATTTTGGATTTTGTTGAGTATTTTTGTTGTAGGATCTATATTTGAGTAAATTTAGATGAAAATAAATTCAATTTTGTTGGATTAGGAAAAAAAATTTAGTTGGAAGTGCCAAATTTTAATAAATTTATTTGAAATCAAATTCGATTTTTTTGGATTTTGATGAGTATTTTGGTTGTAGGATCTATATTTGACTAAATTTAGATGAAAATAACTTCAATTGTCTTGGATGTAGACAAGA
Organism: Andrena fulva; assembly: GCA_946251845.1. NCBI lineage: Eukaryota > Metazoa > Arthropoda > Insecta > Hymenoptera > Andrenidae > Andrena > Andrena fulva. The sequence continues at coordinate 2,498,169 of CAMITZ010000003.1, read as the reverse complement.
TTTTTGTCAAATTTTAATAAATTCATTTGGAATCAACTTCGATTTTTTTGGATTTTGTTGAGTATTTTTGTTGTAGGATCTATATTTGAGTAAATTTAGATGAAAATAAATTTAATTTTGTTGGATTATGAAAAAAAATTTAGTTGGAAGTGTCAAATTTTAATAAATTTATTTGAAATCAACTTCGATTTTTTTAGATTTTGTTGCGAATTTTGGTTGTAGGATCTATATTTGAGTAAATTTAGATGAAAATAACTTCAATTTTCTTGGATGTAGACAAGATTTTTGTCAAATTTTATTAAAATCATTTGAAATGAACTTCGAATTTTTTGGATTTTGTTGAGTATTTTTGTTGTAGGATCTATATTTGATTAAATTTAGATGAAAATAACTTAAATTTTGTTGGATTATGAAAAAAAATTTAGTTGGAAATGTCAAATTTTAATAAATTTATTTGAAATCAACTTCGATTTTTTTCGATTTTGTTGAGTATTTTTGTTGTAGGATCTATACATGAGTAAATTTAGATGAAAATAAATTTAATTTTGTTGGATTATGAAAAAAATTTTAGTTGGAAGTGTCAAATTTTAATAAATTTATTTGAAATCAACTTCGATTTTTTTGGATTTTGTTGAGTATTTTTGTTGTAGGATCTATATTTGAGTAAATTTAGATGAAAATAACTTCAATTTTGTTGGATTATGAAAAAATTTTAGTTGGAAGTGTCAAATTTTAATAAATTCATATAAAATCAACTTCGATTTTTTTGGATTTTGTTGAGTATTTTTGTTGTAGGATCTATATTTGAGTAAATTTAGATGAAAATAAATTTAATTTTGTTGGATTATGAAAAAAAATTTAGTTGGAAGTGTCAAATTTTAATAAATTTATTTGAAATCAACTTCGATTTTTTTAGATTTTGTTGCGAATTTTGGTTGTAGGATCTATATTTGAGTAAATTTAGATGAAAATAACTTCAATTTTGTTGGATTATGAAAAAAATTTTAGTTGGAAGTGTCAAATTTTAATAAATTTATTTGAAATCAACTTCGATTTTTTTGGATTTTGATGAGTATTTTTGTTGTAGGATCTATATTTGAGTAAATTTAGATGAAAATAACTTCAATTTTTTGGATTTTGACAAGATTTTGGTCAAATTTTAATAAAATCATTTGAAATCAACTTCGATTTTTTGGATTTTGATGAGTATTTTGGTTGTAGGATCTATATTTTACTAAATTTAGATGAAAATAACTTCAATTTTCTTGGATGTAGACAAGATTTTTGTCAAATTTTAATAAATTCATTTGAAATCAACTTCGATTTTTTGGATTTTGATGAGTATTTTGGTTGTAGGATCTATATTTGACTAAATTTAGAAGAAAATAACTTCAATTTTGTTGGATTATAAAAAAAATTTTAGTTGGAAGTGTCAAATTTTAATAAATTCATATGAAATCAACTTCGATTTTTTTGGATTTTGTCGAGTATTTTTGTTGTAGGATCTATATTTGATTAAATTTAGAGGAAAATAACTTCAATTTTGTTGGATTGTGAAAAAAATTTTAGTTGGAAGTATCAAGTTTTATTAAATTTATTTGAAATCAACTTCGATTATTTTGGATTTTGTTGAGTATTTTTGTTGTAGGATCTATATTTGAGTAAATTTAGATGAAAATAAATTTAATTTTGTTGGATTATGAAAAAAAATTTAGTTGGAAGTGTCAAATTTTAATAAATTTATTTGAAATCAACTTCGATTTTTTTGGATTTTGTTGAGTATTTTTGTTGTAGGGTCTATATTTGAGTAAATTTAGATGAAAATAACTTCAATTTTGTTGGATTCTGAAAAAAAATTTAGTTGGAAATGTCAAATTTTAATAAATTTATTTGAAATCAACTTCGATTTTTTTGGATTTTGTTGAGTATTTTTGTTGTAGGATCTATATTTGAGTAAATTTAGATGAAAATAAATTCAATTTTGTTGGATTATGAGAAAAAATTTAGTTGGAAGTGCCAAATTTTAATAAATTTATTTGAAATCAACTTCGATTTTTTTGGATTTTGATGAGTATTTTGGTTGTAGGATCTATATTTGACTAAATTTAGATGAAAATAACTTCAATTTTCTTGGATGTAGACAAGATTTTTGTCAAATTTTAATAAATTCATATGAAATCAACTTCGATTTTTTTGGATTTTGTTGAGTATTTTTGTTGTAGGGTCTATATTTGAGTAAATTTAGATGAAAATAAATTCAATTTTGTTGGATTATGAGAAAAAATTTAATTGGAAGTGCCAAATTTTAATAAATTTATTTGAAATCAACTTCGATTTTTTTGGATTTTGATGAGTATTTTGGTTGTAGGATCTATATTTGACTAAATTTAGATGAAAATAACTTCAATTTTCTTGGATGTAGACAAGATTTTTGTCAAATTTTAATAAATTCATATGAAATCAACTTCGATTTTTTTGGATTTTGTTGAGTATTTTTGTTGTAGGGTCTATATTTGAGTAAATTTAGATGAAAATAACTTCAATTTTGTTGGATTGTGAAAAAAATTTTAGTTGGAAGTGTCAAATTTTAATAAATTTATTTGAAATCAACTTCGATTTTTTTGGATTTTGTTGAGTATTTTTGTTGTAGGATCTATATATGAGTAAATTTAGATGAAAATAACTTCAATTTTGTTGGATTGTGGAAAAATTTTTAGTGGGAAGTGTCAAGTTTTATTAAATTTATTTGAAATCAACTTCGATTATTTTGGATTTTGTTGAGTATTTTTGTTGTAGGATCTATATTTGAGTAAATTTAGATGAAAATAAATTCAATTTTGTTGGATTATGAAAAAAAATTTAGTTGGAAGTGTCAAATTTTAATAAATTTATTTGAAATCAACTTCGATTTTTTTGGATTTTGTTGAGTATTTTTGTTGTAGGGTCTATATTTGAGTAAATTTAGATGAAAATAACTTCAATTTTGTTGGATTCTGAAAAAAAATTTAGTTGGAAATGTCAAATTTTAATAAATTTATTTGAAATCAACTTCGATTTTTTTGGATTTTGTTGAGTATTTTTGTTGTAGGGTCTATATTTGAGTAAATTTAGATGAAAATAACTTCAATTTTGTTGGATTATGAAAAAAATTGTAGTTGGAAGTGTCAAATTTTAATAAATTTATTTGAAATCAACTTTGATTTTTTTGGATTTTGTAGAGTATTTTTGTTGTAGGATCTATATTTCAGAAAATTTAGATGAAAATAACTTCAATTTTGTTGGATTGTGAAAAAAATTTTAGTGGGAAGTGTCAAGTTTTATTAAATTTATTTGAAATCAACTTCGATTATTTTGGATTTTGTTGAGTATTTTTGTTGTAGGATCTATATTTGAGTAAATTTAGATGAAAATAAATTCAATTTTGTTGGATTAGGAAAAAAAATTTAGTTGGAAGTGCCAAATTTTAATAAATTTATTTGAAATCAAATTCGATTTTTTTGGATTTTGATGAGTATTTTGGTTGTAGGATCTATATTTGACTAAATTTAGATGAAAATAACTTCAATTGTCTTGGATGTAGACAAGATTTTTGTCAAATTTTAATAAATTCATTTGAAATCAACTTCGATTTTTTTGGATTTTGTTGAGTATTTTTGTTGTAGGATCTATATTTGAGTAAATTTAGATGAAAATAAATTTAATTTTGTTGAATTATGAAAAAAAATTTAGTTGGAAGTGTCAAATTTTAATAAATTTATTTGAAATCAACTTCGATTTTTTTAGATTTTGTTGCGAATTTTGGTTGTAGGATCTATATTTGAGTAAATTTAGATGAAAATAACTTCAATTTTCTTGGATGTAGACAAGATTTTTGTCAAATTTTATTAAAATCATTTGAAATGAACTTCGAATTTTTTGGATTTTGTTGAGTATTTTTGTTGTAGGATCTATATTTGATTAAATTTAGATGAAAATAACTTAAATTTTGTTGGATTATGAAAAAAAATTTAGTTGGAAATGTCAAATTTTAATAAATTTATTTGAAATCAACTTCGATTTTTTTCGATTTTGTTGAGTATTTTTGTTGTAGGATCTATATTTGAGTAAATTTAGATGAAAATAAATTTAATTTTGTTGGATTATGAAAAAAATTTTAGTTGGAAGTGTCAAATTTTAATAAATTTATTTGAAATCAACTTCGATTTTTTTGGATTTTGTTGAGTATTTTTGTTGTAGGATCTATATTTGAGTAAATTTAGATGAAAATAACTTCAATTTTGTTGGATTATGAAAAAATTTTAGTTGGAAGTGTCAAATTTTAATAAATTCATATAAAATCAACTTCGATTTTTTTGGATTTTGTTGAGTATTTTTGTTGTAGGATCTATATTTGAGTAAATTTAGATGAAAATAAATTTAATTTTGTTGGATTATGAAAAAAAATTTAGTTGGAAGTGTCAAATTTTAATAAATTTATTTGAAATCAACTTCGATTTTTTTAGATTTTGTTGCGAATTTTGGTTGTAGGATCTATATTTGAGTAAATTTAGATGAAAATAACTTCAATTTTGTTGGATTATGAAAAAAATTTTAGTTGGAAGTGTCAAATTTTAATAAATTTATTTGAAATCACCTTCGATTTTTTTGGATTTTGATGAGTATTTTTGTTGTAGGATCTATATTTGAGTAAATTTAGATGAAAATAACTTCAATTTTGTTGGATTATGAAAAAATTTTAGTTGGAAGTGTCAAATTTTAATAAATTCATATAAAATCAACTTCGATTTTTTTTTATTTTGTCGAGTGTTTTGGTTGTAGGATCTATATTTGACTAAATTTAGATGAAAATAACTTCAATTTTTTGGATTTTGACAAGATTTTGGTCAAATTTTAATAAAATCATTTGAAATCAACTTCGATTTTTTGGATTTTGATGAGTATTTTGGTTGTAGGATCTATATTTTACTAAATTTAGATGAAAATAACTTCAATTTTCTTGGATGTAGACAAGATTTTTGTCAAATTTTAATAAATTCATTTGAAATCAACTTCGATTTTTTGGATTTTGATGAGTATTTTGGTTGTAGGATCTATATTTGACTAAATTTAGAAGAAAATAACTTCAATTTTGTTGGATTATAAAAAAAATTTTAGTTGGAAGTGTCAAATTTTAATAAATTCATATGAAATCAACTTCGATTTTTTTGGATTTTGTCGAGTATTTTTGTTGTAGGATCTATATTTGATTAAATTTAGAGGAAAATAACTTCAATTTTGTTGGATTGTGAAAAAAATTTTAGTTGGAAGTATCAAGTTTTATTAAATTTATTTGAAATCAACTTCGATTATTTTGGATTTTGTTGAGTATTTTTGTTGTAGGATCTATATTTGAGTAAATTTAGATGAAAATAAATTTAATTTTGTTGGATTATGAAAAAAAATTTAGTTGGAAGTGTCAAATTTTAATAAATTTATTTGAAATCAACTTCGATTTTTTTGGATTTTGTTGAGTATTTTTGTTGTAGGGTCTATATTTGAGTAAATTTAGATGAAAATAACTTCAATTTTGTTGGATTCTGAAAAAAAATTTAGATGGAAATGTCAAATTTTAATAAATATATTTGAAATCAACTTCGATTTTTTTGGATTTTGTTGAGTATTTTTGTTGTAGGATCTATATTTGAGTAAATTTAGATGAAAATAAATTCAATTTTGTTGGATTATGAGAAAAAATTTAGTTGGAAGTGCCAAATTTTAATAAATTTATTTGAAATCAACTTCGATTTTTTTGGATTTTGATGAGTATTTTGGTTGTAGGATCTATATTTGACTAAATTTAGATGAAAATAACTTCAATTTTCTTGGATGTAGACAAGATTTTTGTCAAATTTTAATAAATTCATATGAAATCAACTTCGATTTTTTTGGATTTTGTTGAGTATTTTTGTTGTAGGGTCTATATTTGAGTAAATTTAGATGAAAATAACTTCAATTTTGTTGGATTGTGAAAAAAATTTTAGTTGGAAGTGTCAAATTTTAATAAATTTATTTGAAATCAACTTCGATTTTTTTGGATTTTGTAGAGTATTTTTGTTGTAGGATCTATATTTGAGAAAATTTAGATGAAAATAACTTCAATTTTGTTGGATTGTGAAAAAAATTTTAGTTGGAAGTGTCAAATTTTAATAAATTTATTTGAAATCAACTTCGATTTTTTTGGATTTTGTTGAGTATTTTTGTTGTAGGATCTATATTTCAGTAAATTTAGATGAAAATAAATTCAATTTTGTTGGATTATGAGAAAAAATTTAATTGGAAGTGCCAAATTTTAATAAATTTATTTGAAATCAACTTCGATTTTTTTGGATTTTGATGAGTATTTTGGTTGTAGGATCTATATTTGACTAAATTTAGATGAAAATAACTTCAATTTTCTTGGATGTAGACAAGATTTTTGTCAAATTTTAATAAATTCATATGAAATCAACTTCGATTTTTTTGGATTTTGTTGAGTATTTTTGTTGTAGGGTCTATATTTGAGTAAATTTAGATGAAAATAACTTCAATTTTGTTGGATTGTGAAAAAAATTTTAGTTGGAAGTGTCAAATTTTAATAAATTTATTTGAAATCAACTTCGATTTTTTTGGATTTTGTAGAGTATTTTTGTTGTAGGATCTATATTTGAGAAAATTTAGATGAAAATAACTTCAATTTTGTTGGATTCTGAAAAAAAATTTAGTTGGAAATGTCAAATTTTAATAAATTTATTTGAAATCAACTTCGATTTTTTTGGATTTGGTTGAGTATTTTTGTTGTAGGATCTATATTTGAGTAAATTTAGATGAAAATAACTTCAATTTTGTTGGATTGTAAAAAAATTTTAGTTGGAAGTGTCAAATTTTAATAAATTTATTTGAAATCAACTTCGATTTTTTTGGATTTTCTTGAGTATTTTTGTTGTAGGATCTATATATGAGTAAATTTAGATGAAAATAACTTCAATTTTGTTGGATTGTGAAATAAAATTTAGTTGGAAGTGTCAAATTTTAATAAATTTATTTGAAATCAACTTCGATTTTTTTGGATTTTGTAGAGTATTTTTGTTGTAGGATCTATATTTGAGAAAATTTAGATGAAAATAACTTCAATTTTGTTGGATTGTGAAAAAATTTTTACTGGGTAGTGTCAAGTTTTATTAAATTTATTTGAAATCAACTTCGATTATTTTGGATTTTGTTGAGTATTTTTGTTGTAGGATCTATATTTGAGTAAATTTAGATGAAAATAAATTCAATTTTGTTGGATTCTGAAAAAAAATTTAGTTGGAAATGTCAAATTTTAATAAATTTATTTGAAATCAACTTCGATTTTTTTGGATTTTGTTGAGTATTTTTGTTGTAGGATCTATATTTGAGTAAATTTAGAGGAAAATAATTCAATTTTGTTGGATTATGAAAAAAAATTTAGTTGGAAGTGCCAAATTTTAATAAATTTATTTGAAATCAACTTCGATTTTTTTGGATTTTGATTGTAGGATCTATATTTGACTAAATTTAGATGAAAATAACTTCAATTTTCTTGGATGTAGACAAGATTTTTGTCAAATTTTAATAAATTCATATGAAATCAACTTCGATTTTTTTGGATTTTGTTGAGTATTTTTGTTGTAGGGTCAATATTTGAGTAAATTTAGATGAAAATAACTTCAATTTTGTTGGATTCTGAAAAAAAATTTAGTTGGAAATGTCAAATTTTAATAAATTTATTTGAAATCAACTTCGATTTTTTTGGATTTTGTTGAGTATTTTTGTTGTAGGATCTATATTTGAGTAAATTTAGATGAAAATAAATTCAATTTTGTTGGATTATGAAAAAAAATTTAGTTGGAAGTGTCAAATTTTAATAAATTTATTTGAAATCAACTTCGATTATTTTGGATTTTGTTGAGTATTTTTGTTGTAGGATCTATATTTGAGTAAATTTAGATGAAAATAAATTCAATTTTGTTGGATTATGAAAAAAAATTTAGTTGGAAGTGTCAAATTTTAATAAATTTATTTGAAATAAACTTCGATTTTTTTGGATTTTGTTGAGTATTTTGGTTGTAGGATCTATATTTGACTAAATTTAGATGAAAATAACTTTAATTTTCTGGGATGTAGACAAGATTTTTGTCAAATTTTAATAAATTCATTTGAAATCAACTTCGATTTTTTTGGATTTTGTTGAGTATTTTTGTTGTAGGATCTATATTTGAGTAAATTTAGATGAAAATAAATTTAATTTTGTTGGATTATGAAAAAAAATTTAGTTGGAAGTGTCAAATTTTAATAAATTTATTTGAAATCAACTTCGATTTTTTTAGATTTTGTTGCGTATTTTGGTTGTAGGATCTATATTTGAGTAAATTTAGATGAAAATAACTTCAATTTTGTTGGATTATGAAAAAAATTTTAGTTGGAAGTGTCAAATTTTAATAAATTTATTTGAAATCAACTTTGATTTTTTTGGATTTTGTTGAGTATTTTTGTTGTAGGATCTATATTTGAGTAAATTTAGATGAAAATAACTTCAATTTTGTTGGAATATGAAAAAATTTTAGTTGGAAGTGTCAAATTTTAATAAATTCATATAAAATCAACTTCGATTTTTTTGGATTTTGTCGAGTATTTTGTTTGTAGGATCTATATTGGACTAAATTTAGATGAAAATAACTTCAATTTTTTGGATTTTGACAAATTTTTGGTCAAATTTTAATAAAATCATTTGAAATCAACTTCGATTTTTTGGATTTTGATGAGTATTTTGGTTGTAGGATCTATATTTTACTAAATTTAGATGAAAATAACTTCAATTTTGTTGGATTGTGAAAAAAATTTTAGTTGGGAGTGTCAAGTTTTATTAAATTTATTTGAAATCAACTTCGATTATTTTTGATTTTGTTGTGTATTTTTGTTGTAGGATCTATATTTGAGTAAATTTAGATGAAAATAAATTTAATTTTGTTGGATTATGAAAAAAAATTTAGTTGGAAGTGTCAAATTTTATTAAATTCATATGAAATCAACTTCGATTTTTTTGGATTTTGTCGAGTATTTTTGTTGTAGGATCTATATTTGATTAAATTTAGATGAAAATAACTTCAATTTTGTTGGATTGTGAAAACAATTTTAGTTGGAAGTGTCAAATTTTAATAAATTAATTTGAAATCAACTTCAATTTTTTTGGATTTTGTTGAGTATTTTTGGTGTAGGATCTATATTTGAGTAAATTTAGATGAAAATAACTTCAATTTTGTTGGATTGTGAAAAAAAATTTAGTTGGAAGTGTCAAATTTTAATAAATTTATTTGAAATCAACTTCGATTTTTTTGGATTTTGTTGCGTATTTTTGTTGTAGGATCTATATTTGAGTAAATTTAGATGAAAATAACTTATATTATGTGGATTTTGACAAGATTTTGGTCAAATTTTAATACATTCATTTGAAATAAACTTCGATTTTTTTGGATTTTGTTGAGTATTTTGGTTGTAGGATCTATATTTGAGTAAATTTAGATGAAAATAACTTCAATTTTGTTGGATTATGAAAAAAATTTAAGTTGGAAGTGTCAAATTTTAATAAATTTATTTGAAATCAACTTCGATTTTTTTGGATTTTGTTGAGTATTTTTGTTGTAGGATCTATATTTGAGTAAATTTAGATGAAAATAACTTCAATTTTGTTGGATTATGAAAAAATTTTAGTTGGAAGTGTCAAATTTTAATAAATTTATTTGAAATCAACTTCGATTTTTTTGGATTTTGTAGAGTATTTTTGTTGTAGGATCTATATTTGAGAAAATTTAGATGAAAATAACTTCAATTTTGTTGGATTGTGAAAAAAATTTTAGTTGGAAGTGTCAAATTTTAATAAATTTATTTGAAATCAACTTCGATTTTTTTGGATTTTGTTGAGTATTTTTGTTGTAGGATCTATATTTCAGTAAATTTAGATGAAAATAAATTCAATTTTGTTGGATTATGAGAAAAAATTTAATTGGAAGTGCCAAATTTTAATAAATTTATTTGAAATCAACTTCGATTTTTTTGGATTTTGATGAGTATTTTGGTTGTAGGATCTATATTTGACTAAATTTAGATGAAAATAACTTCAATTTTCTTGGATGTAGACAAGATTTTTGTCAAATTTTAATAAATTCATATGAAATCAACTTCGATTTTTTTGGATTTTGTTGAGTATTTTTGTTGTAGGGTCTATATTTGAGTAAATTTAGATGAAAATAACTTCAATTTTGTTGGATTGTGAAAAAAATTTTAGTTGGAAGTGTCAAATTTTAATAAATTTATTTGAAATCAACTTCGATTTTTTTGGATTTTGTAGAGTATTTTTGTTGTAGGATCTATATTTGAGAAAATTTAGATGAAAATAACTTCAATTTTGTTGGATTCTGAAAAAAAATTTAGTTGGAAATGTCAAATTTTAATAAATTTATTTGAAATCAACTTCGATTTTTTTGGATTTGGTTGAGTATTTTTGTTGTAGGATCTATATTTGAGTAAATTTAGATGAAAATAACTTCAATTTTGTTGGATTGTAAAAAAATTTTAGTTGGAAGTGTCAAATTTTAATAAATTTATTTGAAATCAACTTCGATTTTTTTGGATTTTCTTGAGTATTTTTGTTGTAGGATCTATATATGAGTAAATTTAGATGAAAATAACTTCAATTTTGTTGGATTGTGAAATAAAATTTAGTTGGAAGTGTCAAATTTTAATAAATTTATTTGAAATCAACTTCGATTTTTTTGGATTTTGTAGAGTATTTTTGTTGTAGGATCTATATTTGAGAAAATTTAGATGAAAATAACTTCAATTTTGTTGGATTGTGAAAAAATTTTTACTGGGTAGTGTCAAGTTTTATTAAATTTATTTGAAATCAACTTCGATTATTTTGGATTTTGTTGAGTATTTTTGTTGTAGGATCTATATTTGAGTAAATTTAGATGAAAATAAATTCAATTTTGTTGGATTCTGAAAAAAAATTTAGTTGGAAATGTCAAATTTTAATAAATTTATTTGAAATCAACTTCGATTTTTTTGGATTTTGTTGAGTATTTTTGTTGTAGGATCTATATTTGAGTAAATTTAGAGGAAAATAATTCAATTTTGTTGGATTATGAAAAAAAATTTAGTTGGAAGTGCCAAATTTTAATAAATTTATTTGAAATCAACTTCGATTTTTTTGGATTTTGATTGTAGGATCTATATTTGACTAAATTTAGATGAAAATAACTTCAATTTTCTTGGATGTAGACAAGATTTTTGTCAAATTTTAATAAATTCATATGAAATCAACTTCGATTTTTTTGGATTTTGTTGAGTATTTTTGTTGTAGGGTCAATATTTGAGTAAATTTAGATGAAAATAACTTCAATTTTGTTGGATTCTGAAAAAAAATTTAGTTGGAAATGTCAAATTTTAATAAATTTATTTGAAATCAACTTCGATTTTTTTGGATTTTGTTGAGTATTTTTGTTGTAGGATCTATATTTGAGTAAATTTAGATGAAAATAAATTCAATTTTGTTGGATTATGAAAAAAAATTTAGTTGGAAGTGTCAAATTTTAATAAATTTATTTGAAATCAACTTCGATTATTTTGGATTTTGTTGAGTATTTTTGTTGTAGGATCTATATTTGAGTAAATTTAGATGAAAATAAATTCAATTTTGTTGGATTATGAAAAAAAATTTAGTTGGAAGTGTCAAATTTTAATAAATTTATTTGAAATAAACTTCGATTTTTTTGGATTTTGTTGAGTATTTTGGTTGTAGGATCTATATTTGACTAAATTTAGATGAAAATAACTTTAATTTTCTGGGATGTAGACAAGATTTTTGTCAAATTTTAATAAATTCATTTGAAATCAACTTCGATTTTTTTGGATTTTGTTGAGTATTTTTGTTGTAGGATCTATATTTGAGTAAATTTAGATGAAAATAAATTTAATTTTGTTGGATTATGAAAAAAAATTTAGTTGGAAGTGTCAAATTTTAATAAATTTATTTGAAATCAACTTCGATTTTTTTAGATTTTGTTGCGTATTTTGGTTGTAGGATCTATATTTGAGTAAATTTAGATGAAAATAACTTCAATTTTGTTGGATTATGAAAAAAATTTTAGTTGGAAGTGTCAAATTTTAATAAATTTATTTGAAATCAACTTTGATTTTTTTGGATTTTGTTGAGTATTTTTGTTGTAGGATCTATATTTGAGTAAATTTAGATGAAAATAACTTCAATTTTGTTGGAATATGAAAAAATTTTAGTTGGAAGTGTCAAATTTTAATAAATTCATATAAAATCAACTTCGATTTTTTTGGATTTTGTCGAGTATTTTGTTTGTAGGATCTATATTGGACTAAATTTAGATGAAAATAACTTCAATTTTTTGGATTTTGACAAATTTTTGGTCAAATTTTAATAAAATCATTTGAAATCAACTTCGATTTTTTGGATTTTGATGAGTATTTTGGTTGTAGGATCTATATTTTACTAAATTTAGATGAAAATAACTTCAATTTTGTTGGATTGTGAAAAAAATTTTAGTTGGGAGTGTCAAGTTTTATTAAATTTATTTGAAATCAACTTCGATTATTTTTGATTTTGTTGTGTATTTTTGTTGTAGGATCTATATTTGAGTAAATTTAGATGAAAATAAATTTAATTTTGTTGGATTATGAAAAAAAATTTAGTTGGAAGTGTCAAATTTTATTAAATTCATATGAAATCAACTTCGATTTTTTTGGATTTTGTCGAGTATTTTTGTTGTAGGATCTATATTTGATTAAATTTAGATGAAAATAACTTCAATTTTGTTGGATTGTGAAAACAATTTTAGTTGGAAGTGTCAAATTTTAATAAATTAATTTGAAATCAACTTCAATTTTTTTGGATTTTGTTGAGTATTTTTGGTGTAGGATCTATATTTGAGTAAATTTAGATGAAAATAACTTCAATTTTGTTGGATTGTGAAAAAAAATTTAGTTGGAAGTGTCAAATTTTAATAAATTTATTTGAAATCAACTTCGATTTTTTTGGATTTTGTTGCGTATTTTTGTTGTAGGATCTATATTTGAGTAAATTTAGATGAAAATAACTTATATTATGTGGATTTTGACAAGATTTTGGTCAAATTTTAATACATTCATTTGAAATAAACTTCGATTTTTTTGGATTTTGTTGAGTATTTTGGTTGTAGGATCTATATTTGAGTAAATTTAGATGAAAATAACTTCAATTTTGTTGGATTATGAAAAAAATTTAAGTTGGAAGTGTCAAATTTTAATAAATTTATTTGAAATCAACTTCGATTTTTTTGGATTTTGTTGAGTATTTTTGTTGTAGGATCTATATTTGAGTAAATTTAGATGAAAATAACTTCAATTTTGTTGGATTATGAAAAAATTTTAGTTGGAAGTGTCAAATTTTAATAAATTTATTTGAAATCAACTTCGATTTTTTTGGATTTTGTCGAGTATTTTTGTTGTAGGATATATATTTGATTAAATTTAGATGAAAATAACTTCAATTTTGTTGGATTATAAAAAAAAATTTAGTTTGAAGTGTCAAATTTTAATAAATTCATATGAAATCAACTTCGATTTTTTTGGATTTTGTCGAGTATTTTTGTTGTAGGATCTATATTTGATTAAATTTAGATGAAAATAACGTCAATTTTGTTGGATTGTGAAAAAAATTTTAGTTGGAAGTATCAAGTTTTATTAAATTTATTTGAAATCAACATCGATTATTTTGGATTTTGTTGAGTATTTTTGTTGTAGGATCTATATTTGAGTAAATTTAGATGAAAATAAATTTAATTTTGTTGGATTATGAAAAAAAATTTAGTTGGAAGTGTCAAATTTTAATAAATTTATTTGAAATCAACTTCGATTTTTTTGGATTTTGTTGAGTATTTTTGTTGTAGGGTCTATATTTGAGTAAATTTAGATGAAAATAACTTCAATTTTTTGGTTTTTGAAAAGATTTTGGTCAAATTTTAATAAATTCAAATGAAATCAAATTCGATTTTTTTAGATTTTGTTGCGCATTTTGGTTGTAGGATCTATATTTGAGTAAATTTAGATGAAAATAACCTCAATTTTGTTGGATTATGAAAAAATTTTAGTTGGAAGTGTCAAATTTTAATAAATTCATATAAAATCAACTTCGATTTTTTTGGATTTTGTCGAGTATTTTGGTTGTAGGATCAATATTTGACTAAATTTAGATGAAAATGACTTAAATTTTCTTGGATTTTGACAAGATTTTGGTCAAATTTTAATAAATTCATTTGAAATCAACTTCGATTTTTTGGATTTTGTTGAGTATTTTGGTTGTAGGATCTATATTTGAGTAAATTTAGATGAAAATAACTTCAAATTTGTTGGATTATGAAAAAAATTTTAGTTGGAAGTGTCAAATTTTAATAAATTTATTTGAAATCAACTTCGATTTTTTTGGATTTTGTTGAGTATTTTTGTTGTAGGATCTATATATGAGTAAATTTAGATGAAAATAACTTCAATTTTGTTGGATTGTGAAAAAAATTTTAGTTGGAAGTGTCAAATTTTAATAAATTTATTTGAAATCAACTTCGATTTTTTTGGATTTTGTAGAGTATTTTTGTTGTAGGATCTATATTTGAGAAAATTTAGATGAAAATAACTTCAATTTTGTTGGATTGTGAAAAAATTTTTAGTGGGAAGTGTCAAGTTTTATTAAATTTATTTGAAATCAACTTCGATTTTTTTGGATTTTGTTGAGTATTTTTGTTGTAGGGTCTATATTTGAGTAAATTTAGATGAAAATAACTTCAATTTTGTTGGATTCTGAAAAAAAATTTAGTTGGAAATGTCAAATTTTAATAAATTTATTTGAAATCAACTTCGATTTTTTTGGATTTTGTTGAGTATTTTTGTTGTAGGATCTATATTTGAGTAAATTTAGATGAAAATAACTTCAATTTTGTTGGATTATGAAAAAATTTTAGTTGGAAGTGTCAAATTTTAATAAATTTATTTGAAATCAACTTCGATTTTTTTGGATTTTGTAGAGTATTTTTGTTGTAGGATCTATATTTGAGAAAATTTAGATGAAAATAACTTCAATTTTGTTGGATTGTGAAAAAAATTTTAGTTGGAAGTGTCAAATTTTAATAAATTTATTTGAAATCAACTTCGATTTTTTTGGATTTTGTTGAGTATTTTTGTTGTAGGATCTATATTTCAGTAAATTTAGATGAAAATAACTTCAATTTTCTTGGATGTAGACAAGATTTTTGTCAAATTTTAATAAATTTATTTGAAATCAACTTCGATTTTTTTGGATTTTGTTGAGTATTTTTGTTGTAGGATCTATATTTGAGTAAATTTAGAGGAAAATAAATTCAATTTTGTTGGATTATGAAAAAAAATTTAGTTGGAAGTGCCAAATTTTAATAAATTTATTTGAAATCAACTTCGATTTTTTTGGATTTTGATTGTAGGATCTATATTTGACTAAATTTAGATGAAAATAACTTCAATTTTCTTGGATGTAGACAAGATTTTTGTCAAATTTTAATAAATTCATATGAAATCAACTTCGATTTTTTTGGATTTTGTTGAGTATTTTTGTTGTAGGGTCAATATTTGAGTAAATTTAGATGAAAATAACTTCAATTTTGTTGGATTCTGAAAAAAAATTTAGTTGGAAATGTCAAATTTTAATAAATTTATTTGAAATCAACTTCGATTTTTTTGGATTTTGTTGAGTATTTTTGTTGTAGGATCTATATTTGAGTAAATTTAGATGAAAATAACTTCAATTTTGTTGGATTATGAAAAAAATTTTAGTTGGAAGTGTCAAATTTTAATAAATTTATTTGAAATCAACTTTGATTTTTTTGGATTTTGTTGAGTATTTTTGTTGTAGGATCTATATTTGAGTAAATTTAGATGAAAATAACTTCAATTTTGTTGGAATATGAAAAAATTTTAGTTGGAAGTGTCAAATTTTAATAAATTCATATAAAATCAACTTCGATTTTTTTGGATTTTGTCGAGTATTTTGTTTGTAGGATCTATATTGGACTAAATTTAGATGAAAATAACTTCAATTTTTTGGATTTTGACAAATTTTTGGTCAAATTTTAATAAAATCATTTGAAATCAACTTCGATTTTTTGGATTTTGATGAGTATTTTGGTTGTAGGATCTATATTTTACTAAATTTAGATGAAAATAACTTCAATTTTGTTGGATTGTGAAAAAAATTTTAGTTGGGAGTGTCAAGTTTTATTAAATTTATTTGAAATCAACTTCGATTATTTTTGATTTTGTTGTGTATTTTTGTTGTAGGATCTATATTTGAGTAAATTTAGATGAAAATAAATTTAATTTTGTTGGATTATGAAAAAAAATTTAGTTGGAAGTGTCAAATTTTATTAAATTCATATGAAATCAACTTCGATTTTTTTGGATTTTGTCGAGTATTTTTGTTGTAGGATCTATATTTGATTAAATTTAGATGAAAATAACTTCAATTTTGTTGGATTGTGAAAACAATTTTAGTTGGAAGTGTCAAATTTTAATAAATTAATTTGAAATCAACTTCAATTTTTTTGGATTTTGTTGAGTATTTTTGGTGTAGGATCTATATTTGAGTAAATTTAGATGAAAATAACTTCAATTTTGTTGGATTGTGAAAAAAAATTTAGTTGGAAGTGTCAAATTTTAATAAATTTATTTGAAATCAACTTCGATTTTTTTGGATTTTGTTGCGTATTTTTGTTGTAGGATCTATATTTGAGTAAATTTAGATGAAAATAACTTATATTATGTGGATTTTGACAAGATTTTGGTCAAATTTTAATACATTCATTTGAAATAAACTTCGATTTTTTTGGATTTTGTTGAGTATTTTGGTTGTAGGATCTATATTTGAGTAAATTTAGATGAAAATAACTTCAATTTTGTTGGATTATGAAAAAAATTTAAGTTGGAAGTGTCAAATTTTAATAAATTTATTTGAAATCAACTTCGATTTTTTTGGATTTTGTTGAGTATTTTTGTTGTAGGATCTATATTTGAGTAAATTTAGATGAAAATAACTTCAATTTTGTTGGATTATGAAAAAATTTTAGTTGGAAGTGTCAAATTTTAATAAATTTATTTGAAATCAACTTCGATTTTTTTGGATTTTGTCGAGTATTTTTGTTGTAGGATATATATTTGATTAAATTTAGATGAAAATAACTTCAATTTTGTTGGATTATAAAAAAAAATTTAGTTTGAAGTGTCAAATTTTAATAAATTCATATGAAATCAACTTCGATTTTTTTGGATTTTGTCGAGTATTTTTGTTGTAGGATCTATATTTGATTAAATTTAGATGAAAATAACGTCAATTTTGTTGGATTGTGAAAAAAATTTTAGTTGGAAGTATCAAGTTTTATTAAATTTATTTGAAATCAACATCGATTATTTTGGATTTTGTTGAGTATTTTTGTTGTAGGATCTATATTTGAGTAAATTTAGATGAAAATAAATTTAATTTTGTTGGATTATGAAAAAAAATTTAGTTGGAAGTGTCAAATTTTAATAAATTTATTTGAAATCAACTTCGATTTTTTTGGATTTTGTTGAGTATTTTTGTTGTAGGGTCTATATTTGAGTAAATTTAGATGAAAATAACTTCAATTTTTTGGTTTTTGAAAAGATTTTGGTCAAATTTTAATAAATTCAAATGAAATCAAATTCGATTTTTTTAGATTTTGTTGCGCATTTTGGTTGTAGGATCTATATTTGAGTAAATTTAGATGAAAATAACCTCAATTTTGTTGGATTATGAAAAAATTTTAGTTGGAAGTGTCAAATTTTAATAAATTCATATAAAATCAACTTCGATTTTTTTGGATTTTGTCGAGTATTTTGGTTGTAGGATCAATATTTGACTAAATTTAGATGAAAATGACTTAAATTTTCTTGGATTTTGACAAGATTTTGGTCAAATTTTAATAAATTCATTTGAAATCAACTTCGATTTTTTGGATTTTGTTGAGTATTTTGGTTGTAGGATCTATATTTGAGTAAATTTAGATGAAAATAACTTCAAATTTGTTGGATTATGAAAAAAATTTTAGTTGGAAGTGTCAAATTTTAATAAATTTATTTGAAATCAACTTCGATTTTTTTGGATTTTGTTGAGTATTTTTGTTGTAGGATCTATATATGAGTAAATTTAGATGAAAATAACTTCAATTTTGTTGGATTGTGAAAAAAATTTTAGTTGGAAGTGTCAAATTTTAATAAATTTATTTGAAATCAACTTCGATTTTTTTGGATTTTGTAGAGTATTTTTGTTGTAGGATCTATATTTGAGAAAATTTAGATGAAAATAACTTCAATTTTGTTGGATTGTGAAAAAATTTTTAGTGGGAAGTGTCAAGTTTTATTAAATTTATTTGAAATCAACTTCGATTTTTTTGGATTTTGTTGAGTATTTTTGTTGTAGGGTCTATATTTGAGTAAATTTAGATGAAAATAACTTCAATTTTGTTGGATTCTGAAAAAAAATTTAGTTGGAAATGTCAAATTTTAATAAATTTATTTGAAATCAACTTCGATTTTTTTGGATTTTGTTGAGTATTTTTGTTGTAGGATCTATATTTGAGTAAATTTAGATGAAAATAACTTCAATTTTGTTGGATTATGAAAAAATTTTAGTTGGAAGTGTCAAATTTTAATAAATTTATTTGAAATCAACTTCGATTTTTTTGGATTTTGTAGAGTATTTTTGTTGTAGGATCTATATTTGAGAAAATTTAGATGAAAATAACTTCAATTTTGTTGGATTGTGAAAAAAATTTTAGTTGGAAGTGTCAAATTTTAATAAATTTATTTGAAATCAACTTCGATTTTTTTGGATTTTGTTGAGTATTTTTGTTGTAGGATCTATATTTCAGTAAATTTAGATGAAAATAACTTCAATTTTCTTGGATGTAGACAAGATTTTTGTCAAATTTTAATAAATTTATTTGAAATCAACTTCGATTTTTTTGGATTTTGTTGAGTATTTTTGTTGTAGGATCTATATTTGAGTAAATTTAGAGGAAAATAAATTCAATTTTGTTGGATTATGAAAAAAAATTTAGTTGGAAGTGCCAAATTTTAATAAATTTATTTGAAATCAACTTCGATTTTTTTGGATTTTGATTGTAGGATCTATATTTGACTAAATTTAGATGAAAATAACTTCAATTTTCTTGGATGTAGACAAGATTTTTGTCAAATTTTAATAAATTCATATGAAATCAACTTCGATTTTTTTGGATTTTGTTGAGTATTTTTGTTGTAGGGTCAATATTTGAGTAAATTTAGATGAAAATAACTTCAATTTTGTTGGATTCTGAAAAAAAATTTAGTTGGAAATGTCAAATTTTAATAAATTTATTTGAAATCAACTTCGATTTTTTTGGATTTTGTTGAGTATTTTTGTTGTAGGATCTATATTTGAGTAAATTTAGATGAAAATAAATTCAATTTTGTTGGATTATGAAAAAAAATTTAGTTGGAAGTGTCAAATTTTAATAAATTTATTTGAAATCAACTTCGATTATTTTGGATTTTGTTGAGTATTTTTGTTGTAGGATCTATATTTGAGTAAATTTAGATGAAAATAAATTCAATTTTGTTGGATTATGAAAAAAAATTTAGTTGGAAGTGTCAAATTTTAATAAATTTATTTGAAATCAACTTCGATTTTTTTGGATTTTGTTGAGTATTTTGGTTGTAGGATCTATATTTGACTAAATTTAGATGAAAATAACTTTAATTTTCTTGGATGTAGACAAGATTTTTGTCAAATTTTAATAAAATCATTTGAAATGAACTTCGATTATTTTGGATTTCGTTGAGTATTTTTGTTGTAGGATCTATATTTGAGTAGATTTAGATGAAAATAACTTCAATTTTTTGGATTGTGAAAAAAAATTTTAGTTGGATGGGTCAAATTTTAATAAATTTATTTGAAATCAACTTCGATTTTTTTGGATTTTATTGAGTACATTTGTTGTAGGATCTATATTTGAGTAAATTTAGATGAAAATAACATCAATTTTTTAGATTGTGAAAAAAATTTTAGTTGGAAGTGTCGAATTTTTAAATTTATTTGAAATCAACCTCGATTATTTTGGATTTCGTTGAGTATTTTTTTGTAGGATCTATATTTGAGTAGATTTAGATGAAAATTACTTCAATTTTTTGGATTGTGAAAAAAAATTTAGTTGGAAGTGTCAAATTTTAATAAAATCATTTGAAATCAACTTCGATTTTTTTGGATTTTGATGAGTATTTTGGTTGTAGGATCTATATTTGACTAAATTTAGATGAAAATAACTTCAATTTTGTTGGATTATAAATAAAATTTTAGTTGGAAGTGTCAAATTTTATTAAATTCGTATGAAATCAACTTCGATTTTTTTGGATTTTGTCGAGTATTTTTGTTTTAGGATCTATATTTGATTAAATTTAGATGAAAATAACTTCAATTATGTTGGATTGTGAAAAAATTTTTAGATGGAAGTGTCAAGTTTTATTAAATTTATTTGAAATCAACTTCGATTATTTTGGATTTTGTTGAGTATTTTTGTTGTAGGATCTATATTTGAGTAAATTTAGATGAAAATAAATTTAATTTTGTTGGATTATGAACAAAAATTTAGTTGGAAGTGTCAAATTTTAATAAATTTATTTGAAATCAACTTCGATTTTTTTGGATTTTGATGAGTATTTTGGTTGTAGGATCTATATTTGACTAAATTTAGATGAAAATAACTTCAATTTTCTTGGATGTAGACAAGATTTTTGTCAAATTTTAATAAATTCATTTGAAATCAACTTCGATTTTTTTGGATTTTGTTGCGTATTTTGGTTGTAGGATCTATATATGAGTAAATTTAGATGAAAATAACTTCAATTTTGTTGGATTATGAAAAAAATTTTAGTTGGAAGTGTCAAATTTTAATAAATTTATTTGAAATCAACTTCGATTTTTTTGGATTTTGATGAGTATTTTGGTTGTGGGATCTATATTTGAGTAAATTTAGATGAAAATAACTTCAATTTTGTTGGATTATGAAAAAAATTTTAGTTGGAAGTGTCAAATTTTAATAAATTTATTTGAAATCAACTTCGATTTTTTTGGATTTTGTTGAGTATTTTTGTTGTAGGGTCTATATTTGAGTAAATTTAGATGAAAATAACTTCAATTTTGTTGGATTATGAAAAAAAAATTAGTTGGAAATGTCAAATTTTAATAAATTTATTTGAAATCAACTTCGATTTTTTTGGATTTTGTTGAGTATTTTTGTTGTAGGATCTATATTTGAGTAAATTTAGATGAAAATAACTTCAATTTTGTTGGATTGTGAAAAAAATTTATTTGGAAGTGTCAAATTTTAATAATATTATTTGAAACCAACTTCGATTTTTTTGGATTTTGTTGAGTATTTTTTATGTAGGGTCTATATTTGCGTAAATTTAGATGAAAATAACTTCAATTTTGTTGGATTATGAAAAAAAATTTAGTTGGAAATGTCAAATTTTAATAAATTTATTTGAAATCAACTTCGATTTTTTTTTATTTTGTTGAGTATTTTTGTTGTAGGATCTATATTTGAGTAAATTTAGATGAAAATAACTTCAATTTTGTTGGATTATGAAAAAAAATTTAGTTGGAAATGTCAAATTTTAATAAATTTATTTGAAATCAACTTCGATTTTTTTGGATTTTGTTTAGTATTTTTGTTGTAGGATCTATATTTGAGTAAATTTAGATGAAAATAACTTAAATTTTTTGGATTTTGACAAGATTTTGGTTAAATTTTAATAAATTCATTTGAAATCAACTTCGATTTTTTTGGATTTAGTTGAGTATTTTTGTTGTAGGATCTATATTTGAGTAAATTTAGATGAAAATAACTTCAATTTTGTTGGATTGTGAAAAAAATTTTAGTTGGAAGTGTCAAATTTTAATAAATTTATTTGAAATCAACTTCGAATTTTTTGGATTTTGTTGAGTATTTTTGTTGTAGGGTCTATATTTGTGTAAATTTAGATGAAAATAACTTCAATTTTGTTGGATTATGAAAAAAAAATTAGTTGGAAAAGTCAAATTTTAATAAATTTATTTGAAATTGTTACGTGCCGACGAAAAATTTAAAAATTTTGAAACTCAATCTAAGACATTGACAATTGATCCAACCACCTAGGTGTGTTACGGGATATCCCTCGAGCAATTGTCAATGATTTATTAACCAGAGCTTTTTATAGTAATAATTAAATCCGATTCAAAGCCTGTCACGCCACGGTATATTCTCATGGAAGATTATTGTCAGCGATCTTCCAACGCTGTCGACGTTCTTAGAATGCGTGGTGATAAGCCCTTCGAAGCATTGTAGTAGACCATTTTATATTTTTCTTCCCTGTTAAAATTTATCACACCATCATTGACATCTGATCCTACCATTGAGTGTTGCGGGAGTTTCCCTCGATCGATTATCAATGATTTATAAACCGTATTATAATAATAATTTTATACGAGCCGTTACGCCACTGCGTTCTTCCATACTTCCAACACCGTCAACGTTCCTAGAACGCCGTGCGCGATAACAACTTGGATGCTGGGAACGTTCCGAGCGACGACGGTTGGGCCCGTGTGCATGAGGTGCAGAGTCAGCAATTTTGGCGCTCTTTGTGCAAAGGCCCGAGTGCTCGGGCCTACCCTGCAAACGCTCGGGGCAGTCAGCTAGCAAGTCGCGTGGTGCGCAGTTGCTCTGTCCGAGGGACATCGCTATTTTTATTAATAAGCGCTTGAGCCAGAGTTCCAGTGCGTCCTAGCGATCGTGGAAAGACTCAGTTCCCTCGTAGTTAATATATAATTACTTATCATTTTATTCAAAATTTACTATTTAGGGCAGTCAGCTAGCAAGTCGCGTGGTGCGCAGTTGCTCTGTCCGAGGGACATCGCTATTTTTATTAATAAGCGCTTGAGCCAGAGTTCCAGTGCGTCCTAGCGATCGTGGAAAGACTCAGTTCCCTCGTAGTTAATATATAATTACTTATCATTTTATTCAAAATTTACTATTTAGGGCAGTCAGCTAGCAAGTCGCGTGGTGCGCAGTTGCTCTGTCCGAGGGACATCGCTATTTTTATTAATAAGCGCTTGAGCCAGAGTTCCAGTGCGTCCTAGCGATCGTGGAAAGACTTAGTTCCCTCGTAGTTAATATATAATTACTTATCATTTTATTCAAAATTTACTATTTAGGGCAGTCAGCTAGCAAGTCGCGTGGTGCGCAGTTGTTCTGTCCGAGGGACATCGCTATTTTTATTAATAAGCGCTTGAGCCAGAGTTCCAGTGCGTCCTAGTGATCGTGGAAAGACTCAGTTCCCTCGTAGTTAATATATAATTACTTATCATTTTATTCAAAATTTACTATTTAGGGCAGTCGGCCGTTAAGTCGCTTAGTGCGTAGTCGCTCTGTCCGAGGGACATCACTGTTAATAAAATAGTCTTTGAGCCGGAGTTTCAGTGCATCTTAGTGATCGTGAAAGGACTCAGTCCCCCGTAGAGACTGTCTGTTCAAACTTTAATCAGTTTAACCGTTTACATTTTCATTAAATCACTTATATTCCCAACATTTAAAAATTTAAATATTCAAACACTGTGAACATTATAATGTCAGTGAACTGCTCGGTGTGATTTGATTTCAACGCCTGTGCTGCGCATCAACCTCTTGCCGCAGCGCCCCAGGACAAAGACAGAGAGAGAGAGAGAGACCGTAAATACAGCATTCAAAAACATTTAATAAGCTTTGCGCCGAATCGGTAAGTCCTCAAAATTATATTATTGTACGGGATAAACCAATGATCCAACCTCTTTAGAGTGTTGTGGGTTTTCCCTCAATCATTGTTATATTCCCCTTTTGAGGGCGTGTACTGCGTTGTTGCTAAACTTTGTTTTCTTGTAAAATTATATTGCGATATTTTCCTAAATCGTTCGTATGGAAAGACTAGATCTACGTAATTATTGATCCAAC
The DNA here is from genome assembly GCA_946251845.1 of Andrena fulva. Lineage (NCBI taxonomy): Eukaryota > Metazoa > Arthropoda > Insecta > Hymenoptera > Andrenidae > Andrena > Andrena fulva. The sequence goes on along the minus strand of CAMITZ010000003.1, from coordinate 2,474,026 downwards.
TCACATAGTGAGTTGCGGGGATTCCCCTCGATCAATGCTCGTTCTCTAAGACACTTACGCTAAATTACTCTATTCCAAAACCATGTAAATTCCCGTTTTTGTACCACCTTTTAAACATTTCCTAATTTTTCATTATTTTGTAATACATGGTAATATTTGCTTAAATATCGGCTCATTTTATTCGAACCTGTCTACGAAAATACCACTTCCCCAACGGGTCAACCTGTATTGGTTGCAGCAAATACGAATCCCAAAACAATCCTGAATTTTTATTGAAATCTATCTAAATTTTGTTAAGCGTTACGTTAAAGAATTGACGAATCCGCTCGGTCATAATTAAAATCATCGCCCGCACGTAACAGCTAAACTGGTGTCAGAAGTGGGATTCTTTTTTGCTTTGTCAACCCCGTCCGTTGTGGTATTTTCCTGAGACGTTCGAAAGAACAGCAACGTATGTAAATTGGTATATGTGATTCAATCGGTACGCCTTGCATTTGTTGTGTTTGCTTGAAAGTTTTAGGAAAATTCCGTGATATCGCCTTCTAGATTATTTTCAGCTTATATATACTCTGCTTATTTATATATTTTGTGTATATTCTTTGAACTAATTAAAATTTAGCAAAATGGAAGCTGCTAACGCCAGTGCGTCTGCAAACGCGTCATCCGCGAATTTATCAGTAACAAACGCGATGATGACGTCTATGGCGGAATGCTTTGCTTTACAGCACGGGACGCTGGATATTCCTTTCTTTAACGGGAAAAATATACCTTTGAAAGATTTCTTACAAGATGTGCAAAACGGTGCCGTTTTCGTACCACCTGCGTCGGAAGGACCGTTCGTTAAAGCAGTTCTTGGAAAATTACAAGGAGCTGCACGCGATAGTACTTTTGGGAAAACTTTTAATACTGTAAATGAATTAATTAAACATTTGAAAGCTAGATTCGCTCCCGGGAAAAATTATCCTTATTACCATCATGAAATTGAGAGCATCCGTATGCATAGAAACGAAACTGTAAATGATTTCCATGATCGGCTTAATATCTTGGTTAGCGGGGCGCGTCTCGCGCTGGAAGACTCGTACGGCGCGGACGCAGATAAGATGTTGCGCCCGATTAAAGAATGCGCGTTAGAAGCATTTATTCGGGGCTTGCCGGATGAGATAGCCAGGGCCGTAGACGCGCGCGATCCAAAAACTCTAGAAGACGCGTTAAAACATGCGACGCGAGTCGAGACGCGAATGAGGTCTGGAGTAATACCGACTGGAGATCCAAACAGACTGTTTCTTTCAAGACAGGATGATTCGCGTTTAAATCCCCGTTCAGATTCCCCTGTTCAAAGTAATTCCCGTCAAAGCTTATTCACCTATCGCGATTCGCGAAATCAAAATTTCGGTGACTCTCGTTCGCGAAGCCCGAGTCCAAACGCGACTGGAAATTCAGATTATTCAAAATTTCCAACAAGTATTCTTAAACCACCGCGAAGTAACACGGAATCGAGTAGATATCCAGAACATGGGTACCCTGCTTATTCCCCGTATCCCTACATGCCTTACCCACCTTTTTATCAAATGCCTTATCCACCGTATTATCCATCGTATCCACAGGATCCGCGTTTTCCGTCAAATTCGCCGTACGCACAAACTCCGACGGCTCCACAATTGGCACGGAGCACGAGTCCAATTCCCCAGGCGACGCAAGTCGCACCTCATAATTCTAATTCAAATTTTCAACCTAGTTTTCCAAATTCGAATTCCTATTCGAGGAATTCCGTGGGATTTCGCGAGTCCAGATCGTATTCGCCGAATCAAAATCGACCGTATTCGCCGAATCAAAATCGATCATATTCGCCGAATCAAAATCGATCATATTCGCCGAATCAAAATTCGTCAGAAGCACGTAATAATTCGGATTTAAACTCCCGTGTAACTCCTCGAACAGACGCGACGACGAGTTACCAAAACCCCGAGCGTCGCCCGTTGAACAATCAAAGCTCAGAGCGTCGTCCGACGGTAAGATTTCTGGAAAAGGATCATCAGTATTAAATTTGGGTTGTAACGATGAATCGCCTGTTGTAAAATTGACCGCGGAACAATTACGATATAAAACTGCAACATTTTTGATTGATACGGGTTCGGACATAAATGTAATAAAATTAAACGCATTGCACGAGGATGTAACCGTCGACGTACGCGATTCCGTCGAAATGAGAGGAATTACGGCCGAAAAAGCGGAAACGATTGGAACCACAATAGTGGCAATTTTGGGTCAACCAGTCCTATTTCATGTAGTTAGACCAAATTTTCCGATATATAGTGACGGTATTTTAGGAAAAGCCTATTTGAGACAAGAAAAAGCCGAAATTTCTTTTGCACATAATACTATAGTTACACAAAGTCAACCAATTCGACCGATCCATTTTATTGGCGAGGCTCCTCCAGAGGAAGTACCCCCGAAAAATAGTACACCGCGTGTTTATCGTATTAGTAGTCGTACCCGACAAGCAATCGCTATAGACACCATCGACTGTGATTTGAAAGAAGGATATCTTCCATTAGTTAAAACAATAGATGGAATTTATATTGGGGAAGCAGTCGTAAAAATTACAAACCACGTGTGCCATGTTCTCGCAATTAATACCTTGGACAAGGACATTCAAATAGAAATACCGCCTCAAGAAATTTTACCGTTCAAATATCATAATTTTCCTGAAGAACGTGAATACTTCGATTCTGACTCTGAACAGCAGGAGTCACCGGTATCACTGGACCGTGTAACCAAAATTTTATCAAAATTGCGTTTAGATCATTTAAATGATGAAGAAAAAGATCACGTAATTAAATTAATCGAGGAATTTCCTGAACGATTTCGTCTACCAGGTGATAAATTAGAATCCACACCTTTGGTACAACATCGAATTCCTACAACAGATGATTTGCCCATTAACACTAGGCAATATCGGTTTCCGCGAGTTCATCAAAAAGAAATAGCTCGTCAAATTTCTAGTAAATTAGCAGAAGAAATTATTGGACTTTCAAATTCTCCATACAATTCACCGCTCTGGATAGTACCAAAGAAACCTGATTCCGAGGGAAACCTAAGGTGGAGATTGGTAATTGATTTTCGGAATCTTAACGAAAAAACAATAGGTGATGCATACCCCTTGCCTAACATCACGGATATTCTAGATCATTTAGGCGAGGCGAGATACTTTTCCACCTTTGATCTCGCCAGTGGATTCCAACAAATCGAAATGGATCCACGAGACCGTGCTAAAACAGCTTTCACTACGCCTAATGGTCATTACGAATATATTCGTATGCCCGAAGGGCTCAAGAATGCTCCCGCGACGTTTCAAAGGCTGATGGATCAGGTATTGCGCGGACTACAGGGTGTGGAGGTATTTGTCTACCTCGATGACATTGTTGTTTATGCGAAAAATTTGGAAGATCATGAAAAGAAAGTCCGACGTTTATTCACTCGATTAAATGATGCAAAATTAACCCTTCAGCCAGATAAATGCGAATTTCTGAGAACTGAAGTCACATATCTAGGCCATATTATTAGTCGTTCTGGATTAAGACCAGATCCAAAGAAAATATCTGCGGTAAAACATTTTCCACGTCCTAAAAATCAAAAGAATATACGACAATTTCTTGGACTCGCCGGTTATTATCGCCGATTTATCAAAGATTTTGCAGCCAAGGCCAAGCCTCTTACAGAATTATTACAAAAGAACGCTAAATTTGTATGGGGGAGAGAACATAAAAAGAGTTTCCAAATCCTACGAAAAGCGCTGTGCAAGAGCCCCATACTGCAATATCCTGATTTCGATAAACCATTCACATTAACTACTGATGCATCTGATTACGCAATAGGCGCCGTACTTAGTCAAAATGTGGACGGACACGATTTGCCGGTAGCTTACCTTTCGAGAAATTTAACGAAGCCGGAACAAAATTATTTTACCACAGAAAAGGAATGTCTAGCAGTTCTTTTTGCAATATTAAATTTTCGACCATACCTTTACGGTAGAAAATTTACTTTGGTTAGTGATCACGAACCTCTAAAATGGATAGACTCGATAAAAGATCCGGGACAACGATTAGTACGATGGAGATTAAAATTGCATGATTACGAATATGAATTTGTACATAAACCTGGACGTCTAAATTCCAATGCTGATGCATTGTCTCGAAACCCGGTTACAGAAATTACTAGTAGCTCCGATTCCAGTTCAAAGGATACATCTGATAGCGATTCGGAATGTAATACTAGGATTTCCAAAATTTTGCCTATTAAGAAACCTCCCGTTGATAGAAGGTTATCAATACCAAGCACTTCTAGATCCGTACCTGTAAAATCAAAATCTGTAGCTAAGCCAATTGTCAAGAAAACTAAACCTACAATTCCATTAGATAAAAGTGCTATTGCAACAAGAACACGTTCTACGGTTCCAACTGTCATACCTAAAACTCCTATTAATTACGCGGAATTACCTACTACTGAATCCTCGCAAAATTCCGAAGAAGAACCACCTACTGAGGTGCTCGGTCCACCAGTATTCCGAGGTCGAAAAAGCGTGTTACCTAGCCTCAAACCACCGATATTGGTCCAAGAGTTTCAACGCACCTTTTCTAAAGAAGAACTATCCGAGGTTTTGGATACTACAGAGGATGAAGCTGCCGCGGCTGCAACACCTGCCGAAGGCATAACAATAGAGGTTGCACCTCCATCCAATGATAGCGATGATAACGAGACCTGCTTCGACACTACTCAACCCATTAGGCTACAGGAACTTCAGGAAACTTTTAACCGTTTTGACCAATCGCTGCAGGAGCATAGCGACATTCTTCAAAAATCATCCGATGAGCCAGAATCAGATACAGGAAATTCATTCCGGGAGGAATTGGATAAACGCGCAGAAGACTTGTGGGCTCAATATAAAACGCAAGGACAAGATAGTGCTGAAGCGACAAGCGCCGGAATAGTACCTTCGAGATCCGAAATAAGGAGACCACTTTTGGAATCCATACAAGAAGAAGAAGAACTGAACACTGCCTCAGGATTGGATAATACCTTAATTCACCGTCCACCGCGCCGATCCATGATACCAACCCCGTTACCGTCCAACAGACCACTTGCATTATCTACCCCTTATTCACAATCCACTTATTCAAAACCAGGAACAAAACTTTCCGATCCGCTTTCTACCCCTAAACGTCCATTGGCTCATGAATCAATGGACTACAACAAAATTGACCAATATCGACCAGGAATTCAAATAACAGAAAGTATCCTCCCCGACATAGTAGCTTCACCGACTTTCTCCCGAAGCGCGCGCGGAGGGAATATTAATTTTACTCGAAACAGTTTAACGAACATTCGCGAAAATTACGTTCATTTTATTTCTTCCGATGTGGAATTGGTAACCCCAATAAGTAAATTACTCGCAGATATAGGGGCCATAAGCATAGAAAATCTGCGGAATACAAAGCCAAAGGAAGGCCAAGTACTCGTTACGCCGCGAGGTAAATACAAAATTTTTAGTGTAGTAATTAAAGACAAGCATTATGATGATACTTCCATCGCAAAATTAGGTAATGCGTTGAAAAATTTAAGAAATACACTTTTACAATCAGGCATAAAAACTTTTAGAATTTCGAAATCCGGTGAATTTACTGATACACTTCCGCAGGGTACACTAGCTGGTATCTTATTAAATGTTTTTGCGGATAGTGATATCAAAGTAACTCTGTGTACCGGAAACATACAAGTACCGCCCGAGGAACTCCGTTTGAAAATTATTTCGGAATTGCATGAAAGCTTAATAGGAGGCCATAAAGGCGTAACAAAAACATATCAAAGGATCCGCGAAAGATTTTATTGGCCATCGATGCGTAACGACATTCAAAATTTCATTAGAACATGCAATAGTTGTCAGGAAAACAAACTTGTTAGGACAAAAACTCGTGAGCCGATGCTCATAACCGATACACCATTAAAACCATTTGATAAAATATCATTAGATACTGTGGGACCTCTTCCATTGACTCCTAGCGGGAATCGGCACATTTTGACTATGCAAGATAATCTTACCAAATACTGCATCGCAGTTCCTGTACCAGATATAAAAGCAGAAACTGTGGCTCATGCGCTGGTCACGCATCTGGTTTTGCAATATGGGGCTCCACGAGCAATTTTAACTGATCAAGGTACTAGTTTCATTAATAAAGTATTAAAAGAATTGGCAAAAGTTTTCAAAATCAATCATGTAACTACTTCCGGCTACCGTCCGCAAACAAATGGTGCTTTAGAGCGTAGTCATATAGTCTTAACTGAATATATAAAACATTATCTAAATGATTTCGATGATTGGGATAAAATAGTACCATTTGCAATATTTTCGTATAACACGTCTGTTCACGAGGCAACAAATTTCACCCCACACGAATTAGTATTTGGCGAAATAGCACGCTGTCCTAGTGCATTTCCTACAGATGAGTCTTTATTAACGTATAATGGCTATCTCCGAGATTTGTTAACGCGATTAACAGAAATGCAGACTTTGGCTGCACAGAATTTGATATCGGCTAAACATAAATCGAAATTATACTATGATGAAAAAGCGCGACCATTCCAGGGTAAAATTGGAGACATGGCACGCGTTTTAGTGGAAGTCAGGAAAGGAAAATTTGGCAGTCGTTATCACGGTCCTTACAAAATTGTTGGAATTTTAGAAAAGAATAATATTATACTACAAAAGAAATCTGGCGAACGATTTGTAAAGCATGCTGATAAACTATCACTACACCACCAAAATGATTAGGCCTCAGTTTCCGATTTAAGCGTAGAATAGAGTTAAATTAAATTAAGAAAATTGGTAACTCTTCTCTCTGTGATGACCTGGATAACGCTAATCTCCGCAAACCATCGGAGAACACATGAAACATCAAGAGTTCATTCGTTCTGGGAACTCTGCTATACTGCTTGCGGGGTAGCGTCAAGAGAGTGCGGTTCCCAATGCCTTGTAGGAAGAGGAAGCCTGAGACTTCACTGGAGGACGCGGAAGCGCCAAAGAAGACAGCGCCTGATCGCCCGCCAGATCTACCCGCCGTTTCGTCATTGCCATGTCAAAGGGCAATCGTGGATTAATCCGCACTAAATTAATCGCTTAAGGACGTTAATTGATTAATTTAAAAAATTTTGTAATTCAATATTTTCTGCTTGTCATTACTTTGTTATTATTTGCTTGTCAACAATTAGAGATGTTGGAACCAGCTAGCAGCAACCACGTATTTTTGTGTGCCGCCTGGCGCGATTCACAAAGCAAAAAGATTTATTAAAAATTTTTTTTCGCCCTCACGAAGCCGAACACGCTGTCCTGAGAGTTCAGCGCAGGGGGAACGTGGCCTTCGTGACGTTCACCACTCCGCAGCAAGCAGCTAGGGTAGCGAACGACGCAACAACTCAACCGATCATCCTGCACAAGAGAAAGCTCCGGATCATGGTCGCCGACGCATGGCATGGCTTCAACCTGCCGTCTTTGAGTCGGCCATCTAATTCCGTTCCTGAGTGGGACAACCCATTTCCAGGGTACGAGCCGGTTCGCTCAGCGCCCCTGCCTGTGGAGGTGATGGCGCGAATAGCGGCGTTCTTGCCTTTTGCCGATCGCGCCCACATGGAACAGGTGTCAATGACTTGGAGGGCCGGAGTACATGATTCCTTCCGGAAAATACTACAACTCGACCTCGGCGATTGGCGATGGCCCGGGATGCAGGGATGGAGGCGAATAGGAACTGACGTCTTCTATTGGGTAACAGCGCGGTGTGCCCCTTTCTTAAAATCCGTAATTCTAGATGACGAGTTGGCCGCCGAAGATCTGCGACCTCAGCTGTTGGCCCTGATCGCCAAGAACTGCCCTACACTGGAAGAGCTGGATGTAACGGCCGTTAACGCCCGAACATCGGCTGGGTGGATGGTACCTTCATCGGCGAACCTCGAAGCGCTCGGCAGTCTGAGCCACTGCACCGAACTACAGATGAGCCTACTGTACCCGGACGTCGGTGCCCAATTCCTTAAAGACATGCCTTCACTCAGGGAGTTGACCTGTAGGGACAATCAGGGAATAGCAGACGAGGACGTTTGCGGTCTCGTCAGAAACAGCGCCACCATAGAAAGAATGGATCTGGAGGGCTGCGTACATATAGGACGCCCTTTTATAGAATGCGTATACTCCGCCCTGCGTGGCGATCCTCACAACCACCGAATCGAAATTCGTGTCGGCGGAACGAGCGCGATGTCCCGCAGGCGTGACAGGCAGCTACTCCACGTTTTCTTACTTTATACACGGCACTCCAAATGTCCTTACGCCTAATCATCATCGGGGACGATGATTCCAAGGGGGGAGGGGTGTTACGTGCCGACGAAAAATTTAAAAATTTTGAAACTCAATCTAAGACATTGACAATTGATCCAACCACCTAGGTGTGTTACGGGATATCCCTCGAGCAATTGTCAATGATTTATTAACCAGAGCTTTTTATAGTAATAATTAAATCCGATTCAAAGCCTGTCACGCCACGGTATATTCTCATGGAAGATTATTGTCAGCGATCTTCCAACGCTGTCGACGTTCTTAGAATGCGTGGTGATAAGCCCTTCGAAGCATTGTAGTAGACCATTTTATATTTTTCTTCCCTGTTAAAATTTATCACACCATCATTGACATCTGATCCTACCATTGAGTGTTGCGGGAGTTTCCCTCGATCGATTATCAATGATTTATAAACCGTATTATAATAATAATTTTATACGAGCCGTTACGCCACTGCGTTCTTCCATACTTCCAACACCGTCAACGTTCCTAGAACGCCGTGCGCGATAACAACTTGGATGCTGGGAACGTTCCGAGCGACGACGGTTGGGCCCGTGTGCATGAGGTGCAGAGTCAGCAATTTTGGCGCTCTTTGTGCAAAGGCCCGAGTGCTCGGGCCTACCCTGCAAACGCTCGGGGCAGTCAGCTAGCAAGTCGCGTGGTGCGCAGTTGCTCTGTCCGAGGGACATCGCTATTTTTATTAATAAGCGCTTGAGCCAGAGTTCCAGTGCGTCCTAGCGATCGTGGAAAGACTCAGTTCCCTCGTAGTTAATATATAATTACTTATCATTTTATTCAAAATTTACTATTTAGGGCAGTCAGCTAGCAAGTCGCGTGGTGCGCAGTTGCTCTGTCCGAGGGACATCGCTATTTTTATTAATAAGCGCTTGAGCCAGAGTTCCAGTGCGTCCTAGCGATCGTGGAAAGACTCAGTTCCCTCGTAGTTAATATATAATTACTTATCATTTTATTCAAAATTTACTATTTAGGGCAGTCAGCTAGCAAGTCGCGTGGTGCGCAGTTGCTCTGTCCGAGGGACATCGCTATTTTTATTAATAAGCGCTTGAGCCAGAGTTCCAGTGCGTCCTAGCGATCGTGGAAAGACTTAGTTCCCTCGTAGTTAATATATAATTACTTATCATTTTATTCAAAATTTACTATTTAGGGCAGTCAGCTAGCAAGTCGCGTGGTGCGCAGTTGTTCTGTCCGAGGGACATCGCTATTTTTATTAATAAGCGCTTGAGCCAGAGTTCCAGTGCGTCCTAGTGATCGTGGAAAGACTCAGTTCCCTCGTAGTTAATATATAATTACTTATCATTTTATTCAAAATTTACTATTTAGGGCAGTCGGCCGTTAAGTCGCTTAGTGCGTAGTCGCTCTGTCCGAGGGACATCACTGTTAATAAAATAGTCTTTGAGCCGGAGTTTCAGTGCATCTTAGTGATCGTGAAAGGACTCAGTCCCCCGTAGAGACTGTCTGTTCAAACTTTAATCAGTTTAACCGTTTACATTTTCATTAAATCACTTATATTCCCAACATTTAAAAATTTAAATATTCAAACACTGTGAACATTATAATGTCAGTGAACTGCTCGGTGTGATTTGATTTCAACGCCTGTGCTGCGCATCAACCTCTTGCCGCAGCGCCCCAGGACAAAGACAGAGAGAGAGAGAGAGACCGTAAATACAGCATTCAAAAACATTTAATAAGCTTTGCGCCGAATCGGTAAGTCCTCAAAATTATATTATTGTACGGGATAAACCAATGATCCAACCTCTTTAGAGTGTTGTGGGTTTTCCCTCAATCATTGTTATATTCCCCTTTTGAGGGCGTGTACTGCGTTGTTGCTAAACTTTGTTTTCTTGTAAAATTATATTGCGATATTTTCCTAAATCGTTCGTATGGAAAGACTAGATCTACGTAATTATTGATCCAACTCACATAGTGAGTTGCGGGGATTCCCCTCGATCAATGCTCGTTCTCTAAGACACTTACGCTAAATTACTCTATTCCAAAACCATGTAAATTCCCGTTTTTGTACCACCTTTTAAACATTTCCTAATTTTTCATTATTTTGTAATACATGGTAATATTTTCTTAAATATCGGCTCATTTTATTCGAACCTGTCTACGAAAATACCACTTCCCCAACGGGTCAACCTGTATTGGTTGCAGCAAATACGAATCCCAAAACAATCCTGAATTTTTATTGAAATCTATCTAAATTTTGTTAAGCGTTACGTTAAAGAATTGACGAATCCGCTCGGTCATAATTAAAATCATCGCCCGCACGTAACAAAATCAACTTCGATTTTTTTGGATTTTGTTGAGTATTTTTGTTGTAGGATCTATATTTGACTAAATTTAGATGAAAATAACTTCAATTTTGTTGGATTGTGAAAAAAATTTTAGTTGGAAGTGTCAAATTTTAATAAATTTATTTGAAATCAACTTCGATTTTTTTGGATTTTGTTGAGAATTCTTGTTGTAGGATCTATATTTGATTAAATTTAGATGAAAATAACATCAATTTTTTGGATTGTGAAAAAAAGTTTTAGTTGGAAGGGTCAAATTTTAATAAATTTATTTGAAATCAACTTCGGTTTTTTTTTATTTTGTTGAGTATTTTTGTTGTAGGATCTATATTTGAGTAAATTTAGTTGAAAATAACTTTAATTTTGTTGGATTGTGAAAAAAAATTTAGTTGGAAGTGTCAAATTTTGATAAATTTATTTGAAATCAACTTCGATTTTTTTGGATTTTGTTGAGTATTTTTGTTGTAGGGTCTATATTTGAGTAAATTTAGATGAAAATAACTTCAATTTTGTTGGATTATGAAAAAAAAATTAGTTGGAAATGTCAAATTTTAATAAATTTATTTGAAATCAACTTCGATTTTTTTGGATTTTGTTGAGTATTTTTGTTGTAGGATCTATATTTGAGTAAATTTAGATGAAAATAACTTCAATTTTGTTGGATTGTGAAAAAAATTTATTTGGAAGTGTCAAATTTTAATAATATTATTTGAAACCAACTTCGATTTTTTTTATTTTGTTGAGTATTTTTTATGTAGGGTCTATATTTGAGTAAATTTAGATGAAAATAACTTCAATTTTGTTGGATTATGAAAAAAAATTTAGTTGGAAATGTCAAATTTTAATTAATCTATTTGAAATCAACTTCGATTTTTTTTTATTTTGTTGAGTATTTTTGTTGTAGGATCTATATTTGAGTAAATTTAGATGAAAATAACTTCAATTTTTTGGATTTTGACAAGATTTTGGTCAAATTTTAATAAATTCATTTGAAATCAACTTCGATTTTTTTGGATTTTGTTGCGTATTTTGGTTGTAGGATCTATATTTGAGTAAATTTAGATGAAAATAACTTCAATTTTGTTGGATTATGAAAAAAAATTTAGTTGGAAGTGTCAAATTTTAATAAATTTATTTGAAATCAACTTCGATTTTTTTTTTATTTTGTTGAGTATTTTTGTTGTAGGATCTATATTTGAGTAAATTTAGATGAAAATAACTTCAATTTGGTTGGATTGTGAAAAAAATTTTAGTTGGAAGTGTCAAATTTTAATAAATTTATTTGAAATCAACTTCGATATTTTTGGATTTTGTTGAGTATTTTTGTTGTGGGGTCTATATTTGAGTAAATTTAGATGAAAATAACTTCAATTTTGTTGGATTATGAAAAAAAATTTAGTTGGAAATGTCAAATTTTAATAAATTTATTTGAAATCAACTTCGATTTTTTTGGATTTTGTTGAGTATTTTTGTTGTAGGATCTATATTTGAGTAAATTTAGATGAAAATAACTTAAATTTTTTGGATTTTGACAAGATTTTGGTTAAATTTTAATAAATTCATTTGAAATCAACTTCGATTTTTTTGGATTCAGTTGAGTATTTTTGTTGTAGGATCTATATTTGAGTAAATTTAGATGAAAATAACTTCAATTTTGTTGGATTGTGAAAAAAAATTTAGTTGGAAGTGTCAAATTTTAATAAATTTATTTGAAATCAACTTCGAATTTTTTGGATTTTGTTGAGTATTTTTGTTGTAGGGTCTATATTTGAGTAAATTTAGATGAAAATAACTTCCATTTTGTTGGATTATGAAAAAAAATTTAGTTGGAAAAGTCAAATTTTAATAAATTTATTTGAAATCAACTTCGATTTTTTTGGATTTTGTTGAGTATTTTTGCTGTAGGATCTATATTTGAGTAAATTTAGATGAAAGTAACTTCAATTTTGTTGGATTGTGAAAAAAATTTTAGTTGGAAGTGTCAAATTTTAATAAATTTATTTGAAATCAACTTCGAATTTTTTGGATTTTGTTGAGTATTTTTGTTGTAGGGTCTATATTTGAGTAAATTTAGATGAAAATAACTTCAATTTTGTTGGATTATGAAAAAAAATTTAGTTGGAAATGTCAAATTTTAATAAATTTATTTGAAATCAACTTCGATTTTTTTTTATTTTGTTGAGTATTTTTGTTGTAGGATCTATATTTGAGTAAATTTTGATGAAAATAACTTCAATTTTGTTGGATTGTGAAAAAAAATTTAGTTGGAAGTGTCCAATTTTAATAAATTTATTTGAAATCAACTTCGATTTTTTTGGATTTTGTTGAGTATTTTTGTTGTGGGGTCTATATTTGAGTAAATTTAGATGAAAATAACTTCAATTTTGTTGGATTATGAAAAAAATTTTAGTTGGAAGTGTCAAATTTTAATAAATTTATTTGAAATCAACTTCGATTTTTTTGGATTTTGATGAGTATTTTGGTTGTAGGATCTATATTTGACTAAATTTAGATGAAAATAACTTCAATTTTCTTGGATGTAGACAAGATTTTTGTCAAATTTTAATAAATTCATTTGAAATCAACTTCGATTTTTTTGGATTTTGTTGAGAATTCTTGTTGTAGGATCTATATTTGATTAAATTTAGATGAAAATAACTTCAATTTTGTTGGATTGTGAAAAAATTTTTAGATGGAAGTGTCAAGTTTTATTAAATTTATTTGAAATCAACTTCGATTATTTTGGATTTTGTTGAGTATTTTTGTTGTAGGATCTATATTTGAGTAAATTTAGATGAAAATAAATTTAATTTTGTTGGATTATGAACAAAAATTTAGTTGGAAGTGTCAAATTTTAATAAATTTATTTGAAATCAACTTCGATTTTTTTGGATTTTGATGAGTATTTTGGTTGTAGGATCTATATTTGAGTAAATTTAGATGAAAATAACTTCAATTTTTTGGATTGTGAAAAAAATTTTAGTTGGAAGTGTCGAATTTTTAAATTTATTTGAAATCAACTTCGATTTTTTTGGATTTTGATGAGTATTTTGGTTGTAGGATCTATATTTGACTAAATTTAGATGAAAATAACTTCAATTTTCTTGGATGTAGACAAGATTTTTGTCAAATTTTAATAAATTCATTTGAAATCAACTTCGATTTTTTTGGATTTTATTGAGTATTTTTGTTGTAGGATCTATATTTGAGTAAATTTAGATGAAAATAACATCAATTTTTTGGATTGTGAAAAAAATTTTAGTTGGAAGTGTCGAATTTTTAAATTTATTTGAAATCAAATTCGATTTTTTTGGATTTTGTTGAGTATTTTTGTTGTAGGGTCTATATTTGAGTAAATTTAGATGAAAATAACTTCAATTTTGTTGGATTATGAAAAAAAATTTAGTTGGAAATGTAAAATTTTAATAAATTTATTTGAAATCAACTTCGATTTTTTTTTATTTTGTTGAGTATTTTTGTTGTAGGATCTATATTTGAGTAAATTTAGATGAACATAACTTCAATTTGCTTGGATTGTGAAAAAAATTTTAGTTGGAAGTGTCAAATTTTAATAAATTTATTTGAAATCAACTTCGATATTTTTGGATTTTGTTGAGTATTTTTGTTGTGGGGTCTATATTTGAGTAAATTTAGATGAAAATAACTTCAATTTTGTTGGATTATGAAAAAAAATTTAGTTGGAAATGTCAAATTTTAATAAATTTATTTGAAATCAACTTCGATTTTTTTGGATTTTGTTGAGTATTTTTGTTGTGGGGTCTATATTTGAGTAAATTTAGATGAAAATAACTTCAATTTTGTTGGATTATGAAAAAAAATTTAGTTGGAAATGTCAAATTTTAATAAATTTATTTGAAATCAACTTCGATTTTTTTGGATTTTGTTGAGTATTTTTGTTGTAGGATCTATATTTGAGTAAATTTAGATGAAAATAACTTAAATTTTTTGGATTTTGACAAGATTTTGGTTAAATTTTAATAAATTCATTTGAAATCAACTTCGATTTTTTTGGATTTAGTTGAGTATTTTTGTTGTAGGATCTATATTTGAGTAAATTTAGATGAAAATAACTTCAATTTTGTTGGATTGTGAAAAAAATTTTAGTTGGAAGTGTCAAATTTTAATAACTTTATTTGAAATCAACTTCGATTTTTTTGGATTTTGTTGAGAATTCTTGTTGTAGGATCTATATTTGATTAAATTTAGATGAAAATAACTTCAATTTTGTTGGATTGTGAAAAAAATTTTAGTTGGAAGTGTCAAATTTTAATAAATTTATTTGAAATCAACTTCGATTTTTTTAGATTTTGTTGAGCATTTTTGTTGTAGGATCTATATTTGAGTAAATTTAGATGAAAATAACTTCAATTTTGTTGGATTGTGAAAAAAATTTTAGTTGGAAGTGTCAAATTTTAATAAATTTATTTGAAATCAACTTCGATTTTTTTGGATTTTGTTGAGTATTTTTTATGTAGGGTCTATATTTGAGTAAATTTAGATGTAAATAACTTCAATTTTGTTGGATTATGAAAAAAAATTTAGTTGGAAATGTAAAATTTTAATAAATTTATTTGAAATCAACTTCGATTTTTTTTTATTTTGTTGAGTATTTTTGTTGTAGGATCTATATTTGAGTAAATTTAGATGAACATAACTTCAATTTGCTTGGATTGTGAAAAAAATTTTAGTTGGAAGTGTCAAATTTTAATAAATTTATTTGAAATCAACTTCGATATTTTTGGATTTTGTTGAGTATTTTTGTTGTGGGGTCTATATTTGAGTAAATTTAGATGAAAATAACTTCAATTTTGTTGGATTATGAAAAAAAATTTAGTTGGAAATGTCAAATTTTAATAAATTTATTTGAAATCAACTTCGATTTTTTTGGATTTTGTTGAGTATTTTTGTTGTAGGATCTATATTTGAGTAAATTTAGATGAAAATAACTTAAATTTTTTGGATTTTGACAAGATTTTGGTTAAATTTTAATAAATTCATTTGAAATCAACTTCGATTTTTTTGGATTTAGTTGAGTATTTTTGTTGTAGGATCTATATTTGAGTAAATTTAGATGAAAATAACTTCAATTTTGTTGGATTGTGAAAAAAATTTTAGTTGGAAGTGTCAAATTTTAATAAATTTATTTGAAATCAACTTCGATTTTTTTGGATTTTGTTGAGTATTTTTGTTGTAGGATGTATATTTGACTAAATTTAGATGAAAATAACTTCAATTTTGTTGGATTGTGAAAAAAATTTTAGTTGGAAGTGTCAAATTTTAATAAATTTATTTGAAATCAACTTCGATTTTTTTGGATTTTGTTGAGAATTCTTGTTGTAGGATCTATATTTGATTAAATTTAGATGAAAATAACATCAATTTTTTGGATTGTGAAAAAAATTTTAGTTGGAAATGTCAAATTTTAATAAATTCATATAAAATCAACTTTGATTTTTTTGGATTTTGTCGAGTATTTAGTTGTAGGATCAATATTTGACTAAATTTAGATGAAAATAACTTCAATTTTCTTGGATTTTGACAAGATTTTGGTCAAATTTTAATAAATTCATTTGAAATCAACTTCGATTTTTTGGATTTTGTTGAGTATTTTGGTTGTAGGATCTATATTTGAGTAAATTTAGATGAAAATAACTTCAATTTTGTTGGATTATGAAAAAAATTTTAGTTGGAAGTGTCAAATTTTAATAAATTTATTTGAAATCAACTTCGATTTTTTTGGATTTTGATGAGTATTTTGGTTGTAGGATGTATATTTGACTAAATTTAGATGAAAATAACTTCAATTTTTTGGATTTTGACAAGATTTTGGTCAAATTTTAATAAAATCATTTGAAATCAACTTCGATTTTTTGGATTTTGATGAGTATTTTGGTTGTAGGATCTATATTTGAGTAGATTTAGATGAAAATAACTTCAATTTTTTGGATTGTGAAAAAAATTTTAGTTGGAAGTGTCAAATTTTAATAAATTTATTTGAAATCAACTTCGATTTTTTTAGATTTTGTTGAGCATTTTTGTTGTAGGATCTATATTTGAGTAAATTTAGATGAAAATAACTTCAATTTTGTTGGATTGTGAAAAAAATTTTAGTTGGAAGTGTCAAATTTTAATAAATTTATTTGAAATCAACTTCGATTTTTTTGGATTCTGTTGAGTATTTTTTATGTAGGGTCTATATTTGAGTAAATTTAGATGAAAATAACTTCAATTTTGTTGGATTATGAAAAAAAATTTAGTTGGAAATGTAAAATTTTAATAAATTTATTTGAAATCAACTTCGATTTTTTTTTATTTTGTTGAGTATTTTTGTTGTAGGATCTATATTTGAGTAAATTTAGATGAACATAACTTCAATTTGCTTGGATTGTGAAAAAAATTTTAGTTGGAAGTGTCAAATTTTAATAAATTTATTTGAAATCAACTTCGATATTTTTGGATTTTGTTGAGTATTTTTGTTGTGGGGTCTATATTTGAGTAAATTTAGATGAAAATAACTTCAATTTTGTTGGATTATGAAAAAAAATTTAGTTGGAAATGTCAAATTTTAATAAATTTATTTGAAATCAACTTCGATTTTTTTGGATTTTGTTGAGTATTTTTGTTGTAGGATCTATATTTGAGTAAATTTAGATGAAAATAACTTAAATTTTTTGGATTTTGACAAGATTTTGGTTAAATTTTAATAAATTCATTTGAAATCAACTTCGATTTTTTTGGATTTAGTTGAGTATTTTTGTTGTAGGATCTATATTTGAGTAAATTTAGATGAAAATAACTTCAATTTTGTTGGATTGTGAAAAAAATTTTGGTTGGAAGTGTCAAATTTTAATAAATTTATTTGAAATCAACTTCGATTTTTTTGGATTTTGTTGAGTATTTTTGTTGTAGGATGTATATTTGACTAAATTTAGATGAAAATAACTTCAATTTTGTTGGATTGTGAAAAAAATTTTAGTTGGAAGTGTCAAATTTTAATAAATTTATTTGAAATCAACTTCGATTTTTTTGGATTTTGTTGAGAATTCTTGTTGTAGGATCTATATTTGATTAAATTTAGATGAAAATAACATCAATTTTTTGGATTGTGAAAAAAATTTTAGTTGGAAATGTCAAATTTTAATAAATTTATTTGAAATCAACTTCGATTTTTTTGGATTTTGTTGAGTATTTTTGTTGTAGGATCTATATTTGAGTAAATTTAGATGAAAATAACTTCAATTTTTTGGATTTTGACAAGATTTTGGTCAAATTTTAATAAATTCACTTGAAATCAACTTTGATTTTTTGAGATTTTGTTGCGTATTTTGGTTGTAGGATCTATATTTGAGTAAATTTAGATGAAAATAACTTCAATTTTGTTGGATTATGAAAAAAATTTTAGTTGGAAGTGTCAAATTTTAATAAATTTATTTGAAATCAACTTCGATTTTTTTGGATTTTGTTGAGTATTTTGGTTGTAGGATCTATATTTGATTAAATTTAGAGGAAAATAACTTCAATTTTGTTGGATTGTGAAAAAAATTTTAGTTGGAAGTATCAAGTTTTATTAAATTTATTTGAAATCAACTTCGATTATTTTGGATTTTGTTGAGTATTTTTGTTGTAGGATCTATATTTGAGTAAATTTAGATGAAAATAAATTTAATTTTGTTGGATTATGAAAAAAAATTTAGTTGGAAGTGTCAAATTTTAATAAATTTATTTGAAATCAACTTCGATTTTTTTGGATTTTGTTGAGTATTTTTGTTGTAGGGTCTATATTTGAGTAAATTTAGATGAAAATAACTTCAATTTTGTTGGATTCTGAAAAAAAATTTAGATGGAAATGTCAAATTTTAATAAATATATTTGAAATCAACTTCGATTTTTTTGGATTTTGTTGAGTATTTTTGTTGTAGGATCTATATTTGAGTAAATTTAGATGAAAATAAATTCAATTTTGTTGGATTATGAGAAAAAATTTAGTTGGAAGTGCCAAATTTTAATAAATTTATTTGAAATCAACTTCGATTTTTTTGGATTTTGATGAGTATTTTGGTTGTAGGATCTATATTTGACTAAATTTAGATGAAAATAACTTCAATTTTCTTGGATGTAGACAAGATTTTTGTCAAATTTTAATAAATTCATATGAAATCAACTTCGATTTTTTTGGATTTTGTTGAGTATTTTTGTTGTAGGGTCTATATTTGAGTAAATTTAGATGAAAATAACTTCAATTTTGTTGGATTGTGAAAAAAATTTTAGTTGGAAGTGTCAAATTTTAATAAATTTATTTGAAATCAACTTCGATTTTTTTGGATTTTGTAGAGTATTTTTGTTGTAGGATCTATATTTGAGAAAATTTAGATGAAAATAACTTCAATTTTGTTGGATTGTGAAAAAAATTTTAGTTGGAAGTGTCAAATTTTAATAAATTTATTTGAAATCAACTTCGATTTTTTTGGATTTTGTTGAGTATTTTTGTTGTAGGATCTATATTTCAGTAAATTTAGATGAAAATAAATTCAATTTTGTTGGATTATGAGAAAAAATTTAATTGGAAGTGCCAAATTTTAATAAATTTATTTGAAATCAACTTCGATTTTTTTGGATTTTGATGAGTATTTTGGTTGTAGGATCTATATTTGACTAAATTTAGATGAAAATAACTTCAATTTTCTTGGATGTAGACAAGATTTTTGTCAAATTTTAATAAATTCATATGAAATCAACTTCGATTTTTTTGGATTTTGTTGAGTATTTTTGTTGTAGGGTCTATATTTGAGTAAATTTAGATGAAAATAACTTCAATTTTGTTGGATTGTGAAAAAAATTTTAGTTGGAAGTGTCAAATTTTAATAAATTTATTTGAAATCAACTTCGATTTTTTTGGATTTTGTAGAGTATTTTTGTTGTAGGATCTATATTTGAGAAAATTTAGATGAAAATAACTTCAATTTTGTTGGATTCTGAAAAAAAATTTAGTTGGAAATGTCAAATTTTAATAAATTTATTTGAAATCAACTTCGATTTTTTTGGATTTGGTTGAGTATTTTTGTTGTAGGATCTATATTTGAGTAAATTTAGATGAAAATAACTTCAATTTTGTTGGATTGTAAAAAAATTTTAGTTGGAAGTGTCAAATTTTAATAAATTTATTTGAAATCAACTTCGATTTTTTTGGATTTTCTTGAGTATTTTTGTTGTAGGATCTATATATGAGTAAATTTAGATGAAAATAACTTCAATTTTGTTGGATTGTGAAATAAAATTTAGTTGGAAGTGTCAAATTTTAATAAATTTATTTGAAATCAACTTCGATTTTTTTGGATTTTGTAGAGTATTTTTGTTGTAGGATCTATATTTGAGAAAATTTAGATGAAAATAACTTCAATTTTGTTGGATTGTGAAAAAATTTTTACTGGGTAGTGTCAAGTTTTATTAAATTTATTTGAAATCAACTTCGATTATTTTGGATTTTGTTGAGTATTTTTGTTGTAGGATCTATATTTGAGTAAATTTAGATGAAAATAAATTCAATTTTGTTGGATTCTGAAAAAAAATTTAGTTGGAAATGTCAAATTTTAATAAATTTATTTGAAATCAACTTCGATTTTTTTGGATTTTGTTGAGTATTTTTGTTGTAGGATCTATATTTGAGTAAATTTAGAGGAAAATAATTCAATTTTGTTGGATTATGAAAAAAAATTTAGTTGGAAGTGCCAAATTTTAATAAATTTATTTGAAATCAACTTCGATTTTTTTGGATTTTGATTGTAGGATCTATATTTGACTAAATTTAGATGAAAATAACTTCAATTTTCTTGGATGTAGACAAGATTTTTGTCAAATTTTAATAAATTCATATGAAATCAACTTCGATTTTTTTGGATTTTGTTGAGTATTTTTGTTGTAGGGTCAATATTTGAGTAAATTTAGATGAAAATAACTTCAATTTTGTTGGATTCTGAAAAAAAATTTAGTTGGAAATGTCAAATTTTAATAAATTTATTTGAAATCAACTTCGATTTTTTTGGATTTTGTTGAGTATTTTTGTTGTAGGATCTATATTTGAGTAAATTTAGATGAAAATAAATTCAATTTTGTTGGATTATGAAAAAAAATTTAGTTGGAAGTGTCAAATTTTAATAAATTTATTTGAAATCAACTTCGATTATTTTGGATTTTGTTGAGTATTTTTGTTGTAGGATCTATATTTGAGTAAATTTAGATGAAAATAAATTCAATTTTGTTGGATTATGAAAAAAAATTTAGTTGGAAGTGTCAAATTTTAATAAATTTATTTGAAATAAACTTCGATTTTTTTGGATTTTGTTGAGTATTTTGGTTGTAGGATCTATATTTGACTAAATTTAGATGAAAATAACTTTAATTTTCTGGGATGTAGACAAGATTTTTGTCAAATTTTAATAAATTCATTTGAAATCAACTTCGATTTTTTTGGATTTTGTTGAGTATTTTTGTTGTAGGATCTATATTTGAGTAAATTTAGATGAAAATAAATTTAATTTTGTTGGATTATGAAAAAAAATTTAGTTGGAAGTGTCAAATTTTAATAAATTTATTTGAAATCAACTTCGATTTTTTTAGATTTTGTTGCGTATTTTGGTTGTAGGATCTATATTTGAGTAAATTTAGATGAAAATAACTTCAATTTTGTTGGATTATGAAAAAAATTTTAGTTGGAAGTGTCAAATTTTAATAAATTTATTTGAAATCAACTTTGATTTTTTTGGATTTTGTTGAGTATTTTTGTTGTAGGATCTATATTTGAGTAAATTTAGATGAAAATAACTTCAATTTTGTTGGAATATGAAAAAATTTTAGTTGGAAGTGTCAAATTTTAATAAATTCATATAAAATCAACTTCGATTTTTTTGGATTTTGTCGAGTATTTTGTTTGTAGGATCTATATTGGACTAAATTTAGATGAAAATAACTTCAATTTTTTGGATTTTGACAAATTTTTGGTCAAATTTTAATAAAATCATTTGAAATCAACTTCGATTTTTTGGATTTTGATGAGTATTTTGGTTGTAGGATCTATATTTTACTAAATTTAGATGAAAATAACTTCAATTTTGTTGGATTGTGAAAAAAATTTTAGTTGGGAGTGTCAAGTTTTATTAAATTTATTTGAAATCAACTTCGATTATTTTTGATTTTGTTGTGTATTTTTGTTGTAGGATCTATATTTGAGTAAATTTAGATGAAAATAAATTTAATTTTGTTGGATTATGAAAAAAAATTTAGTTGGAAGTGTCAAATTTTATTAAATTCATATGAAATCAACTTCGATTTTTTTGGATTTTGTCGAGTATTTTTGTTGTAGGATCTATATTTGATTAAATTTAGATGAAAATAACTTCAATTTTGTTGGATTGTGAAAACAATTTTAGTTGGAAGTGTCAAATTTTAATAAATTAATTTGAAATCAACTTCAATTTTTTTGGATTTTGTTGAGTATTTTTGGTGTAGGATCTATATTTGAGTAAATTTAGATGAAAATAACTTCAATTTTGTTGGATTGTGAAAAAAAATTTAGTTGGAAGTGTCAAATTTTAATAAATTTATTTGAAATCAACTTCGATTTTTTTGGATTTTGTTGCGTATTTTTGTTGTAGGATCTATATTTGAGTAAATTTAGATGAAAATAACTTATATTATGTGGATTTTGACAAGATTTTGGTCAAATTTTAATACATTCATTTGAAATAAACTTCGATTTTTTTGGATTTTGTTGAGTATTTTGGTTGTAGGATCTATATTTGAGTAAATTTAGATGAAAATAACTTCAATTTTGTTGGATTATGAAAAAATTTTAGTTGGAAGTGTCAAATTTTAATAAATTTATTTGAAATCAACTTCGATTTTTTTGGATTTTGTAGAGTATTTTTGTTGTAGGATCTATATTTGAGAAAATTTAGATGAAAATAACTTCAATTTTGTTGGATTGTGAAAAAAATTTTAGTTGGAAGTGTCAAATTTTAATAAATTTATTTGAAATCAACTTCGATTTTTTTGGATTTTGTTGAGTATTTTTGTTGTAGGATCTATATTTCAGTAAATTTAGATGAAAATAACTTCAATTTTCTTGGATGTAGACAAGATTTTTGTCAAATTTTAATAAATTTATTTGAAATCAACTTCGATTTTTTTGGATTTTGTTGAGTATTTTTGTTGTAGGATCTATATTTGAGTAAATTTAGAGGAAAATAAATTCAATTTTGTTGGATTATGAAAAAAAATTTAGTTGGAAGTGCCAAATTTTAATAAATTTATTTGAAATCAACTTCGATTTTTTTGGATTTTGATTGTAGGATCTATATTTGACTAAATTTAGATGAAAATAACTTCAATTTTCTTGGATGTAGACAAGATTTTTGTCAAATTTTAATAAATTCATATGAAATCAACTTCGATTTTTTTGGATTTTGTTGAGTATTTTTGTTGTAGGGTCAATATTTGAGTAAATTTAGATGAAAATAACTTCAATTTTGTTGGATTCTGAAAAAAAATTTAGTTGGAAATGTCAAATTTTAATAAATTTATTTGAAATCAACTTCGATTTTTTTGGATTTTGTTGAGTATTTTTGTTGTAGGATCTATATTTGAGTAAATTTAGATGAAAATAAATTCAATTTTGTTGGATTATGAAAAAAAATTTAGTTGGAAGTGTCAAATTTTAATAAATTTATTTGAAATCAACTTCGATTATTTTGGATTTTGTTGAGTATTTTTGTTGTAGGATCTATATTTGAGTAAATTTAGATGAAAATAAATTCAATTTTGTTGGATTATGAAAAAAAATTTAGTTGGAAGTGTCAAATTTTAATAAATTTATTTGAAATCAACTTCGATTTTTTTGGATTTTGTTGAGTATTTTGGTTGTAGGATCTATATTTGACTAAATTTAGATGAAAATAACTTTAATTTTCTTGGATGTAGACAAGATTTTTGTCAAATTTTAATAAAATCATTTGAAATGAACTTCGATTATTTTGGATTTCGTTGAGTATTTTTGTTGTAGGATCTATATTTGAGTAGATTTAGATGAAAATAACTTCAATTTTTTGGATTGTGAAAAAAAATTTTAGTTGGATGGGTCAAATTTTAATAAATTTATTTGAAATCAACTTCGATTTTTTTGGATTTTATTGAGTACATTTGTTGTAGGATCTATATTTGAGTAAATTTAGATGAAAATAACATCAATTTTTTAGATTGTGAAAAAAATTTTAGTTGGAAGTGTCGAATTTTTAAATTTATTTGAAATCAACCTCGATTATTTTGGATTTCGTTGAGTATTTTTTTGTAGGATCTATATTTGAGTAGATTTAGATGAAAATTACTTCAATTTTTTGGATTGTGAAAAAAA